>CM076724.1:14892738-15492738 GCA_038501795.1 Pseudopleuronectes americanus
ACAAGTACAGCAACCAGTGAAGCCGAAACACAAAGATGCAAAGTCATGTTTACCTGTGCTCCAACAAAGAGGTAACTTTTTAACCTCAGTGTTTTCAAAAGGGAGGTTATTCACTTTTCCAACACCCCAAAATTCCCTTAAATTCAATCAAGCTGAAAAATAGAACCTGGACCGGCCTCATGATCTGTTTCAAAACTTGAGAGGTTGGTTTCTTCCCACGCTGCGTCCTCCCTACACTGAAATCGGTCCAGTAGTTTTTGTGTAACAGTCAAACAAACGCAGATTTACACATAACCTCGTTGATGGAGTCATGAAGTTGTTACCACGTACACAGCTTTATTGAAGAAAAGACACAACTGATCTGGTGCATAAAGCAATAAAGTCTAATGTCCAGATTTCCAATACATCAGAATCAGAATTATTTTTATAGCTGCGTATATTTGCATATATTGGAAATTGCCATGGTGTCGTTGGTGCACTGTACATAAAAACAAAACAACATCAATACAGTAAGACAATATATTCAGTAAGAAGCAATAACTTATGGAGGATAAAAGAGGTAAATATGAAAGTGCGGTAATGTTCAAGTTTATATTTTGCAAATCATCAGTGAATTATTGAACTTGTTCTGAGGGTCATGTTAGAAGTTGGGCACTGAACTAAAACAGGATTGAAGGCATCAGTTAAGAAGCCAGTGATTCTGCTGAGAGGCAATAAAATGCAGCAAACTCTGTGACCCACTTTTTTTTTACAGCTGAATAAGAAAAACAATAAATAAGACAGAGTTTTGTAATACATGCACGCTGGCTTAAAATCATCAGCAGTAACAGTGGAGAGTGTGTTGTGTAAAAGTGTCTGCTTTGCTGTGTGACTGATTGAGAAAGCAGTTTTTCTTCTGCCGGATTGTGTTTCAGTTGTGACAGAAAGATGACAGTTGATGATACTGATCCTCTAAACACAAAAACCTTTTTTTTTATAGCATCTGTTGTTGTATTGTGTTACGTTGTTGTGTAGATAGGGATAAACACTGTTTGTAAATCCCGTGTGGACACAACAGCACAGGCCGCCTGTGTGCAGCAGGGATTGAACCGTCTCGACATGCGACCGCCGCAGTCAGCCACAAGGCCATTAAATTTTTAACCAAACCTTTTGTACCCACAGTTAAAAATGTATCACTGCTCAACATGACAAAGTTTCTCTTTCTCTTGATGTGTGTGCGTGTGCAAGTGTGTGCGTGCGTGCGTGTGTGCGTGTGTGTGTGTGTGTGTGTGTGTGTGTGTGTGTGTGTTTGTGTGTGTTTGGATGTGGCCGTTAATGGTGCATTCCCTGTTCTTGACTTTCCTTTCCGTTTGCCTGCATGACAGCTGTGTTTAAAACACACTCGTGAGCACAGCAGCATGGCTAACATGAAATCTATCTAATTATGACAGGGGAGGGGTTCCCTTGTAAAATATTAAAGAGCCTCCATAACCTTGGTTTCACCCTGCCTGTATACACGCTCCTGAAACACACACGCACTCTCTGCCTGTTAGCTCCGTGTCCTAAAGCTGCACTGGGAACTCCAGCACTGGTTTGACACCATTGACTTTTCAAAATATCTTTTAAACAGAATAGCAAAATAGAATTTTCGGTAAAAGTGAATGAAAAAAAAACAGCTCTACATTAAACAGATTGTTGCGTGAAAGAAACACAGATTTAACTGTGACATTTATTTATTTACATGTTCTGTCACATTATGATGAGTTGCTGTGGTTCTGGCCATGAGGGCTGAATGAACTTATCTGGTGGTTCTCTGCATCAGAAAATAAAATCTGACATCTGAAAATATGAATTTTACAAAGGTAGAACCTATAGTGATCCGTCATTGTATTCAATTATTATGACAATTTGCTTGATATTTGTGATTTCCAGGTGTGGGGGGGGTTAACGATTCTGAAACCAAGATCGAAACAATGACACAAACATTCCGTTTTTTTTCATGTATGTACCAACTCGATTATTTTCTATTTTCACTAATAAAACTTTAACATGTATAAATAACAAAATTACCATTGATCTATTCAAAGTTTGGGCAATCTGTGTATTCTATAATTATTACCTTTTTTATCATCTTCTAACAAAATTGGTCACATGGCTTTTTTGGTCCAATCATGCTCCAGTGATCAGACCTGCAGTAAAAGTTGGACATTAACCCGAGAGATAAAATAATAACCAGATTTCAACCCCATGGGCCCATTCAAGTCGGCAGAGTGAGAAATAAAAAATGAACCAAACAGTGGATTTAAATAATCGTAGAAATCAACATAAATTATATAACTTCAACCACTATTGAAGTTTGTTAGTTTGACCTTTTATCGCACAACAATAACTTAACACTCAGAAAGCATTGAGATACCAGCGTAAACACCCAGAGCTGAGTTATACTTCCAGGAAAATCAGCAGGCAGTGGCAGCAGCAATTTACTGTGAATAAAATTAGATCAAATGTGGTAAACAGCAATAAAGAAGGTGCATGAAATGTTGGTGGCGTGTTTCCTCCAGCTCAGCCACTTGTGATGTGTAATCACTTTTTAAAAAAGCAAACAGTTTGCTTCCCCTGCAGCTGTATCAGGTAAACTGCTGGGGAGATGTAGTGTCTCTGTTCTAATATGACTTTTTAACAAGATACAATAGTTTTGATATTTTCTGTCTGATTGCGTGTTACGTGTTTTCTGTCTTACCCCAACAGTTTCTGTATGGTGGTATCCTGCAGCATGTCCCAGCTATTCCTCCTCATATGGGGGAGGAGGAGCAGGGTTGGGGTGAGGGATTGGGGGATGGGGGAAGGAGGAGCAGGGTTGGGGTGAGGGATTGGGGGATGGGGGAAGGAGGAGCAGGGTTTGGGTGAGGGGTGGGGGGAGTTTCTGGGGGGAGTGCCGGGGATGAGAGGGTCCAGGTGTAAGTATTTGACCGCTCACATGGGGAGTCTTCCTCCCGGAGATAAATGGAGAAACGTGGTATCAGCAGGTCATGTGTAATAAGCGTTCATGATTAATGTCTTTAAAGACGAATCACCTGAGGGACACTTCAATCAGGAAGCCACGCTGTGATATGATAAATGTGCACTTCTGAGCTAAAACACACACACAGGAGAAAACTTTCTCACTGGCCTAATTGCCTCGGCACATGGAGAGGATTCATTTGATCTCCCAGATTTGTTTTTCCAAAGGGAACGTTTCTACACATTTTAAATAAACTTTGAGCTCAATTTTTATTAACGTTTGACCATTATTGATATCGTGCTTCTCCTGAAAACAGAGGGACGAGTGTGTGTGAGTTGCTTTGCGTCATTTGAGCTTTGCAACATGTCCATTTTGTGTAACGGGAAATTACAAATAAGCAACAAAAAGCAGCAATTACTTCTGGCAATCTGTGTTTTTTTTTCCTTCTTTGTATATAAACCACAACGGCTCATTCATTCCGGTTCCAAGTCATTCCTCAGGCTCAGTGTAGCATAACGTAAACACACACGTCATCCACAGAGTTCAGCCACCCTTTGGTGCTGCACCTTTGATAATGAGCAAAACTCCTGTTTGCCAAACACTGTTCAGTGACAAACTGATGAATGGACAGATGTGTACAGAGCCTTAGTTCTAATATTGTTCACAGACAACAAACAATATGGCCGACTGAAGTTGTACCGACCAAACAGACACCAAACATCCATCCAACGACCAACATACCTCTTTGCCTGTAAAAATAAAATATATCATCTTATCAGCCGTAGCCCATTATCTTAATTTGCTTTAATTAATTATAATCCAACATTTTGAAATAAGCCAATTCGGATTTTCACACTCATATCCTCAGCTTTTAGTGCAAACATTAAAATGAACAGAACATCCAAACACAGCAAAAGTTATCTCACCATTTCAAATGAGAATCCATGTTGCTTTGATGTTTAAACTTCTGTTCAATAACGTATTACGAGATGCAGCATACACTGACCACCTCTTTGACACGGTGTCAGTTGTTTTGGAGCCGACTCCAGGTAAAGTTTTAGTAAACATTAATCAAGTTATAGACCAAGCAGCTTCCATTAGGTTGGGTCAGGCCAAAATTGCAAAAGAACGGGGTCGGGGCTTGTTTTTCAAAACAGCCCACAGCCCTTACAGGAAGCCTGTCTCTTCTGCTGCCAAAATAATTGATTAACCTCAGAAATGTATTGATGTAGTGCTTTTCTCCTTGTGAACGCAAGAATGAGAATATGGTCGGACGAGAGCATATTGAACAATCCATCAGCGGGTTGAAAAGGAGAGAGAACAGCCCGACTGAAAATCACCAAAACACCATGGAAACATGTGGAATGGATCAAATTATCTTCAAAGAGTTAGTTATAGTTGGGATTAGACTTTAAAATGTGCCGTTGACTAAGTGTAACCAGTTTCTGAAGAATTGTGCAAAACAAATCCCTGACAAACGGGTTGAAAGATGGTTTTCCCTGCAGAAGCTCACTGAGAAACAAATCTCCAGCATTTGTGGGTGTTTGAGATGACGAGGGGCTCGAAGAGGAAGAAAGTTTGAAAAATGCAAACCGCGAGGGAGCCTTATTCTGACCACTTCATATTCCAACAGGCGACAGATAGACAGATACTTTATTTGTCCCCGTGGGGAAAAAATTGGTTTGCAGCAAGGTGTTTCATCACAACATCACAGAGCCACGATCACAGAGTCACCAATGGCATCCTCATAAATCCTCCAACACACAGGGAGTCAGTGATGTACACACATGCCAGGGCTCCTGTGTGGGGGAGAATGTAACTGATAAGCTACAAACTGTATGTTCTGCTGGAGTATTTCATGTTTTGGAAGGAAAAGGCTTCCAGAATGGGAACGATTTTCTTCTCGGACCAGTTGCGTTAAGCATGACCTTTGTATGTTGTCTCTTCAAAGGGTCAAAGTTATACCTTAATAATAAACAAAGTTTCTGTCTCATAATCGAGGTGCTCCTATTGTTTAGTCAATGTGGTTCTGTGAGATAAGGAATTCCACCCTGGTTGCATTTTGTATGGATCATGGAAAAGGATTTTGCACGTCAGAAAAAGCTCCATGCTATTCTGATTGATTGTTTCATGGTGATGGTAAGACACTCGGTTAAGGCTAGAAATAAAAATAAAAACACAATGCCAGTATGAAGCAAAAGACAGGATGTGATTACTTATTAATATTTAACCAAAATAGCAATCTTTCCCCAACCTTAATGGTTACCTGTTAACTGTAAGTGATGTAGAAACCTAAACTTGAATATACACCCACCATTCAAATATTCTGTGTAGAATGATAACATTGTGTAACCTGGGAAAAGTGTTATTTCAGTAAGTTTATTTACAGACTCACAAATCTGTAGAATATAAGTGTCATTTAAAGAAGACAGGGTTGAATACTTAGAAATACAGCTTTGATTTGTCTAGAACTATTATCACTGCCTCTCTAGTGCACAAACATGGCAGATTGTGTAACATGTATTGCATTGAAGTCTAATCTTTCTCTCTCCCTCGGAAAAACATGAAAAATAAAAAAAAACAAGATGTATTGTTTGCTCATCTATTTCCCATTTCTCAAAATGCCCGGCCTCCTGTTGGTTTTTGTAGCTGGGGTTCTTTGACCACCGCCGTGGCTGCAATTCCTCCCACACAGGAGAGAATGGCATGACATTTACCAGAGCTGCAAGGCGGTAATACATTTTTTTTTATTCTTGCGGAATGGCAGGACTGGAATATAGAGGGCTGAAAGGACCCACGCTGGGCCCCACTGGGACTCCTTCACACTGGCACGCTAAGCTCATTCAGATGGGGGCAGTAATTACAGGCATAGAGGCAAAGCTGAACTAATGCATACAAGGTGTAACGGGCTCACAGACCAACTGTCTGTCAGTTGGCTGCTGGAACACCCGTTGGACTCAACCATAACCATTATGACAGATGTTTGTGACAGCCCCGGTGATTTACAGTGGCCACAGTGTCCTCGCTGTTCAGAGTGATCAATCTCAAGATGACTTCATCACCACGGATTTAATTTGAGGTGATTAATTATACACTCATATTTACATGTAATGCCACAGATCTCTGCAACAAAGTCAATCACTGACCACACTGGGAACCACTCGTGTAGCTGCGGATTCTTACTTTCATTCCCACTGGCCATTGAACACAGCTTTACTATTCCACAGTATGAAAAAGCTTTGCCAGCTCATCTCTGCTGTGCCACAAAAAGTGACACATCCCCACCTGTAATTGTGCTCTGGTCCTTTTTTTAATCAAAGCATCAAGTAGTTAAGACAGCAAACTGTACAACCGCAGAACACACTGGAGTGGAAAAATCCTGCACGGAGTTGTAATGAGGCTTGCTGTTATTTGGAGTCCCACACACACACGGCCACTGGATTTGCTTAACACAGTAAAGTGTATTTATTTCCATCGACAGACATTTGTCTGTGAAAATAAACCAGTGGGAGCAGTAACCTCCGGCTCAAAGGCCATATTTTCTGATTTTAATTGGGTGTCTTCACGGTCGCATTGCGAGAGGTCTCTGTTGCAACACAAAGGGGGGAAACTAAGAATACCCACTGCCCTTTCATTATTCCCATAAACACTGCAATTGCTCTACAGTGAAATGAGAACTTTTGTAAACTCAGAACATGCACTTGTTAACTTCCTGGTGAAAGTTAACTAATTAAGAGGTTGGTTTTTATTTTGTTTGTCTGCTCGGCTGACGCTCTGCCGCTTTGTCGGTTTCGTTTTGTTGTCAAAGCAATTTTCAAACGTCTGAGGCAGCAACCGACAACATCATCACAGTAGGGTGGCACTGGAGCAGTCATAATCAAAATCACATCTCAGCATCTTTGATATGAAAGCTGACCCCCCCCGTGAATATGAATATCAATCTCTTTGACTGGCACTGAGCTTTTTTTTCTTCCTAATACACGAGTGAAGAGACATTGAATTATTTTTCCAAAAGAACTTCTACTGTTCTCACTTTTCTAAATTTGAATTAATTACATTTTCAGGATTATTTAAAATGTACATGTATCCCTGAAAAACGACAGTGTCCTATTTGTTGTCTGCAGAGACTGCGGATGGTCTGCAACAGCGAGGGCCAGACCTAGAAATGCAAATGACTGAAGCCTTTTTTACGACGTGCACCGACCTCCAGGGGCTGCTTGTGGGAGCGAAAATGTCAGAGTGAGCGGCTCCAGAAATTTTCTGAAGTTTCTCATGCCAATGTCCAAATGAGCCTGTGTGTGAAAATGGCAGGAGATACCTCAGGAGGATTCACAGCGAGCGAGTGGGTGTGTTGATGAGGTTTCTAACATGCGCCGGTGATAAAGTTACATGATTGGTTGGCCGGCCAAATGTTGGAATCTCTCAATTGGCTGAGGAGATAAGTTAGCCAAATGTTCTGGGAAGCTTTGGAGAAAAGCAATTACAAATGGCCCATTTGTTGGACACTGCATGATTATCAGTATTGGGAAGACATTGCCAATGGCTAATCACAGAATAAGTCACCGCCACATCGCAGCAAAGAGGGTCAGCAACCAAATCGTGGCAGTGGCCGTTCATGTAGAAAACATACAGGTTGCCGGTAAATGAGACATTAAAAGCAACTTAAGGTTGTGTTGCAAATAGTTAAAGCCAACACCCTGAGTCACGGTTATGTTACAGTTGAGAAAGTGCTGAACACAAACCTGACACAGCACAGAGAGGAGCCAGAAGCCGTGTCCACTGGCGACTAAGTAATTCCCTCTGGTACTGCAGGATGCATCACAGCAAAAATAAAAAAACTGTGCTGTCAGATGAAGGTGTAGCTATGTCTCAGGTTGTTGGGCGGTAAAGTGAGTGGGTCAAAATGCTGGAGTTACACAACTACTCCATCAGGATGACTGTTCGTAAATTCACCCAAAGAACGCGCCCAAAGAATCCCCCTATAATAATGCAAAGACAAAATGATCTCTGAATTGAAATCCCCAAAAATCTGCTGAGTCTAAATCAACTACTGTCTGCACACTAGCTGCTGCTTGAGTGGGCAGTTGAGAGCCGTGGGCTGCTTTGCTCTTTGAGTTGCATGAGGAGGAAACTGGAGGAGAATGATCGGTAGCTGATGGACAGCACCTCCAAACCTACGTGTCATAGTGCTGTGTGTTGAGACATGCTGATTGACATCTGGGTTGTTCTGCCCTGCATGAACCACATGTTCCAAATAGATTAACTATTCAAAATGATGGTGAACATCTGACCTGTCCTGAACGTGACCCTCACTTGCCTAAAGGACCAGTTGAAGATACTCATCATACTGCATATGATCCTCTGATGTAGATTGAACTAGCCAGCAGTGGATCATGTATTTTAAATGAGCAGTAAAATATGACGCACACATTAATGCAACAGACATACCGGTATTAATCTGAAAACATTATATGTAATAGTAAAAACTATATATTATATTTTCTCCTCGATTATTTCCAGACTGTGTTTGCTTCTTTTATTTTTGTAAAAACATGAATAGAAATATCCAATTCCACCAGTGCAATGAAGCATTAAAAGATCCCACTCATAGAGGCTGCAGCAGACATTTTGCTTTGTGCACACAGAATGCATCACAGAGGTGACTAAGCATGGAGCATGTGGGCATCATTGCCGACCTAAACACATTACTCAATGCTTTTAACTATGCAGATGCTGAAAGCTCTCTGAAGAGCTACAGGCTGGAGGCTTTCGAGTGCGTATACAAGCACTTCGGGTCACAGAGGGGTGTAGCAGCGCCGCTGGTACAGAAGGAGTGCTACTTCCTCCCAGTGAGAGTGCTCACAGGATCAGGAAATCCCTTCTTGGGAGAGTTTTGCTGACTTCTGATCACTTCCCTTGGATAAATATTCCCCGACTTCACATCTCTGACTCTGGTAATCCCCGTCCCTGGTGTGGCAGCAGAACGTGGGTTCAGCTTTCAGAACAAAGCCTGGCAACAGAGGAAAAGACGCTGGACCTAAAACAAATTCACTCGTAGTGGAATCTCCCTCGAAGCATTTCTTTACAAGAAATCAACCAATTTAAGTCAATGAATACCAGGAAGAGGGTTAATGTGTTTAATATTGGTTTGTTAAGAACTTATCTGTGTAATTCTCTACTGTTGCAATTATTATAAATGATTCTATTTTTTCCCTGCAGGAAAACAATATCATTTTTAAGTCAAAATGTAAAAGAATCGAATTAATCAACAAATCAAATCATCCAACCATCTGCTCTGTGTGTTGTTTATTTAGCATTAAATGTCTTTAAAAATGAAAAAAATAACCAACGCTCTGCCTTTAAAGGTCATATTTTAAAGTGCACATATTAAATCTGCCCGTGTGAGAGTTTGAAGAAAAAAGAAAGTCCAGATTTGACATAACACCGGAAATTCGAGCCGAGCCAAACCCTGACACTGATCCTCTGCTGACAAATATAATCCTATCAAGTTCATTGAGTGGAGGTGTTGTCGTTGCTAAGTTATGCACTTAATGGATCTGGTTTAGAGTTTCAGGTTCCTGTTGTAGCGGAGGTTGGAGGCCTTTAAAAGCCACCGTGAGCCAGTTACTCAGCACGGATCTCCTTCCTGGCTGTAATGAATCTTACCATCGGGTTTCTGTGGAAAGTAGCCCAAAGAGTGACAGCTTCATAAGGACAAGGGACAGAAAGGTCTTGGCCTTACAGAAGGATCAATGTCTCGTTTATAACCAAGGGACTGAAAGTGAGCTACTGACGAGGATATTGAGCATGTATATTTATTTATATGTGTATTTGATCAAAAAACACTGCAGTTCTCTCTACAATGGAAATTAAATACTTTTAATACAGTTTGTCCCAAAGTTCTCACAAATGGGTTTCCCTTAATCCCAATCAACACCTGAGCCCTATACTTAACCAATATGAAATATAATCACCTAACCATTGGATCTGGGTCTTAAACCTACACAACCTTAACCTCCATCTTTAACCTTAAGTCCTGTATTTACAGCTTTTTAGAATTCTGACAACTGAATCCAAAAGTCAACCTTTTTAATAATTTAACTTAACTCCTTACATTGCTGGCACTTAGCTGCAACTCAACCTTGAATTGAACCAGGGCTTCAAATCCTAAACTTAATTAATTAAATATTTTTCATCACTCAACATTAACTCTGACCAAACCAAATTGAATCTGCCTTACCAAAGCTCTGTGACACATTTCAAACTTAGGAAAACTCTACCCAACCTTTCGAGATAGATTCACAACACTAACCCCTCAAAATAAAACTTGACCTGGACTTAAAATGATGAAATGTCAGTTAAATCTTAGATAATAAACTTGACTGTACATTATTTAAAGCAGGATATTGTCCATCAAGCTGCTAACAAAAGATGCAGTAACACAGAGACCTGTGATCACCTCAACAATGTGGGACTCAGGTACTAGATCTGTTTAGCAATGCCTTTATATTTAATACTGCATAAATAAGACCATTAAAAAGTGTTTACTGAAGGAAAATACACAATGCAATGCAATTGGTAATTCAGCACATGGCTCCAATTCAGACATCCAAAGCTTCAGAAAAATGCACGGGGCCACAATCACCTTTATTTCTTCTGAGTTGGCCGCAGAGTGAAAAACACCTTAAATTTGAATTAAGCTTGTATAATCAAACGCCGGATAGTGCTATAATCAGGATTAAGAGAGAGAGAGAGAGTGTGGTTTATGAGTCCATTCGGATGTTACATGATCTAGTGAAACACAGAATAGAGTATAATGAGCAGTAAAAATTGTATTCAGTGAGAAAAATCTTCCAGCATTACGACGAGAAGCGCAGCATAAGAAAATCCATAAAAACACATGCAATGTTAATAGATTTTAATGATTGATTCAAAGATAATTGGAACGTCAGGAATGAATAAGTGCACGAGAGCAGAGATATGCTGGAGAGTAATGGTGTAGCTGGTGGCAGAGATTCAATCATATCACAGCCGCCGCAACCTTGATGCAAAAACTGACTCGTCTCCAAAACACCCAGACGAGGAAAACCTGAAAAAAGTTAAGTGCTATTCAGTTCAGTTCAATTTCGTTTCTTTGTCCTGGAGCAGATAGATGGAGAAAAAAAGTCAATGATCAGATATTGGATACTGGGGTTGTAAATGCCATTTAAAATGGATGTGAGCAACTTTGACTCAAGTTTCATACATTTGAACAGATATTTTGCAGTGAAGTAATAAAAATCCTTATTAGTACTTAGAGGGCTGCTCTTAACTATGAAATGTGCAGTATCTGGATAATGAGACTTCTCTTATTCCCTTAATCTTTGCTACATATGCAAATAATCACTTCTATGCACGAATGTGAAATAACACTTGAAACGGTATAATGAGGAGACTTGAGTGGTTGTGCCGCATGCGCCTCCTGACCCGACCATGACCACGGAGAGTGAAGATGTTTCCTTGACAACAAAGAGCCACGGCTACCGAAGACCTCGGCAACAGCCAGGGGTGATAGAAACATCAGCTCGCTAATATTTAAAGTGGCCTCACTCCCCAGTCATTTGAATGCAATGAGTAGGTCATGTGAAACTCAATTGATGGGGGACAATCCCACTGGTCATACAGAGAAACTGGGAATAAATCCACTTTTCAAAGGAATGTGGCGATAATCTATAACTGCAAGCTTTATGATGTGATCGGATGTACAGCAGGGCGTATGATTTCAAACCATGGGAATGAAATGATTGGTCGATTGATCAGGAAACAATCATCTTCCCCCCCACAATGCCGACTCACCTCAACCTCTTCTTGACCTGAACATCCATTTTTCTCAATCTGCTCAAATTATAACACAGAAGTTACTTTTTCATCTAATAAAGATCATTCAGTTTAGTGTCAGTAAACATGTCTGGCACAAGTTGTTCTGCTTGTCTTTCCACTTTTCCTCCTCCCACTCTATCCACACATGAAGAAGAGAAGACACAATCTGACCTGAAGAAATTCTCATCAAACTTAGATGCCCCAGAAAGCATGTCCAAAAAACACGCTGTAAGAAGTTTCAGTACATCACAGAGCAAAATACCTCCTTGAACAGATTGCTATTCTTTCCACGTCACGCCTCTTGTACAATACAATAACACTGCCGAGCAGAACAGCAGCCTGCACAGAGGTGTCCTACTTTAATAAATGAGCTGTAGCTCGTGTAGCTCGCAAAAAGAAATCAGATCATCAGAACTAAAAATGTGCAGCACGATGTTGTGACAAAGTACATTTGAGGCACATTAGAGGTTTAAAGTAATAAAATTGCTGCTTTTATGAAGAATCACTTTTGAATTTGCATCGTATTCCCTGTGTATATACTCAAGGGTACGACTCGGTTGTTTTCAGGTGTTTTACCAACATCAGCTCCTGTACACAAGTGATTTGATCAAATTAGGAACAACAACTCTAACTGTAACTGGGAGATTATCATTCCCACATGAATGTTATTGGCTGCCTCTCTATATCTAAATTGAGTTGATGACGTTTGCGCATGGTCTGATGGAAATTGGCTGTAGGAGTCATTAGAGACGATGCCTTGTGTCATCAGAAGAGCTAGAGAGACGCACACAAGCCTCAGAGAAACCACACATGGCAGGAATCTAATGTGAGCCTGTATATGAAATCATTGATATGTGGTGACTGTCAGTTCAGATCTCTGATATCATGATCAGTGCTGGTTGTTGAGCAGTATTTTCACCAGCACAGAAACTATTAGAGTCATTATCGGCCCGGCTTGCAGTGCGTGTGTAGTATATCCTGAGGGTGACCACTTGGGAATTACAGGAACACAACTAAGCTGTGAAATTACCTTCCGTGCGTGCACTGATCTCGTCTTGATTCCAAGTTGAATTGCTTTGTGGACGAGTTTTCCACCGACAATCACAATTAGTTTTTACACTTGAGCTGTTTAGAGATTTGTTGTTATGTTTCCTTGACTGTTTTAAAGACTTCACTTGTTGTTATGGCTCCATTCAGGAGACATTTGCTTGAAGGACTTTATGGCCCTCTAAGCAAACAATCGTTTAAATTCAATTAAGGCCATGAAACACGGTTGAAAACTGTCCTTTTAAAGCTTTGTTTTTGTGCAGTCTTGACCCATGTGCAGCGACTGTATCCAGCCTGGTCTTTGTGCCGCACGTGACACTAGGTAAACTCTTGCGAATGTGCTGTGAATAAAATAGAATCATTAGCACAAAGCTCAGCATAATGAGGAATAAACAATAATGGGATGAACCCACTGTGCTTCTGCCCATCAGAGAATTTCATAATTAGCAATTAGTGGCCATTGTATTACGGTTGGTGCAACTCGAATCTGGCTGAAGTGTCGACATTCACTTACCTATCCGGAGGCATTTGAGAATAAAATATCCCACTGGATTCGGACGTGATTAATGTCTGTCACGAGAAGGGCTGCAATGGCAGATTAGGCATGATTATGAGAGGGCTCATTTATTTTCAACATGTCATTATCTTTGACAACATTGACGAAGCAAACGGCCAGACTGTGTTTGTGAGAGCGAGTGGAAGCAGTGTTTTCCTGATCATTAATAGTTTGCATGGAAAAATAATAAAATAAAGTCGAGGAGGAGCAATGAAACAGTAAGAGACTAATTACATTCCACAAATGTGCATTAGGGTATAAATCAAAATATAGACATTTTATTCAAACGTCATTTGGATGAAAATGTTTTGCTAATAAAAAATTACGCATTATGGTGAAAGGAAACACTGTAATCTATCGGCCCTTCCAACACTGGTGCTGTCTAACATATCATATGCAGTCAGTTTAGATATTTACCTTTTCAAAATTGTAAATAAAAGAGTACGATTTAGGAAGAACTACTGTGATTCAAGAACACAAACAAAAAGTTATTGTTATCACGATGTAAAAATTATATCCTGAATTGAATCAAGCTGCACTCATGTATATTAGTTTCCTAAATGTGTCCGATTCTCTTCAAGATCCATGAACTGTTTCCTAGGAAAAAAGTGAAAATGTAGAAAAATAGGATCGACCCCCTGATCTGGATTCACAGTTAAATTGAATCGATTCTACCCGGATTGATAGCACATCCCTCCACCAAGTTCCGTGGTAATCTGCCCACCAGGTTTTCACAAATCCTGCTAATCAACAGACGAACGCAGTTGGAAACAATAACCTCCTGGGGGAAAGTAACTATGCCAGAAAGTAAACTACTGTACACAGAGATTCCTCCCTTCACCTTGTCTATTGTTCCTCCTCGTTCATTTCACCCAGATTCAACCCCATCAGACATCTTGTATCGTGTCCTCATTAATTCTCGTGTTTTCACCTCATCCTCAAAAAATCAAATTATGAAAACCAAAAATGTTTGACAACTTTTTTTTGTTTTTTTCTAACCAGGTTTCTTGTCATTTGACCATTCATGATACATTTTGATGAGCAAAATGTGAATAATTAATCGCTGTTTTTCCAATGACTTGATTGCCACAAACCAAGATAAATACAGTTGGAATAGAATCATAAAATATTCACTTGTGTCGTGAACATTATTAACTCCAATGTCATTTGTACATAGGTGCACGTGTCCTCGTCCACGCAGCTCGACCGTGAACTCTGAGATAACTGCAAATAATCACTGTATTCAACGAATGTCATCCAGATATCATCACAGGGTGGAAACTCTGACCTAAAGCCCCAGGGTCAAGGTTCAAAGAGCGTTATCTGCACCGAACACAGATCTCCACCGTGTCCCTGACATTTCTTCCAGTCGGTGCGGCAACATGTTTTACAGCGATTGTGTTCGGGTGTAGTGTGCGACCACTTCTGCGGCCCCTCTAGTGAGCGTCTCACACTCGACAAAACGCAGCAACACAATCGATGACCTTTCAGCTCCAATAAACGTCAGACACATCATCGGCACGCTCGCTGTCAAACTCCGTGTGTAACTGGTCTGATTACAGAATACTCTGTTCTTTTTGTCTTTGCACTTGATTATATGTCTTTACTTCTAAATGTAAAATAAAAAAAATTGTAGTAAGATTATTCCATCACATGGAAATGGACAGTTAGATATTTATTTTTTTTCTCCTTCCCTCCTAAACCCAATTATTCATGGAGCCACTGGACTCAAAATAAGAGTTGAGTTTAATCTGAGCCTTTACATCACGATGACTTGGTGCCATCTACTGTTAATACAGAGATCATCTGATGCTGGGGGATGTAGTGCATTAGAAAAGCCACTGAGATCAGGGCAGCTCAGATTTGAGATAAATACATTCTCTGTTTGGATTTATTTGAGTTGAATGTGAAATCTACATTTGTCCAAATCAAATATCTATTTCATTATTATCAGAATTTTAAAGAAAGATAAGAAAAATCCACCATTTTGCTCAGTATATGAGGAATTTTCTGAGAAAAGGAACAAAGAAAAAGAAACATGAATGTGACACCAGCTCATTTCTCATTAGAATAAGCTTGATGTTGTTTGTATTATTATGTAGGAAGACTCCAGGACAAAAAGCCTATCCTCATGTTCGCCACAAGCAACTCAAAGCAACACATCTTTCACTATATTCACACAATTTGTGCGGACGATCTTTCCCCAGAATTTCAACATGGCGCCTCCTTCCACGGGTAGTAGTGTGTTGCCACGGCCGCGGACAAGTTGGATTGTGGGAGTTAGGTATTAATTAGCATATCAGTGACACAGATTAACATACATTTACATATATTACGGCTGAATTAATCATGGCATGTAGTAGAACTTGGAGAGGCATCTGAAAACAGTCTGCTCTGAAGTCGATTCAAGGAAGAGAGCTCACTGTGCTTGCATAGTAATCTCAGGCAGCTCCAATAAGCTCATCCAGTGTGTACAATAGCAGCCTCTGATAACCGGGCTCTCGCATACATGCTATTGATTGATTTTTTCAAATTCAGCATCTTCCGTATCCTTGGTGTGGCTGCGCTTCTCATTAGTAAAGGATTTGGTTGTAATGTATTTCGCAAAATATGTTTTTATGGAGTTGTTTTACAATGATTCAGCTATAAGCTTCAAGTGGCTGCTTCATGTCTTATAGGACACAACCCGCTGAGTCGTGACCCACAACAAAGTTATCAATGCTTATGAGAAACCAGGAGTTTGAATACTTCATCTTCACTGAAAAGAGCGCGACTCTGAAAAAGCCGATTATCTCCGACAATAGAACCCTGTGTATTTGTCTATTTTTTTGCTTGTTTGTTTGTTTGTTTATTTCTTACAAATGCTACAAAACAGATTAACACAAAACTTGGTGGAAGGATGTTACACGGGCCAAAAAATAACCCACTCAATTTTGGCATGGAACTTGATAAAAGGGGTAAATCCTGATTTTTAAATAAAATAATTTCTTCATTTTGTGAGTTTTTAAAAACACATTTTTTTCACTTTTCCTCCACAGGAAATAACTCATGAAATCTATGTGTGAGAGGAATTTGGTGCAGCTTGATTAATGTAAAGGAACTGTTTGGACTCTGCGGTGGTATATGCGCTCCACTGGGAGCCGTTATGGATGACACTGTTTATTTAGCTCTCCTTGGTTCCTTACTCGACCTTGGGGTCAGCTCACCATGTGGGGACACTTCATCAGTCAACAGAGACATTTCTGAAATCACTAATCTTTTTGAAATATTCTAAATATTATTTAGCTTTATTTATTTCCAGGAAGTTGAATATTTCTTCGAGCTCTTGAGGGTAGAAGACGAGGAATGCTCAGTTGGTGAATTTAATGTTTTATTTTGTGGAGTTATATTATCTGAATTTGGGTATTTGCGCTTATGACTTTGCATTACTCTTAAAACATGACATTTAAATTTTTTAGGATGAATTTTAAACATTTCTTACTTTTGACTTGTGTCCCTACTCACACAAGAGTCCTTGGGTTACTTGGAAGGCGCTATATAAATTGAATAACATGAAATTTGGGTCAAAGGTCAAAATATACAGACACAAGAAATCGTTTCTTCTTCATAAATTGTAAATAAAAGAGCCAAAATATAAATTTCCGTCTCTGTACAAGTTGAAACAGGTTGTGTGTCATGTGAATAACACATAAATCAACCAAAAGTCCTCTTTCAGCTACAAATCCTTCCCCCTCTCAGCCGAGGTGAGGCAAATCCACAAAATAAAATTGATAAAAATAAAGTGAGTGAGTCTCAAAGTGGAGGGATTAAACTAACACATCAAATGTCACCGATTCCATTATCAGCATTTTGGTCATGGCTACTTTTGTGGTTTGCTATCTCGGCGGAACACGCAGCGAGGGTCCTATCTGGGTATGAACACAGATCCTGCCTCTGGCCCAGGTAGCACATAATGCGGCAGGGCTCTCAGAGATGAACACTAAGCAGATAATGGGGTTCCTCCCAATACTCATCATTAACTCCTGACTGCCAGGCATTTTGTTGCCGGCCATATTGAGCCGAAACCATATCATTGGTGGTATGACTCGCTGCCTGACCGTCTGTTCCACCCAGTTAAGAGTAATACGAATGGGTTCCTTTTTTAAACACTACTTAAACAACCCTCTATGTGTTCTTCAAATTGTAATGTAATGAAAGTGCCATGCATGAAACTGGAATGCAAGTGCAGGAGCGGCCGGTATCACTTGAAAAGGGGCCATTAGGAAGGCAACCTGCAGGACGTGATGGACAGCTTCTTCTCTACGTTGCAACTCGGGAAAGGGCTGACAACTTGAATTATATGGTCACTGCAACAGTGCGTATTGGCTTTGTAGACCTGCTGACACCTTCACAATCAACGTGACCCATCACACACCGAGCCTTCAGCCAGGGAGAACCGTGGGTGCAATGAAAAGCAACTCCTATTTTACGTTACTCTGAGTATTTGTAGGTACGGCAAGCGACTTGTTCCAAACAAGGTTTCAACCAAAGAAAAGCACAGGAGCATGTAAAGGGTAAATTGTTGTTCTAACTCTGGAAATTTCAGGTTTATAAAACATAAGAGATATAATATAGTGTAATGACATTCATTTAATAGAAATGATGACCTGAATGATTGCGTTTTACAAAATAGTTGGAACACATAAATAAAAACTGTTGGCAACACACGAGTTTTAAAATCTTTCAAATAAAAGTTTACAAATGTTTTAAAGTAACTTTAAGTTGGTGAACGTTTTGTTACTTTGTGTGTTACCAATTGAATTTGTATTTAAGACTATTTGTATTTCATCCGGCCTGATTGTGACGAAGCATCTAAAACTCTACATCCAGTTCACACGAAAAAATCTTGTAACCTCACATTCACCTTAAAACATTATCCAGGGTCATGACTTATTAATCATTACCATTTTAAATACAGAATATAAATCTGTGCAATCATTTCCATAAACATGAAAATCTCCTCCAAGAAAAACATTGTTCTTTAAAGATAAATACAACAGATTACTTTATTTATTTATTCTGAAAAGAAGCTGCAACTCATTGCACGACTTGACCTGAGGTGATGTTTTTTTTCTCTTTCTCTTTCTTTACCAAAGCAGATAAAGACATTTTAGAAGAGAGATGTTTGTTTCATTATTCAGATCAAGATCTAGATAAAGAGAAAGAACAGCTAATCAGATGCATACAGAGAATAAGAGCATCCATGTGTGTGCTGATGTACACTGTTGTTTAAAATGGGGAAAAAAACCTCTGTGAGGGGATTTCCTTGTTATTTTATTGAAGCTGTTGCCCCTTCAGTCGTCTCTGTATGTCCCTGCTGAGCTCGGCTTATTAGTTTTACTTTGGGCATGTGTACTGACCGAAGCCTCAATACTACATATTATTATATACATTATTCATCGTATATTACAAACAATACAGGGAGTGTGTCAGTGAAGTGTCTGAAAATGCAGACGCTGCACTTTTACAGTCATTCATGCACAGTAGACAAAAGGACTCGACGACTGACATTAAGAGGATGTATCCGGAAAATAGGTGAAGTACTACTGCTCTACTTTTGTTTTTGCAACAGCGATTTTATATTTATCACTAAAAGTGTGTCACTTTCGAGGGTTTTACTACCACTGCTGGTATCGAGAAAGACTGATTCGCTTTTCTGCGATTATGCTTCAACGACGCAAATACCCACCTCGATACGTCTCGGCAGATCCTCCCGTAAGATATTGTAAAATATGCCTTTTGGTATAGCCTGACGCTTTCACGTCTAACATGGTGGATGGGCTCCGTGGTGTTTTGAGTAACTCCACTTCCTTAGGGGAACGATTTATACATCACACAATGCCGGAGCCAGGAGAAGGCCTGACAGCCTGAGAAATGGGAATGTCAAATATCTGACTTGAGCTTTTTATGGCAGTTTTTTCCGTTTGTACCGAGTTGTGTGGTCCGGGCCTGGGAATACTGAGGCCTCAGAGAGATCCGATACAGACGTTCTGTTGATGCTCTCAGAGATGGTCCGTTTGACATTTTGACACCACTTCTATTAGGTTTGTCTATTTCCACCACTGGCATGTCAGTCAAAATGAGAGGGATACTGGAACCTCCGGTGTGAATACTCAAAACCAGTTGACTAATCATGCGTGAAGGTCCGTCCATCAATTCAACGGACAAATGCAAGACCGTAATGAATTATTTTTAACACATTAGCCATGTTCATTCCTATTAATGACATTTAGGTTGGGCTAAACAGTCTCAGAGAACTAAGCAATGGAAAGTAAGTGGTAAGCGTGCATTGTTTCTTTGAAATCTTTCACTGAAGACTTGGAAATTTTGATAAAGCTGTGAGGTGGCCCTGAAGTGCAAAACACAACGGCAAACGACAAAACAAAAGAACAAATCATAAAACACAACGGTAAATAAGAAGAAATGCAACAAAATGAATTCCTAACAGCAAAGATAGTCGCTTCTATCAACAAGGCGTGTCGCCGATTGGACGTCTACTTTGTCCTTCTATTTAACATGCTGACAAAATATTAATGTGATTTGTCTTTTTATTTGCAGTAAAGACTTTCACTTCTAACGTAGAGATGATAAAACATTCTTAATGGAATTGTTGACACAACATTGAGATATTTAAAGATAAAACCAATACAAAATACAGTCTTCCTGTCCAAATATTAATATGAACAATTTCAGATTTAGTGATACCAGCTGCAGATTCTTCTAAACATCTCCACATAACTCCAGGACCTTCCTGCCCTTTGTGATTCCACCGTAGCACATGCCTCCTCAGAACAATATACCAGTACTGCTCGGGATGGGGGGAAGGTTACCATGATCATGCCTGCTTGCTGAAATGACATGCAAGGCCACCATTTTGAGGCGTCTAACAAAAGGGCCATCCGGTGGCGTGGCATCGAAACGACAGTCTTGCCCTCGCATTGTTTGACACGTCACCCGATGGCAAACGCAGTAACTCTTTAGCTCCTAGAGGTCACGGCGGATGGATGCACCACTAATCTCTGACACTCACTGCGGGACGGCGGGGGAAATCAACGCAAACTGGGGCTTTAGATAACTTCGCCATCCACCAGCGACCTCAAATGCAGACACATCTCTGGAGCGCGCTGTGCTCCGTCGACCAAATCCCTCTCACTGCTCAGTGACTTCAGACAAGGAGCCGGCGCCCGCCCCACAAGGATAAATCCCAGCAGAGGAAAAGACTATATATTAATCTGATATTGTTGTTTTATTGTTTGGGGAATCATGCAGTGCGAAGGGATGATTGATCGGAGGGCTTGAGAGACTTTTATATTGTCAGAATGGTCCATTTAGGGATCTGTGGATGTTTCTCCAGGGGAATTGATCTCACCAGTCCAAAGATACATAAGTAGCATCATGTACAAGTGTTCTCTCTCTGTACAAAAGAATAGGAACTTAGATACTTACTTACTAACTAGGACTGGATTATAAATTATACCATTAAATAAATACTTTGTATCAGTTTTGGTCAAGGCAGATTTAGGAATCTAATTATTAGGTACAGTTCCCAAACTAAGCCTATATTTGTCTCCAGTACAAGTCGACTCACTCTACTCTGGATGGATAACGACTGTATCCTCCTCTGTGCCCCAAGAGGGAATATTATCAGGAAGGTTTGTGGTTTCATCGATTTCAGGGCTGCAATCATTCCCATCTGATGTAGTGGGCTGAGTGAGGATAAGTGAAGCTCTGCAGTCCGTGGACCGGCTCGTTTTGACAGAGGGACGAGTTCAGAGATAACTTCAACAAAAACAATCCACTCGCTACACGGGTCTAAGAGGTTATTTCCTGTAACCGCCCGGTGCCAAAGCATTGCCACTCTATTCAGTAAATGTTTAATTACACTGTAAGGGATAGAAAAACCTGCCCTCTAGATGCCCTGGTCCATTTTTGTCCTTTAAACTTGAAATGTATGTATTCTCTTTCTCTTGGGTTTCTAAAATTGGTGGTTTCTGTAATTAGTATTCTGGTTTAAAATGGTTCATGTTACTTTTTTCCTTTTTTCCCCCGACAGAGCACATTCATAGGATGACCCTATTTCAATATAGCAAAGTAAAGTACAAAATACCTCTAATGGCCCCTCTCTGGATATCTCTGTACAACTCTCTAATGGTGTTTTCAGAGTGAGTTTCAAACCATTTAGAAATTTGCGGTGAATCAGGGAACACGGAAAAAAATATAAAAAGTTCAATTCACAGTTGCTGCGGTTGAAACATCAGGACAGATGGAGGAAAATGTGCTTGCACAGGTTTCTCTGAAAGAAGGGGAAACTGGGAAAACCCAAAGCAACACCATCCTTGGTTTTATGAAGGTCTAATAAATAATGACGTTAACTTCAACACCCTCTCTTCTCCATTGGAGCCTCCATCGTTTCTCAATCCCTTATTTATCACGTGCTTATTTTGGTTTTAGGTTAAAAACAAATCTGAAAATATGGCACAGAAGCCCTCAAAACCTTTCATGCCATCACAGCTATATGATTCCACACACACATACACATGATATATATATATGTGGATTACTGTTATCCACCATGAAAATAAACATAATTAATTAATCAGTTAGCTATGTATTTACGGAACTGGCTTCCAGAGCTCATTGTGTGCTGCATCGTTTTAGTGCTCTATCCAAAAAGCTTGTGGGAGCAGCAGCAGGGAGGATCCCCTTTGTGTCCTCTGGCATTTTCCATCACTGTTCTTTACTGTCAGTCAGGGGCACAAAGACAAGGCACTCTAGGCCTTCTTATGAAGAGCAACCTAATTTCCAGCCAGAAAAATAACTAGATTAAATATTACGAACATTTTAAATATTACAACCACTCAAAATAGTAATTTTAAGTAATTATAAAGAGATGAATTTGCATTTCCTGAAGCACCATTTTAATGGATTAATTTCCCCTCAAGTTGAGGGACCTATGAATATCATGTATTTTTTAATCAGTGTTAAACCTTTTCCTCAGATGTCAAATAATTTTTTTTAAATATATCAATAAACGAAAGACCCAACTAAAATTCTATAGTTTCATTTGTTCGAAACGAAAATGCACACAATAAATTAAATCCTTAAATGTGTATTTTAAAAGGAAAATATGTAAAAATTCTTACATTATATTTAAAACATTAAAACAATAAAACAACTATTAGAAATTTCTGCCGGAAATCAATAAACCAACATTAGCAAAGTAAAGATTAAACTGTCGAACCGAAGTCAATAAAATCCACTTCTCGTTGTGTCAATCAATCTGTTTGACATAAAATAAATATCAGAACATAAACACTTAATACAAAATTAATGGCACCTATGCTAGTTTTGTCCTGCAAGAAATATTCTGATGTCAAAGTGCCCATCCCTCTGCCCAAACCACGCTCACGTCAGCAGAGCGCACACGGCTCGCCACCCGTCACATTTAACAACACAACAGTACAGTGAGAGGACTGCCTTGTATTTCCCTGGTAAAGACCCAGCGAGCAGCTCTTCAATAGTAATGAACTTCTGAATGGAACAGTCATCACCCAGCTTGGCGACAATATCACCAGTCCACACAAACTATCAATCGCCTCCGCTGCAATAACATTATCAGGAAGTGCCTCCAATTTATCTTTATTAAATCAATAGGGATGTGATAGCCTTACCTGCAGTGGAGAGCTTGGCCCGGCGTTGGAGCTGTGAGTGTCTGGTGCATTGGGGACCAGGGGGGAGATCTCTGGTTCACTTGTTGTTGGTCGGGGGCCCGGGTAGTTTGCTGTGTGGCTGGAAGCGACACTCCTGAGGGCCCACTGTGAATAGAGGTCAGGATAATAGACACAGTCACACAACAAAGACTGATAATCCTGTCTCGCCCCACAGCTCCCGTGTTGCAATCAGACATTTTAAGAGCAGTTAAGTTGCAGTGAGGGGCAGCTGAATGAACTGCGGTTAGGAAAGACTCCCAAGGTCCCATTATGGACAGTAACCGGTGTCAATTCGCAGCAATTAGACCACTCAGATGTGTCAGTAGACAGGCCTCAAATTAATAAATAAATAACGCCGACCACAAGTGCATGCTGATATGGGCTTTGGAGTCATTTGAGTCTCCCAGCGGTGTATTTCCGAGCGGAACACTTAGTCCTTCAAAAAGTGACGAGGTGTACCTCCTCCTCTCCACTTATCCTGGGTGACCTTTGAGTGAAAATAGACCTTAGCGAGCAAGTTGCTTAAAATCTGCTTCCGCCGGCCATTAGCAGCATTTGTTTAAAGTGGCACGCGTCCTTTAACGCCGCTTCACTATCAGCTCAAACTGCTGATGTGCACACAACAATAAGCAAGACCACTGCGCTCTTTACTCGTGGAAAAGCACGAGTCTAAATCTGACATTAGCATTAGCAATAAGATGAGGAGGAATAAATTGTAATGATGCAGATAATGAATAAATGAAGGCAGAGGATGCAGTTATCTCCCAGCTGATGTTGAACACCGTTCAAATGTACAGAACCAAGGTTGTTGCCTTAGGCCTCGGAGCAGAGAGAAGCAGAAGAGAAGCCCCGGGCTCACCACTGGGTTGTCTCTATGAAACAATATTTTTTTAGGATCATCGGAGTCTGGGGGACGATTTGTAGCCTTAGAGTTGGGTGTTTGTTTCACTACTCATCTCATCTGAAGTCCGGTAAAATCCGACCTTTATTGAAAACTTATTTCTGTAATTACATCATTTTGCCGATAATATATATATATATAACACATTTCATCTCCTCCTAAACAATTCTTTATATATTTAATATTGTCTTAATGTTGAAGATCATTTTCTAAACACAGCCTTGAAATATGATCTGACAAGAAATTTATAGACACTACTTCATGAAGATGGCTACCTCCACCAAGGAGGTTATGGTTTCGTCAGCATTTGTCTGTTTCTGGACCCAAATGCAGATGATGGACTTACAGACTTACAGTGACAGGACGGCAGGTGAATAAAGTGCAAATCCAAAACTCCACAAAAGAGTCGACTATCAAAGGAGAATGAAACTGAATCAGTTGGAGCTCAAAATGACAAACCTGAGACAAAGGGAAACATAGACACTTAACACACAGAGGATGCAGGTGAAACACATGAGGACAGGTTAAGACAAGAGCAGTAAACAGGAAGTAGACATGAAGTAAAGCAATAAAGATGCAGTTTCAAAATAAAATAGGAAATGAAAACCTCAAAGAGAAAAACAAAGACAAATCCAAACACGTATACTTCGATTCATTACATTAAAAAGTCCAAACACAAGAAGTCTCTCATAAATTCAAAATAGAGCAGAATAATGTCAGTTTCTTTGTTATTTAGCTGGATTATCAAAAGAAATCTTCTGATTTCAAAGAAAATTGGTGGAAGGATCCAATGTGGGTAAGAGAGGAGCCGATTGAATTTCAGAGACAGGATACTTTCTTTAAGATTGTTAACATTCTCACAGTTTTCCCAGAAAATAATTAATGTATTTTAAATTTATATCTATGAGTTTGTGAACTTTTGTGCAGTTTGAATGATTTGATCAGAGGTATGAGCTCCACTGTGTTCCAGTCTACTTTCTGTCATTATATATATACTACAGAACTCGTCTCCTTCTTAACAGCTTTGTAGGAAAACATGGTAATAACTTTAAAGATAATTTTCTAAGCACGGTCACAAAATAAGGTCTGACTCTAAATGTATGGACATTACACTCAGAGAGGATGGCTCTTTATGGCCAAGAAGACACAACACGCTGGATGTTTTCTTTCTCCCAGGGGCGCTTGTCTCATGTTGTGGCCTTTAACAGGGAACAAAGCAAACGACCACAGAGCTGAGCCTCTGCGTTTGACTGGGAGCGCTCAATCAAGAAGAAGTCATTAGTTCAGAATATGGAGTAGCTTTGCTGCCCGACTACAGCTGAACGCCTTTCACCTCTCAGCGATGCATGACTAATGCGCAGCGGCCTTTGATCTGATGGAGATGATCGCGTCACACGTGCACGGACACCTTCCACTGAGAGAGGAGACCTGTCCAAGTAAGTGTCAGCGAGCAGCCCTCTCACAGACGTGCACCGAGGAGGAACACGTGCACAGAGAGTTGGAGATGGGCAAAGGTTTAGATAGATAGATAGATAGATAGATAGATAGATAGATAGATAGATAGATAGATAGATAGATAGATAGATAGATAGATAGATAGATAGATAGATAGATAGATAGATAGATAGATAGATAGATAGATAGATAGATAGATAGATAGATAGATAGATAGATAGATAGATAGATAGATTGTGTATGGGTAAAATAATATCAATAAATGCTAATACCTAAATATAAGCTGAAAATAGAAACATTGCTCATATGTTTAGGTGAGCTTTTTTTATGGAGGCAGTGCGATTTGTTGTCATAACCAAAAATATATAATACTAAAAATGACTAATCCTTGGAAAGTATGACTGAAATCTGTGGTCAGGTGTCAACTTTTTTCCTCTCAGCAGAAATGAAATCACATTAATGACAGCTGTCAGCGGCTTTTCAGTGGCCAGAGTGGACACTTCAGTTTGTGATTCCCCCCAAGAAATCACAGGAGCCTGTAAAAGCCTTCTTCTGTGTCAGCAGGGCAGACCGGACCACTGTTCCTGGACAGGCAGACACACTGACACAGCTGAAAAACTGGAGAAACAGAAATGGTAAAGCATAAAACACAGAGCTCTCCAGCGAGAGGTCAAAGCAAAGACAGGTCCCCCTTTCAGACTGAGTTAAAAATGGGAGGCTGTGTAACCTTCACCACTCCTGCTTTCACCAAAGGACCCAAACTGTGTGAAATGAATGGTCACTATATAATAATGGTGATTTAAAAAAAAACGTTACCTTTGCCTCTCATTTCCATTTCATATTTAAGCTGTTAAAATGCCAACGGTAATGTCCCGGCCCTTGCTGCTGAGATTTATTTAATCCTTACCCACTGCTGTGAAGTGGTATGGAAACTGGAGACTGCAAGAGGCAACACTGACGGCTCACATTCTGTATTTTTATATTTCATGATAGAAAATAATAAATTTTTTAGAAACCAATGTAGCAGAATATTTTGTACAACTCTTAGGAGCTTTAGCAAAACGTCAACAAGAGCAAACACATCCTCAGTTCTCTGCATCTCACCGAGGACGAGGCTGGAAACAGGTAGGGTTGAACTCTGGGAATTTATCAGCACAACCCCTGGTACCTCTGGGTGAACTTCCAGGAGAAAGGCAGAGAGGGTTCTCCTCTTCTTCTTCACACTTGGCTCTAACGCCAAGAGCATCCTCTGCTTGTAAAGAAACACTTCAAACACCACGGTCCCTAATGAAACACGCCAGAGAGGAGCTAATTAAAACACAACCCGCATGACTAACCCATATGTATATACTGCCTGTTCAATTTCACATTACAGTCATATCTTACACTATAGAATACACTAAGGAACACATACATAAACACCAGGGAAATAAACTCAATGTGAGGATGTATGCAGATGACAGCATATAAAATATTTCTCAAATTTTATGCGGTTTTGTGTATTTATTATTTTTGAATTATGAATGCAGACAGCAGAGTAAATACAGCCAAGCATAATGTAGGAGCCATGCGCCTTGGACTTGGTGATTGTGTAAATAAAGACGAGACAGTATCGTTTTGTCTCTGAGTCAGGTGAAAACCTTTAAATGTAAGTTTTCAAATAAGACTGAAACTAACAAATGTTTTCATGATTGATCAAATCAGACAATTATTCTGTTTTCTGCTAGAAAAGAATAAAACATGTCAGGAAAAGGCCAAAGTTTTGGTGCGAATGCAAACAGGCCAATATTAACTTTTCACCAATATATCCACATAAATTTAGACGAAATTAATTGTTTTGCCGTAGAATGTCACTATAAGCCAACAAAATACAATATTTTTAAATGGAGATTTCACCAAACACTCCCAAGGTGTGTTAGAACAATGCAGCAATGCCAGGAAACAAGAAATCTCCTTCCATTCAAACCCAATGTCTCGCCTGAGGGTCAGAAGCGGCTCAAAGCAGGAACACACTGCAGCTCTCACTCATTGTCAACCTGCAGCTCACAACGACTTTGTCCTAACCTTGTCAAAACACTCCTGCCAAAAAAACACAAACCTACAATACTGCAAGAGAAACTTGTTGTTGGAATGTTTCATTTATAAAGGACGTCACAGAATTCTAAATTTTTAAAAAGAACTGTAAATCAAAAACAACAGCGGTTGTGTGTGAGTTTTTTCCCGTGGCGGTTACACATCCTCTATTTCCCAGATCCACGGCAGAAAAGCTGCTTAGGCCATGAATCAGATTGGTGGGCCTATGAAAAACCACCATGTGGGCACAATAATAACTCATTGTCCACAGATACACGGGCTGCAGTGGTAATCTGCAGATCTCCTCAGTGAGAAAATATAGATATTTGTAAAAGCGCTGAGGGGATTAGGCAGGGTTTTCTACCTCCTGCTGTACGCGGCCTGAGTCATGCTGAGAGAAGTTCTGTGGAAGTCTGTTAAAGGACGGAGAGGATTTGACCCAGCAGCTGCGTGACTCTGATATGACCCAAACAAAGCCACCAGCATGAGAGCGCAGTGCGGGTGTCGTCTGTCTCCGTGGCTCAGCCCCCGTCTTTACAAAGGAGACCGACATGTTGACACAGAATATAGAAACATCTCAGTTAAATTGAGACGCAGAATCAAGAGGAAGTGTCGATTTGTGAACGTTTGACGAATTATACAAAAAATATAACAGCCGATCTGACTCTCAAAGTGAGGGATTATTAAGAAAAACATACAGCAGTCTTTTAAAGAGGCTTCTCTCCGAGCTATTAGGCCACAATGCCCATGCACATAGGCAGCTATTAACCCTCTGAGTATTTCTCCCGAGTTAATTCCTGATGAAAAATAAATTGAGTTGCTCGCTACACTTTCATAACATTTCCTCCCTCGGAATAAATGGGCTCCTTTATGAGAAAAGACACACTGTTGTTAATGATTTTATAAGCAGGGAGCCCACCTGACATCCTGTTTTCTATTACTGTTCTTTATTCAATTTGGAGGCCGCGCTGCAGGTGACCTAACCTATAAAAGGGCACTCCAAACTAAATTATCAGGGCTGCTTGAAATTTTATAAATTCAGACTCGGCCTCACAGAGGGATCTCCAACCAGAAACTAATGGCTTCACCTTTAGCTTAGCATAAATCAATCACAGCAAAGGTTAGAAAACATCATGCCAGGACCTATTAATGCACTTTTTTAACATCATAACATGGAGTCATTTTGGGAGCGCAAATGGCCGATGCATGAGGTCATACGTGAGAAGCCCCGTGTGCTTGTATGTGCTCACATGTACTCACTCACACATTCAAAACGTATTTAATTTGAATATCAGTGTAAAGCTATGATAGGACAATGTTGTTTGATTGGAAATTTCACTTATTTCACACATGTTTATAAAGAATTATAACGTATAAAAAAGGCTGAATGATTAGAATTTTATAAAAATATAGTTTGTTGAAAATGAAACGCCATTGACGTCAGTAAATCTTTTACATTTCTTTCTTTTTATTAAATGAAAATATATTTGACTGTTAATCGAACAACGAGCCAGTCAAGATAATATTCAATATGCTTTTTGAACCTATGAAATTATTGTTTATTTCACAGATACATTACTTTTTTAAGAGTAAATATGTACAGCTGAATCAAAAATAAAAGTAAAAGTTAGTAGCAGACTCACTTATTTATATAGACGTATACATAAATGTAAATTAAATTCCAGAATGATTAGATGGGATCTACCTGGAGAAATCCCCTTCATAATAGACGTTATACAGATTACTTTTGTTTCCATTGTTATTTAGCATTTAATTCTATTGGAACACAGTTGTGAAACTGAGTATTGAAGTGCAACTGATCATTTTATTTTGCACATTTGTAAAACAAGTGTCAGTGCTTGGTCACCTCAGCAGGGATCCTCTTTATCCTTGAAAGAGCACGAGTCGTTTTATTCCAGTCGCGAAACTAACAAGAGGCTGGTGGCGCCAAGAAAAGGCCCAATCAGTAACACTTGTTGCACCTGAGCACATGGAAATCTTTGGACTTCTCTATGTGAGAAAAATGGAAAACAGTGTCTCATAAAGAAGTCGGGAATATGGATATGATCATTGGACTGTGTTCAATCTGATTCAGGACAACTTTCATGAGGCAATCGAGTGTGAAGGAAATTCATTTGTAAATTGAACCCGATCTTTGGAAAAATTGCTCCTTTTTCAAATCTAAGTCCAGATTTAGAGTTGAAAAGGAACAAAGACTTGTTCATATACATATATAAACATCAATTTACAGCTGTATATAGGGAGTGAAGCCTATTTCAGTATCAGCAAATAAGCTCAAAATGCAACTATTTTAACAAGACTTAGTGAAAGATTATTCATGTGTGTTTGGAGTCATAAATAACTACCTTAAATATGTGAACATAATTAGAATACACATAGTATTTTAACTACTTCCATGATTCATATTAATATCTGCTGGCATTTATTCGTCATGATGCATACACAAGAAATGATTTTACTTTCAGGATTATTAGAATGTCCTTATCCCAATTTATAGTAACATACTTACTTTTAAATAAATATGATTGTCAGTAGGGTTACATTGTTGAGCATGAATTGCTTCACCACTGTTCACTTTACTGTTCTTCTTATGTAAATCCAAACATCCAAAGCCTGATCTATATCGCCTCATGTTGACATTAATGTTTTATATATGTCCTATTTCCTGGACACCTTCAGTAGGGTCCACTGACTCATGCTGATTATGTAACTCTAGATCGGTCTGACTATGAAATAAAAACAACTTCATGTACAATCGAATGTTCATCCACAACGATAAGGAAAATAAGTGAAATTGCAGTTTATCAGTAATAGAGTGGAGCCCCAGTGAGAACAAAGAGCGGTGTGCTCCGAGCTCTTCACCAGGTCTGGTTAATTTAATGTAAAACGGCTCAGGCTGATTAAAATGATATTCACCACCTTCGGTCAATACCCTTGTTACCTCATTAGACGGTAAACTCCTCCCACAGCATTAGACCTGTCAGGCAGGTAAGTAGCTGCCTATCAAGCCTCCTGTGATCCCATCAAGAGGCCGTGTACAAACATGTTGAACCTTAAAGAGAAAAGAGTGATGCATTGATTATTCTTCCACTCCTAATTAAGGAGAGAGATTCACTTTATTTGCCCCTCACCCATGAGAATTACATGATTGCAATTGTTCGGGGTGGGCAAATTTCCTTGTAGCTTTTACATCAGAGAGTTGACCTCCAATTATCCTTAACTGTTATGCAGAGACCCAAAGATTCTGCAGAATTGACATGATACTATCCTGGATTGATTTACACAAGATCCAATGCTTCTCCAAAAGATTTGCGGTAGCTGAATATTCCATGTGCATAAAATTTAAATAAAGCAATAAACAACCAGACAGAGGAAAGCAAAGCTAAAAGATAAACAAAAAAATATTTGAATAGTCTTTGCATGACTTTTTAGTTGAAAAGCCAACAACTGTGATTTACCCTAAACTGACTTGCATTTGAACTTGTCAAACTAATATTAGGCAATTTTGAGACTTTCTGAAGTTTTAAGGCACCACAAAGCAACTTTCTACTTTTTACTTTAAGTCGGGTCAGATGTGTTCAAACCTTAGACGAAGACAACTGACCTCATTTCCATTCAATCCAACTCAGTCTTATTTGTACAGCGCCAAGTCCTAATATTCATCTCAAGGCACTTTACACAAAATCCATAATCATACATAGGAACTTTGATGTGGCGACCCACCTGATTATTTTTTACATTTACAGCACATGGTTTCAAATGTGTTATTAAAACCTTTCAGATATTTCCAGGGACAATTTAACAACTAGTAACTTCATTAGAGTCCTAAGTGCTCCTGTGTAACAAACGGAAATACATGGGCCTTGAAAATCTTGCATCGCTCAAACATAATTTGACCGAAGAATCACTCTTTGACTGTTTAGCTTTTTCATATTAGTTTGTGAATAGCACGCAGACCTTCTGCCACCTGTGTGTCATCATGTGTCTAATAATTACCATTTTAAAAGTCCTTGTACAGCACTTTGGTGAATTTCACAAGTTTGACTTTATTTAGTCTCCAAACACTTTATGTACTGCTCCACTTCTCCTCAAATGTTTCTGACCTACCTTTATTTTGACATTTAAATCATGTGTTTTAACCTGAACCTGTTGATCAGTGTTAAAAGACTATAAATCTGAGATATATGTGTTTAATAACCGTATTGGCATGGCATGTGAGAGGGAGGAGCCTCTGACCAACAGGCAGCAGCTCGAACCCAGAGCCAAACCGCTGATTAGCTGCTGTATCTCTGAATATGAGGGAACAACAGTGTGTGGCTGGTGAAGACACTTATGGCCAAACACACTTTACTTTTCACAACTTTACATTGTTGCTTTTTTCATATCTACAGCAGTGAACAAGCTTAGCTAAACTTAACATCAAACTTTGATGAACTTCTATTATGTCTCTGTCTCAGGATGTAGAACAGGTCGTCCTCTCACCAGAAGGTTGGCGGAGAAATTCAATGGATTAAAATGGAGTAAAAACATAAAAAATAAGATTCAAAACATAAAATAAATGAATGATTAACACAGACACAATATATAAGACAAACTCAGACCTGACCTTAGCAAAATCAAGATAAAAAATAGAATTAGGTTGAAAGTTATTAACACTTAGATGTCTACAGCTTCAGGGGAACAGAGAAAGTCTGGTCCCTTTTAGTAATAAGGTATTAAGTTGGACTGAAATAAGTTGTTGTGACTCAAGTGAACAGAGTAGAAGGAGATTGGTAAGAAAACAATGGGGCTCAACAATTGAGAGCTTTAAAAACAGTGAGAGCTTCTAAATGTATGTCCACATAATCAGTTAAATGGTTAAAATTGGGATTTATTTGCTACTTTTCTTTCACCTTTCTATGATATAAAATGAAACAAAATAAGGAAAGTCACATTGTTTACCTGATCTGGGGTATAATGTGTTTATTACAGAGTTAACAGTCTCCAAAAGTGAAGTTTGAAACTCCTACACTGACACGAATGGATTGTGTCCGGTCAGTATGGGTCAGCCCAATAAGAAATCATTTGTCGACTATATAAGAGGATAATCTTGATCCTCTTATCTTCCGCTGACGAGCAGGAATGACCAAAATTGAAGTTGACTGACTTTTACTCTTGTGGCACCTGACAGGAGTTTTTATTTCATCTTTCCCTTTTAACGGAGGGAAGTGTGTTTTGTAAAAAGCAGAAGCACCACCTGTACTATAAGTAAATGTTGCGGGGTAGATCCCCACACACACAGAGAGCAGCTGGCTTCTCTGAACCAGAGCAGAAAGCACACTTTTGCTTTGTGCACTGAAATATTCAAGAGCTCCAAGTTTATGAGACAGTTACTGCCATCTGTGCCCCGGCGCTCAGTCCTCCCGTCATGGCTGAACATAAGGCCCGACATCAGAACTGATATGTGTGAGGAGTGTCACATAGATTCTCTGGTGTCGCCCCGCGCTGCAAATCTCAATATCACCTGAATGGCACAAACAACACTCTTCATTTGCCGCCACACACATATACACAGACACACAACCACAAGCAGAACTCTAGTGCCGAGTCAAAATTTCCATATCCATGAGCGAGAGAAGGAAAAGAGGAAACATTTACACAAGACTGCCTCCACACAGTCGCAGAGAGCTTTTCTCCTAGGTGTCTTTTCTTTCTGTATAATGTCATTGTGGAGCGAGCGAGCTCCTGAGAGAGCTTTACGAATCTCTCCCTAAATGAGAGATTTCCTGAGACAAAAAGGCGGAGGAGGAAGGGTGCAATCAGACCAGGTTTGTTCCAGACAACATGGCTTCCTTCCTCACCGTTAGGCGAGTGTGTCAGAGCGAGACATTCAGATGTGGGCCTTTTTTTTCCATTTTTTTTTCACCGAGCCCTTTCCCAGGACAGTAATGCAGAGCAGTTCTAATGGTGTCATTCAAAGCAGCTGCCTTTCTCCAGCGATAAACTGAACGCCCTGCCTAAGCAATTCCAACCGCCTCCACAGATTGCAATACAGTCGACAAAGAACTTATCTTCCAAGTGGAACTATTCATCAATGAATGTGTTTGTGTGCCACGAAGTAGAAGGTAATTTGAAAAGGTCTCAGCCGCACCTGAATGGCTACTTCTCTTCATTCCACTTGTGTCACATTTGAATTCATCTGTTTCCCTGCTGCCACTGCCGGTTGCAGTGGCTTTTAGTTAAAAAAAATGCAACTTGAGGTGTTTCTCTCAGCATTGTGTTGTGTGGGTCAGTAGCACGCCAACACAAACCGTAAAACACCCAACCCTGCTCATTTCCCGCACAAAGAACGGGGGAGGGGGGGGTCATTAGTCCAATGCGAGAAGACGACGTGCCAAAAGTAAGACGTGTTGTTTTATTGCTTATCTTCAAAAGGCACCCTGAGCACATGAGAGCCGCACAGCCTTATGTTTCTGTTCATACAGGCATGTTTATACAACACAGCTATTACTTAGTCCGTGCTGATAGAAATACAATGTGCTTTGAAATGTGAACAATGGCGAACTGCACCATATTTCACCAACATTAAAAATGGCACATGTGCAAGAGCAAGGGAAGAGAGAAGAAAATGGAACCTTCATGTAGAGTTGGCTATTGATCCATCTCTGTCCTTTCATCCATTCTTCCAGCCATCCACCCATCCATCCACCCATCCATCCATCCATCCATCCATCCATCCATCCATCCATCCATCCACCCATCCACCCATCCATCCATCCATCCATCCATCCATCCATCCATCCATCCATCCATCCATCCATCCATCCATCCAATCATTTCCTTGCTCTATCTTCTCTGGGGTTGGGTCACAGTGGCAGCAGGCCTAGCAATGTGTTCCCTACTAAGGCTGCAACTTTCTGTCCGAGCTCAACCGGGATTCTGTTTTGTGTTAGAAACCCAACCTGAGTCCGACGTTTTTCCCGATTACAGACACAGGCAGTGGAAAAATCCAGTAGATAGCCTGGCCCACGTCACCAAACCCTCACCACACACATATCATTTCATATCCGAACCCGGCCCGACCTGTCAAAGCCCGTCGTGCTCTGGTATCCACCCACGTCTCTCTCCCCAGCCATGCCTTTTCGCTCCTCCTGGGAGTTCTCGATCCGTTTCCCAGGCCAGATTGAATATGAAGTCCCTCCAGCAAGTTTAGTTAAGACTACATCTGCATACATAAATATTTCTTTCCACTTTGTTTTCTTTTATTTCAAACAAACGTGTGATTCATAGACAATCGATGTGGCTAGATAAGGCAAGAATTTAGTTGTTTATGGTAGAAGAACCCGGTGAGTGACCTGACATTCATCAAACACACAAAGAGAATCTGCATCACACGGCTCTGTATATAAACTGAAAGTGTATCCACAGTTTCAGTCTGGAAGAATTACAGCTGTATAAACCTTTGTCTGAAGAACAGTGAGATGGTCAGGGGAAGACACACACACACACACACGCACAGCATTGGAATGTGTGTGTGGATTTGTGTACCGTCCTCTGCGGAAGGGAGGGGGTCGTCCTTCAGTTGAAGCTAGTGTGTGTTGTTTTGGCCTGTTTCTCTCAGCCCACTGTTCGTGTTCGAGCTAGAACAATGGCACTGAGGCCTCAAAATAGCATCATATAAGTCACAGTATCAACACACACACACATAAAAAAAAAGCTACTTAAAGTCTTCTTATATGAAGTGTAGAGCCAATTGAGGAAAGTGTGTCGGGTCAGAGCGGCTGGTGAAGGGACCAGGCCGCATGTTTGTGAAAGCAGATTAAAGAGCAGGACAGGAAGGGCCAGGTTTAGGGAAACAGGAAAACTGATGCAAGGAAGTGGAGTGCGTCAGCAGCCGGCCCACCAGCCTCCGGGGCTAAAAGTAAAATCAGACCGAGCGCGAGTATGGAGTCTTTGCTCAGGTCACCAATGAAACTTGTACTTTTGACAGGTACGTGAGCTTATCTCTTCTACATCATGGGCAGGTGTCTCACACAGACACGGCTACGCATGTGTTTGCTTTTATCGCGTCTCCTTTTTTATCTAGTTTGCCTTTAGATTTGAGCCTGAATGTAATATTTAAGTAAGCGTATAATTGTTGTATTTTGTGACGTTAACATATACATAATATATTTTGGATTGAGCCAAGGGTGTTCTAAACTTGAGTGTACAGTGGTTCATTTGTTAATGTCCCTCAACGCTGCTTCTGTGTGTTGTGCGCGTAGCAGGTAAACACAGTCAGAGATATAGATGTGGAATAAGTGAACATTTTTAAACGACAGTTTGGGGGGTGGGGGAGGGGGGGAGCAGCAGTTGCATCACAAAAAGGTCTGGAATATAAATGTCATGGTTTGTGCTGAACTTACACACTTGCCCTGCTTCCTACGCAGCATGGCTCTCCAGTCTGATGGACCCGTGCAGTCCCTCTGACATTTGTAAATCTTGTCACCTACACGCAACATGCACAAACGGATCAAACGCCTGCTTCTGTAACCAGGGATACACCGGAGACGGAACCAACTTTTGCAATGGTGATTGCAGACACACAAAATCCACTTTGAGTATTTACATCCATGCAGGAGCACAGACAGTTGTGTGTGTGTGTGTGTGTGTTTGTGTAGCTGCTGTTGTGGAAGTGTTTTTGTTTGTGACTGATCGTCATGAGCAGACAGGAACATTAGAGCAGCATTTGTACACATGTAGGTTAGGGTAGAACGGTTGTTGACTGAGCAGAGCAAAATTACAAAGATGGAGGCCCCTAAAAATATTAAATTTGTTTAAGCTTTTGAGGAGGCATGTTAATAACTACAGCAGCTTAATTAATATGAATCATATTTTTATTCTCTAAAGGGATAAACAGATACTATAACATAGATAACATTTTTTATTCAAAAGAAAATCATCAAAATGATTGTTACATGCGATGAAACAGGATTTTCATTCTTGTGAGTGAGCTTTAAAATTATTTGGACAATTTCCAACTGTGTGAATGAGTGTAATAAAGATCCATATCCGTAGTTTGACTAGCTTCATCTACACCTAAATGTTTTTGGGACACAGACACAAATATATCTCCATGATGCAGCTTCATTAATTCATTTTAATGGCCTCTCAGCCTGCATTGTTACTCCAGTTTATGGTTCTGGGCCTTTTAGAATTCCTGGAACCCATTTTGTTTCCTGACCTGAAGTCTGATCACAATCACAGCGGAGCTTACACATTTCACGAGCCAAAAGTAGATCAGAATGCGAGTAATATAAACATGGCACAGAAGGATTTTAAAACAAAAATCGAACAATGAAGTTCAGGGTTAATGGAGTTCCTCTGGAGGAGCGGATTCCAAAATAAAGTGAGGAAAATGTTAAATGGATTTATAAAAGTAGAGCTATTATAGGCATCATTTCAGAGATTGTGACTTAAATGTTAAAAATGGGTCAACCTCCTTACTTTGTTTGTGTAAAATCACTTATTTATTCAAGTATGTTTATTGAATTATGTAAATGTTAATTATAGATATAGAGCTGATACATACAGTGTATTTAAAAATGTTAAAGAACAAAGTAACAAAGGCCAGACACACAGTGTGTACAGTTCACTTTAGGAAAGCAAGGCATCAAGTGCATCCTAAACTACGTGGTGTGAAGTGTTTGCTCAGCCATGATGGCTGAAGGGTCCTGTGTGTCACGGAGGTATTTCCTCTTTGAATAAAATCACCTCCTGTCATCCGAGTGGAGGATTTCCCCTCCAGGACAGCTTTTGTGCTGAAGGTACAGACGAGAGGAAGAGCAGAGCGTCCGTCCCAGCTGGACTATTGAAAACAACAGTGGAAAGTCATAGCAGGTCATTTCCAGTAAACTGGGAGAGCTGAGACAAAAGGTGTGTTTGAAAAAGATAAAGCCGGAGCAGCACTTCGCTATGATGAGTGGACCAGGCTGCTCTGTATCTGCTGCCATGTGAACCTGGGCTGGAATTTTAAGTCGTTTGAGACACTTGTAATCCAACAACTGCTCAGGAGCTAGAAACGTAAATAATAGAAATGTCCAAAGCTGAGAATAAACATGTTCACGTCTAACAGGAATGGTCCAACAATTACATGACGCTGCATGGTTCATGTTTTCAAGATATCAGTCAACAGTGGTGGGATGTAACAAAGTGCATTTACTGAATTACTTAATTTGTCTGTACTTTACTTTGTAGATTTATTTTCAGGTACTTTCAGGACGTTGTTTTTTATATTTTTAAAAGTAATCAATAAGGATTGGGGAATCGCTGGTAACTATATGCACCCGCCTCCTGCAGCAGCAGCATCACTAATGAAGAGACACTGCCAAGGCTCTGTCATAATGATGTAGCCTAGTTGTAGTATAAGTAGTAATAGTATTAGGGAATAGGCTACACATTTACTTAACATTTTTTTACTTACTAACTTTTCCTCAAATAGAAAAAGTGAATGTGTTACTTTTGCTTTCTATTTGAGTAACACAAGCAAGTCCAGTGGCCAATGTAAACTTGTTCAACTTCAAAAGATACAATGACACGCTTGGCTCACAGAAATATTCTATTTATTTGTAATTTTATTCAAGTAAAATGTTTGAGCACCTCCTCCGCCACTGCTGCTCAGTCTCTCATCCACTTCTCCAGTTTATCCGAGCAAGATAAAAAACTATTGATCAAACTTCCAGATGCACAAAACATTTCTTGTCTGTAGCAGAAGTTCACTTTCTCTCCTCGTCTCCTCTCCCCAGATGACAACGAGTGCCTTAACGTGACTAATATCTGCGGGGACAGGGGGACCTGCAACAACACAGAGGGCAGCTACTACTGCACATGTGTCTCTGGATACACATCAACGGGTCAGGACCAGTTCCGGCCCAACGATGGAACCGAGTGCCGCGGTAATGTCTGATTCCCTCTCAGTGTTTGTATAGATCACATCAGGGTCAGTGCCATCAACTGTACTGACTGAGGGCCTCACATATCACATAGGAGTGTGAGTGAAAGTAGTTACTGTATGGCAGTGAGGGTGTCAGGACTGTGTCTGTGGGTGTGTGTGTGTGTGTGTATGTGTGTGTGCGTGTGTGTGTGTACTGTTTTCCCTTTCACTCTACTGAGGAGGATAAACACACAGGGGTGATTTTCCTTCCCTCGACCTTTCACTTGCTTCCCATCTGCTATTCTGAGAACCCGTCCCGAGATCTTTTGCTTCATCTGCACCAGAAGAACAACACAAAGTTGTGTGCGGTGTAATGTACCGTTCCTAGTGGAGAAGCTTATGGCTGATTTTAGATGCAGATGTATGGATATTCAGATGTGTAGCATGTAGGGATTGTATTGTTTCTCCCAAAATCAATTATTCAGTATATTAAATACACAGAGTGGGTTCTTATGTCAGATTCTACTTTTTATTTGCATTAAAAACACGTCCACTCGCAGAAGATACTTTAAAGACAGATGTGGAGCAGTTTCTTCACTATAAGAATTGAAATTACCACATTAGAAATTTATTTTATAATCAGGGAACACAATTAGGACACATAGGGACAATTATTTATATGATACATATAATTATGCACAAGTTCTGATTCAGTAAAATGTACATTTAAATAATTCTTAGATAGATAGACTCAAAACTTTTTTTTCATGGCTAGATGAAAGAAGTTCCCTGACCACTGAATCCTATCCTCTTGACCTCTATAGATCTTGAAATGTCTCTCTCTATTCTATATTAAACAAGGACAATGCAAAAAAAAACACATTAAACTCACAAATTCTGAAACTGTTATTAGTTGACTATTATTTTTAAAATACCACAGACCTAACAGCGACCAATCAGGTTTCAGCTGGGGTTGGTGCCCTCCAGCCCCCACCCCGGTATCCACCCCTATACAATATATTTTTATTTAACAGCTGATGTCTCAGGACTTCTAAATTTAATCCTACTGTCTTTAATTGGATGTGAACTCTTTCTTTCAGACATTGATGAGTGTTTGACGAACCAGGTCTGTGGACCAAACTCAAACTGCCACAACACCCATGGATCTTTCTCCTGCACCTGTCAGCGTGACTACGTCCTAACCGAGCACCTCCAACCGGAGAGAGGTGTAAGATGTAAAGGTTGGTGCACAGCGACACACACATATCACTCACACACTACTATGTAGATCCAAGAACATACACGTGTCTACCGCACACAACCAACATGTTTTCTGGAGTAAACGGTGCACTCTTAGATTTTCTGAAGATGTGTTATTATGCATGTGCTGTTCGGTGAATTCACGGGAAAATACACTCAGTAACCGAAGTGATGCTTGTGGTAATTTTTGTGTTTCAGAGCATCCCCAAAAACACTGCCATGACAACATCACGTGCCTCATGAAGACGATTAATAAAACACTACAATACGTAAGTGACGCTCTTCCAATAGTGATGAAAATACATATAAGTAGACATGAGATGAAAAAGGCCTAAAGTAACTAGTGCTGCGTATAAGTTCTCATTCGTCTACACACGTGCTTGAGTTTTCAGTGCAGAAATGTGCTCACATTGACTCAAGCAGTATGGAGTGTAGTGTAGAAGTGAAAGGACCACCTACCTATTTCTAAATGTATAGAAATGGTAGCCAAGAAAGGAGGAGATATGAGTAACTGTAGTTTCAGCAATGGTGGTGTTATTTTAATGCTGTATGACAAGCAGGGTACACATGAGAGGAGTAAATATTTTGTCAAGCCACAAACACGGTCACATGTTGCGATGATCACGTCCAATGAGCGCACAACGTCCTTGTTTGATGTGGGACAACTCTACGCACTTCACCAGTATCCTGTGTACAGTTTACTACATGTGTGTACTGACTAAAGTATCTGATATGATATACAAAGCACCGCAGTACAGTTTGCCACCTACAGGCAAGAACATTAACTGCGGCGAAATGTGGTAGAGACACATTGATTTGCGCCATCTAGAGGCAAAGAAAGTAATACCTAAGGAAAGTTTGATAAACAAGCCACCCGCAGGAAATTACTGGAATTGCTAGAACGTTTCTCTCCTGTAGGTGGCAGTATTCGGCACATGTTCATCCTTCCACCTAAGAATAATTTAGCTGTTTCACAGTGCCATACTATATAATTGTAAATATAAATTATAACTAGATGAAGTATTAAAAACACTGAAAACACTCTTAAACTCAAACACAAATGTTTCTTTTTGTTTGTTTGTTTGTGTCTTAGATGAGTAACCTCACGGAGCCCCAGAGTCTATTGAAGGAAATTGCCGAGCAGACGTCCGGTGAACTCACCTCAGTGGAAGTGATCGCTTATGTCGAGGCCTTGAGTCGCTCTGCATCAACGCTGGCTGCAGGAGAAAAGGATTCCAGAGTCAAACCATCAGTCATCAACTCAACTCTCTCAGTAAACCTTGTTTTTCCATTCGTGTTTCTCATTCAGCATCTGGAGCTCGGCCCGAAATGCAGCTACGCTTTGAACTGGTTTGGAAAAAAAACAATAATTGTATCAACCACGTTCCAGTTCTGTGAAAGACTTCAATGGTTTTCCTACACAAGCTGCAAGTCATTGTTTTTGTTCTGCCAGTGTATAATATCTTTAGGTTTTTGGCAGCATTAGCACCATTAGCTTATCATGTTTCACTAACCCTCTCCGCCGGCCTCTACCACACACTTATAAGCTGTTATTTAAGGAAAGACAACATATCTGACACATTAACTGTTCAGTTACCGTGTTCACAAAAACACGTCTGACACTTAGAAATCAATTAACTCTGCAGAGTAAACATGTTTTATCTCAGGTCTTTCAGATCCACATCCTGTGCGGTAATGAATGAAAAAGTCCAAAGAGGCCAGCCAGTGCAAACACACGGTTCTAACCGCAGAGGGAAAACATATTGCTGTACAAGTTTATATTATGGCTGCGTTTGAAATCACCCACTCACTCACCAACCCCTACACGTAGGGACTTTGATATAGAGGAAGTGAGCTCATCGGCAAAAGATAAAATATCTCCTCCAGACACTACTCACCCCGTTTTCCCTGTTTGGGTAACTACGTATTTGTTGCAGGATTATGACGTACAACAACAAGATGGTCAGCCTGTTGAAAATCCCACGATAGATTTTCAATATGTATTTTACACTTAGTTTTATTTCTTTAAGGTAAAAAGCATGTTGAAGGATCATCTTTAAATGTAGACATTTAAAGATTTTTAAGGATGTCCGTCTGTTCCTGCTGCTCCTCTTGTCTCTCTGCCACAAGTGCAATGCATGATGGTTATTAGTTAGTGACCATCGGTTGTACAGTACTTTTCATGATGCATTGTGGGAAACAATGAGTCAACAATATAGGGTAAACAAAACTTCACTAAACTTCCTGGAACCATTATAAGATGGCGAACTCACTTGTTATTGCATTATATCGAGAGTAGAATGATTTCGGATTCAGCTGACTTCAGATTCTATTACAAACGTGTGGCACTGATAAAACTTATTTTCAACAGAAATTGGTGGAAGCAGTGAACAACCTGGTGGAGAAGGATGAACTCGTGGCCTGGAGCAGAATCAAAGAAGATCGTCGGGAGCGCACAATCACCAAGCTGCTGCACACTGTTGAACAAAGTGCGCTGACATTGGCCAACAGCTACACAACTCCAACTGAGCTGGAAATCAAAGCCACCGAAATGGGTGAGACAATCAATATACACAGGAAGCTCTCGCCAGCTCTCAAATTGCAATAAATCCTCCTGCCCTTTATCGCCAAACATTTCATTTCTTCTCGATTTATTTTATCCTCAACTGCAGAATTGAAACTCTTTACTTTCGATGCTCGTCACACAAAAGCCAAAGTGTCTGCTTCCATGGGAGGAGACCACATGGACCTGACTCCGAGACTGAGGCCGGAGGAGGACAGGAACGGTGAGAGAACTATTTTCACAATAACAAAAAAAACCAGTAGAATGAAAAATGCATTTTCCCAGTCCTTTCCATCTGGCTGCTTCGCTGTGGTGGGAGTAACTGTTTTGCTTTGCGTTGCCATATGTCAGCCGTCTTAAAAGCTGCTGAACTAATGGCTTCACTAACACAGAACAGCAGCAGAGACATCAGATCAAGCTCGGAACAACTTCTAATGCGAAAACAAGTCAAAATCTCACAGAAAGTTATGATTGAAAATGTTTTTTATGGAGCTTTTTAGTTAAAGTCAGTTTATATATTAGTACATCTGTTACACACTGGCTGTACGTTATCCAAACGTTTCTCTGATCTGATACAAAACACAACCAACAGGGTTATGAATCATATTTGACAATGAGGTTGACTCCCTTTCGTCTGGAAACTTTTTTTTCTGTTGCTGTTGCATCTCGACAGGAAGCGTGTCGGTGGTGTTCCTGCGATATGACAGCGTCGGCGACATCCTGAAGCCGAGCAGCGACCCAGGTGTCACCGACTACTCGCGCTACGCGGGATCAGGGGAAATCACTGTCAACTCCCGGGTCGTGGCCGCCGCCATTAAACCTGCTGACGTTTACCAGCTTGACCATGTCACCTTCACTCTGAGGCACAATGAGGTAAAAGTCCACAGAGTGCTGAGGCCGGTTTTCTGTGCTGCGCTCGTTACGTCCTCCTTCAGGCCGCGACACACTGTCACTGTTTGTTTTCTATCGTGAACAATATGACTGTTGGAGCGGCCAGGGATCTGTCTTCCTTTTACTTTGGTGTATCCAGAGAGATTTGCTGAAACTTATTCCACGATCTTACTTTGGCTCTTTATCTCTGGGTTTATTAAAAGTAGCATTTTGAAACAGTTTATATATATTTATTTCCTCCCAGTTTTATTTTATAATTTTTTCTCCCTTCACAGATCCCAGCACAATCTTTAAAACATTATTCTTCACTTAAATTGGAAATCTAGGTTCAGTTCCAATTACAAGTGTCTTTACATATACATGTGTGTTATTGTCACACAGGAGCCATTACTGCTTTCAACTTTATTGAGAAGAATCAATCCCAAAATGACCCTGGCGATAATTTGCTCTATTTTCCATTAACACCAATTTACCCAGACTCACATGGGAAGGAGGAGTTAGTGTTTTGTGTAAAGGTTTCATGAAATTTCAAGATTTCCCTCCATGTATTCCTGCAGTGGCCCGTCAGTTACAGGGACGGCGAGGGAAAGGTGAATAAATGATGGAGAAACGCAAGTGATGAGGGAAATTACCCTGAGATTTAATGTACTGGTATTTTCTTTTCACATCATTTAAATGCCGGAGGAAGTAAAATCATTAGTTTGGTTGGGCCCTTGAGGTTTGAACGATAAATGTGTTGATTTATGTTGAGCTGTGGAAATTCCCTTGAAATTCACCTTAAAGGGCAACAAGCAATCATTTTCAATGCTATTTTCCCATGATGCACTGGGTTTCTTACTTGCCTAAGTTTTTTTTTGTATATACCTCAATGGGGAAAATTTAGTGAATTATCTAAAGACTTAGAATTTAAGAAACAGGTGAAGGTATTTCATTTCAAATATTGTTAATTATTTCTCCAATTGTAGTTGTTTAGTGGATTATTGTCATAGAAGAAATCTTGTTAATGTGAATTGTAGAGATAAAAAACTGAAAGATGATAAGGATTACTTCAGTTGTCATTCTGGTTTCACTGTACACCATTGCTTTTGATCCAATGTATTTACAAGTCATTTTGTATCAGTACCTCATAAAGTTATTAAGTTGTTTGATCAATTAGAAAACAGAAAGTAAATGTAAAAAACAACAAACAACCGTGAAACCAACAGCTACAGAAACAAAACAGAATTAAACATTTTATTTGAGTTTTTCTGATGCGCTTTTCAAAAAACTTTGGATGAACAATAATTAAGTTTCACCAGGACTTTGATGAGGCCTGCAAAACCTGCTCCTGAACCCCTGGTGGACGTGACACCGCCAAGCAGCTCAGTGCAATAACTAGAGTTAACAGCACCTTTGTTCCTCTCTATCCCCTGAAGCCCATAGACACTAAAGCTGATGTGACGAGCTGCGCCTTCTGGGAGTACGAGGCCGACAGCCTGCAGGGCCGCTGGGCCACACGCGGCTGCGAGACCGTCCACGTCGACAGCAACGCCACCAGCTGCTCCTGCAACCACCTCACACACTTCGCCATCCTCATGTCCTCAGGACGAGCCAACGTGAGTCACCCTGATAGGACACTTTCTTTTTTTATGTTCAGGCCATTCACATTGTATTTGCTGTTCTGTTCTCCAAGTTGTCAACTTTTCCTCAACTATGATAAAGAGTTTTTAGCCCTGGAACAATGAAGACTTCAGATGATATTTAGTTTAGTCTTAGAAACACAATCGTCTTCTCAATCAGTCTCAACACTGGACTTCAGTTTGTCTAAAAAATTCAACATATCTGAAAATAGTTTATGATGTGGTATTTGTTTTATTGTTATAAAAATATAAAGTATAGTGAATGTTCTTGTGTTCTTTACTCCCCTTTATTTAGATTCCTCATTATATAGATGTGGGGACTATGATTGATGATTGATCATATTTGTTTTTAAATCTAATTGTATTATATTATATTATGTTATTATATATATATTTTTTTATATAATAAATACATTTTATCACCTATTAAAAAATATATATATATATTATGCTCTGCTCAGACTAATGCTATTGATTTCTTTTGAGATGGTATTTTACAGAAGACAACCTGACACTAAACCATGCAGCCATGAGAAATTAAATATTTAACATCAGTAAAGATAAAAACGTTTCCCTGACATTTTTATGCAATAATAACTATGAGTGGCTGATACGGGGTCAGGCTCTTTACCCACTCTGTCTGCAGACCAACTCACTCAAGTTCTATCAGATGGAAAACACGAGAGATGAGAACTTTAACATGACCCGAGCTGTGAATGAAACACCTCCCTTTTCATTTGCTTCCCAGCTGGTGGCCCACTACACCATCCTGACCCGGATCACCCAGCTGGGGATGATCATCTCGCTCATCTGTCTGTCCATGTGCATCTTCACCTTCTGGTTCTTCAGCGAGATCCAGAGCACCCGAACCACCATCCACAAGAACCTGTGCTGCAGCCTCTTCATGGCCGAGTTCATCTTCCTCATCGGGATCAACATGAACACGCACAAGGTGAGTTCATGGATGCACTTGAACCCAGTGAGACAAAGACGACTTCCTGTTTGCGTGTTTACATGTATCAGTGTGACCCTGTTTCGTGACGTCACATTTGATTTGAAAAACATGCACATTGATGTTTCAATAAAATGAACCTTTTTAACATTTTTACAAAGCTTTTTGGACATGATAATAATGATAGTAAAATCATGTATTTAATCAGGGTAAACAAAGAGAATCTAATCGACAGTTCCTGGAGCAAACTGACAGTGATCTAACAAATGATCAAATCTGTGTCTAACTTCTTCTTCTCTGCTCTTCGGCAGCTCTTCTGCTCGGTCATCGCGGGGCTGCTGCACTACTTCTTCCTCGCGGCCTTTGCCTGGATGTGCATCGAGGGCATCCACCTCTACTTGATAGTCGTTGGCGTCATCTACAACAAAGGCTTCCTGCACCGTAACTTTTACGTCTTTGGCTACGGGAGCCCGGCGGTGGTGGTGGCCATCTCTGCCACGTTGGGCTCCAAGTATTATGGCACGGATAAAGTGTAAGTACAGAGAGGTGTGGGTGGGGACAAAGGGCTTATGCTAAGACCTTCTTCTTTTTTTTTCTTCTTCAAACTCATTCAGCATTTTTTCAGGAAAGACAGATAAACAAATTACATTAATTATACAGACAAGGGGACACAGATTAAATTTGGCCTGCGGGGATTCAGAGGAAGTTGAAGTCGCTTCGACTGCCTGGAAGCAAGAGAGTTATTAAGAGAATTAAAACAAAGTGTGAGGTACCATAGAGACTCTGAATGGAAAGCTATAAATAAATATTATCCTGGTGTTTATTAATGCATGAATATCAATATTAAATATCGAGGTTTTGCCAAAGATGTGCTGATTGTGTGTTTGTGAGAAGAGATCCCGTCTCCTAACAATTGTTTTTGTACTTGTAGGAGAAGAAGGGTCTTTAGAACATACAACATTTTCATAATTGAGATTATAAAGTATTATTACTGCACGCTCAGTGAATAAAACATTAAAATACATGACTGACCTTGCTTATTTGTATCACAGGTGTTGGCTGAGCACAGAAAACCATTTCATCTGGAGTTTCATTGGACCTGCTTGTTTGATCATTCTGGTGGGATCAGATTTCTTCTTAACCAAACGGGAGAGTTGTAATTGAAACAATCAAACAGGGATTGTTTCAAAGAGATAAATATTCATCATATGCTCATGTTTTTTTTTGTTGATTTCCTCTGAAGGTTAATCTCTTGGCGTTTGTGGTAATCATCTTCAAAGTGTGGCGGCACACCGCTGTGAAAAAGCCTGAAATCAGCCACTATCAGAACATCAGGTAGAATAATCTGTACCTGAGCTGAGTGGGTCAAAGGACCACTGGAAGTAAAAACTGTTAATTCCTCATTTGAGGGATTATTGAGGACTCCTGTGTCTGAAGTGGGTTTGGTCGTCCCTCAGGTCGTGTGCCCGCGGTGCCTTGGCCCTGCTGTTCGTGCTGGGAGCCACCTGGACCTTCGGAGTGCTGCACATCCTCTATGAGACCACCCTCACTGCCTATCTGTTCACCTTCACCAACGCCTTCCAGGGCATGTTCATCTTCATCTTCCTCTGCGTGCTGTCCAGAAAGGTAGGAGGCAGGACGCCCCCCCTTCTCTACGTAGTGATTCAGACTTGTTTATTTATTCAACAATCATTCTGGGAGTGCAGGTGGAAAATCATCAAGACGGTCAGATTTGAATGCCTTGCTAAAGAGTCTCTCAATAGTAGTTTGTTAATAGAACAGTCATATATTGTATCATATCGTACTATATTATATTATATTATATTATGATTAATATATTATATTACAGTATATTGCATGCAATCGAGTTTATTCAATACATTATTGAAATATTACCCAATATATTAAAATATAAAGAGCATTTCAATGAGGTTTCAAGCTAATTTTAGCCTATTTAAAAAGAATATGCATTTTTAAAATATATATGAAATTTAAATCTAAACATACATAATATACCATATTATAATTTATGATATGATATGATTTGATATTATAATATATCGACTGATATTATATTATATCATTAATTCTCCTTCTTGTATGTGTGGTTGCAGATTCAGGAGGAGTACTACAGGCTTTTCAAAAACGTGCCATGTTGCTTTGAATGCCTGAGATGAATGAATTTCCACCAAAGCCTGAACATCTGCACTTGTACAATAACAGTCGATATTAAAGCTTCGCAGTGTCATGTGACTCATACTTTCGTTTCCAGTATAAATGCAGAGGGAGGAGTAGTTTAGTTTGGATGTGTAATGAATGAGAACACGTAGCACTTGTGAATTTCAAAACATTTAGTTTCCCAGAAATCCTGCATCATGTTATATTCAGGAGAGTTTTGTACAATAAAAACATACAACTGTATCGAAAACTTCACAAAATACGTTCCTCTGAGAGTAATACTGCAACCAAACTACTTTTTTTCTGTTAATTTAAAACCTTTTCAGCTATCAGATAACACGTAACAATTACCTGCAGTATCTGTTGTCTCTGTTTCTTTCTTGTGTTTGAAATTGATTTGTAAATTATTAAAATGAATGTGGCTCACAAACCCGTCTCTTCTTTTATGTGCAGAATCAATGGTCTTGTTAATGCATTCTCTCACCTTGCCTCTGTGAACAACTAAGTGTACAGGGAACTAAACATGAAACGTGGAGAAGACTGTCTCCATTTTCTCAAGCATGGAAGTCAGTATGTATGGCAACAGCGCCATCTAGTGAACATGATGAAGACCTGCTAGGCACTGGGAGGCCTGACCTGAATTAATCAGATTACTGGCCTTGTTAAGCTTTTACCATCATGTACTTACATGTACGAGTTATCAACATCCTGGAAAGAAGGAAATTCAGTTTCATTGCAAATTTGACATTCACCCCGACAAACCACACCCCATGAAACAAACAAGAGTCAGACAACAACAACTGTAACAAACTAGTGTCTTGAAATAATTGTCTTAATCCCATTTTACAAAACCGGGTTTAACTAGTTCATGAAAACAATGTTTTTTTTTACAAGAACCAAATAACTTCAGTTTATTTAGGAATCTTAAATTGGACATGGTTTGATTAACAAACAAACATTTAGTTTGCAGAATAACTTTGTGTTCGTATTGATTTGTTTTTCATTTCTTTATTTACAATGAGAATTGACTTAAACCTAACACGTGTGTAAACAGGTCTGGAGGCCAAAGGGCTTTTGAGTTAAAGAAAGAAAGAAAGAAAGAAAGAAGAAGTTTCATCACCATACTTTGAAAAGTAAACGAACTTTAGAATTGACTCTGCTCGTTTTGGCCGATGAAGGTGACACGGCTAAATGCTACTCATCAGTTTCTTATAGGTTATCACCCCTGTCTGTCTGTTTGTTTGTTTGTTGTTTGTTTGTTGTTTGGTTTCCATGTTTGTCAGTTTAAACAAAAACTACTAAACTGATCACCATGGAACTTGATGTACAGATGAGGTTTGGATCAGAGAAGAAGCCATTACATTTAGGTGCAGATCCGGAATAGGGGCCAGTCCAGGATTATTATATATTTTCCCCTTTCTTTAACATTGAGTGATGGAAAGTTTCCAACAACTTCGTAACTGATTCTTCAGGAAACAATTCCCAAATGAAAAAAATTGGTGTTAAGGGACCTTACTTATTTAAGTTTCTGAAATTTGGTGCAGCTTTAATGACTTTAAAGGGTACTTTTTTAACTTGGTGTTGGTATGTGCTTTACTGAGTGCTATTCTAGTTTGTTTTAATTATTTGTGTTAACATCCAAAATACAAAATTATATTTTAACAACTTTTTTGGTAGTTTATGCTTTTATTTTTACAGTTTTGTGTGAAGTAAATACCTATATTGCATATGAGTTGGTGATAGACAGAATACATTTTTATTTGAATATGTTTTACTGAGAGCGTCTCAACTTTGTCATGGAATAGTTAGAGCAATCAAAGTTTTTTAAATCAAGTGTAGTCCAGAGACGTGATGCTAGAGCCCTCTAGTGGCCAACACCGGCACGACAGGCTAAAGAGGCAGATGGTCAGGTGAATTGAGGCCTGAGGATGAGAGAGGCTTGACGGCTCAGTGAATCCTTGAGTACGATCACACTCTTATGCAGCCTGAACATAATAAACCCGACAGAGAGAACAGACACAGGCTGATTGCTGCTTGATGTCATCACCCTCAATCTGCACGTTTATTTTAAGAATAGGCACGAAGAGCAGCGATTGTCCACACTGTCTGACTCTGTGGTGCCCAGGAGGAGAGCTCAGTGTATAATAGACCTGTGGTTGTGCTCATATTCAAGAAGTAACAGCAGCAAACATCGTCCTGGTGCCATGTGGCTGAGATATGCACTGAGGGAATAGATGTCCCACCGGGGCTTCTCCATTCAGCTGTGAACAACTTGTTTACTTCATTTTCTGGGCGACTGAAAGTGAAATTCTTCGCTTTGAATTCTACTGACGACTCAAAACGAGCCACGTTCTGTGAGATTGTGTAAGAAACATAGATATATAATACAATTGTTGTTCTTTTTAGCAGAAACCATAAGCGTGAATGTTTGACGTGCTTGTGTTTTGTCCCTGGTAAACCTTTAGAGTGAGGCACTTATCTGTGTGTCACTCTGACAATGTCAGCGGTCGTTGTGGCTCCAGTTCAAACGATGTGTGTTTATCTGGGATCGGTCGTTGCCCAGTGAAAACCCACCGTGTTGGAAATATAAAGGACAAATGTGAAAAGTTTGCTCTCCACTCCTCAGTTTCCACCATGTGGCGGCTCCTCCTCTGCTGCCTTGTGGCCCTGGCCAGTAAGTTCTCACTCCTTCATCCATATTATTTTTATATTCAAAAGCTTGATTCATATTATTTTGTTATTTTACAATAGTAACGGCTCAGTCTTTGATTTACAAAATGTACTTAATTGGAGTTTCAGATATTTTGCAAACAATCCTTGATTTAACTGTTTAATTTGTATCTATAGAGCTACCATATTGTCCATTGTTCCAACCAGAGAACACATATTTACAATTCAATTATTTCAATGTTTTTGTTGATGATGAATCCTGAATTACCAATACTAATTTAGGCAGGAATGACCAAAGTAAGGACTTTGAGAGTTGAATTGGGTAAATTTTTGGATTCAAGGTTCGGGTTATTAAAGTTACCTGAGTTGCTGATTTGTTTCTGTTGTTAAAATTTCAGTCGAATTAGTTGTTTAAGGTACTATTAAAAGTAGTCTTGTGTCGGGCTTTGATCATGTTGGGAATTAGTTAGTTGAATGACAGAATGAGAAACATATTTTCCGTACTCTGACACTATGTTCAACATCTTGCAGCGTGCCAAACTGTCCGCTACGGTGAGTCCTTTAAGTCTTCATCTTTAAAGTATTTATGTTACATATAGAACATGTGAGATTATACTTCATTATATAAAACATATTGCAGAGCTCAACCTGAATCCTCAGAAGACGTACGAGTACAGCTATGTGGGAGTTGTGAATTTTGGACTCGGGATGCCGAATCAGGCCGAGTCCGGAGTGAGGTTAACCTGCAAGGTCAAGATCACTGGTGTGTCTGCACAAACCTTTGTCCTCAAGGTAAGAGGGAGAATAATGAGAAAAGATTCGATAATATGTCTTTTAAACCTGTTAAGAGGTTGTACAGGCTTTTGATTCCATTTTAGAATATTTATACATAAAAAAGTGAGATTCCTTGTGACAGTGGTTAAATTAGAAATTATTTATGATCACAAAAGAGCTGTTAATGCACTGTAAGGAATGCACTGATGCATTAGGGTTAGGGTTATCCATCCACCATCACCTTTTTGTATTTTATCAACAGATGCTGCAATCAAACTCAGTCTAAAACATTATATAATCACAGTAAAATAAGCTTTAATGTTAAAACCCACTGTTCTCTCCTCCTTTCCGTCTCTGGAACAAAGGTCTCAAATTTGCTCTTTGAGGAGTTCAACGGCTTCCCGGGGAAAAACAGCTTCACCCCCTCCCCGAAGCTCACCCAACGTATCGCCGCCCAGCTCGTCAAGCCCTTCATGATCGACTACACCGGCGGACATGTTGGTGACATTCGGGCCTCTGCTGAGGTGTCCGACACTGTCGTCAACATCGTGAGGGGCATACTGGGCTTCTTCCAGGTCACTGTCAAAACCACACAGAAGATCTATGAACTGGAAGAGGTCAGTCGCTGACAGAAAAATGAGCAGTTCCTGAAGTTACTGAGAGACGCTCTGTTAACAATTAAAATACCTTCACCGTATAGAGATGCACCTTCTTGAGAAAGAACCCTTGAGATTTATCATTTAAAACATTTACAAATGTGACACAGGATCGAGACCAAGAGAACAAAGTAAGGGCAGAAAAAATACAACCTCAGACATAGATACAATGAAATGAAGGAGACACATGATCAATCTGTGATAACTAAGGCCTGAAGGAAATACAAGAAATCATGGAACAGTGACATTAGTATTTTAAGATGAAAGAAAACATTTTTGAATTAGCTAAATGACGACAACTAGCGGATATTTAAATGTAACTTACTGTAGCATCTTCATTCATTCTACACAACATCAATAAAGCTATATTTACAGATGTAAGACGAACTCATTGTGTTTGTAGGTTGGCATCCACGGCAAGTGCCAGAGCAACTACGTGACTGAGGAGAACATGGAGACCAAGGACCTGATCATCACTCAGGTGGTGGACGTGGATCACTGCAGGGAGAAAGCCGCCATGTACCGGGGGATGGCGACCGCCGTGCTGGACCAGGTCTCCAAGCAGGTCCGTTAGACTCGCCACAGATTCATCCGATCCCACAACACATCAATTCAAACACAGCAAAGTCAGAGGTGTTTGTGTGTCTGTGTGTCCTGCACCAGAGAGGGGACTCTGTCGCCTCCACAGTGAGATATGTCTACACGGTCAAACCCACAGCAGAGGGGGGTCTCATTACCAGGGCTCACGGCCTGGAGCGACAGTTCTTCAGCCCCTTCAATGTGAAGGGCGGCAGCTTCAAGATGCAAGCAACGTAAGACAAAGAGAAATACGTGCACATGACGCCGGTTCATCCGCACAGAGTCTGTGACACAAAGGCTTTGAAGAACCTCTCCTCTCCTGCAGGAAGGAACTAGTGCTGCTCCATGTGATCGACACTGAAAGGGCCGTCATGTTCGGGGCAGTGGAGAGCAGAGGAAACCTGGTTTTCAAGTTTGTCAATGCCCAAGCTTACATCCCCGTAATGATGCAGAACCTGGACACCCCGGTTCCAAAGGTAATATTCATACTGCTGTAGCACAGGAATGATTCACATTCAGCAAATCTATTTTTAAAGGATGCACTCAAATAGAAACAACTTGATAATTGAAATAAATGCAGAAATAGCGGGGGATGATGCATTTATAATGAATCAACATTTCCTTTTTGAAACCTGAAGCAAAACCACTTTATTCTCTCTTATATGTCGATTTCATTTGAAGAAATTGAACACTCTTGTGGGTAAAGGACCAAGTGAGTGACATATATACACTAATTAATTCTGGGAATGGAAAAAAAACCTGCTCATGTTCTCTGCAGGCGTTGGAGTTGATCAAGCATCTGGCTGAGGCAAACAAATATCACGTTGACAGCGCGACAACTGAAGACACCATCAAGGTCTATCAGCTGCTGAGAGTGATTCCCTACGAGGGGCTGGAGGAGATGTGGAAGCAATTAGCAGGACATGAGGAACATAGGTGAGTATCACAGTCATTCATTCTAGAGGAGTAAAGAGAATAACATTTAATTCAGCTACAGAATAAAAAATATACAAAATATTGAATCTGGCTAATTCAATATAGATATATATATGGAATTATGCCTCTCTGAGCTGCATGTAGACATGCCCAGGATACCGTTGCATAGTTACCCCAACAGGAAATGAACCAACCAATCAACTTGCTTGATGTGTACTCCATGTTGCTCTCAGCAGTTCAACCCCCCTTCAGTGTTGTTTGATATATATTTAATCACAGCAATCACAAAAACCCCCAAAATTATAACAAAGACATTAAATATTCTAATGTATAAATACAAATTAAAAAAATTATCAAATTATCATGAATTAATGTCAAAATAAATTGCACATTCCTATATCGCACTGACACAAGTTACTGTATGAAGAGAACCTCATCACTAAAAACTAAAGTGCACAACACCAATCATTACTCCGACCTTTCTTCTCGTCCTTTAGTGAGCTAGAGATTCCCCTGCTCCCCGCTGCCTTTCAGTGCAGAGACCTGAGGTCAGTGTTCCCCGCCCCCCTCCCCATCTCCTACTGCTGACTTTGAGATCTCCGCAGCAGGGATGAGCCTGTCTCGCTCACAAAGTAGAGGGGCGTGCACGTCAACAAGATTAATTGACCCACACGTTGACATGATATCATTGAAGTGACGATGAGCGATAGAAACCGTTTGTTTGTTTGCTTGTTTTTCGGTGACGCCCCCGGCAAGAGGCCTCAGTGTGTCAGTTGGGATAGTGTGTGTATGTGTGTGATAGTGTGTGTGTGTGTGTGTGTGTGCTTGTGTGTGTGTGTGTGTGCATGTCTATCTATAGTTATGAGGGCCAATTTTGGTTCAATACAATTGTTAAGGCAACATTTTAGCTAATCCTCACCAATCAAAAGTCTTGTTTTAAGGTTAAGACTTGGTTTTAGAGTTTTGGTCAGAATTAGGTCAGGGTTAGGCATTTAGTTGAGATGGTTATTGTTAGGGTAGGGACTAGGAAATGCATTATGCCAATGAGTGTCCTCACAACTTTAGAGAAACAAGTGTGTGTGTGAGTCTGTGTCAATAGTTGCCCCAGGCATGTGACCTTTCACTAACTTTTACTTTACTTAAGTTGCAGAAAGTCGATTTAAATTAAACTAATCAAGTTATGAATAACATTTTTGAGAGAACCTTTGCACCCACTGTGAACAGTGCACTCAAGAGCTGACCCTCCTCCACAGATAACCTTCAACCAAGCTTTTCATTATAGCATCATAAGATGACGAACAAAACGGTCCCAGGCCATCTCTAAAATCTCGTTCTGATCCACTCCATCTGATTAGGTAATTGAAGAGTATCCTCCCACTTAGTTCAGGAAGGATTTAGTCTGGTACATTACCGCTGATGAATGATTTATTATCTTGAGAGGCACGATGACAGGGAGGTGATGAGTGAAAGACTGCGCTCTCTGCCCATTAAGATCCAGACAGCTTGTATTTCATATCATGCAAGAGCAATTAAAAGCGACACCTGACCTTGTCCTCCACACCTTTACCATCTCCATTTTTGCCTCTCTTTGCTTTATTTGAAGGCTGATATGTGCTGTCTGATGAATCCAATTTCCCTCTCTTCCTCTCTCACTCTCATTAGACGTTGGTTTTTGGACATGGTCGTTGAGGTCGGCGATGCCAGAATCCTAAAGTTCCTGGAGATGAGGTTTCACGCCGCAGATGTGTCACCAAGTGAAGCCCTGCAAGCCTTAGTGCTGTCTATGAACCACCTCAATCCCATTCCTGAGCTGGTGGAGATGGCGAAAGTGAGTAACAGGGAAGTACTTAATGTGAAGAATGAGATCATGCACACTTTCTTCTGGATATTCCACCTGGATGGGTGACGTCAACAATGTCTCTGACTCTTCTCTTGCAGATGTTCCTGAACATTCCTTTTTGTAAATCCAACACCTATCTGTGGAACACTGTGGTGCTCGCCTATGGATCTCTGGTGTATAAGCACTGTGCATATAATACACCCTGCCCAGTAGCTGCTGTTCAGGTAATCAGAATAATAACGTACTTGAAATAGCAATTCCATCTGAAACACTTCAAGTCATAATTAATGGAATGATGTAATTTGACTCAGTAGGTAGCATCGACCAATTACAATGTGTAAATGTACTTTGCTGAAAACAGCCACTTGATTATTGTTCCACATCGGTTTCAGCCTCTGTTGGACATGGCCACCCAGGGTCTGAAGAACGGCAGTGAGATAGACATGGTCCTCGCCCTGAAGGCTCTGGGGAACGCAGGTCATCCAGGCAGCATTAAAACCATCATGCGCTTCCTCCCCGGAGTGGCCGCCACCCCCGTGAATGTGCCGCCCCGAGTGCTGAGCGCGGCCGTGCAGTCGATGAGACTCATAGCCGCCAGAGAGCCTCAAAAAGTGAGAACAGCATCTACTGAGCGAGGGTTTTACCTCTACATTCATTCTACATTCATGCATAATCTTTATCGTTGTGGAGGCAAAACATCATCTGTCCACAATCGTAATTATCTGCCTTGTAAGCTCACTGAGAATTACAGCATTTGCTCAGGAACAGATCAGAGATGACTGCACTTTAATGAGTCAGCGTTCTCTTGTGTTTTCAGATCCAGGACGTCACCATGGCTCTGTTTGTGGAAAAGAACCTTCCCGTTGAGATCCGCATGCTGGCCTTCATGATCCTCTTTGACACCAAGCCGCCCATGGCTCTGGTGTCCACAGTGACAACACATCTCCAGACGGAAAAAGACCTCCATGTCGTCAGTTTTGCGTTTTCCTACCTGAAAAGTTTCGCCAGATCCCGAACTCCAGACAACCAATATCTGTAAGTTTGAAGATGAACCGTATATATAGTTGTTTGTGTTGTTTGATACTGAATCTAATTTCCTCTGCATAGCTCGACTGCCTGCAGCTTGGCTGTGAAAATCCTGGCCCCGAAATATGGCCGTGTGAGCTATCACTACAGCAAAGCCATGCGCATGGATTGGTTCAATGGTACGTTCCAATAGAGAGTCTTGGATCCTGAGATTTTTCTGAAAACAGTTATACAGGAAATTCGTATTCTCTTTCTATGCAGACGACTTCCTCATCGGCACAGCGGCAGAAGTCTTCATGCTCAGAAGTGCAACAAACATCTTCCCCACTGAAATCATGATGAAAGGGAAATTCTTTTTCATTGGAAGAATTCTGCAGCTCCTGGAGGTACAGTGCGACACACAGAGTGTAAAACACAACCACTGACACTGAAGTAACTTAGCTTCTCAGGGGAGCATGGTGGATCGAGGAGTGGTTAGCACTGTCAGCTCGCAGCAAGAAGGTTCCCCGGTTTGAATCCCGGTTTGGCATGGGGCCTCTTTTACATGGAGCCTCAAGTGCCAAGTAGCTTCAGAACAACTCTCAATGTATTCATCAAAATACTTAAAATACTTATATGCAGCTGCAGGCCAATCAGCGGCAAGATCTGCTGGAGTCGACCAATTACCACCTTGTCCTGGCACAGACCTGTTCGCATGCATCACCCCTCAGAACTACTAAACGTATCCACCACAGACACAATCTAAAGACATGCAGATTGGGGCGAGGTTACTTGGAGACTCTAATTTGCCAAGAGTTGTAAATGTGAGTTCTTGATGATTGTTGTTCATGATCAGTAATCATCTTCTTTTCCTTTCTCCTCTGCAGCTTGGAATCCGTGCTGATGGAATTAAGGATTTGTTCAGCACTATAAACCCTGGATTTAACGGGGATGTAGATTTAACCGACTTCCGGTCCATTCTAAACCTGGTGAGTAGATCATTCTAATTTAAATGCTAAAAAGATCACAGTTACACTACAGGGGATCTGCTGATGCGTTTGTGTGACCATAATTGTTATGTCATTCTCAGCTTCAAAACTGGGAGGTTATGCCCAATGATAAACCAGTTATCTCCGCCTATGCCCGTGCCTCCGGACAAGAGTGGTTCTTTGCCGACATGAGCAAAGAGGTTCTTCAGAATATCATCAAGGTGAGAGATTAATCGGACAAACCGCTACGATCGATCCATTAATGTCGAAGCCAGCGCAGTCAATAACAGTATCACTATGTTAAATGGTCTACAAAGCCTCCATATGCGTTGTTCTGTGATCTTACTTGCAGGCTGTCAGTCCTGCTGCAGTGAAAGGAAGCCCTCTGTGGGAGGTGGTTGAGAATCTACAGAAAGGAATCTCATGGCACAAGACCAAGCCTTTCTTGATCTTCGAGATTCGCTACTACCAAGCCACGACCCTGGGTCTCCCGCTGGAGATTAGCAAATATTACGAGTCAGTCAATGGCATCACAGTTAACGGTGAGGAGACAAACCTACCTACAGCATATGAGCAACTTAGCTAATCTAATCAGTATTTTCGTAATGTCGTAAGCTGTTATTTGATCAGTGTTCTTCTTTTTTGTGTAGCTAAAGCTGCAGTAAATCCACCAATGACTGAACATCTTGGACAACTCTTGAATTCAGAAATTTCACTGGAGACTGATGGTTATATTGGGTAAAAAAAAGTCTTCTTCTTACACCTACAGCATGTTTGGCAATTATACGATCATTTTGTTTTATGTCATTTGCAAAACCTCATCATTGCCAGAGTTTGTATTCGTGCCTTATAATTACATCTACTGCTTTCACTTCTTCTTTTTTTTTAGCTACTCAAAAGATTTTTGGGTTTTCTATGGGATTAACACAGAGCTGTTCCAGTGTGGCTCCGAGTTGAAGTCTAAAATGCCAATCGCAATTCCATGGAAGTTCTCCGCCAAGATCAACGTCCGAGAGAGGAAGTTTGAACTCGACCTTCCTGCATGTAAAAAAGAGATGGAAATAATGTCAGTAAGGTAGGTTTTAAATATGGATTCAGCTAAAATTAAGTCACAATTGAAAGTCACACTGAATCGATTCATAGCGTGCCATGCAGCTCTTGATGGAGCAATACATGCACAAACAAACCACCTCAGTTTGTCTTTTATTTTTTACAAGAAGCCTATGAGAGTCCATAGTTACATTCTAAATATGAAGCAGTTGGGAATCACACAATATAGAAAGCTTGGTATTCGGAAAGGTTATTTTTTTTTACATTTAGCATCATTTTAGTAATGGCACCTACCACAGAGACTAACATTATCAAACCAGCACAACCAACACCAGCTTTACTTGTAATTCAGTGAACTGAAAACATGATTGAGTGGTTTATGACTCACTACAATGGAATAGGAGCCTGGCAGCAGGGAACCTCACCTGTTTACTTACGGACTGAACAGTATAAATTCTGGATCAAATCTACACCTACAAGCAAAATCTGGTCTTATAATGTGTAAACAAATTGTACTAAATTGTATGCATGCTATCCACAATGCAGCCTGTAACCAGTATAAGAGTCATCATTTCCTTTTTCCAACCGATAGCTCCAATGTGTACGCAGTCTCCAGGAACATAGAAGAGCTAGATAAGGCTAAAATGACCCCAATGATTCCAAAAGCCATTGACGCCAATGAGGAAGTGACTCACACAGGGCCGTCAGTGGTGACGCCTGAGTCAGATCAGGTACAGTCAACTCCCGTCAGAGGTCAAGATTCATTAAACCTGAAATAGATTCATATTTCTGTGTTGTTTATCTTTTCTTATCTCACAGATGATGAAATCAAACTCCTGGCATCCACAAACCAAGATGTGCGCTGAGAGTAACATCTATGGAGCCGGTCTCTGTGTGGAGTCTGAGATGAGGAGAGAGTATTATCACGAGGAGTACCCACTCTACTATTTCCTGGGATACACACACATGGCACTCAAAGTCAGCCCAGGTATTCACATCCAGCTCTTTACCGTCCAACACACAATGCAGCTAAACTCACATGAGACCCACTCCTCAGTGATGGGTCCAGGTTGAAATGTCGTGTCAATTTTCCAATTTGCAAACATGGCTGCTGCAGTTGCTGCAAATCTAAACTTTAGAATAAGAATTAGTGAGGATGTGTTTAGTAGTTAGCTCTAACCTGAGCAAGCTGTAACAGAATGGGAGAGATTAATCAGGCAGACCACTAAGCATTCATGAAATCCTATGCCGGCAGATGAGACACGTGTAGTTTTTATTTTTACCGTTTTAAGTATATATCATCTTTGCATTGATAGTATTTCTCTGCTGTCATTTTGTTGTCATTTTAGTCTAACAAAATATTGTTTATATATTTTCATTTGTTAACTTTTCTTTGCGAACAAAACCTGTTTTCTTTTTTTAAGCTCCTGCAATCAAAGCCGTTGACAAAATCCACTTTGAGCTGAACGGCGGCCCTCACACACTTCCAATGAGCACACAGCAACTGCTGGAGAGTCTGAGGAGCCTTTCCAAGGTATCTGGCTTCCCCTCGCAACGTTGTTATCTCTGCACCTGCTCCGCCGTTTTATCCTCATCCTGCACTGTGTTTACAGGCTGTCAGGATGCCTGACAGCATCCTGGAAGTACGCCAAACCAACGCACATGAGAGGGACACATGTTGAAAGAAGTGAAACATGTTTAGAACCATGGAGAGATTACTGTGCAGGCCGACGCTCCATAAAAAAAGTATTTTATCTGACACATACAGCACATATTGATTATTTCCTCAGGTCTCACAGTGACTTGGTAGAATTTACCCACAATGACAACGGGTATGATTACCAATCCACACATGACATAAGATAATCAACACTCACACTGGACACAATGCAAACAATCCCATCAGAGTCTTATATGTCGCCTTCCGTTTGATTCCCTCAGGCTGGGCACTCGACACCTGAGGCCGTGTTCAACGTCAAAGCTTTCGCCTTGAGTGGCAACGAGAAGCCTCAGGGTTACGACGCAGCCGTGTACTACACCCCCGAGGCCAACGTGAAAAACACCCAGCTCATAGTGTCCCAGGCTGGAGAAGACACCAACTGGAAGATGTGCATGGACACCACTGTTAGTGCCCATGCTGAGGCCAAGGTAGATATACAACACACTCAGTTACTCAGATAGAGAGAAGAAATCTAAAGAATCATACTCTCTTTACAAATACTTTGTCTTATCTTCAACATTTTATCCTTCTTCTTGTAACCATTATCTGCCGTGGAACCAAAGTATATTCTTTATTCCTCTGCATCAAAGATCTCCATCGTTGTCCAGAAACAATTAAAAACCACTTAGAGAAGCTGAACCGTCCCACTGGGGAACATATGCCTTAAATACAAAGACTATCCATTGCAGTGAACTCATAAACAAATCTGTCCCTGTATTTTCTATCTCTGGAGAGTTTGGGAAGTTTAAAGAGTAAAAAGTGTCTTAACACTCCAAAGTTACACTGACAAGCTGAAAGGAATAAAGAAATCTCACTATCCATGGTCGGAAATTAAGATGTAAGCAGAGTTCTGTGGTTTGAAGGCTTGAGCTTTTTATGGTATAGATATGAAGAGAATATTCTCTGTAAGATAAATGTTGGACTAGCTTGTTGACGATAAAAAGATAATAATGCTAGACTGCCATTAAATTGATTTAGAGAAACAATATGTAGCAATCTTTCATGAAAATGAAAATTAATAAATAGACCTATGTTATATATTTTGTTGACTGGTATACTTACATTTTCCAAAATGATTCCAACCATGTTCAAACTCAGAAAATGTATATATTTTATTCAAAACAACACAACGTTTCATTCTGGTCTCCTTTTAATTGATTCATATCAGTCTAATCGTCTCTGCTGTAACTTCTGGGGCAATCAACATATGAGGGGAAAACACACAGCTCATTAGTATGATTATTTATCACAATTTGCTGCAGAAAGTTATTACAACTTTAATAAATTAACTCATCTGTAAACATAATTTGTGCCTGAGTCGCATCAGGTAGATTTCCATCAGAAATAGTGGTGAAGACAACAACTCCCATGATGCCACGCTTCTTCACGATTGTCAACAGCTAGATGTTTTCGTACTGTTTTGGAGTTACAGTCAAGCGTCCAAAGTTACATGGAGCAAATTTAACACAAACTTAAACCATCCATACTCGAAACATTTGACTGTGTTTAACTGACAAACACTTGTGTAACTCGCGTAGAAATGAAATGTCACACTGGCCGCTCCTTTTTGAGTTGGACGCTGGGATATCATGGGTGTTTGTTGAGTTTCCCATCATGATTGATCCTTTGTGTTTGCTCTAGGCACACATCCGATGGGGAGCTGAATGTCAGTCCTATGAAATGTCAATGAGAGGTGCAACTGCACATCTGAATGGTTCCATGCCTACGCTCAAGGCCAAAGTAAACTGGACCAAGATCCCAGAGACCATGGCCGAGCTGGGCAGACGGTGAGCTTCACTTGTGTGTGTGTGTGTGTGTGTGTGAGGGGGGGGGATCAGTTTGTGTCAAGGAAGTTATTAAAATGACAGAATAAAAATGTCGGGAGGAATGAAGGCTGAACTGAGGAAGGGACTGAAAGATTCCTTCACTTCTTTTTGTCTTCAATACCAAATCTACTGGAATGTGTGTGAAACAAGCATTTTACCTTCTTTTTTTTCCAGAGTTGCAAGCTACATCCCCGGCGCTGCTCTGCTTCTCGGCTTCAACCAGCAACACGAGAGTAATGCCGATCAGGAGGTCTCTGCATCGGTCGTAGCTTCCTCAGGAGACAGCGTCGATGTGAAGATTAGATTCCCTCAGGTGCTGTTGGAAATGTTCACCACACACACGAATCCCTGCATTGCATACAGCTTATCTTGACTACTGTATTTACACAGACGTGTCCCTTTCTGCTGTTCTGTCATCAGTTTACAGTGTACCGCAACTCCATCCCAGTTCCACTGCCACCTGCCAGTTCTCCGGGGCTTCATCTCGACACATCAAACACAACAATAAATGCATTCAGACTTTTTTAAAAACATGTGAGCTGCGTACTCTTTAAATTTCCATACTAATCTCTGTCTTAAAACCTGTGCAGTTGTGTGTGTGTGTGTGTGTGTGTGTGTGTGTGTGTGTGTGTGTGTGTGTGTGTGTGTGTGTGTGTGTGTGTGTGTGTGTGTGTGTGTGTGTGTGTGTGTGTGTGTGTGTGTGTGTGTGTGTGTGTGTGTGTGTGTGTGTGTGGTGTGTGTGTGTGTGTGTGTGTGTGTGTGTGTGTGTGTGTGTGTGTGTGTGTGTGTGTGTGTGTGTGTGTGTGTGTGTGTGTGGTGTGTGTGTGTGTGTGTGTGTGTGTGTGTGTGTGTGTGTGTGTGTGTGTGTGTGTGTGTGTGGTGTGTGTGTGTGTGTGTGTGTGTGTGTGTGTGTGTGTGTGTGTGTGTGTGTGTGTGTGTGTGTGTGTGTGTGTGTGTGTGTGTGTGTGTGTGTGTGTGTGTGTGTGTGAGCCTGTGTGTGTGAGCCTGTGTGTGAGCCTGTGTGTGTGAGCCTGTGTGTGTGCGGTGGTGGATTGTTTAGACAGACGTCCATGCAAAGCAGAAAACGAGCACAGAACCAACAAAGCCATTTTTGCTTCTTTCATAAAATATGTTTTGTGTTGCAGAAAGACAACAAAGCCCAGATGGGAGCCAGATGCCTCTTTTCACAGTGATAACACTGCATCCCAAATCTCCCCTCCGTGATAAAAGTGAGGGTCATAAAAGATGTATCAGTGATGCCTCAGATGTCGCCCGTTTGGAAATAACCTGTAACAGTCTTGATTTATTCATTGGAAAGCCTGTTAATATTTGAAGACCCTCTTTTGAAGAAATACCGTGTGAATTCCTGCTCATGTTCCAAAAAACTATATCTTCATCACACTTGATTCATAACAGTGGCTATTGTTTTAAAACTGGGTGTCACTTGATTAAAATACAGAGCAGCCTGTTTCTTCCTTTTACTTTAACCATTACAACACATTCTGCATCTAAACAATATTTTTAAAAGTATTAAAGCCAGATAATGATAAAAAAAACTCTCATGAGAAACTTGATTCAGAGTTTTTTAAATTGGTCTGTCGCAAACTTTGTCTGTTAGAAATAAAAGGCATCAATTTACTTGACCTTCAATTCTGTTGATAAAATTGGCAAATTATCTTTTTTAACCAGATCCTGTTAAACTCTTAAAACCCCTCTTTGATTGTCAGAATACTCAATGTGTCAGCAAATGTAACGACTGGAGGGTTTCCTGCAGAAAGAGATGGATGTTTACAAGGTCTGTGTGACCCGCTCTGTTTGTTTGGTCGACTGATGCAACAGGACTGTTTGCAGATATCCACACACGGTGCCACCATCAGTGCCTCTGCCACACACACACAACTCCATGCCCTTTGGAGTCACACAAACATGTCCATACTCGCTGGGCTAGAATATTTATTATGGTTGAATTTCATGCAGCTTTTTAAAGGATCCCGAAATAGAGGTTTTTATTTTACGATTGGCAAAAAAAAAGTATGATCTGATGAACATTAATTAAAAAACGCCACAACTGGGTTCGGGCCAAATCCCAATTTTGAGTCATAACAAACGGGATGTCAGCCGCCAAAGATAATGATTTCCTCCTAACTAAAGACTGGTTGTCCTAACTACCCCTGGCTCGGGTGCCAACGCTGGCTCGGGTGCCAGATGGTGGAGAATTGCAGAGAAAAGACGATGCCATCAAAGGCTGAGCGCCATTATAATGGCACCATTATGTTCCATTTACATCTCTAATATCCTGTGGGCTTTCAAGTGACGCTTGACGGGAAGATTGCGAATGTGGCGTGCCAACGTCAGGATCCACAATCGACTCCTGTTGTCTCGGGCATCAGGACACGCCGACCTTGTGTCGACACGACTTCACCAGGTAATATCAGCTGGTTGGGAGGCATTAGTGAATGAGTGATCAGGTCATTTGGGGTTCAGCCATCCCCTCCTCTGCTGCTCGCTCCGTGATTGTGACGAGCCTCATTAGGCACCACTATAAGAGCCGTCTGATAGTATGGCTGATAATATAATCATGGTTAGAGACGTTTCTGTCCAATTACTGCATGCTGAGGGGCAGAGAATCAGTCAATGGACAAAGAGTCTACACAGCCATATACAACTCAGCAATTTAACAAGTGCAGAAAATAACTGAGGGGCAGGGTTTGTATACTTAGACCTTCATTAACATCACATCTGATGAATATGTTTAATTTTCAAAATGTTGCTAAAGCCTATAGTGATTTAGTAGATGAGACGATATACCATAAAATGTAATCTCTTTAAAACATTTGTGTCATTACTACCCGGGGGCAAGATCCTTTGGAATGCATGTGTGTGTGTGTGTGTGTGTGTGTGTGTGTGGGTGGGTGTGTTTGTGTGGGTGCTAGAGCGTGAGCACTAGAGGACAGTATTTACCAGACATTCAAATATGCCTGGCACAGAGCTAAAAGCCTGGCACCGGTGTTTGTTCAGTTCACAGAAATGGCTGCACATTCATGGCTGATTATTGACATTGGGAGGATGAATCAACATATGGCTTGGCACGGTCAAAGTGCTCCTGCAACTCTGTGGCCTGCAGAACACAGACATGGACACATTTCACTGTATCCTAATACACATTTTAAATAATGAAAACATATATAAAACATGCACTGACTGCTTATATTATAATGTGTGCTCATTAAGGTAGTAAGTAATTGTACAAATCACAGAACACTATCTGAAAGTGGATCATGCAGGTTTGGTAAAATGCAAGAAAATCATAAAAAGATAAAAAGACAATGGTTTATTTCATTTCCAGGATTACTTGTATCTTCTACCAGTCGGTACTATCAGGACATCATACTTTGTTACTGCTATGAATCAAAGCATCAGAACAGGTTGAAGCCTCTCTGTGGTTTTTGTACAATCTGAACTGGGGTCAGCTGCTGCAGGTGAGATGTCAATGCTGCAGGTTGTAAGAGCTGCATCCTCGTCTGAAGCACGAGGGCTGAGTTTCTATTGAGTCTGAGCAGAATCAGACTCTCACAGGAAGAATAGACCGGTCCAGTACAAGTAGGATATTCAATCATTACACTGACGCCCTGTGCGTTTGTAGCTCTCGAGATTTCAAATCAAATCAAATCAAATATACTTCATTTTCCCGATGGGGAAATGTTTCTTGGGCCAAAGTGCTACAGCAGCTGCAGAACAATAAAAACTATATATTTCGTGTGAGGTCCAGAATAATAACGCAGAATAAGAGTGAGCTGAATATTGCACCTGTCCTAAAAACACTTAAAAACCTAAATGGATATAACTTATACAACATGAAAAACACAAACTGGCATTAAAACCTAGAAAACCAAAGAGTAAAATGTACCAGACAAAGGGCAAAGGTCATTGAGATGCATGGCCGAAGCAAGATGTTTCCTCATGGAGTGTGATAGACGTCAGAGAAGAGTATGTCATCAGGATCCTATGTGTTACTGTGGGAAAAAGGTGTGAGGCAAAATTCACTAGGAATTAAAAACGTAAATAAAGAACGTGAAAATGAGATGCATAATTATTTAATGAAGACTCTATGAAAAATCAATTGGATTAAATGCTCTGAGCGGTGCAGTAGATGTGCATAGGCAAGACATGAGACCACATTGTGATAGACTGTTCAGTTCCCTAAGAGGTTGAAGCCAATGCAACGTTTCTAAAGTTTAATTTTTTATTCCAAGCTGGAAAAATAGACCTAAATTCCCAAAACCACGAGCAGGACAAGGAGAGCAGAACATTGGTGGATTGGTTCATTTGTAATATTTGCACTGACAAGCTGATTAAGGGTAAAACCAACTCAAACTGATTTATTTCAGTCCATGTCCTATTGGATTTGATGGAACCATCTGATAATACACTGAATGTGTCTAGACAAATGTGGTGATTCAACAAATAGATAAGGAGTGTTTTTCTACAAGGTTTTTACATCATCTTCTCTTCCTTTATTAATCTGACATTTGTTCCTTTCATTATTTGAGGAGAATTGTCATTACACAATTTTCTGTTGTGCCTGCGAAAAAATTGAAAACCTTGAAACAAGAATATAAAAGCAAACATTGTCCATGTGAGGGAATTCAACAATAACTCAAATATCTTCTTAGAAAAAAACCTGCGTAACATCCCCCCTCCCCCCAGAGCTAATGTAGCCCCTTCTAAACCAGGAGCTCCTCCCTCTCGGCTTCATAACATAATAACAAAAAAAATATAATTAGTTTCATCAGCAGCTCGAATCAGCCTGTGGGACTAGTTATATTTTCAAAAACATTTTCCTTCATTCAAAACAGGTTATTTGTGGCAAAAAAAGAAATCCCACAAACAAGAAACATAATTATGCAGCTCACATCAGCATAAAAGCACAACACACAAGTATACAATGAATACAATTATTATGTACTTACCAGACAACCCAGTGATGAGGTTTAAAATCCACATCAACAAATGTAGAGTTGATAAAAAGTTTGCATGAGGATAAAAATAGAAAGTGTTCGACCTGGGCTACTGAAACGGTGACGGAAAGAGGGATGGTACCGACTTTTATTGCCTGTGTTTGTGTGTGTGTTTGTGTGTGTGTGTGTGTGTGTGTGTCTGACCTCCAGTCACTGATGGAGCCGCTCCGTCACAGGGTTATTTCAAGTTCAGGAAGTTTACTATTATTTATAATCATCCATATCACAGCCTCACTACTTTCTGTTTTTTGGGGGGAAAACTTCTGCACCTCCTGTGGTTCAAAGAGAGTTCAACACCCTGTGAGGCTGTTAGGACTCATAGAACGTCCTCAGTTTGCTTCTAGAAAACGTCAAGCTCACAACAACAAACACAGACTAGTAATCTGACTTCTGTGACTTATTCCAATAACTGTTTAAAAGTTTGATCAACATATTATACCTTTCTGTTCTCCTGAGGATGTTTTCTAACCAAACCAGAAGAAATAAATGGAGATATCAGACTCTGAGGAGACATGACACAGCTTTGTGGGATCTTTGTGCCAAAAATGGAAGTTCTGTCTGAATGTGATAATCTGGGACAGGTCCCCCTGTAATCTGGGACACTTGTATTAGGCTTTACACAAAGATTAAATCACCTTGATTTATCCATGCAAAGCTGAATATTACAACTTTTTAAAAAGCAACATGCAAAAAGGAAAGAAACCTGAATAAGAAAATGTATATTATTTATAGAAATGTCATTAATTCATATAAAGACACTGCATATTCATTTAAAACATTATATTATAAGTGTAAAACATTCTATTATACATAAAAAAAGACCCTTCACTTCTTTTTGGATCATCAATTTATCTCCTGTCTTTTAACTTCAGATCATATTCTAAATCTACATCTATACTTCCATTGTTAAAATGATCTAGTAACGATTATTTGCAAACATTATATATATATATGCCACATTTTTTTGTAATATGGAATATGTACATACATTTAATATATGTTAAGGACCCAAATAAATCCCCAGTAACGGTCCACAAAGTGAATATGATCCAGCGGTTAAACTGTCAGTGTGTGGCCGTCCTCTGAATCCTATCTGAAAGTGCCACATTCAAAAGCAGTTTTACTGAGGCAGCTTTTGCTTCTGTAATATTTTTGGGATTACTCTCAGCTGCCCAGCGAGCAAATCCCAAATCCATAAACCCTGCCGCTGGCCACAGCTGCAGCGAGGCTCCTCATAAACAACTGGAATAAACCAACAGTGAGCAAAACAATAATGATCTGGGAGGGGTGTCCGTCCTGAGGGGGCGCTGGTGAGGTGGGCAGCTGATGTGCCAGGATGATTGACAGCATAGCTCTGTGTTTGGAGGGCCTGAATTAACTGTGCAGCCGATCCATCTTAATGCATACGAGTGAAGGGATTTGAATCTGTGGCATTAATCGTTCTCACATGACCTCACACATCTGGATGACCTCTCTGTGCTCAAATGTTGACCTTTTGACTACATCTTCACCTCCTGCTGGGAGTTACTGGTTTAACATGAGGATTTGAACCTGCAGAACTTTGCAGCACCTCGGAGCTACACTGTCCTGGTTCCCTTTGATCATCCTGCAGCAGGCAGCTGTTTCCCACTTTTAAAACAAGCTCTAAAAACCTGCTGTACCGACCTGATCAGCACACACACCATGGTACAGACTGGCTGGTGAACACAGTGAAGCAATTAGCAGCTACAGAGTTAATGAGATGATGTTTCTCAGCAGAAAGATGAATGACTACTGGTCAAAGCAAGGAAATGAAAACGACTGTTGCTTTGTGATGGATGTGTAAACATACACAAGTACTTGCTCGGGAGTTATCAACTCAGAATAATGTGTGTATATGTAAAATTATTTCCTCTTCTACCAAAATCTGTCGAAGCTCAAAAAGGCTAAATAAGCTGAAATATAATGAACATCATCACCTCAATTCAATAAAATGTTAATTCAGTGTGTTAACATTTTACAGTTTGTTCAATATGTTCATTTAACAGTTTGTTCAATATGTACAACAGAATAGATATTATGGAAGGATGTTGCGTTCACACAAAAATAATTCAGTATTTCATTATTACGAGAATCATAATTAAAGACCTTTGATCTCCTAATAAGGAAAAAGGGTAAAGGTGGTTCAATCATTATTTTTTGATAACACACACATTTGATATCTTCTCGGTTTAATTACCTATCCTATATCATATAATGAATCTCGGCTTGAATAGCAATTACATGTTTTTAAAATGTTAAACATATTAAAACTTCTGCTAGACCTCGGATGTGAGGTTTAGATAAAGTGAGTTTGATTTTGTGCTAGAATGTTCGTTTTTTGCCAACATTTGGGAGCATTTTTGAAAATTAAGTATTCTGACAGATCTAGTTACATTTTATTTTTTTATATTTTGTACCATTTGTTGATCTGACAACCTGATAGTGCTAGTGCTAGTTCATGTTCATCTACAATATCTTGTTATAATTAGATAGTTCAGTCAGATTTCCCCGAGGGGAGGTCTCCATCTTTTCTTTTTGTCCTTCTGTCAATACGCACAGTGTTCGGTTGAATTATGTAGCTGGTCAAATATCGATAACAATGTATTCTCAATACATTGTATTGTCTTTTCACTCTCAGAAATGTGACAGATAGTAACATCTTTAAGACTTTTTGCCTTTAAGGAAATTGACATATTGGGGAATGTAATTGAGTCATGGAGGAACTAAAGACACAGTTTACTTCCATAAGTTATTTTTGCAGTTATTAGTTTTCATTGTCTTTTATCTGACTCGAAGGAGACTGAGCGATGGCCCCGGCTCCTCCCTGTGCTCATCACACACTGGAGTCATTGCTCCTGTCGTACCGGTGACTTAAAGACTTTCTCCAAACGCTCCTTGTCTTGTTTATGGTGCCTCGCTGTGTGACATGTCCTCATCAGAGCAACAGGAGCTGCTTTATTCACATTCAGAGCTGATTGGATGAACATTAACTCGGTAGACTATGCATAATCTTTTGATCCCCAACACTGTAAGTCTGTCTGACGGCCCAGCGGGCAAAACAAATCACAACTCTAAATGTCCATCACTCTCGCTGGCATCAGTATTATAGCTTAGGACCTTTTAACGGTGGAATCACAGTTTTAACAGATTCACACAATGGACATTTTTACATGTAATAACATTTCAACAGGAACATTTAAAGACTCTGATCGTACCAAGCAAGGTGTTGACACAGGCATTCAAACGACCAGGAGGGGGCACTGTTGGTCTGAGCAGTGACGTAAGGAGTCTATTTGTGGAGCCTTCGCTTCTATTTTTGCCACTTGTGAAAATTGTATGTCTTCCTGAACAGATCAGTGCTATTCTCCTGTTCCACCCGTTTGACCCAGAATTCCTAATACACACAACAAAACCAGTCCCATGTAACAAGGGGATTTAAATATAAATGTCACTTTACCAACCATGCATACAATTTCCCAATCTGATATATTTGTATGTCTTTTTACACAGAGCATCTTTTTCAAGTGACAATGTAGAATTTAAACATTTTTAAAATGTATAGATGTTAGTTTGCCATAAACTTTATATAAAAATAGAGAAAGCAATGGGGAAACATCTGCTACACTGAAACAGTGGTCCATAGAGAACCGAGCCACAAAGTAGATTAACAGTGTGGACAATCAGGAATGGGATCTGGGAGAACATCCATCAATTTCCAGGTGCCGTCAAATGATACGACCCCCACCCCCCCCTCGTGACCTCCTCTCCAGAATGAAGACAGAGGAGAAACCACACATAACATGCAAGTGGCAGAACCAAGCACATCACTCACACATTTAGAAGAAGGGGGAAAAAGGGAGAGGGGAGAGATAGGTAAGGAGGAAGTCGTGACAAAGATCCAGATCGAGAACATCTGGAATGAGCCCACAGAGAGCCTGAGAGAAAGGAGAAGAACATCTGGGGTTCAAGGGAAAGAGAGAGGAGCCCACAGTCCAGATGCTCAGGGTTCTTGAGGGAATAGACAAAGTGTGCAACTCTTTCTCTTCCTGAACACAACAAGACAGAGCCCCGGAGATCCTTGATAATTCAGCGGCCATAGATTGCACCGTGTCGGAGCCGCGGCGAAGTCGCCACCAAGAAACCAATAATTCTTCATGTGCTGCCTGTCTTATAGGATCTGTGTCTATCGCAAAAAAGAAGGCCACTGATCCTCCCGCCTGTGAAGAGCTGTCGCCATGGCAACCTCACGGTTTATCAAGGTTTAAGGCAATGGAGAGAGTGAGCGTGTGCTTGTGTGGTTATGTGGTTTACAGTCACACACACAAACACACACACAAACACACACACACACGAAACACAAACACACAGATACATTGTTAGGAAAAACATAAGCACATTATCAGGCGGGATGAGTCCAGTTGACAGAATCAGATGTCAAGTGAAAATTGTGCCCATATGCTGGAGCGGCCGTAATGACTGTAGCAGGCAGGTTATATTATAGTTTGCAAACATCAACATATAGTGAGGTGAGCAGGTGGCAGGGGCGACAGTGTGGTTAGAGATTAGCTGCCTGACTGGAGGCTCACAGCCCTGATCCCTGCAAAGACCAAAATTTACACAGTGTAACACACCGACGCTGCGGCTCATTCTGCCAGAACATAACAAGATGCAATTAAGAATTTTCTCACAACGCTAATGGTGAGCCCGTCGCAAGCAAGTGTCTTCTGTGGAGAAATTACAGATAGATCAGCTTAGAGATAAAACTCGAGTCAGGAGGGATTTATTTTAGCTTTGCATAAAGATGGAGTGCAGAGGAAAACAGCTCGCAAGCTTCTGACTAATCTGTTAAAAAATAGCCACCGAATGTGCTTCCTAAGCTTTTCCATCACCTACCTGTTGTTTGTTAATCTTTACATAAAGAGTTATGTCATAAGGAGGAGTCACACAACAAAGAAATGAACCAACTGAGGCACTCGACAGAAGAAATTGTTAGAACATTGAGCTCTTAATAAAACCTTTTTGTGTTCAGATTTAACAAATATATAAAATGTAAAAAAAAATACACATTTTCTGAAATTAAAATGATGAATAATGACTTTCATAAAGATTTGTATTCAAAAGGCTTTTCAGCTCTGGATGTAACCAGGTTATATCCCCATGTTTTCAATCATTATTCCTATTTAAATAATTCGACTTTGAGATTGAGGTTAATATTTTAAGTTGATTTGAATTTGACGGGTGATGTCGTCATATCTGCTGCAATCTGACTGTTTAGCGGAGGCTAATCACTTAAAGATGGTATATCTAGACTTGAAAGCAAACAGAGAACAAGGTCAGGGATGTGTTTTACAGATCGATCTCAGAGGTGTGTAGAGGTTCTAAGATCAAACTGCTTTTTCTTTTTACTCAGTCTTGAATCAATTGCATATAAAAGGAAATGAAAAGTTGTCATTGTTGATTGACTCCGCTGCACTCATCCCATCCATAGAGCTGCATTGGAGGATCTAAAAAAACGGTAAGCGCTAATATTGCTGCTGTCACTTTACAAATAATAGAAAGGGTCTCGGGCGAACACCCAATGTCGCTGTGTCGAAGAAAGCAAATCAAACTGTAAATCCGCCCGGTTTGCCGGATTATCGTGCTGTAATCCTGCAAACAGTTAGAAAGCAAACAACCAAGGAGGAAATCAACTGTTATATTTATGTTCTTTGTCAGAGGTAAGCTCCATTGATGGACAACCCCACCCCCCCCCCGCACCCCCCACCCCCCTCTGAGTGCATGCACTTTGTTACTCCGTTGGTGTATATACTATATATTGACTGGCTGCAGGTTGTGCATCACCTTAATCACCTTAATAGTTGCGATAAATGTTTCAAATGCAAATCGCTAGAGCAGGCCTGATGCACTGTGATGGTTATTTACAAACTGTGACAAGCCAGACGCCATCTTGCGTATGATGAAGCTACAAATGTGCTCTAACAGTCAACTTCATTTGACACACTCTTAATGAGGACTAGCGTAATAGATGATTGCGTCACCGTTTGAAGTAGATGGGAGACTTTGAGTTTTGCATCTACCGAAAACACGTTTGAAAATAAACCCTGAACGATAATCTGCAGCCTGCTTGGCATTAGACTCAGGTCGGCTGTCATGTCGGCTCTAAGTGAAGCAGACTGATTACAGAGTCCATGTTATGCTTCTTCGCCATGTTTCTTCTTCCGTCAGACAGGAAACCGGTTTGATCCACCATGAAGCAACTACTGCATGTAATACCATGAAATGTTGTGCGGTCATTCATGGTGACCAGCGGACAAATCTTAATGACTTCAGTGACCCTCTGACCTTTTCCTCTGGCTGCAATGAGGTTGACGTTTGTGATTTAAATGTGTTTGGTTGGATTGCTTTTAAATTTGCTTCAGACATTTGGGTTGCCACAGGATTAATTACCTCTGCCAAGAAGGTTATGTTTTCACCCTTGCCCATTTGTTGGTTGGTTGGTTTGTCAATGGGATTAAGAAAAAACTACTTCTGAGCAGTTTTACATGACCTTGGGAGTACGGGACGAGAAAGAACCCATTTAATTTAGGTACAGATCTGGACCAAGGGGCAGATTCAGGAAATCTGTCACTTTGCTTATCTTCGCGACTCGTCAGATGGGCATATGTCAACATTGTCACAAATCTCTAAAGGATTAATGCATGGGCCTTTATGAAAAAGATTATATGTGCTTGATTGGATTTAAGGGGAATGTTGGACCTTTGTGGAAGTTTGTGCTCTACTGAGGGACATTCTAGTTGAAATAGCTCTCATGCTGTCATACTAGCTCACAACAGGTGAAATCTTCACCTGCTCAAAACTTTGGTGTATGCCCTCTAAAACTTATAGCAGTCACATCAGCTTCAGCTCACCAACATTTTATGCTAATTTGCTAAATTCAGCTTGCTAACACGCTGAATCAAATTAAGACCAGTGTGTCATTTTTAGCATTTTGATTAAAACGCGGCTTGAAAGAACTGCTAACATGTCAGTCTTGTACATGTCAGTTAAACCAAACCACGTTTTTTCAAAGAGTGTCCACAGATGCACAGACAGAGGCCGGCGACAGTGACACTGAAACATTTCTCTGTCTCTGGTGTCAAAGAGCATTTCAGCACTTTGCCAAATATGTCAACAGACAAACAAAGACATTTGGTTGGATTAAACCGGAGTCACTTCCTGGTACACAACAGCAGAGTTGTGTTATTCCACAAAAACAAACTTCAGTAATTGGACTAACACACTGAACCTTTTTAAGAAAAGGCCCAGTGACTGCATTTCGTTAAAACCTTCGGCATTCTGCATAAACAACAAACAAGAAAAAGTGAAAACATAAAAGTCAATAAATGGCTGTAATTATGTTGTGTGTTCATGTTCAGGATTAATGGGCTTCATTCTAATAGACTTTGTGGAGTTCTGTCTTAGCTTGTCTTCATTGATATTGCCTCCAGGCAAACATAATATGCATGCGATGAATCCGGTAAGATCTTACAAGTAATGTGTGTATACAAGCCTTAACTGAATAATTGAATGTTTACCTTCTAATCCACTATTCTGATCCAAACATTTCAATCAACTGCATCTCTTGTGTGTTTAGTTTCAAGCTTTTACCACTTGTGTTACTGTGATCATGGTTTAAGGCATTTGAGGTGCCATACAGATGGATCTATGGTGTTTACAGATTCTTTAGGATATTGTTTTGCCGTGCTCCGATTCAAACCAACCTGCAGTTATGTGAGGTGAGCCCAACAAATCACCACACCCCTCTAACAGCCACTTTGCTTTAGTGTTCGCATCGAGATGCACTAATTTAAAGTGTTTTTTAGCCGTTGTGGCTCAGTGGGTCGATGGTGACGTCGTTCTGTCAGGACTGAAATATCTCAAAAATTCAACTGATTGACACGAAATTCTGAACAGAGCTATTAGGGCCATATTAATGAAAAAAACTGTCCTGAGACTTGGAGTATTATTTTGTTATATTAGGACATAATTCCGAATTAAGAAGGAAGTCCTAATAATACAACAATATAGAAGGAATAGGGAAATAAAATGATTTTGCAAATAAGCAGCGAACAAACCTTTGCTCCTCTGGGTTCTGGATCCAAAGTCTGAATCCAATCTCAATGTCTCTGGATCAATGACCAAAACCCTTTGAATATCAGATGTAAGCAGCTTTGTTCCAAAAGAACAAGTATTCCATTATTTGGGACACCTTTACTTACGTTTAAACTAATGAGATGCTCAACATTCAACATTTCAACGCAGGCTACTGGCGGATTTTCTCCAATTCCCACTGTGACACGTAGACTCAGTTTATTCTTGTAATATTACCACTTTAATTTTGGAATATTGCAGCCTTATTATACACATTTTTGAGAGTTTTCCTTGTTTGAGGCCTTGGTGTTCCATTGTACTTCCCTGGTTTGTCCTTCATAACAGATTATAAATGGCTCTCAGACGATTCCTGTGAGAATTATCTGGTCTGAAGTTCTATTATCCAGTTTTTTACAAACTACATCAATGTGAAAGTACAAGTAGAGGAAAAAACAGTAATCCAAAAATCCTTTAGGAGGAGTGCGCCACGATAATCTGGATCAAGGATTTGATTTGATTTCTTTAACATTAGAGATTATGCGTTAGCCTTGGTGGAGGTGTCCAAGTTCCCTTCTAATATTTGATACATCACATCAAAAATATTGCTAAATAGTACAACCCAAACATGATGCTATAACATATGCCATTACTTCTCTGTTGTATATTACACCACATTTATCATCACTGCTGGATTAATACAAAGGCTGTGAGGAGACCAGCAGACTGACATTCACTGAATCCAGAGGTAATTATTACTTTCTATTTATAGATCCTTCCAGGGCGTTTAACAATGTTGATCACACTGTCCTCCAGCAGATATTACTTGGCGCAGAAGCTACGGTTTGTAAACGATGACAGACTCAGTTTGATGTTTTGGGTTCATAGATTCCTTTCTGTCATTACAGGAGCTCAAAGGCTTTGTGCTTGATTTTTATTATTATATTATATTACAATGTGTCAGTGTTCATTTCTGACAATAAACAGCTTTTACTGCCCAATAAGATCCTTTGTTTCAGTTCACACTTGTTTGTGTGGAGTAGGAATCTTAAATCTTTGGAAAAAGATAAAAGGAAAAAGATAAAGTGATGATTTTGGAAGACTCAGCAAGAAGCCTGTGGACCAGGTGATTTTATACTGATGCAATGAACGGTGGAGGAAACCACTGTTGAAGATGGATTCAATCAATTATTTTATCGTGCTGATTATTTTTGTTATGCTCAGAGCCAACCTGGTTGACCTTGTGCATTTTGTATCAGTCTGTAACTGCATGTTTGTTGTGATGATGCTTCTCTCTGAAATGTGCTTTTTAATAATATTATAAACCTTAAAGGAAAAATTTCATTAACACTAGATGGGGTGAATAAAAAACTATTTATATATACAAAAAAACTTTCTATTATGACTGGAAAAAGTAAAAATGAATAAATATCTGGCTCACTGAATTCAACATACATTGATATGTCAGTTAATATTCATGGTAATTCATACAGTATAATAAGGCTTGATCTAGCTATTTGTCCATATACATTTGAACATCTACTATCTACTGCTAGTCAAATGTTTAGTCCAATATATTCATCAGCCTAAAAGGTACTTCAGTAGAAATGCAATTGTAAAATGTGTTTTTCACGAGAGCTTTCCTCCTGATGATAAGGTGCATCCTTGATAGAAAAAAAAAGAATTTTCATATTCAGGCAAACATCTTCATGAGGCAATAGAAATGTTAATCTTGAGCCAAAAGAGAAATCCCATCAAGTTGTCCGCTGCGAATAATGTTCAAAGCCAAACCCCTGGGCATTCTCATGTTTATGGCCTTAACCTTTGCACTGTTGGCTGCTGTTAACCAGAGGTCACTTCCCTCCAAGGGACGATAACGTTGATCAAGGCCAAGTGCTGAATCACATTTCATTATTTTGTAAGTGCTGCTGCTGCACCTGGCCCTCCACCATCTAATTCTGTGTCTTGTACATGCTTGTACGGCACACCACCCCTTTGTTCTCTGGGAATTAATAGTTGCGGTTACACTGCTAATCTATAGAGACAGATTTTAAAGTGTTCCTTCCTTTGATCTGATGTTTTCATTATGACGCAACATGGAAATTTCTGTGCAACCTCGAAGATGTGAACAGATATCATAGTGAAAATTGCCAGAAGGATGAGAAAATGTGATTATTGCGACCAATTTCTGTGTGTCTCTGTGATGGTATGCAGAACTTGCTCGTGGGTACAGAAATTGGGGAGGATGTCATCTAACTGTGGGCAAACATGATTTGCACATTTCAATTGCATCATAACTAAAGGTGGAGTGCGTTGATAATAATCAAATGCAATTTTTTATCAAATTCAGCGAATATCTTCCTACGCTCTGCGAGCTGTCCGTTCTCTGTGTGTGAGTTGAAAGACATCCAGTGTTCCCACACAATTCTGTCCCTGTAAATGGTAGAGAAAAGTGGCTTGAACTGAGCTACACAACATTACAGCCAGTCAGCAACAGGGGGCGTTAATGCTAGCGTGGTGGACAAAGAAAATAAGAGAGGAGGGTAGATTGGGTGGGAAGAGACAGAATGTCTGGAGTATGCTAAGAGATGGGGCTAATTTAAGGATTACCAGGGGAAGGTGTAGGATCAAACCCTTCCGTCACAAGACCATGAGGAATTTTAAATCATCCTGTTGTTTGTACAAAGTACAAAGAGCTTTACAGCCACAAAGACCTAAAACACAAGTTTGCAAGGAATGTTAATTTTATGGATGGATGCATAATTTAAATGTCAGACAAAGTTACCTTCCTTGTTGGCTCAGCTGCAAACCTACAATCACATCTGTCACATTAGTTTTGTCATACCATTGTGAGCCACTTTAACTTGCTAGGTTTTACCCCATTGTGCTAAGGATGCTGTGTTTGTGTTCATGCTGATGGTTTATGATGCTCTACAAGGTTTCTTTGTATTCACTTCAAAGTTCTGTAAGGTCCGACGGTCTCAGTTTTAATGCATGCCGAGGTCATAGAGGGGAAGCCACTCAGCGAAGCAGAGGTTACAGGGAATCTACAGGCCAAGATCCCCAAACAAACAAACAAGCAAAAAGTAAAAAAAAACAAGAACAATGCAGCAAAACTTACAGGTCAGAGTCAGTCTCAGAAACACAAACAGGCAATGAGTCAAACACAGGAGGGCGACGCGAGGACTGAATGGTGAACAGCTCGACGTGAAGCACAGAGACAATGTGACTGGATGGTTGTGTGTAAGCAGGTGTATACTGGGTGAGTGATGGTGATGAGGTGCAGGCGTGGTGGGTGCAGTGGCGGGGAAACTGAACGATGGGAGTTAGTGAGACTGGGGTCCATGAAAAGAGTGAAATACCAAAATAGAAGAGGAAGGGAGTGTTCAGTGCGAAACAGGTCGTCACAATAAGACTTTGGTTTCCTCCTTTGTATTGTTGTCGTGTTTGTCGGCTGATTTTCCCTTAATAATTTCAGGGTGAGCACAGCACCTGCTGGAGAACTGAAGGACTGCACTCGTTTTACCATTGAGTTCAAATGTTTCTAGTCTTCTAGTCCAAGTACACCTTAGATGTTACAAAAGATTGAAGCCAAGGAATGTTGTAAGAGGGAAACGAACCACTTCTGTATTGAAAAGTCTCTAAATGTCAAAGATGTTGGCATCGACTGGCCCCCACTCGGCCAAAACTCTGTGAAATGTGAAACCTTGCAGCCTGTGTGGAGAAATCATTCCAAACCTTATTTTGAGGCAGTGTCACTAGACGTGTGGTTCTCTCCCTGTTCGTTTGAATGAGAGTCTGGTCTTGTTAGCCTGAAACAACTGCCAGCAGGCTCTGCCAAAATGGCTGCCAAGTGGCAAGACCCGCACACAAGGACTTTGCTGAAGACTGATTCATGACGATACGTCCATCAGACATTTATTCAAACTTTCTGTTTAAGATGATCTGTTCTTGTCTCTTGGAATCGTTCTGCTGTGTAATCTGATTGATATATGAGGAACGTCTCAATAAAATCTATCACACTTTATTCCACAGGATTGTTTCTACCCTGACCTCCATTCAACATGGCTCTGCAGCTCCCATGCATTACCTTCCAGCCCGTACACAGCAACCTTCCCCCGACACCACAGGTGAGCAGGGAAATTAGGCTAAAATGAAATCAGGTGTACTTATGTCCTTCACAGTACACTCTTCCCATGAGGCTCAATGTTTGGAGGATAAAAAAGTGGCGAAAATGGATTAATTACCACGGTCACTTTCCGCTTGCAGCCCAGAGGACGCACCGTTGGACTGAAAGATTCACCCAGACTCCCACTGCTCCTTCCATCTGCCATGTCACACCCTCGGTTCATGGCCAGTACACTGCGGCTCCTCTAGCCCACAGGGGCATATCAGAAATACCTGGCTTGACACAGGATGCGAGGAAACTCTGGGAACAAAACAAAGGTGAGGGTTAAAAGTGGCTTGACAAGAGCTCTGAAGCCCACCGATGTGTGTGCGTTAGCTGCGCCCTGTGAAAGCGCGACAGGTTTGCCATATCTTTGGCAGTAAGCTCTGTAGCAGATAGCGCATGTCAGCTTGGCAATGTAATGTCCTCCTACCTCACTGAGGCCTGTTATTCACACAGCAGGCTTTCCCCTTACAATAACACACATCGTTCTTTTCCCCCCTGGTTCTATGGGGTTTTCAACATGTTTCTCCAGTGAGTGAAGCACACTGATGGACATTCAAGTGTTTTCGCACCGATGCCCCTGCATCGTCCCACATTGGCACTGACCTGAATTGAGAGAAGAGCACCTGGCAATGTGACCAATGCTGTAAGGATTCTGCACATCACTGCCTCGTCATGCTCTGTGGCCACATGAAATTCTCAAAGGGACCCAATAGCCACTTTGTAAATGATTACATTTTACACTACAACAGTCAAAGGGACATTATGTAACCTGTGACTCAACCGACTGCCAGTCCTCCCACTTTCTGTGGCCCAAGGCTTCGTCGTGTATAAATTTGACTGAATAGAAATTATTGTGGGAATATGAAACATGTAAAAACGAATTAGACATTATTATCCAGTGTATCCCTTTCAGACACTAAAAACTGATATTTGAAAAAAGCCTTGAATCATTATCCGGATTATAAGCCCTGGTAGGTGTCATTGCATTTCTTAAAATCCATTCTTGCTACTGCTATGTTTGTAGTGTCTTATCCTTTACTAACTAACAAAACTTATTTGCTGTGGCAAAATATTAGTGTATGAATATAATTTCCAGGTTGATCTAACTCTGTATGTACCATGGAAGATATGAGCTCCTCCGTGTTATTGGATTGGACATGTTTAAAGAAATTGAAGAAACCGTCAAATATATATTTCTCAAAGATTATTTCATTTCAGGTGGTTGTTATGATGTAACTTTTGAAAGGCAGACTGCGCTAAATCACAACAATATTAAACCTCTGCAGATGTACTACTTCTAATGGTCCTTTTTCCGCTATCGGATGGTAAAGCTCTCCACTTAATGTATTTTTAACAGCTACATATGCACAGTGATAAACACAAGCCTGTGTGGGTGAGACAACGGAGATAACAGTTTTCTTAGTCACCGACTCCAAGGGTCCTAAAATAATTACTTATATCGGATCAATATTAACTCTGTGGGAATTTCATGGTGTTTTACCAACTGCAAAGGTAAAATTCTCCATCACGTCCTCACTGTGAGATAAATTTCCCCCGTTATGGAGAAGTCTCAAAATGGAGCCTCCGGGCAGACTTTGTCAATTGAGCAGTTAGAGTGTTGCCCTCACCTCAGGCAGAAATCAACTCTGACACTCTGTGGCTGCAGCGCCGGCTCCACTCCCTGTGACGACAAGAGCTTTTAGATCGCCGGGGCATCGGATCACAGAAAAAGACATCGGAGGTCGTTGGTCTTACAGGAAACAGATTGTTTTACTGTAACACAACCATATTTAAGGCTGCAACTACGGACCAACTTCTGATTTGCTGATTTTTATTTGTGGAGCTAATTACAACAATGAGCTTCTTTTAACATTCTGGATATCAAAGCACAATGTAACAGCTAATAACACAGGGTTTACCAGTAAAACCAAGGGAGAATGATTATTTTCATGTCAAAGGAAGCAAAAGCTTTATTCTAAGATTATATCCTCTAAAGCTGGATCTCCAGGGATTTAAAGGCGAAGCAAACAGCTTGGTCTCAGTCTTGAACATTATCCTGGAAGCGTCACTGGGGGGGGGGCTGGAGCCAATCCCAGCTGACATTGGAGCAGGAGGCGGGCTACACCCTGGTCAACAGACAAACAACCATCCACCCTTACATCCACCCTTACATTCACACCTACTATCTATTTAGAGTCATCACCTCAATCTGCATGTCTCTGGACTGATGGAGGAAGCCCGACATACAATCTTCCACATAGGAAGACCACAGACCAAACAGGGATTCAAACCAACAAACTTCTTGCTATGAAGCCACATAGGAATGAGAGATGTCTACATTATTGTTTAATGCCAAGAAGGTAATGTTTTCACCCGGGATGGGGCCAGAGAAGAATCAATAAAATGTTGGTGCAGATCCAGTTTAAATGGCGAATCCAGGAATTCTCCATTGCTAACCTTAACATTATCATAAATGTCTCCAGGTATAATGTATGGACCTTATTAGAAAACCGACATATTTACGAGTTGTCTGGCCTTGGCATTTTAGTTTACACATTATTTTTCTCAATCTTGACTTGAAAAAAACACCTGCCTGGTTAAAATGCATGCTTTCCTATTAGGATATATTAATCATATGAATGATTTGAATAGTATGCACTGATTTCTTCTGTTTATGCATTCCCATTATTTAAAAGAGGTTGCAACAAAGTGTTTGAAAGAGTGGCTGTAGGTAGAGAGATGGATGACTAACTGGATTATGAGGCTGCCATCCTGAATTTTCTTCTAAATTGAGCACAATGTCTTAAAATGCAAATACTAGCTCTGTGAATGAAAAGTGAGAGGAATACATTTTCCCACCACGAAATAATTACTTCAAGGAGACCTGTTTAGAACCGGGCCACAGTTAGTCATTTAAATACAATGCAGAGGGAGAGAGGGACTTTAGGATGCAGGCGGTGGAGGGTCAGACTATAAATTAAATGTTGTAGCCTTATAAGTTTAAACATTTCGGCAGCGTAAACAGGGCTTTGTTGTGTTAATGTATAAAACGCGCTTCCCTTTGAAATAATGATGTCAATCAGGGGAGTCTTATAGAAAAGCAAATGTGAATTAGTAAATTGGAATGAAATTAAATTTACTGTGTACAGAGGAACAGACTTTGGTGTTTAGACCTCAGCAGGAAGTCGAACATCATAGAAGCAGTCGTATGAATTATGAGTTTTAAACATGAAGGAGACTTTCCCCCCGGAGACTAGTCACTGGTGGTGGTCATGAAAATGGAGCACACAGTCGGGGCTTCTGATTGGACATTTGAAGGGAGATGACCTGGTGACCAGATTTGAGGTGTTGCAGGGGTGGGGATGGGGGGGTCACTCATTGATCATGTAACTAAACTGACAGCTGAATTACAGAAAGGAGAGAAAACTTTTTAAACTTTGGCTCAATTCGGGTGCGTCAGGTTGTGATAGGACGAATATATAGAATGAGGTAGTGGAGCATGTGGGACCTGTGCATTTGACTTAGGAGGCGAGAAGACAACATTTATCAATGAGCTTCTTTTACAACTCACTGTTCACGACTTTTTACCAGTGAAAATGTAAACGTCTCATGAGAAAACTGGTTTTTCATTTGGCAAAACTCATACGGTGCACTGCTGCATTTATGTAGAAGTATTCTAGTCTCATACATCACTCCACGCGCCCTGCAGTACAAGTGTCATTCACCAATTCACACACACATTCATGCAACGTCTCTATATGCAGCACTTCTTCTGTCACACATCGTTCACACACTGTTGGCACAGCTGTCAGGGACAATCTTTGGTTCACCTTTGCTCAAGGATACTTTTGAATGCAGGATAAAAGAGCTAGGGATTGAACCCCCAACCTTCTGGTTAGTGGACGACCCTCCTGAGCCACAGTCTGTCTGATTATGTGATGACAATAACCTGCATTTGTATGATTAATATCATCCTACATGGAAAGACCTTGTTTATTAATAGAAAACAAATGTCAGAATTGTTTAAAATGTCAGGTAAGTCTAATCGGTGACTCTGTGTTGAACGCTGCAGTGAAAAGGTGGTAAAGCATCTCATGAGGCAGCTTGTTTTTCTTGAAGGATTTTGTAAATGCTCTTTCTGTACAGTAAAGATAAACACATAAAAATGATATCGAAATATGAATGTGGCGATTTTTCCTCTCGGCTATGAAATGTTGTCGGGAATGTGCCTCTAAAGGGCCGAAAATAGATTCAGGGATGGTGGAGTGATACAGATAATACTGTCTCTGCTATCATAGCAATATGTTGGGCCTGTTGTTGGGGTATATATATGAATGCCCATTGGAGTGCATCTCAAACATTCATATCACAGCTCTATCCCTCAAGCAGAATAAGGTAAAATATTACGCAGCCCCGTGTAAGTGAGGAGATGTCCCCACATATGGCTTATTCATCGCAATGAAGTACAAAACCATTACACTGAGGGACACTTTGCACTGTATTAAATTACAGTTTGCATTTTCCATCTCAGTTCGCAAATATTGCTTTCATCTAAGTGGTTCCGCTATAGTGTGCTCGGGTGATGTGTTGTGAGAGGAAAAGAAATCCTCTATACTGACAGCAAACGCAAACACTCGAGCTAAAAATATCACAAACACAGAATGTGACACGTGAAGAGACAATAGGAAGGTGTGAGGGGGAGAGGGGGAAGAGGAAAGGACGGAAAGAAGGAGAGATAGATAAGGTTTGCTGGGATAATACCTGTACACACACTATTAACATCCGTGTCATCCTCAGAGTGAACCCAGAGAGACAAGATGCAGGAGAAATCCCGCCTGCATAAACATCCGGATGTCAGAATGTGCTGCTGTGTACTCCGTCGGCAGAAGCAGTGTGGGCTGAGCACTTGCACTCTCCTCAAAAGCCTGTGTCTGTTAATTTCAGGGTGCAGTCACCTCTTTATGCTGCAGCTGCAAAAAGCAACTGAACCTGTATTTTCCCATCTCCGCAGCCCGTGGCGGTGTTAAATTCAATGTTTCCGCTTCTGAACCTCGTCTGGCAGGAGCAGGGTTTCTTTCCAAAGATTGGGTCAAGACAGGATAAGCTTTAAGATCTCCTCTCGCTGAAACACGCCGCCTATAAGCGCTTTCCAGACAGATCCCAGACCCCCGGGTAAATGATCTCCACCGGCAGCTCTGTGCTCTCTGCATAAACATGGGCTCCCTGTCACATGTTTTTACAGTCCCAATCTCGCACTTGTCAAGCCAGACACAGTTTGATTGCACTTGTCAACACACCACATCTCAGCGGCTTCCGGCTGCCGGTGGACGTAATCACCCCCGGGCTGCCCCCTGTGGCTGCCGATCCCTGCCACTCACCTCGGGTCACTCTCACAGCGCTGTGCTTTGTACCCCCGCTGCCATACAGCTAATCTTAGCAGTACTGGAAACACAGTATTATCATATTATTTATGAGGGCCGGCCTTCTGGGATGCAACTCAAGCAGGAATACCAATTGAGCTCTCCTGCCGTCCCGCACTCCCAGGCCTGCCTCCTGGGGTAAGGACTTACGCTTCCCCTCCCTGGGCAGAGCGTTATCTCCAAGTCGAGGTTCAGCGGCTGCCACTTAAGCAGACACTGTGCACACACTGTAGGCGCCTTTTGTCAGAGCCTTATATTCGCAACTCGGAGGGGGGAACAATCCCAAAAAACGGATTCTTGTGTTTGAGATCTTCTTGTGCCTGACGATTCCCAGTTAGTTTGCGTTAATATGAGGATTTGGTTAATGCGCCTGAGCCCCACTGTAGCTCCCCGGTGGCAACAAAAGGATATGATCTACTGTCTGTCTTGACTACAGACAATCCACCAATCTGTTCAGTGGGATGTGAAACACGGAGCTTTCCCCCCCGTGTTTGGACTGACAGATTAGATTGTTAGCAGGAAGTCATTATTTCCAGAAAGCACACTAATCTGCAGGAGCTGTCCAAAAAACGCAGACCTGCACCCACCCTCCAGCCACGAGATACAGTTCCACCAATCACAATCCCAATTGAACCAACTGATGTGCTGGAAATTATGCTAATATTTGGATCCCATATGACAGCATGACGAAGGTGACTCTATTAGTGATTAATACCTCCTGGTTTTTGGAGATGGCTGATGGGGCTCCAATTGATTCTTTATGCTTTAACAACATATCAGCAGACCACATCACAATTCCTCTTCTTCAAAAGACTTGCTGAGCTTGTTAGAATCCAACGCTGCTAATTAAAAAATATGTTTATATATATCCTGGATGTGAAATCATTACAAATGCACTCACTTTGAAATTCCCTTTGTCTCAGCAATATAAGCTGTTTGAAAGTTAACAATTACCTGCAGTGTTGTACCGCAAACTAGGAAAAGAAAAATATCCAAACTTTTGAAACATACAGTCTCCCTCTCCTTTGTGTTTTTGCTTTTGTTAAATGTCATTTTGGCTCAGCGTGTTTCCTTAAATAACTGGTCTGAATTAAATTCCACCTAATAAATCGACTTGGCATATGCTCCGCTGGTATCTCTCAGAATGATTGCACACGCTCCTCTGGAAAATAAAAGGCTTTGAGTGTGTTCCTGTGGATGACAAAGAATTGGCGGACTCTTAAACATTGACATGACTGAACAGTCCAAGTGATAGAGACGCTTTTGTCTCTTGGCATCAAAGAAAGGAGGAATTAATTTTCTCTTGTATGAACAAGTGTTGAGTTATGTTGGCTGAGATATACTTTCTCTTTCTCAGGACTGTAAAGCACGAGCAGGTTCTTTTATAATGATTTAACGAAACTGGCTTATCTACCACAATGTGGGAAGCATTGGACTGCTGTAATGATTTCACCGATCTTTACTCCATAATGATCCTCACTCCTGTTCTGCAGCCCACTCGTAACAAGCCCCCATCACATCCAGGCTCTATGCACGCCGCCCCGGACTGATAAATGCATTGCAGACACATTGCACAAATTGCCTCATTCTCCTGTGAGCTTTTTCTCCCACTGTCCTCCACAGCAAAATGCAGGGAAGCAAAAGGTTGCTGGTTGGGGAGTGGCATTGGGAACACACTGGCCCCAGCAGCATGTCTCCTTTCATGCCTCATTCATTCACTTTATCACCTCATTAGACGAATGTGAAGGTGTGGAGGAGAAGCCTTGTCACCCTGAGACAGAGAGGGAGGAGCCGTACTCCATCTTCTCCTCCCGTGGCTGTAGCTGCATGCGTGGCTAACATTGCTCAGGGGGCGGTGGGGGGGATGCACGCCGCCATATGAGCACACCTCATCAGGTGACACACAACGCACATTGTTGTACTACTGGAGATTTAAGGATGTGGCGAAAAATGAGGAGGCAATCTGAAAATGCATTTCCTGTTATTGTATTGTTTTTTTATTATAGCATGAATAAAATTGTTGCTTGCAAATGTCACACAGCTCTGATATAATTGTCTTTTTGCCTATCATTGTATGAATGCTGAGTTGAAATATGTCTCATTCTAGTCAAGTAGGCTCTTGTTTGCCGTACGGTTTATTGAAAAAAGACCCTTTGAGGTACACTTGTATTTTTTCGACAACATAAATTATATTAAATCGGTCCGTTCATTCAACAATTCAATAAAAAAGGCTTATGAAGTATTCCTTCAAAAATGTGTGACAGACTTTTTATTTTCTCTAAATTTTCTCTAAATTAGGATAATTTAGGGAAAATAGAGCCAACTTGTGTCAAATTGTGTTTATATATAAATAGACATGTAGTCTTAGTTTTTCTAATTCTAATCTAATTACAAGGCCTAATCACATGCAGCTAATACATTAAAAGCATGTCCAAATCCACTTTTGATCGGATAGAAGAAAACAAGTTGCAGCACCAGGCACTTGGTTGAAAAGATTTGTATTTCGTTTCTTACCTACCTCTGCCAAGGAGTTTATGTTTTAATGCGTTTGTTAGTTATTTAGCAGGATTTTTGCAAAGACTATGGCAGAAATTATATCCAAACTCCAGGATAAGGGAAAGATGCAGGACTTTTTTTTCACTCTCTTTAACATCAGAGGATCAGAGAGAAACAGCATCTCAGTCCCGTCTGTGTCCTGTACATAAGGCAGAATTGACAATAAAGTTTGATTCGTAAATGTGGTTTCATAAGGAGCCTGTTGGGCCTTGGCAGAGGAATGTACACTACTGAGTGATATTTGAGTCAATCATCAGATCATGTTTTGGAACTTTAACCTTGGTAGAATGTTATTATGTCAGGTAGTAAGAGAGAAAATGTCTTGACAGAGGAGGAGGATCTGCAAGGGGAACCAGGTGAACATCATCTACAGCAATAGCATGGATTCCACCGAAGCTCCCTGAGGGTGAAACTGGAATGGGAGGATGCACCTGTGTATGTAACACATGAGTATACCCACTTTATGCACCTGCCTGTGTAGATAAATATCATATCTTCATGTTCCACTCTTAAAATAACCCTGAGATACTGCACCAATGACTCCAGAGCAGGTTTTTGTTGGTCAATCAATCTCTGCTGCCTCAAGATAGCAAAACACCAACAATACACCCGACCACACCTCATTTTAAGGTCATCACACCCATGGGTGCTATTTTCTATTTAACTTCTTCTCCCTGGGTGTCCCCGGGTGCTGGAACAGAAAATGACAACTGCACTGCTCTGAAACTGGACATTTGCGTCCATCGCTTTGTAACAGGTTTAAGACAGGGACCTCTATGTGCGTATATAAACCTGTTCTGGTTCCATATCTGTCTCAATTCGGCAAGTTCCCACTACTGCCAGTAGAAAACTAGCAATTGTGTGGATATACACAATATCCACACCCCATACAGGGGGGACAAATTGCACCTCATTCCAGGTTTACACGAGAACATCGGTCAGAGCTGCCCTGGATACATAACCCAGATGAAACCATACACATACACACACACACACACAGGGAAAACCTGCAATTTGTCATTTTTTGGGAGACCTAAAATAAGTATATTACAAGCATACGACATTCATCTTGTACCAGCCACACTTATTTGGGAAAGGTGAAAGGACACTCACTGTATTACAGTGTATCCGTGCAGGATACTGATGGAGCTTTTCATATCATGTGTCAGGGTCTCACAGAGTCAGGAGAGACAGTGGTGTAATGTGGGCGATTTGAGGAGCTCCATCATGGTGCTCTGCCTTTTTATTGATTTTCTGTGGCCTCATGTTGTCTTGAATCGCCCTACTACAAATTGCCTCCATATTATCGGGATAAAGCCGCAGCTCAGGCCAATATGCAGTTATTTATCAGATGCACATTTGCTTCAAATTGCTTAGTGCAGAGAATAAACAATAAGTAGCTCTGATGAGCGGAGATCATTCGATGTCAGAGCTGCAGCCTTTATGTACAAATGGGCATTTTGTACAAGCATATACAGTGGAATCTTATCCTCTGGTATATCATGTTAATTCTTAGCTATCTGTTGAATAGAAAAGACAAATGAGGACTTTCAAGTTATGAATATTTTAAGATAAGGTGCAAATAGTTCTTCATCATTTAATATTTAATATCCTTACAGCTGATTTTAGTGGCATGCTGCAATGTCAACCTCTGGTTTCACACTGTTGGGATCAAAATACAGTATATTTGAAGTGTAATTTAGATAATGTTATTGATTAGAAACAGTAGAAATTGGATGACAACTTACATTGAATTCACAAAACTGCAAGGCCCAAACCGTTATGATTCTGCCCTGACCCGGAGGACTCAAATATTATTTTGGTTCTATGTTATGGACTCTATGATTTATGGACTTTTATCTGTGCTAAAGGCTTGTGTTCAGTGGTTTCCCCCTGAATTCTCCGCTTCCTGTTTTATTTTGAAATTATGCTCCTTGTGTGTCTGTAGCTTAACTTCTTGTCTTTGTCCTGTTTCCTGCCCCTGTGACTGTTCCTGATGTGTTTCCCCTGTGTTCAGTCAGACCTGCCTCCTTGTGTATGGAACTCTCTGTGCTTCCATTGGTGCTTCCTTTCGTCAGTTCTCTGTCATGTTTCCAGTCTCATCTTGTTTCCCAGTGTTTCTAATTTTCGGTATTTTCTATTTGTGGATCTTTTCTTGGACATAGTTTTTTTCATGGACTACTAGTACCCTTACCTCATTTAACTAAAATGTCTGTATTTGTTACCTGAACTTTGTTTTTGCATTCTGGGTCCACGCCCTCACCTCACTCTGACAAACATGGCCCAGAGAATGCTTTTCCTTTAGCAACAATCGAACTGAATCATAACTCCATCTTGATGATGACATCTTTGAATAATTCATTAAGGCACCCATGCATAGTTGACTTGTATATAGAGAAAAAAAAACTATAGATTATATGCTGTTTATATATTTTCAGCTAGGAACCAAATGCAACATCTTGTAGGTTGACCAGAAGAAGACACTGTTTATGAAAATGTGAATTGTAGTTCTGCTGTATTATTTTTCAGTATGTATTATTTTACTTTTATTTTAATGTTTTTATCGATATTTTTTCTACCAACTTAACATTCAATTTATTTTTCTTGAAATAAAGCTACCTCTCCCTGTTTCGCTTGAATCATTCATTCATTAACAGTGTTTTTTTTATTGGAGCCTCAAACAAATGAAAAGAGACGAGTTCTCTACCAGGATTTGCTCCGCTCGTGGTCACGGAAGCTTCTCCCTCTCCTCTTCAGACTGAAGGCGGGGCTCAGCTTTGAACGTAAACACACCGAGGCGTCAGTGGAGACCCCGGGGAACCAGGTGGAGGCTACATTTTGTCTGCTGAGGACAGTGTGATGTAAATTTTTGTCATCAGAGGGGGAATTTGAAAAGGGGCTGTGTGAGGAGGTCTGCCCCACTCCTCCTCCCTCACATTTACAATTCATCTTTAAAAGAACACAAAGACAAGAGAAGACAAAGATGCACACATCTCAGCCGGTTTTGAATTTGCATGCTCAGAATATTGAGAACCCGATCCACTGCTCATGTATAAAATGCCTCCAGCAAGCCGCTTGTAAAACAAACAATTGCACATCTGTGATTGTTTCCTGTAAGATAATAATTTTTTTTGTGACTTTTCTGGAATGGATATTACTGCAGGTGATCCAGAAACAAGCACCACTTCAATTTTGAATTTCTGTGTTGTAAATGCAAGTTTAGTTCAGATTTGGACTAAATCTTCTGACAGCCAATTCTTCAGTAGGAAAGTCGACATGTAGAGGTACTTTTTGTTTTGTCAGTTTTAGGTCATGGTATATTCAAGTGGTAAATGCAGGTCAACTGGACTTGGTTGAGTTTCTTGAAATTATGGTTATGTTCTAATTTATTTTGTTGCTTTGAAAAAAAGAACATATTTACAATACATGGCTCTAAATCATTTGATAATAGTAGCTCTGAGAATTTATAATTATTTTTACAATGAGGTCTCTGAAGATTCACACCCTTTAACATTTCTGTAGCGGATGAAAACAAAATGATTTACCTGTGCTATCACAAGGCCTGCTTGTTTGCTCTCTTTTCATTAATCGTAATAAAAGCCAGCGCATTAATCCATCTTACATTCCAGCTACAGAGGACATTTTGAAATGAAAGATGGTGTTTACATCATTTACAGGAGGGATGCAGCGGAGAGAGGCAGAGGGACGAGGAAAAAAGAGATGGGATACTTGACAAAGGTCAGCGTGATATTTAAAGTCATGATTTCGGTGGTAAATGACACCAACCTTGGAGCAGTAGTTTGGTTTAGTAAATGCTGCTGAATCTCTCCCAGCTCCAGAGGTGCTGCTCTTTAACTCAGATGACCTCTGAACTCTCTGCGAACTGGAACGAGTGGAAAATTCAATGCTTACAATCCCCTTTTCTCTACTGACAGACCCCATTTTTAAATGATAAATTTCTTCATTAACTTTACAATAAATGACTGAATGGAGCAGTCGTTTGGCGAGAGTGACTGGATTTTTAGATTCTACTACTTCAATTAGCGCCAAAACTTGTCTTACCTTTAAACGTTATTGTAAGTGCTTTTTCTCGCAGACAGTCCTAGTTCCATTTAACGGAAAAGAAATGTATTAACCTTCCAATTTGTCCTCATTAAACTGGCAACAACAGATACTTCCATAAAACAGTCTTTTTTTAATGATTAAATCCATTTGAAAAGTTTGATTATGTTTTTGTGACAGTTTCCAGCTGGTGGACAGGTGGTTTTGAGGGTGTCTTTGTGTGCCTGCAAAAGAGTTCAAAAATATCTATTAAATTGCGAATAATGTTATATGATGAGGAAACGGTGTCCAATTAAACACTGAACAGGTTCAATTAAAGATATAATTGCCTTAGGCAACAAAAAAGGCTGACAGTAAGGAGAGGACGACTTAAAATAATGGTATCAAGTAGCAGCGTGCATTCAGATAAGGAGGCTCCTCATTTTAGCAATAATGTGTGTGGTCAAAATGCGAAACTGACTTTCTGGTGGAGGAAGAAAATTGAAGACTGTTCCTAGGCTACAGAGAAACTTCAATTTGAAACCAAACAATTTGACATGTTTGGTATCTTCTCCTGAGGACTTCTTAATAACACAACTTCAAAGCACTTTCAATTGACAAAAATCTGTTAACTCATGAATTAAATCTTCTCAACACTATGACAATTTTCCATCAATTAGATTTATTGGGGTTAGCGCGACCTCTAAACAGACTGCGCTATCCCAATTGTTTTGAGATGCTGTGCTCTTTTTAGACCAAACAGAGCAGAACTTGGCTACAGTATGGGAACATCCAGGCTTATCTGGCCAAAACACGTGTAAACAGACACACAATTGGCTCGACGACAAGAAAGGCCCTCACATACCCTTTTAGTGAGAAGTTACTGGAAATGGAACATGCACGTGCACACGTTAGCACCAGCACCAATATTGTTTGTCGAAGGGTATAAAAGCTTTAGTGGCTGTTGGAATAAACAGACTCTTGCACTGCAATGCAGCCTCTTTGTTAACTTCACGAGAAATCGTCAACAGATTAGAGAAGCCGTGTGTGAGATCAGTACAGAATGTGATACAAACCTAGAAACCGGCTTCCTAGCACGTAATCCATCTCAAGTCAAGCTATTCCTTTGTTATGTCAGCTGGTTGGAGTAGTTTTCAAACGCACTAAACTGGAGTTACGAGCGGCCACGCGTCTGTGTTGCTTAAGTGCAGACAATCTTCCTACAAACTCGTGACCCAAAAGTTAGCCTAAACAGCTAGCTTTAAACAGCTAAACAGTGTCCTGTTACACATAACAGGACCGTTTTCTAATCATCTTTGTCGCAGTGAGTACAAAATATCTTGAGGCTGGGAACTTGAATATGTCAAGAATAAGGCGGAGAACCTTTGGTATATCTGATTAAAAATAAAGCTGTTAGAGTTTTTTTAACCGGGAGCTAAGATTTCTGTCGTAACTCTATTAAATCTCGCTGTCTCCTCTGGTGACATTTGATATTCAGTTTTTGCAGCACACTAAGCTTTGTACCCTGCAAATATGTTCACACAGGATGCCTCACTCACTCAAGTTCTTCAAGGATTAGGGCCTCATCTACGATCAGTGGTGCGGGGATTAGCAATCTAATCTGGTGTGCAATCAGACACAAAGGCAGATGGAAACGATTAGCTAGCTACTCTTGAACTGGGTTTTACCCATCTTTTCTCGGTGCACTGATGTGATTTTACTTCACAGTCAAATGTACATGTTTTTGCCTAAGTAGCCTCACAAATCTGTGAACATCGCAATGTTATTTATCCTTGAGTGGTGGGCCACATCTAGCAGGGACCTCCCCGAGGAGATAGAGAGCATTTCACTTCACACTGACATGTTCACCTCTATCCCCACCATCCCAACGAGGGTTGCGGGGGTTGTGAGCCATGGAGAAATGAAGGAGGAACTCAAGCTTTCGCCCGAGTCGAACAACGTGAAAACTGTATTTGTGGCCATGGAGCAGAGCTACTAACAAAATTGCTTCCATCTCTCCAGTGCGCAAAAGTAACTTGTGGCTGTGGTATTTCTGTTCTATGTCTCAAGCAGTTTCACAGCAAAATAGCTTGAGGAATAATAACACCCTCAACTAAAGGGTAAACACAAGGGTAAAAAGACACGATTTGCGGTATAGGAGGAATAAAACTGTAATGGATTGTTTTATTCCCCTTTGTATTTAGATGCAAGAGGTGAACAATATACTCTAGCTTTGTGTCTTTGTTCCAGTCAGGTCAGCCTTCATATATAGTCCACATGGGGACTGGTGGCAGTCAGATAAATTGGATTTTATATGCTTGCCATGAATATAAGGCTCATCCAATCTGGAGGCTGCTCTGCACTTTTTAGAGCATTCATGATACCCTCAGGCTTTTCATCTCCGGCAAGGCTTTGGCATATTACTTCTCATTATTTCTTGCTGAATCTTCCAATCTAGTCGATTCAAGGTAAAATACGACACATCCTGTTTTCTCCTGAGGTTGAATTTGTGAGGTTGACTTGGCAAGAAAGAAGGAAAAGAGCATTTAGGCATTACGTGTTGTTTGCTGAGCTATTCATCTACAGCATTTATTATTTCTTTATTCCGCTAAACATTCATTCATTTGTTAATGAAAAAAGAAACTCATAGTCCTTTGTCATTTTGGGTGGATTAGGTGATAGCTTATTTTCCTTCAATTATATCTGCTTTTTTACCTCCCACATGAAATGGCAAATTTGTTTGTTTATGCACATCTGTTTGTAGGAGCTGTTTGTGATGATTCACTTAAATATTATTTTGCGCCTGTAAGTGTATATTTTATTCAAAAATGTCCTTTTAATTTTTGAGAGGAAAACTCTGTCTTCTATTTCATTGATGAAATATGCAACAAAAAAACAGCAGATGAACCCTCGCACTAAACAACTTTGCACCATGTGTAGACACAGCTGCTTTCTACATAAACACAGGGAAGTGATTAGCAATTGTTGATATACACACAAGCTCATCCAATAATCAAATGGACTTGTCTTTTGAAGAACAGAGATGGACCCTATTGCTTCTAATATTGATTACATACAAAATACCTCAATGATGTACATGTAGCTACTAATGAGGAGCCAGTCAGATGTCCTTTTTGGTATGCATAAGGCGATGCAGGTAGTTAGAGCCGAGGCTCTGGAGGTGTGGAAGGTAATCTATTTCTCTGTGCCAGAAGGTCAGACAGATTAAACTCTGCTATAAAGATCCCAGTTTTCCATGACAGCTGTCTGCAGAGGTGCTGCACAGCTCTAAAAACTGAACTCTCACTGAGATGTAAATTTGACTTCCTGTTTTCTGTGGCGGGGGAGTCATGCTTTTGTAGCAAAAAGAACAGCCGGTCAATGCTCTGTCCTTCCAACCAATGCGTTTTAGTTTTTTTTTAGATTGAATCCAAAAGGCTGAATGAATAGTGAAACCAGTCAATGGGCACTTTCTGTTGAATCAGTGGACATTTGTATGTCACAATCATTAACTATTAGATGGAGTTCAAGCTAAATTATGTTTTTGGTCATCTTTTCAATTTAAAATAAAATGACATCTTTTTTTAAAAATATGAATGCCATGCCACATAACCAGTTTCACCCGGACCGCTATTATGCAGGAGTTATCCTTTGTGGTCTGGTATTGAATGAGAGAAATTACCCTTTGGAAATAACATTTACTCTTTCTCTTTTCACTGAAACAATCACAGATAACCATTGACATTATTGCCATTAATTTGTTCTGATGGTTGTGAAAGTATAGATTTGGTTTCTTCCATTGCAATAATCTATGCTATAATAATATTTAGATTTTTTTGGACTATGACTCCACCTTAAACCAGTACCTCCTTAAAAAATGGGGCTCAGCATTAAGTGATTATCTTTAATGACCTTGGTTGTTGTTTGGAATACCTTAAAAGGTCACATCTATCCAGGTGCTAAAAATGATTTCCAACTAATTAAATTTGTTGGTGACATTTAAAGAGATTTTATTGCACAAGATGTTATTAGAAATAAATAAATTTACAACCTGTTTTTTTTATATTTGAAGAAAAGAAGATAACAGAATGGCACTGCTTTTGATTTATGGCATTTACTTATCTGCTGTGGTTTGCACACAAGTTTCTTTTAGCGAGTCTCTGTAATAATTTCATGATGCCGACATTTATTTTACTATGCATGTATCTTATTATGAAAATATCACACTGCCGCCATATGCCTCTGCCAGCCATGTCCTTGACATTTAACCTTTCACCATCCAAATCTAATCAGTTAACCTGTCAATCTAAGGCAACATTTGTTTCAGATTTCTCTCAAGGCATTGTCAAGATATTGTCCTTAAGCCTTGACCTCCAAACTCAAATCACATCATCCTGCAGTCCAAATTAATGTTTTGTGCCAAATGTAACAAAATTCCCTGTGGGGGGCGGGGGCGTGGGGGGGGGGTTCCTGATATATCGTGTTCATGTTCGACCTTTGACTTCTAAAATGTGATCAGTTCATCTTTCAACGTTTGTATCTAATTCAAACAACTTCCCTCAAGGAGATCTAGAGATATCGTGTTCACAAGAACATGAGGTCAATGTGGCCATGACAGTTGATCTTCAACCACCAAGTTCCAATCAGCTCATCCGTGAATCAAGGTGTAAATTTGTACCATTAAATAAATTCCTTGTTGGCGTTCTTAAAAGATTGTGTCTACAAGAACAGGACAGATGCACAACATGAAAACATAATGCGACTGGCTGTCAGCCGGCGCTTGGGCATAAAACACCAAAAGAAACTCTGAACAAAACTCCTCAAAATGTTTTGTCTTTCTTCAGCTACAAACTTCTTTCCAAATAAATGTAATCTCTCAGGAGGAACACTCCCATCCACTTGTTACAATGACAGCAATTTCAGCCTCAGTAAAAGTATAGTGGTGTGTTCCTCAAGTGATCTCATAGACTTAATCATATTCTTCACCAAGTGCACCGAGGAGTTTGAGATAAGCTTAAAAAAAAAGTAAAGTAGAGTAAAGTAGAGCGATCCAGGTAGCAATGAAGAGAGGGAAACTGTTTTGATTCAAACTTTTTCCCATAAAAAAGAATCAACTGCCGGTGGAGCTGCGAGGTGCAATATTAATACTCCCTCCAGGCTCAACACGCTCTCGTCAAAGGGAGCTCCGCTGCCGCCGACAGCAACAATGAAATGATTGCGATGTTATGCTGCTGTTTTGGTCACAGACAAGGTCAGGGATGTACTCAAAATAGAGGTGATAATGAAAAAGCGAGATTAAAATCTTTGAGGGTTCAAAAAAAAACGTCAATATACAGCCCCTGCCACAGATCGCCACTGCACAGAGGCTGAATCCTTCCCAGCTGCACTTTTAAGGGAAAATAAATCCAAAAAAGGCATTTCAAGGATAATGCCTGGAATTAAATGAGTTGTGGCCCGTGTACGTTGTATCATTGGGTGCTGATATTCAAGGTCTGCCTTGTTTCAGGTGGTGACACCCAGCAGGAGCGCTCCTCCACTACCACAGAGGCATATTGTAGCTCGGCAACCAACACAGCAGCACTCACTTAAGAGCACTTTCTAGGTGATTGCTCAGTTGAAGCTTCTTTCTGTGCTGGTATCTCTTCCCTCCAGTTATTCTGCTCGAAGCAGCTTTTCAGATACCTGACAGTGTTGTTGTTGTTTCTTTTCACCGACCAGCGGGCCAGGTTCACAACACTGTAGCCACTTCAAAGTTACTTTAAGCAATTAATAAATAACCTTCCTTGGCAAACAAAGATTTGTGGCAACACATACAGGTCTCTGGCGACCTCTAAGTGGAAAGCATAACGTAGGAGTTATAGGTAGATAGCTGGGGCAGGAATATAAGTGCAGGCTAAAGTAAAGAGGAGATATAGTCTCCTGTTAATTTAGAAAGAAAATTCTTGAAGACATCTTTATAGACAGTTGATATCCGTACTGTGTATTTGTGGTAGTTACAGATTATTTTTTTATCCACACCAGATTGTACCCTCTCATGGATATCAGTTCCCTAATTGATGTAATTAATGTCATTGCCAATGTCCCATCCTCCACCATGTTTTGTGGAAATCTTCTTATTTTTTGTGTAATCCTGCTAACCAGGCAACCAAGCAACCAACAGAAAGGGTTGAAACCATATCCTACACTGTTGCTTTGCCAAATCTTTCCCTTAATCCGTTTGAGTTGTTGAAAAACCACTGGTTTCAGATCAGATAAGTTTAAGAGAAGTACACGTTGTTATAAAGTCTTTAACTCAAGAAATAATGCAAATGATTGTATTACGTCTTGAAAAAAGGTTTCTTCAAAGAAGCAGCAGTTCAAACTATTTTATCACCGACATGCAGCATTAACATGGTTCATCAAAATTTTCCGGTAGATACAGAGAGGGGTTTGCCATTCTAGCTCTCGCAATCAAAGAAAACAAACAGGAGCTGCTGCTTTGCCCCTGGCTGCTGTTGGAGCATAAAAAAGAAAACCTAGGGAGTCGGAAGACAGCGTTACTTTATTTCCCACAGAGTGAGATACAGATAAAGAACACATTCATTAGAATAAATGAAGTCAGCTAGACCAGTGGTCCCCAACCTTTTTTGCGCTGCGGACCGGTTGGATGTCAGACAATATTTTCACGGACCGGCAGTTAAGGTGTGTCTACGGAGCCTCATTACGGAGTCCCTCTGGTACGGCCTTCGGTGACAGCGGTAGATTTTTTTTTATTTAACGGAATTTGGAGAGGTTTTTTTTGGGTTATTTAAAATAAAAAATTAATTCGTTAATTAAAAAAAATCCACCGATGTCACTACAGATAGGATGTCAGAAATGGCAACAGGGTTTTTAGTGCTGTTGTGGCGATCTCAGGGTATTCTGCTCTACTTTAATCCAGGACATACCCAACCCCCGGGCCACGGCCCGGGGGTTGGGGACCACTGAGCTAGACGAATACATGCAAGAGAAAAACCTGTCTATCAAAGAGTAATTCTGACAAAATTATATTGAAAATTTGATTCTTGTAAACATACATTTATTCATGTAATAAAGTCATTTTAAAAAGGAATAATTAATGCCTCCCAGTCATCATGTTAAAGTAATATGCTCCATTACATCAGTCAATATTTTTCATATCAGCAATGTATCCAATCAATATAAGTAATGTTAAAGGGGGCGCTTGCAGTGAGGAACCCTCATTGGATTACCACTTGATTGTGCAGCGTCCTCCAGCTCTGCAGGAGCTTTCGTATATTTGTCTATCGTGGATGATTTCACAGGTTTTTCCGCTTTCATCAACCTTGTTTCCAGCTGCAGCCGATCAGTTCTTCAGAAAACCACGAATAAACTCACAGTCAGATTCATGTTTGACAGTGTAACAGTTGTATGCCACAAAGCAACTCTTGTTTATTTAAAATGAGTGACTACAAGTTGCTGGATTGTAAATCTTTGAAATTGTACATCTGACTGCTTGTGATCAGTAAATTATCAGTTTAGCGTAAGGAAGGTTTCATGTGTGGCTTCATCCATTGTTGGTTCCCAGACTCTCATTATTGTGTAGCCTAAAGCGTACTGGGTACACGACGGACCAGTATGCACCCTGCCAACCGGGCACTCAACTATTCTAGACAGCTGCTCTACATCTAAGTGATGCGAATTAACAAGAAACCAACAGTATGTCCTACAAAGATGTCAGTCATGTTTCATTGCTGCCGACTCTAAACATATTCTGTGACAAGATGAACTTTTCACTCTTTTAAACTTGTCTGGCTGTGCTGCACAGCCTGCAGAAAGTTCAGTGTAAACGCCACTCATGGGGCTACAAGATCTGTTTCTCGCTATATTTTAATGACTCGGGAGATTTTTCTGAACTATTCACAATGTATGATATGTGGTAGGTGCTGTCTGAAAGTAAAAATCTGTTATGACTCATGAGTGCTGTAGTTTCCTATCCCACATGTGCAGTGCAGCAAAGGCAAAGAAAAGGAGCTGCTCAAAATAATTCACCGCCTCAGGGCTATATATATCAAATTCCATAGTTGCTCAAAGTGTGTGTGTTCGCTACATCTGAGTTATAAATGTCCATTTGGACTTTGACACTAAGGAACAGTTTGACAAATGTAATGCATTACTCTCTGCACATTCAAGTGGCAGCTGTTGAACTGGACCATAATGGAATTGGTTGAGTAAAAACCCTGGCCAAAAGTAGGAGGAGCTGGTTTTCCTGGTTTTGTGTTTCCTAGAAAGTCGGGTCAGACTCTTTTTAAATGCTGAATGTCAAAGGTGCGACGGTGCAGTTTTTTGAATTTGCAGTTCCACACATCCGGTCTACTTTGAACTGTGTATCTCTGCTCTTCTGTTAACATCACAAGCTTTCAGAGAGAAATCTATCACTATTCTGTTCTTCAAACCATCTTCGTGTTGCAGGGGAACACACACTTTGACACACTTATACTGTATTAATTATTGTGGCCCCACTGGAGCCTTTTGCATCTTTTTTTCAGAGGCATCAGTGCAGGAGGAGATTCACTGCAGTGCAACTTCAAGACCATAGACTGTATATAAAGATAGACAATATGACTTGTCCCCGAAAGCAAAGGGAAAGCGTTCAGATGGACCCTCGTTGCTGCCTGCAATATTGGTCATTATCCTTGTTTCCTCCAAGATAACGGTTGGGACTTGGACAAAAATAAAAGGTCAAGGTTCACTTCAAATCCTCTTTTCTCAAAGAAATTTTTTGTCATTTTAGGTAGATAGCACAATGATGTTTGTCCAAGTGCTAATTTTGACGGTGGGTTTGGTTTAGTTAGTTAATTGACTCCATAAAATCAAGGTGAAACATCATAATTGACAGCTAAGACAGAATCCAGATTGGTTTGATTTGTGGATGGGACCTCATTAATGCTTCTCCATCTTCTACCCGCTACTACACAAACTCTGGCTCCAAGTACACAAAATGCCGCCATTTGTATCCTGGTATTTCAGCTTATTGGAGAAGGTGGAGACATGTCTTCCATCTTTAATGACAGTCTATGGTCAGGACCATCAGCAGTTGCTGATCAGAAGCTGTGGAAGGGTTTCATGTCCGCTGTGTGACATCCGTGAAGACATGTTGTATGTTTAGTTGAGGTCAAGAAATGTAAAAGCTTGCTTCCTAAAAATGCTGATTATGTCTTAAACCAGAGGATGTCAAATTGAATGCGAATTAATAATTCATATGGTTTGTGATTTAACTGAGACTACATGCAGTATATTAATGTATTACATCATCTGGTTTGAAAATTACACAAGCCAGTTATGTCAGTTTGCTATGTAAAAAAAAAGACAAAATGGTGAAAGAGAGGTTGTTCCACATCAAGAATCGTAGTTGTTAAACTGATTTACATGCAGCCTCTGTCGAGGAATTTGGGGATTAAAACATGGATCCTTAGAAAGCGAGGTCAGTTATCTTTACAAGGATCTTTCTCATGTCCCATAAACCCAGGCTGCAGGGATGCATATAACAGAATTGCTCAGCATTCATATTTCGAAGTCGGATGAGATCGATTGGCACATTTCTCTGCTGGATGTCATCCATTATTATAATAGCCAACCAAATCACTATTACAGAAAAATGAAGGTGCACTTTACTACTTCAGAAAGCCATTCTTTTCAACATGCTGCATTACTCACGTTAAATTTGGATCGTAACAAAGGCTGGTTTTGTGCGTAAAGGCAAATATACAACAGACAACATGGGTAAAAGCAATAAAGGTTCTTTGTTTAAGCTTTTTGGTTCAGGCTCATAAGGCAGCATATGCTTCACTGCTTTTTGCCACATTGTTGCATGCAATTAAGACAAAACCCATAATTTGAGCTCTGCTGATGGACTCCATAACCTCTCGCACAGACACAAATGAGTCCATTCTTCGTGAGTTTATGGTTCACTTGTGAAGATGCTGATAATACTGTGTTCAAACTATCAAGGGAAACGCGTTGTCCTGTCCATTTTCTCATGTCACTTTTCTCTCCGATAAAATAAATTGCTTGCATTGATTTTGCCCCTGTCTCAGAACAACAGCTGGTTATGAAAGCTACGAAGCAACATCCAAGGTATCCATTACTCAAAACAGTTCAGACATGGTGATCGGCCGATGCCTGATTTCTTTCAGCGCGTTCTTAATTCCTGAGGTTATTATGAGTTGAATATTAGAGGCTGCCAGTCTTCTTCCCCCCTCTGCACAGTGCACTAACACTAAATTGAGTCATTGTAATTATAGCTTTCATGCATGGGAAGGTACATTTTCTGAGGTGATTTGAAGGGCTCAGAGAAAATAAAAAATCGACGTTGTGACTGGAACGATTTGGAAGCTAAACATGTGAGTGTCTCCGCCACGTCCGAGACACGTCCGCCACAAAACCATAGAGTAAGAATTTGTATTGATGGCCTTAACACAGCTATTAGCAGTAGAGGGAGCTTCAGTTATGCAAATTCGACTTGTGTTTATGACAAGATGAACTTTTCACTCCCCCTCTTTAATGCTGCTTGTCATGGAACATTGACTGTTGACTCATTTCCAACACGGCGAAATGTCCCTTGTAACCTCTGGAAGCCAGTTTCCTGGCTCTCTGTCACAGCCAGGGACTGCAAACAGAAATGTGCCCCAGCTCCCTCTCTCTCACTGCTATAATCAAATTATCTCCTCTGGTAAGATAATAACCATAGACGAAAAAAAGGGATACATTTGCAAAACCCAGAATGACGTTATGGAAGATCAAGGTTCTTTTCTCTCCTGGTTTGTAACAAATTGCAAGGAAAGATAATGAAGCCTGTTGCAATGTGAAACTGAAACAATCCCTTCAGAAGTTCATAGTCACTCACTCCATTTAATTTCGAGCAGCTCCAGACAGCGCATCTTGATAATATCACTGTCTACAATCTTGGCTCCGTGATCTCTGAGATAAGATTTGAAGATAAAATATCATCAAACAGTATTGTTCCCCTTGGGGAAATTAATAAAGGAAAGTATAACAGTTCAGTAAAAGCAAGTGTTATATAAGATTAGGAGGAAAAGAATAGGAAAGTTTATATATAGGCTATAAACCGCAAACTGGAAAATAACATCAGCAACTAGAATGGTAGTGAGTCCAGCAAACACCTCTGCCAAGAGTGGGCAATGTTAAAAAACGTGATTTAAAAAGTTATACTGTAAAGTGCACCCAACAAATAAGACTTTAGTGTGTGTAGGTTCAGTGTGTAGGATTAACTGATATCTAGTGGTGAAGTTGCATATTGCAGCTGAATACCCCTCACCTCACCCTCCCCTTCCAAAATTGAAAGAGAACCTGTGGCAGCCTTCAGTTGTCTAAAAACCTCAAAAGGTGTTTACTTTGTCCAGTCTGTGCTATTGTATAGATACATTTGTGTTATAGTTTTTGTGTTATCTCTCTGAGAAACCAACCAACCAACTAATCAATCACCAGGACAGGGTTGAAAGCAGTATCATCAAACGCATCATGGCATGCTTTGGCTCTTAAATTGGATGGAACAGGATATCTTTTATTTCAATGGATTCTTAATTTTGCCATGGACTTTTGTGTTAAGCACTTTGTAACCTCAGTTTAGATAAGTGCTATCCAGATAAAGTACTTATTATTAGTTTTTATTAAAACAGAATCTCTTTGGCAAAGGTAATTAAACGAGTTGCAACACTCATATTTTGCTAAGTCTATTTGATTTGTTAATTTAACCTCGGAAAAGCCACTGGCAACTGCAGTGATATCAGTTTATGACAATTTAATAGGTTCACTCTTGGCCCATGTCCCAGCCTTATACCTAGTTTTTTGGAAATCTGTTAAGTCGTTTTTGCATAATCCTGCTGACAGACAAACAAATCAACCAACTGGACATGTGCAAAAACATAACCTCCACAGCTAAGGCAATAACACCAATGGAAACAATGGAACAATAATGGCTGCATGGATGAATCTTAACAATAGGGATTACTAACACCGTGGCTTGACAGCTGTTACTTGAAGAATTTCCACAAATTAGAACATCCCCACAGTCGTCCTATACTGGAAATCTTTTCCAAAATCTTATGCACTTTAAAGCACATTTTCTGTAACATTCAAAAAGCCTGACTGCTTGGTCTAATGTTGGTTTAAAGTCCACAAAGATATTTTTGTTATATTCATGAAAAGCCATGTGTTAACTGAAATGATTCAAAGGCACCATGCCAACATGTCACCTCAGTGAAATGTGTGTCTTTTCCATGGCTACGGCTGTACAGTCTGTGGAGATGTATGTGGGCTAAGTCAAAAGGCTTAGAGCGGCATAATGTAGGGGGGGCTACTGCTCTAGAACAAACTTTACAACTCCCCAGTGTCTGTGTGGGTCTGTGGAGAGAAAGGTCCCACATGCTTTTTGCAGTTCCCCTTAATAGTGAATCATAAAAAGGAACTTTCCCTGTGCATTCGACTCCTGCGTCATCGTAACCGCCGAGCTCCATTTTTTCTTTGCCAAACGCTCATTTCCTTAAGGGGGCGAACAAATAGTGGGGGTGGTTCTCCGGGTCGATATCTTTAATTGCTCCCGGGTCGTATCGATACCTCCCCGGTGTTACCGCTCCATCACGAGCCACTGGGAGAGGGGTTGCCCGGGAAACGGCCGCATGGCAACAGGATCAGAGCCTGGGGGTTGTCTGCTTCTAGGTCTGCTCCCATTTTACAGCGCGTCTCCTCCTCACTAGATGGTGTGCGAGCCACTGGAGAGCTCACTTCAGCAGAGTGGTGGAGGGCTCCGCAGCATCCAGACCGAACTGAACCGAAGGGAAACTGCGCGGCGGAGCGTTTTTCTTCCACCGGGCTGCAGAGGAGGCAAAAGTGTGGGAATTAAAAACGCGCCGGTTCTCGTCGAGGGTTTTCTTTTCTTTTCTTTTCTAAAGCGAACCACCTCCCCCCCTTCGCCTCCTCCACCTGCTCCTCAGCCTCCACACGGGTTTGTTTAGTTTTTTTTATTATTAAGCAGACTTACTTGGGAAGTGCGACAACAACCCCCCCCACCCACCAGGGCTACGATGGACATAATGACTGCGGTGCAGGACGCGTGTGTGTCCGGTCAGTGGCTCACTGCGATCATCCTCAGCCTGTGCTGCTTCCTGCCGTCCTGTCTGCCCGCCGGACAAACTGTGGACTATTCCTCGGTGGAAAATGTGGTCAGCAGACAAGGCGACACGGCTCTGCTCAGGTACAAAAACAACACATAAACAACACACACACACACCGGACGAGCTAACAGGCAACACAACTTTCTGCCGCTCTCACTCTCACTCGCTCCTCCGCGGGAGCTGAACCCAGGCACCACTCTCAGGCTAACGCCGTTTTCTGTGAAGTACTTTGCGGGTTTGTCACTCGCAGCCCGCGGGGAACACACAATGGGTAATTTTCCCTCCATCCCCCCCCCCGTCCCTGTTATTTTCGCTTGACAGGAGGAAGCTAGGGAGGGGGGGGTCGGGAGAGGTAGACGCTCGGTGCAACGGCCGCCAAGCGGGATGCTGCTCCGGCGACAAGTGCACCTTAGCTCGGATGCTAGCGGCAAAGTTTTCGGAGACGCTTCCCCGTCGTGCTCTTCCGCCAGTAGGGCTTCACCAGTTCGTCTTCTGGGTTTCGAAGCTGCTCTAAATGGGACAGCGTCGCTCGAGTCGCCACATTGCACACACACACACAACAGCGCTTATGTAATTTCATCACAACATGTCCGTCACACACAAGTGCTAAACAGGGACCACATATGTTCGTGTGGATGTGTGGCATCCTACTGGTTTTTTGTTGTGTGTTTCTGTTGTGTGTGTGTGTGTGTGTGTGCTGTGGCTCAGTTTTCGCCGGATGCACACTGGGATGTCGCAGTTTCAAAAACGAGGATGGAGAGTGTGTGTGGTCGCTGTACATCAGCAGCCGAGTTATGGCAGTGTCTCCCCCATCCTCCTCCTCCTCCTCCTCCTCCTCCTCCTCCACCCCCTCCTCCCTCCATCCTTCCTACATCCTCACCCCATCCTCCCTCCATCACGCACGGTACGATGGCAGCTGCTCAGGTACATTAACTATCAGGGGTGTGGTTTGGACCCATTACACTACAGAGCTTAGAAATGCAAAAATCACATTTATCATCAAAATTTTCCCCTGACGCTCAGACAACATTGTACTTTTCCAAAAATATGATCGACTGCATACTTTACGTTATCTTTTAGACACTGACATTATTGGCATGATCCATCCCAGTGTTTCATAAAAACACTCAAACTCTTTTTTTGTGTGTACACAAAGTACACACAAAAAGAAGCAAACTCTTCGGAGGACTCTGATAATAATCTTGTTCTCTCCCATATCAAATATCCGCTGTGATGGCTGTGAGGAAAGGGGCTGAGCGGGGCAGGCTCACCCAATTTCAATATGAATTCTGTGGATGTTGACTCTGAGAGGTTCTGGGTGTGGACCTGAATACAGAGCAGCCAACTGTCTGAAGTTCCACTCAGTGTGGCCTTTTAGTCGGTGTTGCCTCCTGCTTGATCGTTAAAGAGGGGAGCTGTGTCTGTGACGTAAGGTCATCGTCTGTGGCGGCACGGAGGTGGGCGTCTCATTATGACGATACGTTGGTGCTCATAGCAGAATTACCTTGGCAACAGCTGAGGGGGTACTCACTATTTTTAACATGTTCCCTTTATGCCCAAGGGCCGTCCCAATCAAATAGACTTCCACCTCCGACTGTCTCTTTAGTGGGGGCGTCTAATTCCCTGGTGTCAATCTGGGCTGGCTGTGATCAGCGGCAGAAGCTTTGCCTGAATCCTGATGGTTTATTGGGCCAGAGATTATCCCTCTACTATGAATCAGCTCAATGAACACGATGCCTCCCACCCCCTGAATAAGGCAACACACTCCACAGGCGGGTCATTGCCTCAGTAAATGCTGTGTAGAAAATCGAGGAAATGGTTAGGGTAAACACTCTGAAGACGCTTTCACTGCCTCTCTCTCATAGCTAATTAATGGTTTATTCAAAACTCGCTGTAACCATTGACTGGTTCTTTTTCACTCATGTGAACGCTGCCAATGTGATGTTATCAGTTCGCTTGCACCTGCTGACCTGATACAGATTTTAAGCCTGTAAAACAGCCCTACTTGTTCCTCTGTGTGCATCTAATTGCAAAACACTGTCATCGCCCAAGTAATGACAAAGGCCTTGCCTGTCTTGGCAGAGTCATTTTCTCAGACCACAATCAAGCGTGGCTCTCTTTTTTTCCTCCTTTGTTTTTTTTCATGTGCCTTGAGAGCCAACTCAGAGGGACCCGGTGCAGAACACAGTGGCTGTTTGTTGAGATTCTCTTTGGTCGTGACCCCCGACTATTAGGAGACAATTTTGCCGTGCCCCGGAGATGATTGCCGCCTAAAAAATGTGACCATTGTGAAATACTGACAAAACCCAGAAGCATGCAATTAGTCACTGCCTTTGGATTATGGAGTAGCTCCCGAGAGGCACGTCCGCTGTCATATGTTCATTTCCCTCTTCGGTTCTTCGTGCTGCATTACTGCTGCTCTGATTCATGTCAGGCACTTGGTCCACATCTATTAAACGATATCTGCTTCTCACACTGCACGTGTATCATCAACCTTTTAATCACGTTTGGTTACATAAAAGCAAAGCCAACTCCGCCTCTAACAAAATGCCCTTGTATTTGAAATGATTCGTCCTGCCTCTTCAAAGCCTCTTACATGGTTACATTCAAGTTGTGCACATATGCTGCTTCTTTTTACATAGCTGCAAATCTGTGAGCTTCCATAGGGAGCACATTGTTCAGAGGAGTTGCACATCCCTTTTCTTCCCCCACCCTGTTACACAGGTTTCATATCATTTGGATTCAGATGAATACACCTTGACTCTTCCCTGTAAATGACTCATCTGGCTATGAATTTAAAGGGAACAGCAGGATGCAAAGACAGTTCCCCATGCTGTCTGGAAACACATGGTAACAGTGGCAGCCTCTTCCACATGGATAAGCAGATGTAATAAACAGCAAAGAGCTATTCACTGTAAATTAAATCCGAGGAGACTGAAATCTGAACCACGATTACAATTTGCAGTACAATTTTTAAAGTTTGTTTTTACCTTTTTATCTAGATGCTCTGGGCTCAGTACATGAAAGGCTGTGTTCCTATTATACCGGTGAAACATGAACAATATGATGAAAACTAGACTAAAGGTAGACTTGAGATTTTACATTCTACCTCGAGAGAAAATTGAAACAATGCAAATAAATAGGAGATGGGCTGTACACAGCAAATGCTAGGCAGCGATCCAAGCTTATTTTTGTAATTCAGTTTGACAGTTGGGCCTCAGCGACAAAATAAGGTCCGCACCACAGGCCTTAGTCTCTGTAATGGTGCAAAATTGACCTGTCACTGGTTTGAAAGTCTGGTATTCGTATAAATCTAAAATCATTGCCTCACGTCAACAGCCCAGTTGATGAAAATCTCTTCTGGCTGTACATGATTGTACTGGAGCTGAGTTTTCCAGCCTCACCCAGGACAGAAACGCCACCATGTATCATTTTCCTCAACTGTGTCATTATTATGGCTCTGAAAGGTCCTGACATTTACTATAAGCACTTGTGCCAGAGACAACATCTCGTTTAAATGGCCTGGTGCCCCCGCCCTAGCACAGATGCTGCTAAGACAGAATTGAGGAATATTAAGTAGCTGTTCAAACTCCACGGGACACGAGTTAAAGGAGGAATTGTTGACTGTCTCCTTAACACAGGCTATAAACATAGCTGATAAGCACCCTTTCCACTTTTTTGCATTTCAGCACTTTTTTAATTAGGCCACACACTTCTGTTTAAAAAGTATAAGCAAGCTTGCTTCATCTCTCCAGCAGCTTGATTGGTGATGTAGCAGATAAAATGGGCTCTGAATACATTGGTTCCATCTGCAGTTTAACAAACGTATTCATGGGAAAACCTGGTTTACCTCTTTTGACATGTATGTTGGCACACCTGAGTGTGTCACCGCTTATTAAACGCCCAAATCCTCCTGCCTGTTTATCGCATCACATGTTTAACGGGATCCGTTTTGCTGTCAGCACAACATTGTTGTCTTCCACAGTCGCTCCACATCGCAGGATCAGGTGTTGGCCCCGTCAACTGACCTAATTTTTGGCTAGTGAATAGACGCTGTCATTCGATGAAGTGGTGTTGTTGTGGAGAGAGGGGCTTTCCGCTGGATATATGCACATAGAGATAATACTTGTGCTGAGAAAATTATACGGTTCTACGTCCGAATGATCCGACCTTTCCTTTCTAACAGTAGAAAGCAGGCATATTGCTCATATCAAGGCCTATCTCTTGTTGCCCAAGGGAAGCCAGCTATACTAAAGTATTCATCAGATTCATTACTCTGGCATTCATTCTTAATAGATGAGCTTTAGTACAGATGGACGTTGGACAAGTTGACATGCCAGAGCAAGGGCTAGAAAGCCTTTCTATGTAGGCGCCGCCATTAAACCTCTAGTTATCCTTCTCCCAGGCATTCAATTGAAACTCAAAGACCATCATGGCTTGTTTTAAATAGTCATCCAGTTTGTGGCTGAAAGCAGCCTCATGTCTTTGAGATGAATACTTAAAGCTGCAAAGATATTTATGAAAGGAAAGTGTCATCCAAAGAACAGTTTCAGCAATTTTTATATCAAGGCTTGTTCTAATAAACAATATTTTGAAAGTCAGACTTATTCATCTTCCAGCAATGAGAAATGTCATTTATGTGGATCTTTTGGTTTGTTGTGTCGAGTTTAAAAATATCCAGGAAATGCAGACTGATAATACTCATAAGACAAATCTAAGGGTCATTGTAGCATTGTCACAGTTCAGGCTTGGTTCAAAAGTAAGATGCATGTGTAAAACTGCACTCATAGCAGAGATCCATACTTGTAAATAACAAGCTGCATGCAAGCCACATTTGCACACTGTAAATCTTTTCCAAATGGATTACCTTCATGGTCATCATTTGCCAAGCAAATCAATCCATTGTACTCTCTAAAAACCCTGCATTTCTATTTCTAATATATTTCAATCACCAAGTGATTTAGAGTCATGATAAATTAAAGCCCTAAATGGAAATGCTTTTTTTCAAGGTAAATCCCTCAAGGGAACTAGATGCTATGCTAGCTTTTAAAGCATCTCTCTAATAACTACAATTATAGAGGATATGGAAAATGATTTGGGGTGGAAAATTTAGCTTTTTCCCATTCTGAGTTGTGAGCCTCCACATAATTGCAATAATTCCACGGCAAAATCACAGAGGAGTGTTTTTGTTTTGTGAGAAAGCTATAAGCCTCAAAATTAAACTTGACAGACAGTGACTGGAGAGGCAATAACAGGTTATCTATTGGTCAATTTTAGAGTGAAGTTACTTGAAACTGAATTTTTCAGGAACATGTCTACTTGGATACTTCTCTCTTTTCACATCACTGACTGCTGGGCTTGGAAACAGTTTACGATTTAAATTGAATAAAAATCTTTGATTTGTTCCCTATTTACAAGTGTATTTGTTACACAGGTGTGAATACTGAAATTGTCTGTTTTTACTGAGTACCTTTAATGCAGATAGTTGACGCATACATTTTCAACAAGCTGGGTCCAAAATAAACCTGTTTCTATGGTATAGTATAGTCTGCTTTGTTTGAGTATAGTATATCATTTGTAGAGTATATATCGTATTTTTATGTACAAGATGAAGCTCATCTCTCTGACAAGTATTCCTGTGTGCAATCTCTTTTTACAGGCTCTTTAGTTGAACAGTGTACAGCCTTTACTGTTCCAAATCATTCGTCAACATTTGCTGTCTTTCATCACAGAGAGATGAAATGAATCCTCAGAGCCCCTTCAATTAAACCTCTTAATCAATCAGTTAGCATCTCCTTGTGTTTCATGATAATTACTCTTCTCTGACAACATGTCGTATTCTCGCACGTGCCTCCTTAGTTAAGCTAAGTAAAAAACAAACTGTCTTGGTATGCTTCTGATGTCAGCAGGTTATAGACAAAACTTGCTGACATCAGAGTTTCGAGCCTGAGCGTTGGTAAAGCTTTGAAAGAACGAGTGCAGTCACAGGGGTGGTACGCTTAGCTTGGTATGCTGAGCATGGAAATCACCCCAACCTTTAGAAAGCTTCTGGGAAACATGAAATTTCCTGCATGTACTTTATATCTCCCTACCCGGTAAGTATAGTCATAAATCTCTGAATTCAGCCCTGCTGAGTCCAAGTGAGAAGCTGGAGCTGTCATGCCGCCAATGGTTTCATTGATTGATTGATCAATTGACGCTGATATAATATTAATCATTTTTGAATGTTTTAAGATTTGTCCCTGTGGGGCTTAGTTGCAGAAGTGGGGGATTGAATGATCTTCTGTGAGATAGCCTCTCAGGGTCGAGTGGTTGATTACATTATCTTCAATGAAAGATCTTTATGTGTGAGCATGAGCTGAGGTTCGAGGGACCACAGGTAAACATTATCTGACCCTGCGGGAATTACAAATCACAAGTGTTGACACATGGTTATCTTAGCGATGCCCTTTGGTGAATTAAAACAATCTAGGGATTTCAGCTCACTAGATGGCTAGAGAAATTCAAGTGTCTTATCTTTGGTTTACACATGGAGAGCTTTCTAGTGGATGGATTTGCTTCCAGGTAACCATGTTTTCTGAGTTAGAAACAGTAAAACCAGTTTACCTTACTGTACACTGCATGTTGAATGTGATACATGACCTCACATCATCTTCAAATTTGAGATCCTGTCCATTACTTTACCAGACGCATAAGTCCTCTGATTGCAGCATCGTATTATCCATTAACTGTATTTCCCCACTGTACCAGATAGTCTGAGAAATCAATCAGGGGAATTCTCCAAATGTGCAAATGATTGACTGTGATATCTATTTTATTATGTGACTCACTCATGTATTCACGATGGCAGGTTTCTCACAATGGATTAAAAACTCCATTGGCCAAAGGATGTATGCATTGTCATAAGTCTTTTGGTTCCGTGTTGGCATAGCTAAAAATTTTTAATTGGAGTCGCTCTGAGCAGGTTTGGTTTTTTTTTCTCTGTTACTCTCTCTGTCATCTGCATAATGAGTGTGTTTTCGACTGCTGTAAATGTTAGTTGGAGCCGAGTAATTGGAGAGTCTGCATTGGTAATTATTAGTCAATGGAGAAAGAAGCAGTGAAGCAAATCAATATCACCGAGAATAGTGCCATGGTTTTTTTCCAGTGTGGTCAGGAGTTAAGGTAAGAGAAGTGTCATGCTGCACAGAGATGAATAAAAGCTCATTTATGAGACTAATTAATTCATATTTTTCAAAGTTATGCACTATAAATGTTCATAGTGCATTGGGGTTGCAGTTTGGATGAACAACCGGAGTCTATTTCACTGATTGCCTTTTTATTCAATTTTGTGGTTGATGAAAGGCAGCCATGAAAAAATGCCCCTATTTGAGACCTACTGATTAGCTGTATTTTCATGACAGTGTATTAACTCTTTGCTTTTTTTGCAGAAATGGCACAAATGGTTTGTTACTGTAGAATAATCCAATTAAACGGAACAAAATCCGGTGTTGCTCAAGTGGAATTTAAAACAGTCCCCTAAGCACTTGACTTATTATGGGAACACAGAACACTATAATCAGTCACAAAGGTTAGAACAGTGATATTGAAAATGCCTGCGACCTCCATTGTTGTATAGTATGTTTAGCACTAATGTGTATTCAGGACCATGTTTAACTAGCCGCTAGGAAAGGATTGTGTTGTTAGTTTATCAGGTACTATTATTGTAATTTTTGCCACAACAGAACACACACAAGATTGATGGTTTAATCTAATCGTAGAAGAAACATGTTGACATTAATAGTCTGTCACACTTTGTCCTGACCACACCAAGGCAGGGACAGTGACTCAATCTGTGCTCATGTTAAGCAGCAAATTCATCAAATGATCTGTGAGACTGCCACTCAATAGGATTCTTATTTTAGACTGAGACTTTCTTTTCATAATGGGAGTTTGATTTCTCCACTGATCTCTTCCTCCATCTGACTCTCTTTCAGTTTTATCTCATTGCCACCTATTTTGCCCTTTCTCTCGGCAATTCTCTGTTTCTTAAAGGTCGTGTAAGCGATTCTAATCCAGGACAGTTTTTGTGAAATTCATTGAATCTCCTCACAGTCCCCAAGCACTCCCTTCCCTTCAGAGCCCAGGCTCTATGAATGTGAAATAAACAAAGTGGCTTGGACTGCACCATACAAGACTATTAAAGCAACAGCGAGCGTTCAAGCTTGTGCACAGGTAAAAGGAAAGAAGAGGGGAAGATGGGAGATGAAGGGAAATGGAGTAATCAGAGGGAGATTGGTCAATCTGGCACAAGTTAATAGATAGTGTTAATTTAAGGATTGAATGGGAAGATCACAGAGTAGTTTACCCTTCCATTTCCACCAGAATGTGTGGATTTCAATAGAATTAATTTCACTGCAGGCAAGACCAGTGGTGACATTAAGGCATTTGAATGGAAGGGAGCTCCTGAAATGGCCTTTATGGATCTGATAGGGTGAATAGATGCGGCCACTCTAAAGCCCAACAAGATTTATTCCGTTAGTCCCGATGGCCAGTTCGTCTATGGTGTGATTGATAGCTGAATAACATGGGCAGACTTTTTCTGCTGATATAGTTAGCAGCCATTTAGCTGCATTTTGCACCAGCATAAAATGTGGCAGGGTAGTCTGACAGTGTCTTAAATACAGTGCATCACCATAATCCAGGTGGAAAGCGGCAAAGGCCTGGATTATCAAAAAAAGGATCATTAACATAATTGATTTATATTAAAGATAATATTTCTCATTAACAACCTAGTCCCACCCCAATTTCAGAAGGATCCTTTCATAATAATGTCAAAGATGTGGAACTTTGTCTTGTGTGCTGTTGCTACATCGTGTGTGCAGCAGTCTTTACCCATTGTCATACTCTCTCTCTCTCTCTCACAAGCACATTTACAACCAGCCATTCAGTCCTTGATGCCATTTAGGCAGCAGAACAAGCAATCTGGCGAAGCAGGTGTGCCAGGTCTTACAGGGACGTACAACTGTTTGTCGTCAGTATTACACCGATAGGACACTTTTTTTTTCCTTCCATGGCTTTGGGGAAACATGTCTTAAAAACAGAAAAATAAACTTTCTTTAAAGGACACAAACCATTTGAGTGCCGTGCCTGAGATTCAACCCAGTGCTCTAGGCACTCGGAAACAATGTGGTGGTCTACTGTGTCAAAGGCAGCACTGAGATCTAACAACATTCATACTGTGCAGTGCTTCATGGGAAGCAGGTAGCAGCACATCCTTTGACTTTGATGAGATGCTCTAAATTTAACCATTCTACTGTATTTGTGTTATTGTATTTTGTAATTTATTGGGTTAGGAATCCATCAGGAATTTGCAGGTGAAGCTTCTGATGGTCCACTGAGTGCAGGGGTGTATTTGTTTTTTTAACTGAGTTAAAATATCAACCATCTTTCTTAAGAATGGCTCACTTCAACTTGAATTGCATCTAAAGGTAAGCAGTCAAAAGCAAATGTAGTTGTGGACATTTTGTCTGTAGTATTTTGTCCGTATGTTAGCTATTAGATATTCTCTTCTGTGTAATATTCAGCTGTCAACTCACACACTTAAGCAAAGGCATTAAAACAAACCAGGCACTGGATAATGAATAAAAAACCTATCGATGTCATTCCTCAAATTATCATTTATTCCACTTGAGACAGCGACAGGAATATTTTAGACAACCTCATCACGCATCACCGTCAAAAAAGAGACGCACAAATACAAATACGGCTTTTTCTACAACTAGTGCTTATTTAATCAGCTTTTAGGTCACATTCAGTTGACCTCATTTTAGTCAATACATGGACACAATAATAATAATTATATGAATAAAATGCTGCATGTAAATAGTATTTTCTATTTTCTAATTACCTTAATATGGAAAATGTCATACTTAAAAATGTGCAATAAATTGGCACATGTGTTTTCAAACCTTACCGCATTATGTAGACATGCTTACATCTTATTTGTATTTTTCAACATACACATACAGATGTTAGCTTGACAATGCATGCCCTGGGTTTGTGTGGAAACAAGATGGCTGGCACTAGTACAATACTTAGGAGAACCCATAATTATGCTATGTGGTTTTTATAATTATGCTATGTGTTTCAAGAGAAATTGATATAATTAAGTTTTTCGATTGGCACGCATTGCAGTGGCCATGTTTTTTGAAACATCAATACCATTAACATACTTTAATACAGGTAATTAACGATTTCTCAATATTAATTGGTCAAAATTCAGATTGTCCTTAATGTTTAAAGCTTTGATTATGAGCATCCATAATGCCAGCTTTACAGTACAGCATGAAATAAACCTCAGAACCTGTAGTCATGTCTTGTTGTGTTCTCCTCCTAATACACAGTGAGCATTTTGAAAGGGGGGATTACAGCTCCAAGCTAATTAGCATCCAGCCCTTGGAACTACAAATAACATGTGTCTAGATAATACAGTGTATGAAGCTACCCTACCTCTGTTATGTTCAAATGTGCATGCTGATTGTGGGATTTAATAAACACACAGTCTGTACTGTATTGTGTGACACAGTCAGGTGCCACAGTAACACATCCCTGAGACATGCAGTCAGTATGCAGCGCCTACAGTACGATCTACAATCTCGTAAGACCTCAGTTGTCTTAAGGGGAAGTGTGTGGGCCTTTGCTTTCTGCCGTAAACCTCCATCCAGGCACCGTCTTTGATTCCAACACAATGCTCCTGCTTCCATCCTCTCTGTGCGTTCTGGATGTTGCTTTCATGTCAGAATATTCACCCTCGTTTTGCCACTGCCATTGCTAATGGGTAGTCTTTTCAAAGCCCGGAGAGGATAACCTGTCATCTTTGTTTTCACGGCCACCTCAGGGCCGTTCAACAAGTTCAAAAGAGAAAAAAGTCTGCAATGCAGTTTTTGTGAGGTTAGTCTTTGGTGTTTTGTTCTGTATCTGCCATCACAGGCAGAGCTACATGTGGGAGCAGGTGCTGAGCTGAATGACTTCAGTGGCATGTACTGCTCACTTAAGGGGATATCTGAGCCAGATGCTTTATTATGTTGTGTTTATGCTGATGCTAGTGTTCCACAATTCAAAAATGTGGGGTTGTGGGTGGTTCTTGAAACAGTGGCACTCCTGGTAATGACTGCTTTCACTATGGATTTTGGCTTGTTTTCAGATTTTCTCATCAGATGTGTTGACAACCACCTGCAAAACATCCATATCCTCTGTGACAGACCAATGTGGCCATTCAGAGATGATGAAGTTTACATTCTCTGTGGATGCCAATGATTTTTCTGATTTCCACCCGACAGTATTGGCTTGGTATTACTTTCCTGGGAACAATATGATTCACCTTGAGGAAGCAGCAGTGGTTGATTTGATTGTAAGACTGCGGGAGAGGGAAATCCTATGCATTTCTGTGATGAGGAAATATTTTCAGGTAGTGTAGTGCATATCGTTATGAGAAAGAAGCTCTATGTTTTTTACAGCGAAGCACAACCAAGGTTTCTCTTTCTCTCAATACATTACAAGAGTGATGTCTTACACATAAATGTAATAATCTGAGACAAGGTGATATCAACACTTATGTGGTTATTCATATTTTAATATGTGTGCTGTCACAAGCTAAATGAGCAAGAACTTTAGAATCAAATATGAGATAATTAGGAAAAGTGAACGTGCAGTGAAAAAAAACTATGGACATTGATATAATGATGATGAAATAAGACAAGCTGCAGAGCACTGCAGGGAATCCCCAAAAAATATTATTTCAATCAGGAGAGACTTGAAGAACAAAATATAAATTTAAGTCATATTAATTTCTAAATTCATTGTGAACATGAAAAAAAGACTTTGGCGCCTGAAAGTAGATCACAACAGGAATGAGTACGATGATTTTGTTTAATTTAATATGTAAAAAACTTCCCGGGGTCTCGACACTGCTGGTGATGAGGAGCAGAGCTCAAGGTCTTTATGAGAGGAATCATGTGATCTGGGGATACTCCGCTACTGAAATGACAGTGAGGTTGTGATTGGATGAGACATGAATGAAGGTGGATATTTTACAAATGGCACAAAAGTATTTTCTTATCATCTAACCCTAAGTTCTTCTCACAGTCCACTACAACAGTGGTATTGCAACATATTTAAAGAGTGAACACAGATTTCCCTATTTGTTCACTGAGGTTATCTTGGTTCCAGGGGAAATGTTGTAGTTTTGGTGCTTGAAATAATGGCTATCTTAAATTGTGATATATTATTAATATAAATATATAATTATAAATATTGCTGATTCAAAATCCTGAGTGACGTTTTGAAATAATGAAGAACAAAGACATTAGGTGGGATCAGTCCCTCCAGTTCTCCTCTCTCTTCTGCTGCTGGGATTTACATCCTGCAGGTACTCTACTGTTAGAGAAAAAGAGAGCGAGAGGGGGGGGTTGGGGTGGGGGGGGTGGGGGGTCTTGGGGTCATCTCAGGCGACTTCTTTTACCCAATCTACACCAGTGACTGCTTTCTCCCAAAACAGGACTTTTGTAAAGTTTTAATTTTGAAACTGCTCAGTTCTGGTTTAGTATCCAGTAAAAATTTAGACTTTTGGAAATGATAAGGCAAAAAACGTAATTTGCTTCCTGATTGGGCTTCAGTTGTGGTGAATGTTACTAAACCTTCCTTTGTGGAACACTTCCACCTCATCGTAGGCAAAAGCCAATAAATCCCTGGTCTTAGTGACCCTATTACTCTTTCACTCAAAGTATCACAGTGAACAGAAAAGCCACCACAACTATAAAATGACAGCTAAATGTAGTAAAAAACTCAGTGTATATATTTTTCTTTCTTTTCAATTAGCTAAGGTCTTGTGCCAAAGTATTTAATCATACGAGAGAACCCCAAGGGTTAACAATTCCTGCCCTGTGGTTCCACAACACATAAGATACTGTATACCCTCCTTGTAGGGCTGGAAAATATGACTTCAAGTCGATATCACGATAATCACCTTGATTACAATTATTGAACTATTACTTTATTGCATTATTTTTTAAACATTACCCTCATAGTTCTCTGACAAGGTCTGCATTGGGAATATGCTGAACGGTTAAAGCTGGAATATTTTTCCTGATGAAGAGCATATCTTTGTGATTTTAAAATAATTTAAAGAAACTCAAAGACGGACTATAAATAACTTTTTCAAAGAGTTGGGTCTCTCTTTGAGTCTCTTTTCAAACGCTCCTGGAGCTGCCTTCATGTTCTGTCGAAAAAAACCATGACATTACACAAAGTACAACCAAGCTGAAGTCTCCCGGTGTTTACAGTTTTCCCGTTTACTAAAGCAAAACAGGGTTTGAACAGTTTGTTTTTAACATACTTTAAATTAATTACATGTGTATCATTAAATAGTCTTCAGTGTTGTGTTTGATTTCAGTGTTGTCTTTACACATCTTCCTGTCCTCCTGACGTCCTTGAACTCACCAGCTGCAGGTGTGCTTGCTCCACAGCTAGTCCCCTTTGATCAGTGGACCTGGGCCACACTGGCTGTGGTTGCACCACGGTCTGGCTTGGTTTTCATTTGGCCACTGCCTGTGTGAACAGCAGACAACCGCAACACGCAGCAGGACATTTTTTCCAGATACATTATTCAAAACTCAGATGTGGACTAAAATAAATAAAACATTTATAAAGAGTTAGAAATATGAATTTGTTCTACAAGAGAGAAGGATTGAGTTTTCCCCTCAGAAATATTAATAAATAATAATATAGTGTTGACAGATTTATTCAAATTACACTTAACTTTGCCTAATGGATCTTTTAGCACAAAAGCAGTTTTATTAACAACATTTCTAAGAAATGACATGTATAATAGTCTAGACTAAGAAAGGACCAAGTTCAGATGACAGATGAATACAGATTGATACGTGGTCATGATACTACACTCAGGAGCAATCTCTGCATTGTGGTTAGACCCATATCTATCAAAGAAAATCACTAGAAGAAAGGACTCCAGGAGAGGAGAACTGCTTATATAAATGGAAAATTGCAAAGACAACTGCGAAGGAAACTGTCAGATACATATATACCACTTTTTTGCCAATGTAAGGACTGACAAGTTTGGAGCAAAGTAACTTTCAACAAGTCTCCTGCAATCCAAGAGGTTTAATTTCCCCATAAGCCCTGACACTTGACATTGACAGAATTGGGTTTTCTGGCAACAAGACCTATTTATTTACATGCTGTGTCACTTTCTGTTTTCCAGCTACCATGGATATGGACAAATAAAGTGAAAGCTTTTATAAAAATACCACAAGTATTGGGCCACCTTTTAAAACACACTTGAGTGACTCACACATTCTGCATCAGTCTTTCAGGGGTATATGTGTGAGCAATGAAATGGCACACACTTTTTAGTACTTTTCACTGTGTTGGTAATGATTGACGTCGTTGAAGGAGACATTACATCGTTTATCTGACAGTGAGGAAACTGTTCTGTGAATAAATCTTCACAGCACTTCATATTTACCTCTTTCTCTAAAGTGATTTTTATTTTCTGCGATCAGCCCGAATGTGCACTTCTTGTGTCTCAGCTCAGCGGCTACTTGGCCGACTAAATTATTCCAAAGATATATTTTTTATCTCACAGTTTATAATAGGGGAAATACTGTATACAGCTTCATGAATAATTCATACAGGCATTCCTTTGTAGAGATTAAAAAAATGGAATAAAAATAATTCACAGTGTAAGCTTACATAAATAGGTTCAGGAACAGCTAATCAGCTAGCTGGCCAGTCCAAGGCACGGCGGCTACCTAAAGTTCTGAGTTCATCTTCAGAAGGAGCTTCTTAAGCCTTGCATGAGAGCCGGCAAGGAAATAAATTCAAAGGCTGCTGTCGAAATCATATCCACCTCCTCATTCATTTAACTTAATATGATTTTCTCTTGGACTTGACACACTGAAACCTCTCATGGTTTAATTTGCCACTGAGGAAGTGACAGGCCCTAATTATACTGTTTGGGTGCCGAGAGACACTTAAACATGACCAATTACGTATAGAGTTAAAAGCAGAAGATAAAATAACTGTAATAATGAGAAGAGAAAAAAAAGGAAAGAGAAATAGGATTTAAGAAAGAAAAGAAAGTTTGTAGGGTTTTACGTTGGAGATAGTAGTCGGAGGGAGAAAATGGCAGTAATCGTTCTTCCGACTTGTCTCGATATACTAATCAGATTTAGAGGCACACGGTGTATATTCAGCAGGGTTTTTTTTTATACAATACTCTTTGCTCTCACCAATTGCATAGATCAGTCATGCGTCACTGCACAGCAACAATTCCTCAGCCTCATAAGCTGAACCTTTATCCTCATTGAAACCCAGCGAACATACAGCAGACTGTTATTAGGTGTCCTTCTAACCATATGGTTTGCAAGCTTAGTAATTGCCTGAACATTGCGGATAAATTCATGATCTGAGCGTGGCGTTCTGTTGAGTAAACTGTTCTAAAGGACACCAGCCTTCTGTTTACGCCGCTCTAACCCCTCTGGGCCCTAAATGGATTAATGATCCCGAGGTTGTCAGTTCAAATGCAGGCGAAGAGGATACAGCTGATGTGTCCTTGAGCGAGGCTTTTAATCTAAATTGTGTCAGTTAATATCCATCTTCATAAATGCATTACACACATAGCATGCGTTATGTAAGTCACCCCCAATGGAGTCAGGGGAACAAACCCCTGTGAGCCCCATAGCACCTTGGCCTGCAACACAGTCCCGGGGAATATCGAGTGGCTGTTGTCTGGACTGCATTGCTATGTCGTTGTTTGGAGACACTGTCATAATTAATTATGTTTGTGCATTGATGCCATATTTTACAGTTGGATATAAATAATTCCAGTGTTCCAGAGGGGTCGTCAAAGGTTCTAAATTTAAGTCAATAATAGGGCTATTGGTGTTCACCTCAGTGCCTGGAAATTGTGCAATGTGCACTACACAGTACACAGGACCATGGGTCACTGCTGACATGCTGGGGGGCTTGTGGGCAGTGCTTAATCAGAACGGCATATCTTTTCTTAGTGGGTGGTTTACTAACATTGGGACCTCACATACACAGAAATGGGGAGTTTTCAGGGTTGCCCAATTAGTGCTGAAAAGTGTAGCAGTGTGAGAGTGTGTCAGGAGGCAAGTGTGCACCAGAGGAGGCGTGTCATCAATCATCACTCCAGCTCCCGGCTTGTTCCAACCCTTTTCCCTATTTGGCAGAAGGGGGAAAGAAGGAGAGCAGCAGAGAGAGTGACAGTGGCTCACCGCTTCCAGGAATGTCAACAGAGCACGCTGAAACAGACTGCTGAAGCCTGGGCGACGAGAAAAGCTGATTTATTTCTCTTCTGATCCGTTTTTATCAGATTTTATTGTAATATTTCCCAGAGGTAGAGACAGAGCGTTTCATTAAATATGAATGTAGTTTTGTCTCGTGCCTTGATGTTCACCTAAAACATGATGAAAAAGTGCCTGATAAATTATATAGCAATCTGCTGAAGCTTTAGCAGCAACAACAGTGTATTGCAGCGTTCACGTTTCTCCCTTCATAGAGAATGAATAATTTTCACCGGATTGTCGTGTATGCAATCAAGTTGATGTGTTTTGTGGCTGAGCCTGAGGCCGGGACACAGCCAGTGATTGATACATGGCTGGTTAGGCAGTTGGTAGTCCTAATCTTTTCTCATAAAATCAATAAACAATCAGAAATGTCTAATGTTAGCTAGCTATCTGTTATTGATGGTTGGCAAGAAGTAACCCACTGTTACCGTTGCTCCTAAAAAATATGATATTCGTATCTGTGTACACACCCGGACACTTAAATAGGACTGTAAATTAATTTTTGGGTTGTTCTGGGGATGTTTCCTCCATTAATCAGTTGATTGTTTGATTTTTAAAAACCAAAAATAGTGAGAAATAGTATCACAATAACCCCCATCCCAAAGTGATGAATTCAGCCAACCTAATATCCAAGCCTTAAAATGATAGACTTGGTATTATATTTGGTGTGAACTCAACATTAGGTCTTGGGACCTGACTTAGGAACATTGACTGTATTGGTGGACCAGCTAAAATATGCAGGGTGTGGATGCACTATAGTCTCAGCTGTCAATCATGATGTTTCATCACCATCAATATGTTGGACTGTGTCCAAACCACTAACATGGAGGGATCTGGGTTTATGACCTACACTGCCTCTAGACACCAGCAGGCAATCAAGACATTTGGCTTCCTTTTTAGGAGCTGTCATGATACTCATCGTCTTCTTCTAAATACACAGTCTATTCTCAGGACTTGACGTTTACAACACCCACAGTTTTGAAGTTCAGTTCTACATAAACATGCTCAACATGAAAAATTAAATAAACTTTTTTAGAATAAAACTCCTGTGCAACTGGATGATGAAATGTCACACACTGTGCTTTGTATGTCTGGTCACCCCCGTCACCAAACACTGCCATCCTGTGCCGGGATCTATTTTACATTCAACCTGTCAAATGTTTACGCTGCATCCCTTCCCTCTTGTGTCATCTTGGTATAAACCAACAATTCTTCCTCTGGTTTAACACTGACACATTGTGTGACACTCGCTCAGAGACTTGTAATGTTTCCAAAAATGGGTGCTTAGCTCTCTGTAAGGAGGGTATAATGATAATGACACTTCATCATCATATGAAATGCCTCTCATTTAGGGAGTCTTCTCACTGCTTTGTCCCTGTCTTGACAGTGTCAGTACCAGATGATGAAAGCGTAGACAATCTTCCTCTGAATACTATCTTTGAGGCTTTTTATCATGTGTGCAACTTCTAAAAGCCCTATACTTTCAAATTAAGATAATGGTTATAGTCCTGGCATGATGATGTTCATTTTATGCCCTTCACGCTATAGCAGAATATGTCCATGAGCAAAATGCTTTGAGGAAATCTCTCCCTAGGGAGGTGCACAGTACTATACAACAGGAAATAACAAAAACTGCCCTCACACAGAGCAGAGAGGGAGCAGGAGTGATAAAGAGAATAAAGTGGGATGATAATGTGTCTGCAGTTATGGTTTAATTCAACCTTTCAAAATATCTGCATGCTCAAATGGGTCCTTCTGGACTAGAATATCAAGTCCAGGTTTGCAGACACGATGTGGCCTGTGGCCTAGTGTCCAACTGTCTGACATCCACCCGTCATAAAACACTCATCAACATTAGCTGAATTGTGTAATTAAGTTTTTGTCCCTCCACTGGAGCAATATTTCATTGCTCACAAATGACCCTCGACAACGTTATCTTGATGTTAATGTGCACATGACATCTGTGATGACTCTACCACTCTCACTGGCAGGGGTATAAAATGTTATGGCACCAGTGGAGATGTCGCCTGTGTCTGGAAAATATATTTCTATGACACCATGATGTCACAGAGACGGAGCCGGTTTTTTTTTCTTATGCCTGTGAGGTCAGAGTTCAGCTTCTGTGACCGTGTTCAGAGAGCATGACTTCATAGCCGCACATGTTCTTGATAAACTGCCACACTCAGGTAGGAGACTCGTGCCGTTTCAGACAAAAAGCATCAGTAGGGGAGCCGAGCTTGGATCTATTCGTAATAACCACTTCTTTAAAGCAGCAGTCATGAAAGGCAGGGCTGACCTACACGCTGTAAGGAGGATTCTCGCTCCCTTGTTAGTGTGTACTGGTGGGGGATTGAGGTCTTTCCTGTCAGGAGGTAATACGTTGATGCTGCAGACTATCTCAGCAAAGCCCAAGGAGAAGGAGAAGGAAAAAGTAAGAGAGCAAGATAGAGAGCGCAAGCTGAGAGGGGGCCAAAACCGTGTTCATTTTGTGTGTTTCTATGCACCTGTTTGATGATAGTGTGTCTTTCTGCAAGTGTGTGTGTGGATGTGTAATTGCCTGTTTGTGTGTGTGTACCAGCACTTGTATGTGCCTGCATGTGTGTGTGTGTGTGTGTGTGAGAAAGAGAGGAAGGGGGAAGGAGTTGACTGACAGCCCTATCTCCCACAACACTGTGGAGCTCCATACATCATTAATCGCTGACAAAAATGAACATTCTGCTGGATCCTTTAAGGGCTAAAAGACCATACTGTCGGCTCACCCCGAATTTAAGCTTATGTGTGTCGGTGTCTCTTTGTGTCTGTGTGTGTGTGTGTGTGTGTATATATTTTTAAGTCCAGTATACACACTGTCTATAGGTGAAGATTCACTACCGACTTAAGGTGTCTGACCTGTGTGTTTGGTTCAGTGCCATTGTGATGGATGACATGGTTATCAGATTCCCGTCTTCGGGATGGGGGCTGTCCTATGTTGCTGTCAAGGTCAATGGTTACTAGGCTTATAAAGAGTGGCCACATGGTGAGCTTACTGAAACACACCCTATATTTTATAGAACATCAATCATATCAGATGTCAGAAACAGAATGAGCACAGACTTGAAATACGCCCATGAGGAAGCCACCGAATGAGGAAAATCTTTCCTTAGCAGGGGGGAAATGACTTTAACATTTATACCATATAGGATTTAAGGGTGTACATTTTGAATGTTTTTTCTAACTGTAAAGCTGGCGGGTCTGTATTGTTCGGTACCTCTGGTATACCATAGAGGATTTATACCATTTAGGATTTAAGGGTGTACATTTTGAATGTTTTTTCTAACTGTAAAGCTGGCGGGTCTGTATTGTTCGGTACCTCTGGTATCAGTCTGGTGCGCTGTCTTTTAACTGTGAGACCCACGGCAGAGATCACCTCAATATATGATGCAGAATTATTGTAACAGATTAACCAATAGTAATAATCGGTTTAAAATTCGTATTGTCAGTTAAACGATTAGTGATGAACATCCCGAGCAAGTATCTGTGGTATTTCCAAAATGTAAGCACATTGTATTAATTTGTCTTTTTATTCAGAATAAATGCAGCCCTGTGTGTGCAGGTGCGGATTCAAAAGAAAGGCGTGTGCCAGTCAAACGATTGGCTTGGTTACAGCTTGATTGTGAGTAGAATTTATTCCCTACTATTAGTCCACAGGGAGCTGATAACAGATTGGCTCTATTACTAAAATAGCCTTCACCATATTAGCATATACCATAGCTTGAAGTGAAAAATCCACTTATTTCATTGTGAACAGATCAGTTAGTTGTGAGACCAAAATAGGATCAAGTTGGAAAAATAGAAAATTAGGCTTTTTTCCCTCTAAACTTGGACAGTTTTTATATGATCAAATCTGTCTGTATTTCTGATCCCACAAACACAAACATATTAGCAGTTACCAACCGTGTGAGAGGATTAAAGTATTTTCTATCTCTTTTCTGCCTTACCTTGCTTTTTTAATGCCGCTGTGGGCTTCTCACAGGCCAGGCTCATGTGTATTTTTTTTTACACAATTCTGCAAAGTTAGAATTTTCTCAGATAACCTGCTGATTGCAAATTTGGTTGATTGCTTTCTGGAGGAGCTGCTACAGCTAATTTCAATCTCATGGGCCAGTAGGATTACTGGGCCATAATTCAGCACTTTCTATTGTTTTCACTGTCAGGCTCCCCTACAAGTGATGGCCCAACCAGGGCAGATGTGCCCACAGCAATAATGAGTTGGAGTGTTTCATCACTGGCTAGAATTTACTTTGCAAGAAAAATACATGTTTATATGAAATATAGATTTTAAGATAATTTTCTCCGCCATGCTCTAACCTCATCATGCACCCTGGCTTTAACCTATGCTAACTTTAAACTGTTGTAGGCATACATTGTCTCATCACTGTAGTGATACACATGGTGCAGTATAATGAGCCTATAATGTTTTATTGCTTTCTGGTTTGCCTCAGGGTTATCTTTTTCATTTCTCACACGTTTAAAAGCTGCATTTCTCCCGGAAAGTTTTATAATAATATTTAAAAGATGTACAACAAGTAGGGTGCAGCACTGATGCTTCACAGCTTCACAGTTTGAGACTCTGTTCGGGGTCTTTCTGTGTGGAGAAGCATGTCTCTGTGTTTTCTCAAGGTACTTCCATTCCTCAAGACATTCAGGTTGAGTTTAGAGATTCTAAAATGATTATAGATGTGAATGTCAGTGTGAATTTTTGTTTGTTTCTGTATGTCGGCCTGTGAAACGCTTCCGGGGTCTTCCCCACCTCTAGGCCAATGTCAGCTGGGATTGGCTCCAGCCCCCCACGTCACAGACCTTAAAGGATAAGCATTGTGAATAATGGATGGATGGATGGATACAAAAAGAAGTGATGATTGAACATATGTGTATTTGATTTAACAGACGTCTCGTATGAGAGAAATGTTTAGATTTGTATGTGTACTACCATGGTTGGCCACTGGGGATCATTGGCTGCAGAGCTGACAGGCTGTAACATATTGAGCTCTCATTAAAACACAGGGATTGTTTAGTTAACTACAAAGCTGTAATTGAGAAACACTGGCTGATGGTTTATGTTTACCACAACTCACTGTAACTGCAGCTCCAATTAAGCACATTCTGCAAAATTATTTGCTACCAGTAATGTCGCCTGATTGTTCTAAATTTTTTTTATTTAAAAGTGGAAAATGACTCAACCTCACAGTGCATTTTATATGCTGTAGTTCTGCCTTAATGTGTTTATTGTCTGTGCATAGTGAGCTGGGTCAGAAACCTGGGATTCTGCAATCAATATGCGGATGTTTTAAAGATGAGCAGGCTATTTTTGGAAAGCACATATTGATGTGGGATGAGCTGCTTTGTAAAAATGAGAAATGACAAACAAAAACACTGTGTGTTGGCCAGACATCATACAGATTGTTATCATATATGTCCTGCTCCGTAACAACAGTGCCCATGGTCCTTGCACCTCTAGACACTGTCACCGGAAAGACATCTGTGCTGTTAAGTACTTGGCTCATTCACAACGTAATCAAACCCCCGGATGATGGAAGCAAAAAAGGAAAGAGAGCTCTGCTCAGCCATGCTATGCTAAGCTGTGTTTAAAAATAGATTCCATTAAGCCCCGATTTTCACGCTGTTGATATGATTTGCCTCCAAATGTATAGGGCGAGTGCTTGCAAGAACTACTGCTAAATATTTTCTCCAATGAAGGACACTAGCTGGATGGCCTTCAGGCTATGAAGACACACTACCTCCCAGATGTTTATAGTAGAATGAATAATGCACAGTAGTTGGATCATGATTTAGCATTTATGTTGTGAGAATTATATTTATAAATTATGGAATAAATGCCTCCCATCCATCTCAAGGTGTCCAAGGCCCGAATTAAGAACAGCAAAGCATGCTCTCCCATAAAATAGAAAACTTGTCAATGGAAAAACCCATTACATTTGCCCTCAGGCACTTTCCAATTTAACACGCTTCCCTTTAATGGAGTTATTCAGTAAACCTTGCGGCGATCTTCAACTAATTGCATGTTTCATAAACTGATAACGAAAAATCACACAGATTACAGGCTGCAGCCCATACGTCTTATTTAGATTCACACACTTCTATAACCATCCAATTTAGGAGCTTAGCTTACTTTACTTCTTATCAGCCATTTTACCCTCAGCTGAAATTACTCTGTAAACTTGGGAGGGCTAGATTTGGTGTATAAAACCCACTTCAGTGCTGTGATCCTGTCATATGCATGATGAACAGCAATAAGCCTGAATCACAAAATCAGTTTAGTGTTACACTGTCTCTTGTCAGTGTTTGATGAGGTGAGTTTGTTATGTCTTGTGCACAATCATCAGTCCATCCTTTCAAACCCTGCAGAGTGCCAGTGTTGTGTGTTTGTCTGCATGTTCATTTGCCATTGGCTCATTTGAATGTGTGCTTTGTCAGTAATGAGCAGAGCTGGTGAGGCATAATAATACCCAAGCAAGGGATGAGATGGATTCTCTTCTGGGTGTTTCTCTTTCTACCATTATTATTCTGGTTTCCAATATGCCAAAGTCCCGGATGCTGCAGCAATTTACATGGAATTAATGAACCTGTTCGCTTAGACATGCATTCTCTTGCTATTTCCCAGTACTACTGGCAAACTTGCGAGAATAATCAGGCTCAAATCCGTCATTTAATAGGCTTTAAATAACAACATTGTGGTGATTAATATGTTTTTCTGCAAATCTGGTTCTGCTTTTGGAGCTGGGCCATTGCCCCTGAACATATTTCAGTTACATATTGCAGTTGATTGGATATGGAGAGCAAGAGGAGACATTTCTCCAGGATTTTTGATTGGTTTTGTCATTAAGGGGATTAGGGGGAAGAATAACAACTGATTAGGACTCTGGAAGGTTATTGAATTAACAAAAAAATTGATATGTGTGCTGCTTTGTTGCTTTTTTTGTGTTCTAAGTTGGAAGATTATTGTCAATAATGCAAAACTTATTCTTTAATTTGGTTTCTTACTCATTGCCAATTAGGTTTTTTTCTCAGTCCAGACATTTGTACTGGTTCCCAGAACGTTTCCAGACAATAAGAACAATTTGGTGTTCAGCACAACAGTACCCTCATTTAGCTCCAACTAATTATGCTTAACAAGGCCATTTCTTAACAGGCAACTATTGCAAAAACGACAATGGAGGTTTTGGGTAATGCACATGCCCTCATGCAAAATGCAATTATGCGATTAAGATGAAACTTCCTGTCAAGCAATTGCCACCATCACTGTCTGTCTAACACCAGACTTAAAGCCCTTACCTCATTTTTTAAGTCAACTTTTCTTTACAATGGATGCAGAAAGTTTTAGTGGGACCAATGGGAGACATCTAAAATAAACGAACACATCCTTTTTGACTGTTATTGCATTAACCTGCTACTTCATTTGGTTTGTGTGTTAGGATTCAGAACAAAACAGGATGTTTAGTCAGATTTTGGTTAATTGGTTAATTTGATCAAGTGTATGCATTGAAAGAGCTGTAATGTATTATGCTGCTATACTACTATAGAGGGCTGTGTTGCTGGTGCTAGTGTAATAAGCTGCAGCCACGGGACATCCATTAATGATCACTCATAACTAACATCATGTGTTAGTTATCACATTCGCCAATGCGAAAACACTAAACCGAGGTAATATGGTGCATTATCACCACGTCGCAAAATAATCCATACCTCACAGCACTACCAATATACTGTCAACATTCTTCCACCATGGTTGCTATGTGTTAGATAATGGTGAATAGCCTCCGTGAGAAAGAAAAGGCACACCTCACATTGTATTTGTGTCGTCTTGTCAAATCAGGAAACACTACATAAATGGGGAGTGACGCCTTCAAGCTTGTTCAGGCAGTCAACTCGAGCTGCTCTGTTCCGATCATGTGACATACATCATGTGACGTACCTCACCCGCCACAATCATGTTTAATACACACGCACCTTATTAGGTGGTCTATTTAAGCAGGGAGAAATTCCAATCATTCTCTTAGCTTGCCCCACTGCTCGATAGTATTTCTGCCTGTTGCTTCAGCCCCTCCACCACCCCAGCATTCACCTGTAGGCTCCGTTAATCCATTACATGTATGTGCATATATGTGCAAATTACCACTCAAATGCGATCACATGCATGAGTGACTCACTTCATAAATGAGGTTAGTTCAGGGTACCCATGTTTTCTCATATCTTGAGGCCCCACTGGTATAATTGATGAAAAGGAGGAACAAATCTGAACAATTGTTGGATTTTGATGGAAAGTTTCAGATTCTTTGTCTACATGGTGCACAGTTACCCACCTCTTCTTTTCAAAGTTAATTTAAAGTAAACCAGGAGAAAACAAGAGGAACTTAAAAAGTGTAATTCTGTAACTCTATTCATCATTTACCTCAAATTGTTTGGTCCAACTCCCTGACACGTACCAGCCAGAGCTTTGGATTGTTTAACTGCCTCTCTTAAACTGTATACCAGTGTTGACACTCCTGGAGGAATTGGATTGTTTTTCACCCTGCTGACCACTACTCCTCTGAGTTAAGTGCAGCAGGCCCGGAGTCGAGGTACAGAGAGGTAAATAAGTGCCTCTCCAACCCATCAACCCATGTTGTGCCCCCTGATGGCTGTCATCAGGAAGTAATGTTTAGACCCTTGGTTTGCTGACTCCTTTCTGACTTACTCCTTTCACAGTGTCCTCACATCAACCCCACACACACACACACACTTTAGAGGTATATTGATATCTTTAATTGCTATAATCGTATTTTACTCTTACTGATGTCTTCATATGGATACCTTACAGTGATTAAAGCAATCTCAGAGTGGATAGAGTATTTGCCCTAATAATAAAATGACTTACTCAAATCACTGTTATGAATCAGAGGGCCTGTTCGGGGGACTGACCTTAAGCTGAGTGTAATCCTTGCCAAATGAACTAGCGATTAGATTAACTAAGGACTTTTTGGTCCCTGCCAACACACAGGCTCTGCATTTTAAGCAGAGGAGCATTCATTGAGTTTCCGTATTCATCCAGCCTTCTGTCGCCTCCTCCCATACACAGGCTTCCATGCGTGCATATGCACACACAAAGAAAAATATGATTGCCACTTTCTTGACACATTTCAGGATTCACAACACTTCTTTTGAATAACATATAGAAAAGTTCAACACAATGCAGTACCCTGGCCTAGCTTTAAGAAATCTGCTGAATTCTGTTATGGTAATTAGCAGACTTGAGCTACAGGCTTCGGGCATTCCCTCAAACACCTTGTCTTTTCTACACAGTTGTGATATTAGTAGGGATTCTGAATGAACATTTCCAACTGTTTTGTGGTAAAAGGTAGATGTTGAAACTATTCATGCTGTTCAACCCAGTTCTTTCACCCAATCTCTAAACTCAGAGGGGGGAATGGTGTGTGTACTGCATGTGTGAAACACTGCGAGGCAGATAGAAAAGGGACTGTCCCTAAAGCAAGCACGTAAGCACAAATAGGCCATGCAGAATGTGAATATGCCCAAAGGGGCCTCTCTTCTACTCGATGTATTTATTCCAATATTTGCAGATGTCTGAAACCAGTTAAGTGCTGTGGCAATTGCTTATTTCCCTTTGTCAGAATGATGAATGTGGTTTCAACTATCGGACTGTGCAGGAGTTTCAATGTCCTGTGACAATGAAGGATTGTCCATTTGTGCCATGGACAGAACACATCAAAAAAGGGTGGATAAAGCCCTGCAGGAAAGCAATAACAAACACCCCCTTGTCACTGTCATTGTTTATGACAGAGACTCGGAAGCATGGCATTTTCCATGTCATGTGCTTAAATTGAAGATGAACATGACACCACCTCACATAAGACCTGATAGGCACACGCATGTTTTATCATCAACATTTAGTTTAAGTGTGAGTTATGTAAACAGGTTGTGTAGCAAATAACTGATACATATATGAATATAAAACCTCAGTGTTGTAATCAAAAGCGTTTTAGAAGCTAAGGCAGATTGTTTGTAATTGTCCTGACAAAATATAGCATCTAAGCATCTAACAGAGATTTTTTTTCCAGCAACTCAGATTTAACTAGAAGCTTTTAAACTGTTAAATATTTCCTTCCTTTCCTGAAGTCATTTGAACAGTATCAATACATTTTTTTGCCAGTGTTATCTTATTTGGCATTCAAATGATGACACATGTTGGCGATTGCGTGTGTTTTAAAAAGACTAGTTAAGATGCCAGAGCAGGCTTGTTGGCTTCACCAGTGGACGTAGTGATTTCTGGAAAACTGCTCACCCACCATGATCCACTATGGTGAACATTGACACACTATTTAGTAGTCACATCAACTGTGTAGCCACAGAAGGAGGCAGAACTGACAGTACATCATATTGGCATTGTCACTTATTTTTTAATTTAGAAGGAATCTTGGTCAGCATGAAAAGATATGTCTGGCTATATTTGACGTCACTGTTATCCAAAAATGATTCTGCAGTCTATGAACATCTTCAAATTAGAGATCAGGTGAAAACTGTGTGTTGATTTGGGCTTTTTGGATTAGTGTAAAAAATGTAAAGATTTAGACAGCATGTCAGTGGAATTACTTACAGACACCTGTGGATGAAAGGATAAAATAGATCAGTCCATAATTTGTTCCAGCTGTCCTTCCTTGACTGTAAGAAAGATACTTTCAGGACAAGGTTAAACAAATTTGATTTCATGTGTAGTGAGAAGCAGATAAGAGAAAATAGTGAAAGTGAGGAAGTTGTTGCGTGTACAAATTATACATACATAGAGTTTGCTTGTATAGAGATACCCTTATTAATGGTATAGAATTCAATAATATGCTAATTTGAATGACAATGGGAAGATAATTAATTGTATTGACATGTTAAATAAACAAAATACCCCTAAAGAGTCCTCAGGCTCTAGACATTATATGACCATGTTTGTTTAAAGTTGGTCAGATTCAACTGGGCGTTTAAGCTCTGATATCGAGCACAGTGCACTCATCTGTAAACCCTCTTGATCCCAGGCCGGCAGGCGGTGAGGGACTCTACCCCACATTCAGTTTTGAACTATCCCTCTGACTCCACTTCCCTTTGTCTCCCAGGCGCACTGCCAAGCCTGACCTGTCACTTTGGCGGAGGTATGGGTAAACTGTTCGGAAGCAGAATAGCCAAACCAGACGCACACAAGGATAAAAGGAATCAACTCACACACACACACTTCAAAGCACAAACAAACAAGGTAGAGGAGGGCACTGGAATAAGTATCGGTCCATCTAGAAAAAACTATGAGACATTGACCAGATTTCAGTGTTTCCCATTAATTACCTAGATTGTGGCAGCCCACCATCGTATAATTTGTCCCACCACAGTTTTTCTTTTTTCACTTTTCTTATAAAAAAATGACTTTAATTGTATGTTTGTGCCATTGCTTCATTGGAGAATTCCTGAATTTTCAAAACAACCATCAAATATTAGATTGAATCAATTATGTGGGAGAAACTGGAGATTTTCAGTTTTTTCTCTTATTTTTTCTTTGGAGTCTCCACTGTTACTTGTCTTAGTTGTCAACTCATTCTCACCTTAATAAATCATAATACCCTTAAAAGCAGCTGCATGTTGACCCACTTTTTATGCCAAAAGCTACAGTTGTCATCTGTAATTGATGGAAATGTCTTCAGCTGTCATCATGAATTGAGGACTTTAAGAGGTTACTATATGTACCCATGTGTGTCTTCTAAGTGATGAATGTGCGAGCTAGGGAGTGACGACTGAGAAACAGGAGCGGGAGGGAAAGGTTGAGGGAGAGAACGGGGGATTAGGATGACCTGGGCACAGATGGCTGTGGGAGGCAGATGTCCCTGCTAGGCTGTTCAGCACAGTCACTGCCAGCTCAGAAACGGTAACACAAGTACGCAGAGCAAATAGGCTACCGCAGAACGGGTGGCTAGAATCGGAAAAGCAGATGCTAAAAGATGCGTTCCATGCTAGCAAATGTCACCAGAACCAGTGCGGAAAAATTGCAAGAAAAACATGAAACTGCAACAAACAATCACAAAAACAGGGCGGATGCAATGGACTTGACAACATTTTTATATTTGTCAGGATAATACTATAGCAATCTTGCATTATGGTTTCTTACAGGACCATACATAAAAGCAGAAAATAGAAAAATTATATATCATTGAAATGTTTCTATCTATTTGTGATTTATGAACAAGTAACTGTAAAAAAATTAAAAAATGCTTCCGATTTAAGAAGAAGCCTTGATGAATGGCCCCACCCATGATTGAGTATTAGGTTTTCTTGTGTATTGTTTTTTCTCCACACATTTTAACACAATATAACACAATGAACCGAAGCATAATTAAAAGGTTCCCAGACAATGTTTCAGCACCCTGCACTTTGTACTTGTGGGGGGTTTGCCCATCACCCACTGTTTGCATCAGTTTGATGTCTGGGTCTTTAATACCCAGCAGAAATGCCATTATATGTCCCATATTTGTATTCTCCTCTCCTTCATATCTTGCATGTTATCCCAGCTCCCTGCTTTCCATAGGAGAATAATTACACAGACATGTATTCACAGTGAATGTCAAATGCCAGTCATTCATTAGAAGCTCACAATTGGTGCATTTATTAGACATGCAAAAACGTGCAGCTGTAAATGCCTCTCATTGTTTATGAGAACAGCAGCTATGTTTCGAGGATCATGCCAAAGTGCCCTAACAACTTACTTGCAAAGTAGTTGCGAAATTGTCAGTCCCTCTTTGTGCTGGAGCCACAGGGAGGTGGCACTGTGCAGTGTTGAGTTATCGGTTTTGAAGGACAGGGTAATTTGATTTAAGAGATTCATTGTCGATGATATCTGCATCCACAAGCAATTACAATCACCTAGCAGGTACCTTAATGGGCAAAGCAGTGCCTTTCATTTAGTTTGTCTGTAGCCTTCGATCATATTAGTGATATACTGACCAAATTCTCGAGCTCTGCACCTGGATTCTCTAAAGGCATAACCATGCTGGATTTGTCGTTTGCTAGCGTTGGGCCCTCCAAGAGGGAGAGGGAGAGGGGGAGAGGGGGAGAGGGGGAGAGGGGGAGGGAGACAGTGATGTAATCTGATACATGTTAAGCTGTTCAGTGCCTTTTTGTAGCACACAACCCTCTCATGGCTGCATACTATATACTCACTGCCCAAAAGTTCTACCTCTAATGGGACAAATGGGATTCTAACCAATCCATTATGGCTTTAATGAGGAACTTCTTTAGTTACTTTAACACTAACAGTCCCTCCGTGCCCGTGACCTTGTAACACACATTCAGAGCGCTGCATTTTAACCCCTACCTGACCCTAGCAGAACAAGAGAAAGTACATACAAAGATCTGGGTCTTGGCAGGTAAAAACACCGCCTTCCACGTGTACTGGGTGATAAGTGGTTTTGGAAAGGAATGACTTTATGAGTAATAACAAGGTTTTTGAGAATTCTGCAGAGTATAATTGCAAAGCTTTGAAAAAAACACAAGGTTAAAGTACAGTTATAGCATGGGTATTTTTTTAAGTTCAACAGCTTTCCTTTCCATTCAAGGATTGTCAGCCTCTGCAAAAGAGAAGTGTAACATCACTGAAAGATGGATGATAGTAGAGAACATTGTTGAAGGCCATCAATACTCATTCCTGGCTCATCTGCTTGGATATTGAGTAGATATAATGGATCACATCGCCTTGCTCACTCTCACCTAGAAGCAGAATTACTGTGGGTCAGATTACTTTTTAAACGTTTGATGAAGTGTATTGTGCTGCTCACGAAGGCAAACTGTGCCTGCTTTTCACCGCGGGACACCAGGAGAAAACTAAAAGAGCTGACGTGACTTGAAATGTGTCTTTGGCCTGCAGCATGCTTCAGTTTCATGAAAGAAATACGGACCCATTCATCTCCTGAGTGTTTATCACTGTGAATCAATGCTGCTGGAAGTTGAAATGAGAACTCTTGACCAATAAATCTGTTTGGGTGGTGCTCCTGTCTTTAGTTTGGACCTTTTTTTGAACTACCTTAATGTATAAGTGGTTAAGTTGGACTATTTCTTTTTCCTTCTTGGTGCGATGTTTCCGTGTAGGAATAAACACGGTTAGGTATCAGTCCAGTCCCAATGAACTCTAGAGTGGTTAGTTTGTGCTGGGAGCGTGATTTCACATTGATCCCACCCATCTACCGTGTTTACTTTGTAAGTTTGAGTTTAGCATTTTCCTTCGGACAGTTGGACTGTGTCAGAGTAAGTTAACTTCAGCAGCTTACATAGTAGGAGTCGTAGCAACTAGCTGGAGAATGATCCAAGGTTTCATTTGTATTACTAGCAAGGAGGAATTAGGTGCCATCTTGCTGTATTTGCTTTCTTGCTTGTGATCCCATGCCACTTAATGAACTAGTTGTTGGTTTAATTAGCTGTGAATTCACCATGCCCTGGCATTTAGGTAGAACGTTGGGTACGTGCCGTTCTGGCTCATTAATCAAATTGCTGCTCGAAAGAAACATCTCATGATCTTCACCCCCCGCTCATGACAACTTGATGCAACTTAGTAATAATATAAAATCTGTATGTAACAACATAAAACTAGCACAAAAAGCCTGGTGGAAAGTCAGATACTCAATGTTTCACTGTTTTATTAAGATTACTTATAGGTGCTTGCAGAGCCATTTGTACAATGCCTGTTCTCTCAGCTTGTTACACAGACAGATGGTCTGTTTGTGCACATCACTTCATGCATGGGGAGATCATTTTTTTTTATGCAGAGAGGTGTCCTTTCTTAATAAAAATCCTATGGCAATCCACTATTTCAATATAAATCCACCAAGGAGCTTGTAAGCACACCCGGTTTAATGGGCGATCGAACTCTGATTGGTTAGTTGCATGCTACAGCCAAACTACACATATTATTAATTAAGATAATTAAGTACAAACCTTTGAACCATGTTCCTGGTGCACAAAACTTGCAAAAGTGGCTTTGGACATCCCTAAAATACGTCTCCCTCATGAACTAATGGCCATGCACTTAGATTGTTAAAAAGCAGTGCTTAGTCTCTCATCCTGGCAGGTGCTTATAGTAGTTTAAGTTTCATAATAGAGAAGCTGTAAAATATATCTAACAAATGTTCTCAGAATGAGTATAAAGACTGAGTTAAGTTGTAATGGAACATTAAAAAAAATAAGCAAAACAAACAAATCCTCCAACAGAAGAATTGGTTAGCTTTACTTCCTTTAAGAAAGTGTGGCGTTTAGGAGCGTGAGTCCACCATGTGTAGTAATTCTAAGCTTCTAGGTCTGGTGCTATCTTAACATAGTGATTTTGACTCAATGGGGCTGAATATCTGCTCCATTGTTGTGTTCAGTTAAGTGCTATCTGACAGTCATATTGAAGAACTGTAAGAGTTTGCCTTAGGAAATAGCTTCCCAGTCGATACCCTATTTGTTTAAGAGATAATGGCTCAGTAGACTGCTTAAATGTGTTTGATCATGCTTCTCCTACCTTTTACTGGATGTGACATTTAACAGTATCTGGGTGTGTAGTCGACTCTTGATGTGAAAGTGACACCAACAGCACGTTCACATGTTTATCAGGAGGAATTGTCGGAAGTAGTAAGACCTCGCCCATTATACATCAATAATTCCTACTCTCTCGACTCAGAATTTTGGCACTTAACCTTCATTCAACCACTAATTTCTTAGTTGAATTCACTCAGTCAATGTCATGCATTTGTTCCAGCGAGAAGATTAGTGATGACGTAAAATAAGCAGCTTTTGAAATTGTGCATATGTGAGTGACAGAAAAGAGAATCTAAAGAGCAAACATAGCCTGTCCACTGCTCACACATGAGCCATCACTTGATCCTAGTTACATATGTAGGACTGCTTTGACTCAGCTGCTTCCCTCATGTGAAACAAGTCAAAACCATTCAACCAGAGCCGTGTGTGCCCAGTAACATTTGTTTGCAGAGGCAGGGTGGAGGGAAAGTGCACCTTAAGGGGACCCGAAGCTGGAGGGGACAAGGTGATGCTGTATTGGGGTTTGTTGTCGTAAGTACTGTGGTAACAAGAGAGGGTTGGCATTGATTTTTATATGGAGTCAGAGGTCTGACAATCTTGGCTGCTTCCTCAGTCGAAGACTCCAGCTCACTGTCAATTCCGATAAAATACTGCAATGAAAAAAATCACAATAGATAAACCTCAAAGTCTCCTCACTATAAGAGAGATTTAGAATTTTCGAATGGCTTTGAGAGGGTTTTTTATACCGTTCTGTGTCTGTGTTGTTAGGTGTTGGTTTCAGCATTGGGTCTGTGTGGATTATAGTTAGCAGGCTTCAGATGTGTCCCACTGGCCACAGTTGACAGGATTATTTTAGGGATTAAGAGCCTTGTGCTCTGTACCTTGGTTGCAGATCACAACAGTGTGTCCTCATTCTCCCTCAATCGCTGCAACAACTCAGCACCACACCCCTGAAGTACCAAACCTGCAGCAACAAACCCACACCTACGCTCATAGACAAAGAGACCAACTCCACTACAAAGAGAAAATATAATGGATTGATTTGACATGTGTGGGAAAACTCTACTCTCAAATTATAAATATTCATAATGTGCATGTGGTTATTATATGTATAGAAAATGTACATAATTTACCATTTGTTAAGAATCCTAAATAGAGAAGATATTCAGTTTGGTTATAAATAAAAAACTAAAAGCAGCAGCTCCTCACAATGAAGAAGTAACTTAAGATGAACCTTACCAGTCTTGATTGTGAACTATTTGACTTCACAGCAGAAAGGACTTTCACAATATGTCTCCTTCCCCGTGTACATCAACATCCATTCTGTTAGTGTGAAATGCATTTTCTCATTTAAAGTTTCATTCATAGCTGAGCTCTGGTGAAGGCCGTGAGTTGTAAAGGTTGTAATACAAACAGTACAGGTACAGTCATCACAGCATCTCTCTCTTTCATGTGTGAAGCGGATAAAATGGAATTAAACTGTCCCTGACTTCATCATTTAAGGGTTCTGCTCATGCATTTTTATGGCTGTATCACACGCTCTCATTATACTCTTGAAAACACTTATTTTATTCAAGCGGGTTAAGTGGCTGCCACTATTAGCAGAAACACAAAAGCATTGTCTTTAAGCAGATGTTCCACTACAGTGATGCAGTGCACCACTGATATTGTGACTGGCTTCAGTTTAACACGGACTGATGAGTGAAATATGCCAGGTGGTCTCCTCATTGTTGGAAGTTTCATTTGCACTTCAGTGATTAAGTGTCATTCCAACTGTCTGTAGTGATGCACACTTGACAGTTTTGATAGATTTGTGTTGTTGAGTGTTTGTCATTTTGAATGGTCCAAAGTGATCATATGTTATATATGAGACAAGATGTGATTGAAATCAGATTTTTCTTTTATCTTTCTTGTTACAACAATGAGAGGCACCTTGTGGTATTCTTTGTCTTTGGCAATTTCGATGCCTCATCCTTCAGAGGACTCTGTAGAAACGGAAGGCATCCCTTACCGTCATCGTTAGCTACTTTGAGCACTCACTGCAGCCCAGTAACTCGCATAACTAGCTCATTAGCTTTGTCACTTGCACTGAATGAATCCTGGAATACGTTGAACTGAGAAGAATACCGCCTTGCAATTCTATTTGCTTAGAAATAATACGTCTATATATATATATATATATATTTGTTTGTTGCAATTTCAAAGACAAAACAGAGTTTGAACAAAACAAAACTCAATTGATTCCAGTGATCCAACTTAATAGTCAGTTATTTGATGAGCTTTTTAATTGATATTTTACAGACTTAACTATGAATTAGTTTTCGCCCTTTTACCACTCAAGGTTATATGTAATTAATAAACATTTGTTTATAAATGTAGAGAGGTAAAAGGGAGAGTCTTATTCAACAAATAGCTGTTTATAAAAATGGACCAAAACATCTGACCTGCTGTTTTCTATGGAGAAAATATGTAGGTTGTGATGCATGACATTGACCTGTTTCTCTTTTATTAAGTTAGGACAAACAACAGATAGAAGTCAGCTGACATGGGGTCTGAATGGCTTAAGGTTTAAACATCCTGTGCGGTTCTTATATAACTGTTACATAACAACATATCTCTAAGTATATACATTATTTTCTGGCCAAATGTAGAGAAAGAAGGGCTGAACGTTGTGAACTGCTGGACTGTGAGACATTGAAATACTTTTATAAGAGGAGATGTGTTGAGTTGGTGCCAGTAAGAATATTTGCAGTTGAGGAGCCCAGAAAGCAGTGATAAAGCCAATCTGGGTCAGAATGATGCCCAGTGTTAATTATGGCATCTGATCAAAGAGCTTGAATGGGTTTGACTAAATGGATTGCAATCTGCTTCTCTTACCAGCTGCCACACTGTAATTAATGGTTTGTCTTCATTCTCCATTGATGTGAGGTGCTTGAAACACCAGCTTATCACTTTCCTTTTTTTGAAAATTGTGCGTAATCACTGGGGTTTGAATGAACTCTTGTTATTTGTGAGCCAAAATCTTAAAACAAAAAAAAAGCTTGTAATGAATCTGGTACCTCACACTCACTTGTCAGAAGCAGGGATAAATAAAAGTATTAATTATAACTGGTTTTAGGTCTCTAAGCTGCAAAGAGTGTGGAGCAATTACCTGAGCTTTGTATGAACAGTTTGTATCCTGGTGGGATACTGGAGAGAAGGGACCTGATTAAAGCAAAGGCCATTCTAGATGTTTAGTGCTGTTATGAGTGAGGGAACGAACAATAGAAATGTGGCAGCAGACAGTATGATCTGGCAGGCAACTCCACTTTGCTGTCGTTTTCATTTAACACACACCTCTGACTGGTAAAAACGATCAGCTTAAGAAACTATTATAAAAGAGATTTTGGTTTACCTGACTCATAGATGGAGCGCTTGGATCAGTTTGAAAACTCGACACAAGACTTGACACCAAAGTGTATCAAAAGATTAGTTAAATCTAATGGGGATGTACCCTCAGGAAGATTTAGGCAAATAACAATCACTGCAATTTCATCTCAATACTGTTTACTATACAGTCTGCTCTCCATTAAATTGTATCATATTACATTCAGTGACTTGGCCTCACTGCTGCAAAAACCCACGACAGACACTCGCCAGACTTGTGATGATCAGTACCCATGCACTTCTTATTCGACAGCAGCAAAGAAAGCAAACAACACCTGAGAGAGTGTGCCAATTCAAAGTCAGCCTGTTGTGACACATGGCTTTGTGAGGAGGTTTATAAATACGGGCATTGGTATGGCTCCATGGTGTGAGATTACAAAGACAGTGAGATAACAATAATCATTTCAGGAGGCAAGATTGCAAAGACACTAAGCTGTGATAAGCAAACTGCAAAAACAGTGAAAGAACATCATGCACCGGTTCAAGATCAAGATGAAGAAAAATGTCAAGAGTCTGAGTAAAGATCCAGGCAGGCCAAAGTATCCTTACAGCCATAGTTCTGGTGCTTTGCTTAAGTGCTACTTCAGCCAATATTTACCCTTACCCTAAAAGTTTGTAGCTTCCTTCTTCACAGATAACAGCAGTATGAGTGTTTTGAATAAACTAATAATCAACAGACTGCGGAGATGCTACATGTTTGTTTGAGACTTCCTGGAACCCTATCACAACTGAAGTACATTGTAAGTGCGGTGTCTTCGGACTCGACGTAATCTAAAGGATAAACTTCTTAAAGGACCCTTTCAATCCTACGTGGATCAAATGTGTGATTCTGAAAGGACCATTTTTGGTGACAAAACAGAGAAATCAATAGCGACTACAATGGTAAACATGTTTGTATGGTTACATTGCTTTGCAAGGCTATAATGAAAAAAAATATCCAGCAAGTTGTTGACAAGTTGATCACATCAGTGGTTGTGTGTGGCACTTGGTTCATTAATGTTAAGGCCTCAAACTGGCCCACTCACAGTTCCACAGAAGTATTAAATCATTAGTCGCTGAAGGCCTGTGAAGCCATGTAGCAGTAACATTTAAAGCTCAAACTCAAAGGCAGAAAAATGTATTTAAAATGTACTTTATTTTCCAAGCCAGTGTTTTACACACTGTAGCTTATAGTCGTGAAGTTTCAATATACCGGGAGCTTAATCCGCCCTTTAATTCTCTAGATTCACCAATGTTTAGAAATAAAGATAAGTAACCTGTGCCCTTAAATCATTTAAGATGATGTACTATCACATTTTGATGTCAAAAAACGAGGGAAACCTGTCTTTAGGCTGCCTCAGTAAATCTTTCCTTAGGGCCAGGAATGCCAGGGCTAAGGTCATCAATGTGCTAACTAACTAGTGTTTGCCACTTATTTGTCATAAGTCCTCAATGGCAGTACCTTCTCCCAGGGAGACCGGCCTGGACTGTGCCATTGTCCTCAACCAGCCTTCCTGACAGACACTTTCTTGGCATTGAGGGTAAAGAGCTTTGTGGTTAGTGCCAAACTGATTTCCTCGGTGGCTCTACTTCTGGTGCTGGCTGTCTGCATGGCGTGTCGACCGCAGCTTCAGAGCCAACTTGATTGCCTCTTTTCCTGCTCATTATTACAGTATTTGTCACAGAATATGACATGATTTCTTTAATCCCAACACTGCTGGAATGATGAGCCGAACAACGGGCGACCATAGCCTCATCATACACAATTTATTGTCCGTTTGTACATAAAGTTATCTTTCAAAAGCAAATGTGTTGCACTCCAATAATGGCCAAACGTGAATCATCGCTACTGGGTTGTTTGATTGTTGATGCCTTGAATGAAAGTTCATGCATGAGTTAAGGCATTAACGATCACATGGAAAAGCTATTTCTAGATACAAATGGGTAAATGTGAGGTACAAAGAAAAATCTACTGTTTCTTACCATGTTTTTCCTTCAGTCTGGAGGAACCTATGCTGTGTTTTTCTATTTGCAACTTTGGTTTGATGTATCCATTGTTTTGTCAGGGCATATTGAACTTGAAACTCCACTAACTCCACTGTATGTTCTTAAACTTTGTAATAAAACCCAAAGGAGACACACATACACCTGATAGCCACATCACAATTGCCTTAGATCCAGATACAAACATTTTTTTGACTCCACATGAAGAATTATATTCAGTTTTTTTTTAATTCAGACCACAACCTTTACTCCAGATCTAACCAAAGTCTCTCCTGCCATTCTAGGTGCTACCTGTTGGATGGAATCTCTAAAGGAGCCTGGCTGAACCGCTCAAGCATCATATTCGCAGGGAATGACAAGTGGTCTGTTGACCCACGAGTCTCCATCGTGTCCAGTGTGGGCGACAAACATGAGTACAGCCTTCAAATACAGAGAGTGGATGTAACTGATGACGGCCAGTACACATGCTCTATTCAGAGTGAGCGCAACCCACGGCCAAAGCTCCTCAACCTCATTGTAAAAGGTGAGTGTCAGTAATCCTTGCTCTTCTGTACATGCATGTGTTAGTCATTAAATTAACTGTCAGGACTTACTCCCTTTCCATTAGCTTTTTATGGATTCCACTTGTGCCTGCATATGATTCATCGGTTGAATGTTAAAAGAATAATTACTGCATATCTTTTGCGTATCTTTTGCCCTCCCCTGCTTTTATTAATAACATCTTGTTTGTTAGTCATTACATGGATCATTTAGCGCAACAAAATGTCCATAACAAATGCGACAGTATTCTTGTGTGGCCCGTGTACCTCATGGTCACAGGTGTTTCTGGCACCATCTGTGCTGTAGAAAAGTCTGCACTCTCTTTTATTGTGAATAACAACAAAAGCTCGAGACATTTTACCTTGTGAAAAAATAAGATAAAGTCTCTTCAGCAAAGAAATGCCTTCAGTGGAGGTAAAGTGACTTTGTAAGGTACTTTTTTTTGTGCCTGCAGGCTATGAAACACAATAGGCAGACTATATAGCTTTAATCAAGCCTCCCTGGGTTTGGTCAAAGCAGTTTACAAAATTAGATGTGATTCTCAGAACTGTAAGCTGTATTTCTCGTTTCATTGACATGATATATGCGCAGTGCTACTACTGCTCTAGTTAACCGGTGTTAAGACTTTTAATTTCTGCCCATAAACTATAATGAAAGTACAGTTCTCGAGGCGTGATCCAGTTTAGTTCACATTTTGAGTGTCGGACAAGGTCACACAGAGATACAGGAGTATCCTGAAGGCTCATTTATGCTGCTTTTACATATGAAAAAATATGCATCCATTTCAATCAATGTAATTGACACAGCAAACATTTTGGATGTGACCTTTATGTTGGCATGGTTTATGAACAATATACGTACTGAAGGGCAGAGTATAGTCTAGTGTTTCTGACTCCAACAAACTTAGCAACGGAGGAAGAGGTTGTGATAATTTACCTCATAAGAAAGAGGCAGAAACAGGTCACTTTGTAAACAGGGGCCACAAGGCTCAATATGTATCCTTAGCTAACGTTGAGTTTAATTGAGATGTTGGCTGTTTGTATGCTGATGTCTCAGACTGTAGGTTAGCAGCCAAACAGGAAATCCGTCTGAGTCAAAATCCATCTTCTAAATGCCATGTTATATTTCTTTAATAGGCTGCTGAGTGTATGGTCCACTCTGAATACGTTCAGGCGGGTACTATTAACGTGAATGTTATCAGACAAGCTGTCGATAGAAATGACTGTTACTTAGCTTCTGCTTTTAATGTCAGTATTTATTACACAATTGCCTTCATTCATTGTCCACTGTTCTCACTGATGTTGCCTCAAGCAGGAAACAGATGAATTGTATTCAAGCCAAACCAAGGTTATGATTAATTTTCAATGGAACATAATGTTGGAATATACACAGTGTCGTATTAATAGAAGAGCTAAGGGTCAGAAGCACTCAGTTGTAGAGGTGTTAGCTGTGATATATGAAATGTGCAAGTAAAAACAGCTCTCCAGCTGGCGTTGCTTTCAGTGACATATGGAGAGAGCTTAGAAAAAAATGAATGTTTTCGTGGTGTAAGTATACCTGCAGTTTTTTTGTACAAATTGTCTTGGTGCAGCTACACTAGAGCTTGTTTAAAAAAGAAAAAAGTCACAACAATTCACAAACAGTGTGGACAGTGTTTTTGTAAACTGTCATCCTTTGAGGGTGCAGATTTAATCTGGGATGAACACAATAGTCAAAACAAACCGTCTCACGTGTTTGTACCTGTTAAGAAAACACTATCAAATAGCACAACACGAGCAATAACCCAGAAAGCAGTGCGCCCTCAGCTCATTTCGTTATTTGACATTTTCAAAGCTGCTGGCTATGACATGTCGACATCAATCTTCCTGCTCCGTAGTTTTACGAGCGAGTGGGTGTATGGTGCTGCTGTGCCTTTCAAACGATTGTGTCTGTTGACGTGGTTGTCTTTTATAGTGCTGATAACAGTGTAACTCACTTCGCTCTCTTTGAAAACGGCCCCAACGTGTAACAAACCTGCTTCATTATGAGAGAGTCAATGAATAATAAGGTGCTGTATTTGGAGGTGTGCCAGATTATTACATTGAATTATAGTAGCTTGACCAAATATGGATTTCTGGGGTCGGATGCCAATAGCGATATTTGGGAGTAAAAAAAAATATCTAAAACTGATACTTTTGAAAAATGGCAGTGATTACTAAATGATGATAACCCTCATTACAAAGAAACATAGTCGACTCGAGGCTTGTGTATAGAATTTGAATTAAGGCACATAACATTTTTAGGTTAGTTATAAACAAAAATGCATAATTCTGCACTCTGTCAAATTAATCTCATATCAGCACATATTGGCATTAATGCTCAAACCGATGTCTGTAAAAGGATCTCTGATTTTCATTGGCCGTGTGAAGTTACTGTCCCAAAGCTGATAGGTCGCAGGTTCAATTCCTGTCTCTTGCCATGTGCCATGTGAAAAAAATCTAGGAATTAGTACATAAAGCATTAAGTACTCAAAAGGCACTTCTGGCAAGAATATATTTAAGTGTGTATTTACAGACGTCAGTCTTCATGATTGAAAATCAACAATTACTATATATTATATCACCTCAATATTAACATTGAGGTGATAAAAGAGGAAGTACACCACAGAGGGCCTGTGGTGTACTTCCTCTTTTCCCCTCCTGTTTCCTTCTGGTGAGGTGGTGGTTTCTCTCTTGTTGAATCCACCTCTCTAAATTAACTTTGCAGACAAAACGTCAATATTTTAAAGGGATAGTTCACCGGAAAATGAAACTTATCACTTTTTAACTACTCACCACTATGCGGATGGAGGGGTGGGTGAAATGTTTGCGTCCACAAAACACTCATTCCCTAACTATTTGTCGGAAAGTCAATTTTCTAACTTTGAATGCAAAAGGATAAGGTTAAGTACAAGGACTTGCATTAAACATTACATTAAACATTTTGCAACTGGGATTTCAGCTTCTTGCAGCGAGTAAGTGTAAAACTGATTTTAGAATTGAGAAAAAAGATCGCTCGTATTGGATCAATGTGTTGTATTGGCTGATACCATGAGTATAGATATAAGGAGAGAAAGAAGTCAGATTGATCCCATTGAGTTAAATAAAATCCTGAAAAGCCTAAATAGTGAAATTTAGATGTACCTTTGAATCCAGGTGATGTAACAAGAAAGCCCTTGTATGACTTATTCAACAGGACCGGCCATATGAAGCCGTTTCCATGTTCACTTTGCTCCAACTGTCAAAATGTTCACTTGTATGTCCATTAAAACACTGGAACTCTATCATGTTGTACTTGGCTTACTGGGAGTGAGTGAACTGTAGAGTGGTTGAGTTACACATGACAGTCACACTGACAGCAGGCAGACTCTTTGCCTCTACCTCAGCGACATATCACAGGTGCACCATGCCTCTAAATATACCTGTGATCAACCATAGTCAGCTGCTTGCCAGCCATTAATAGTCACTGCAGGAGTATCATGTTTTGTAGATGTTGGCTTTCTGAAGAACATTCTGTAATGGGAATCTTACCAGGGGTTTATCGGGTCATGGCAGCTCCTCACCACTGGCCATATGGCCACAATCAAACCAAGGCTAATGTGCCAGCTGTCAGCCGTATTATACACTTTGCACTGCCCAGAATTCCTGATGGATGTGACCTAGTGGCTGAGGTTTGGCCACATTTTGACCCCCGCTTACCAATTGTTATTTCACAGTTATCAAATGGAAGATGCTGTTAATTATCTGTGCCAAGTAGGTTATGATTTAACCCCTGTCCATTTAGTTTCTTGTTAGTTGCTTTGTTTGTTAGCGGAGAAACACAAACACTCCAGAACAGATTTCCATACATCTTGGTGGAGGGATGAGACATGGACCAAGAAAGGGTCCTTTACATTTTGTTGTTAAGTCATATTTCGGGGACTGACATGTGCGAGTGTGTGGTGCGGCTCCATTTGAATTTAAGAATGTTTGAGTGGCATCATTGTTGTCATAAACGTCATACAACAATAATATGTTAAAATATAGGTTATAGAAGATAGCAGTTCATTTAGTAACTTCAATTTCATAATACATTTACAACCAATGAAACCAAGGAACAACTGGACAGTGATACAATAAAAAAAATATATCCAAAAGTGTCAGTAGACAGAGACATGGTCAGCATCTCTTCAGTTGAGATGACGATTGGACGAAACTGAAAAACTGTCTGACAGCGTTTTTTTTTCTTCTAATTTACCTTGTACTTTTACTTTTGGATCAGTTGCTCGGTAAAAATTGATATGTTATCTAAATCCGCTACTGCTGCGTCATCAAGCAATTGGGTCTCCAGCCGTTTAACCAGAGCTGTGTATCCGAGTGTGAACTGCAGGCAGGAAGCATGTTGAAAAGCAGATGACTCACTCAGGCTGATAAATGCCCACGGTCATGTTCCTGACAGGGCATTCAAGGTAGCTACAAATTCTGCTTCATTAAATTGCCAGACGCTATCATTTCATTTCTTTTAATGTTGGACTGTAACATTTGTGTGCTATCATGGCGAATCCATATAACTTTACACCATCTTGTACGTTTGTTGATTTGCTTTTTCAAACTCTGTGCGTTATGAATCATTACCTGTCACTGTGCCGTGGTTGTGTACACATGCTTAAGCCCACTCATGGAGAACAGGGATTTCTTTACAGATGAAATGTAGCAGGGGAGCAGCTCTGTCATTTTGCTGAGGCTTCTGGGAGCATGCAGTTTTTTCATCTGCGGAGAGGAGACGGGAAGACTTGCTCTGAAAAAAATATCTTTAATCTGGGCTTTTCAGTCCGAGCATACAACATTTATTAATGCTGCAACAGGAATGTTACAGTTGAAGTAAAAGGATTTCATGGCACTGGGTTTTTTGGCAGTTTTGCTTTAACGGAGTAACGGAAAATCTGGGGAAGAGGGTATTACTGTGTATGTATGAAAATATGCAATGGTCTCAACTCATTACAGGTGCATTGAAGGGTCCTTGACCGGCTTATCCACCAAGCAATTATGTTTATCTGAGATGCATGTCTCTGCCTGCAATGCTGGGTGACTTTCTTGTATTTGGTCACGTTATTACAGTTTTGGGGTGTGAGCAGAATAAAAGAATGCCAAAAATACAAGAGCTGAAATACAAGTATTTTTCTTTAATACTGGAGCCTGAAAATGTATCAGAGATCCATTTAACATTGGCCGATATGAGCTTTTCACAGACATGGTGGAACCAGCTTTTGTGTTTGCCGATATGCACTGATATGAAAATTTTATTTTACAGAATAAGCATTTATCTTCAAATTGTAATTATATATACTTTTTTCTTTATTACTATGTATTCCATTGTATTCATTTTTATTTATGATTTAATTAATAATTTAGTTATTAGGTAGTGGACATTTTTACATCCCAATATTAGCATCGGCACTGCCCTCCAAAAATCCAGTTGGATTGTATTTTTTGGTAATTCCATTATTTTTTTAACTCTTGTACATACATTTCTAGAATTAATTAATGGTCAATTATTAATATTTTTTTTTCTCTTTTTTCTCTTTTGTTAAACTTTTGTTAAACCTGGCAATCTGAGATACCCATCCATTTTATAATGTTTTTAATAGAAACAGAGATCTCCACTTCACACACACATGAATCACATGCTGTGGTGAGACGGGGGTGAGATGAGGCTGTTACTGCTCCCTCATCTCTCAAAATCATCTGTGTGACATTCATCCTCCCACAGAGACCTTGTGTCTCCACAGAGACCTTGTGTCACCTCAACAAATTAGACCGCTGCATATGTGCCTCTACCCTCATTGCGTCATTGCCTTTAAACAGAGCCAATGAGAAGTAAGAGAAACTGTGGAATTTAAAACACGGCACTATTGCACCAGTATTACAGCTAAAAAGTCAAATGAAGTAAAGGGCACAGCCTCTATTTTTGCTTTCTGTTCTTGTTCCAAATGCTGATGGTAAAAAATAACTTGTGTATGTTCTCTGCAGTGTTGACAAAATGGAGTTCAAGTAATATTACAGAAATGGCTGTTGCTTAGCATTGCTGCAGTATCACACCAGTAAAAGTGTTTGTCACAACACACAAGCACAAAAATCTACCAGTGCCCAAATGGGTCTCTCACTTAATCTCTGCCAAAAGTACTAATCGTCAGGGTCATCTGGATTTGCTGAATTACTAAAAGGGTGCATGTTTTCCTGCAGGTACATTTGGCACAGGTGTCTGCTGAACAGTTAAACCCGTCCTTTAAACACTCGACTTAACAAGATTAAACTGAACTGGCTCTGCCCTGTGGCTGAACACTGATTATGGAGCAAAGTAGAATACCAGTGACATCAGTGACAACCTGAACCCTGACCATTAGCTGCTGCGGCTGCACTGTACGGCTGGACCCCGCCTGCACATCCAGATCCCCACCGTCCATGCGCTGACCTATTTACAGTCTACCCTGTCCGTTATCTGATGCAGCATTCAGAGGAATGAGAGATTTGTATCAGGACCAAACCGCCCTTTTTACCACATCACATGACTACCCTCCCCCTCAGTCGCCACTCTTTTCCTCCCTCTCTGTTAATTAAGATGGTAGATGTGATAATGTATTAAATATGCACAGCACCTCTCATCTAAGAATATCTTGTCAGAAAGAGGAGGGGGGGGGGAAGAGGCAAACTTCCCTTCACCAGTATCTGCTCATATGCGCTTTGCTAATGTGTTTCGAGCCATCATCACTGAAAACCAAAAACTGAATAACAAGACGTAGAGCTCAAAAATTCATTAAGAGGAAATTTGACTGATATATTGTAGTCTGAATCAGCTTCCCTGCTTTCTTCCATCAAAAAAGCACGACCACATGCCACAGAGCGATGCAGTTCTTCACAGGGGGGACGTTTTCAAAAATATGAGGCATAATCCTGCATGTAATGAAACTGCTTCGGACATTAATATGGATCTGAGCGGATTCACAGTGAGAACTCATCGCCCACGCCCATGTGAGTGAGTCAGTCTGAGGAAGAAGTGTTGAAAGTGAAATGAAGGTTTAAACCTCTAGGTTGTCGCTCGTCTCTTTGATGTCAGGACAGAGATAGAGTCTAATTACAGGGAACGGAACAAAAAGCCCAGCAAAAATGCAGTTTATTCATAATTCGCCGTGATTCCCTCGCCCTCATTAATTGCCGGGTGCCTTTAAAATAGATTTCAGTGCAGAAATACAGTCCTATCAAATACGCTTTAACGAATCAATCAACACCTTCTCGATGACTTGTCTCTCTCGTTTACTGGTGTGGATACCTCAGGATGATTCGCTGTTTCAATACTATAACATTTAAGCATAATTGCAGTCCTGCTCTACTTAGCTCTTTATTGAGTTAAAAATAGATTTCACTGTGTAGACGTATTGGTCAAACAATTTCCCATGTAAACCCGGTATCAAGTGGATTGGACAGTTAAGTGTTCGCTTCACTTTATTACATTGAGGACATTTTGTCAGTAGCTGTAGTAAATCACCTTGAGATGAAAATGTGTACTGTTATTAGCCTGGCAGTTTTCTATAATAGCCTATAAGTGTAATATAAATGAACAATTGAAATCATTCTAACTGCACAGACATTTTAGTAACATAAGGGCACGCGCTCACAGCCGACTTCATTTATTTACACAGACGTAGCTTTTTATCTGAGTTTTACACAGCACTTTCTTCTGTTCTTATGTAACACATCTGCAGCTCATGCATTTTAAGTGCTCTTGCAGTGACTGGCCAAACATCCTGGTTGATTTCGATTCACATGTAAGGAGCGTTGGAGGAAGCAATAAACTCTTTCACTCAAACACCATTAGCAATAGCACTCAGCAAAAGTACCACTTTCAGTAGATCACTGAAGTAAATGTATTATCAGCCATGTGTAATTAAAGTACTAAATGTAGAAGCACTCCTTTCAGATTGTTGAATGATTGCATATCTCGTATTATTGTAATATTGCTGCAAACACATTAACAGTATTGTAATGTTACAGCTGGTTGAAGTGAAGCTTATTCTAAAAAATGTATATACTGTTGCATATTCTTAATGAGAAGCACTGCATCTGGGAGCGTAAACTAATTATATGATTTGTTTTGAAAGTAATTAGAAAATACAGCCTTTTCACTCAAAAATGTAATTGAATAGAAGTGTTACTAAAGACTGAAATGTTCAATGGAAGGATCTCATCATTGTCTATGTCCCAGTAATTAGATTGATACACAACTAAACTGACAACAATATGTTTTGTAGGACACATAATTTGTGTCTGGATTATGTTTAATAAATAGAAAGCACTACATTTAGGCAGCAGGAGGTAGTGTGGGTGCACAGTGGGCATACAAAGCACATGCATGTCACACTGAGAGCAGGGTTCACATCCAGAATCCCATCTGTGGCTTGGTAAGCAATGAAAACACCTTGCAGGTTTTTTTCTTATTTAAATAAACTCTCACTTTCACTTTGTGATCGCAGTCACTGAACATCTTGTACAATATTACTCTCTTAAACTATCCTTAAGTAAGAAACCAAATACCTTTTTGAGTGAAATTCTATTTTAATGTTGTTTAAGTTGTACGTTTTCAACCTAAATATGAATATTCATAAGTGGAGATAAAAATAGCTCGGTAAGCTTTATAATTGTTGTGTGATTTAACAGAAGTTGGTAAAGTAAAGAAGCTGTGACTGCACCAGTGAAGCTGCTGCTGTTGGAATAACTGTGGAATAACAATGAATTCACACTATTTATCCATGATATTGAAGCGAAAGGGTGTGAGAGAATATGAGTGTGTCTAAAGGAACAGATTTGCCATTATGGCCCCTGACATTTAGTTAGCAACTAATCGTTGTCATATGTGAGTGTGGGTGTGTGTGTGTGTGTGTGTGTGTGGCTGTGAGTTTGTGAATCTCTATCTTACATTTTTTTCTGTACTTCATTATGTATGCTCATCCAGCCTAATATATGTGCGTCCTCAGACGCACACACCGGTGTGCGAAGGTGGTTGTGTGTGCAGTAATGTGACTCCTCATCACAGAAATAGCTGATATTAGCTATGGTTAATTAAAATGAGTAAGGACAAAGGTCAGACAATCAGCTCTCACGTCTCTTCTCTGGAGAGGGAATAGCTACAACATAGGTAGATAGTAACTTAGGCATTTTATATCTAGACACTAGATATTGGTTGAAAGAAAATCTCCACATAAAGGTTGAATTCATATTCTTACTTTCCACATTTATTCTGCCTCACGTGCTTTAACCAGAATATCCAAAATTGTTAGGAGTTTTTCTCCTAATGTCATGGAAGCTTGATTGCTCTCAGCGTGAAGATTCTGGACCTACTTTACTCGCAGTGAATAACAAAGTCTTGTTTTCTATTCTTTGTATTTTTAAATGCATGTTTACAATTGTACATCAAAATCAGCCTCAGATTATGGTAATGACTTACTCACTGAGATTTTTCTTGGATGCTGAATCACATTAATTATCCTTTTCCAAAATATTTTCTACACGTCCGTGTTTGTGGATAGCTTTAGATTAAGGGACTGAACAAATTAACCTCTGATGCTGCTCAATGTTGCCACGTTAGTTAGTGAAACATCGCAAGTTGTTCTAGAATGAAACACTATAATAGTGATTATTAATTATTAAAGACTTTGAATAACAGTCTTCTTCCTCTAAAACCGTGAGAGGCAAACATTTAAAATTGGTCATAGTGCACAATATTATACAACCACAGGTTTCAGCATAGACAGCTGTATAATAACAATATAAACCTGCTGTAAAACCTTAATATTGACATAAACAGTGATATTTTCTCTGTATTAGTCTTAAATGAAGGGAGACCCAGGTATTTCATCAATTCCCCCCTTTTCCTGCATCAATTTGCTTTTGATGCTGATCACCTTTTATTCAAATTCCCCATTTCCTTCATGTACACCTGTTGTCTTGGTGAGGTCAAAGTACTGTAAATCTCTGCTGTGTTATTTGTATAAATACCATACATCAACCTGATCAAACTGAATTGCAGTTTTGATTTCGCTTTCATTTTCCAGTCACATATTGCCAATGTTAGCTTCTTTCAGATGATTGCAGAAACGTGCCAATTCAAGCTGTGTTATCTCTCTACTTTTCTTTTCAGCTGTACAACTGGGTCTTAAATCACTATTCCTCTGGAGCTAGCATGTTCTTGTCTCTACTTAAGAAGCTTCAAATGGCCAGGTCGTTGTTTTTCCCAGCAGGAAAATAGCTGTTATTGAGCCAAACAGTGGGTGTATTTGAACTGATTAAATCAAAGCTGGTTTGTCCAACAATCCAGAGGTTTGAAACCAGACTAATGGAACATTCACTGCGCCTGCTCTTCCTTCTTCAACCGAAATATCAAGTCTCAAACACCAGTGACTTCAAATAAGTTCTAGCGTTCTTTTGTTCTTTGTCTGTAAGTCAATCTAACTCAACCCTCCCTGTGAAGATTTCACATTCAACACTGTCCAATGTTGGAAAACCACAAACAAACTAGAGCATTCTGAACCAGTTATTATCCAACTCAGAGCTAACACACTTAATCAGTTGATCTTTTCTGTTGATTGACAGAAGTCCTCACTGGCTCCCGCCTCCACTCTGTTTACACATGATAATTGATGGCCGATGCGGATAAGATATTAAATAGTCAACATTTACAATAACAATATTGTTATATATATAGTTTGATTCAACAATAAACTTTATTATAAAAAACTATAAATACATAAATACAACCAGTACTTGAATCAATATTTTTTTTTACAGGGAATCTGAACATAGTGCGTCTGAATGTTTTTCTGTGATACAAAAGGAAACTGTGAAGGACATTGATCATCAAGATTATTAATGAATAATGAATATAATTGTAGATTATTAATGTAAAAGTGATAGTGCTCTATATTCAATGTCATGTCAGATTCAAATGAGGTCGACCCTTAATTTATATCTGCTGGTATCAATCCTCTACACCCTCTCATACTTTTTAAAGTATATTAATAAAAGTGTCTCTTTGTCACTTTTGGTAACGTTCAGGTCAGCTGAACGCCAGCTTCTCTTAAAAGGGTGCTGTAAAGAGAAAACGTAATAATAATCTGTGTTTAATCTGTAAGAAGATTTCAGTTGAATTCCGAGCACGTAGGCGACTCTGGCAAGCTCCTGAAGGATGAGACAGACAAGCTGAGTGTGTGAACGATCTCAATTCTGAATACTCATCTACCACTGGTGTTAGCCCATGGCTTTTGGTGGTGTTAAACAGTTGGTTGTCAGAGGTGTAAATCACAATAGAGACATTGGCTCTCTCCTCTCTCACTTCTGTGTGGATCCAAGCACGGCCGGTTCTCTAGGCAATATTTATCATACAATACAACCTTCATCAACAGCGGGATGGCTGTGAAACAGATTTGCTGGAGGGTGAGGCATTGCCAGACTTCCCAGAGATACACTGGCCTTAATTGGGCAGATAAATATCACAGGCTGCGCTCCCCGGCCCTACAGCACTGTTGCATACATCACCCTGAATGCAGACTGACCACTCGCAGTGGGGTGCCGCCCGCCTGTCTGATCCCTGCAAATTCATCTGGTGCCCAAAGTGCAATTAAAGAGTCTGCTTCCTGGACTCGTAGCTGTACCAGGGAATCCAGCGGTCATCATTATTAACAGACTTAAAGCAGCGTCCAGGGGATGTATTATCAAAAACCTAAAAAGGCAAATTGGAGAAGGAAGACTGTCTTATTACCTAGAATCAGAGTCACTGGTGTTTGTTACGAGCGCCGTTATTTGAACAACTCTGCTGTAAACAAAACAGCAGCAATGGACATCTGTATTCTGCAAAGTACAAGCTCAGAGTTTTCAATAATGAGCAATTTATTGAATATTCATGACTTTGGCCTTTCCGAAGCCCTCTGAGGCCACGAGTCGCCCCGCATCACCAACGTGTTGTTTGGTCCCAAACCTCTACCCAGCAGCACACGGGGCGGATCGTGAAGCAAACCAGTCAATAGTGGCCACCGTCAGAGAATGAATGTGGCAGCTGTCACACATGGACAACAGCCCCTGCTGCTTGTGCACACCTCCAGGGTTTTTGTGTACGCACAGAGAGGCAAATACCACACACATTCACTTTCACATGCAAACACACACTGTGGGAGAAATCATTAATCCTCTTCAGCACTTGAACCTTGAATTGTTTGTCAGCCAGAGCTAGTTAAAATGGACTTATATGACTCATCACTGGGAGAGAAAAAAGATCCGTACAGAAATAGGCGGAGGAAGAGAGTGTGGCAGAGAAAATCCTGAATGTGTTTAGACCCTCGTTCCGTTAAACGTCTTTGTTTCCAGACAGGTCGCCGCTCCCTTGAAATCCAGGCTGCTTTTCTACAAGATGACCAGATCAGACATAAATGTCAATATTCCAGGGTCATGTGGATAATAAAGAGCGGATTTCACATTGCTCAGATGATAATACGTCCTCCAGAATATTTTCAAAGAAACTCATCGTAACTATCAAGGGCAATTTGACAAGTGTGATCATTGACAGTTTCCGACATGACCGAAAAGTCTTTCCACAGTTCCACACAGTTTTGATTTCCCAGCAGCAACTGTGGATTTTCAATGAAATTACATTTATGTAAATGCAGAGGTGAGTTAATATTTATATGGATTATCATTTTAGAGATGTAATGTATGAGATTGTCTCTCCTAAAGATCCAACAAAACTTGAATATGATTAAATTCATCAAGGGAGTTTGTGATTTTATGTTTTGACCTTGAATTTTGACAAATAGCACGTGAACGCGACATTAAAAGACTTGAGTCTGTTTGAACTCCCACACATGCATAAATATTACTGCAAACTAACGCGTGACTATTCAGTATAGGGCAGATCCACGCTGGGCTTCTGTCCTTTGACTGTGTGTAGTGAGTGTGTGCTCGCTGCCAAATGCTCTCTCCCCATTAATCACGATCCGGGCTCTAAAGTTTGAACTTTGACCTTTTAACACTGCATCAAGGCTCGGTGACAGATGGAGACAGAGCTTTGTGTCCTCACATCAGATCATCCATTTCACACACACACACACACACACACACACACACACACACACACACACACACGGAGTGGGAAAGAGAGAGAGACACTCTCTTTCCCGACATGAGCTGGGATGCACTAAGGGTCTCCCATAGCAACCGTCGTCTGGTCATCGGCTGATATTCCGTTTGTTGGAAAGCAGCGTGCCCTCTGACAGGTTCAGTGTTTCATTTTGACAATAAACTATTTGAAATAAGCTCCTAGCTCGGCCTCTCTTATCAAAGACACTCTGTAGCCACGCAGCTAATTGAAAAAGCGGCGATCCTCCTTGAGACTGAAAGCAGAGTGGCCCGTGCAGAGGAATTGTGTTGTATCATAAGCAAGATGCCGAGCCTGAAAGACACTGATTAGCTTGAATAAATTAGAAAACTATTTCAATAAGTGGGTGATAGCTTATCTTTGAATTGCATGCCCAGTGCTGCGCTCTCATTGAAGATTAATTGCCTCTCACAAGGTATTTTCGAAAAGTTCATTTTAATCAATTGATTTCCCTTAATTCACAAATTCCCCACAAGTGCATGAAATTGGTAACAAGCTCTCCGTAATCACGCTTTCTGCGTCGTTACCCCCATTGGCAGTTACTCATCATATGTATCAGTTGTGACATTTGCTAAAGCATGTTATTTTTGCACCATTAGGTCATGACAGGAATATCATCATAAACCAGCGCCTAATTACAAGTTGAACAAAAACTGGGCTCATCGTTTCCATTTGATTTCTGCCAGAAGCAAAGGTTGTTCCAGCATTTCTAACAGTGAAATATTTTATTATTTTTTATTGTTTATCAGTCTAATGAACTCACCTATTGTAATTATATATAGAAAATTAGTTCTTCAAGTTTTCATGCTGTTTTCTCGACAATATAAGATGTTACAGCAAATACTCAAGAACTTGGACACAATTAAACTGTTTCACAATGTGACTTCAGGAAAATCTGTACATTGCCCGGACATTTTAAAGGCTCAAGGCAGAATTGTCCAATGTTTTCTCTTTTGTCCAAGGCTATCATCACCTCACCAGTAAATTATTATTGTTACCACAGTATTGGGGTCATTTCTGTTACCATCAGACACAGGAATGCTGCCTTGAAGCAAACAATTGGGCCACTGAACTGAACTGAGAGACGAACATCGCTGCAGGGTTACAGCTGAAGTAATGGGAATAGATTGTACGGTAAAAATGTATGCCAGGTGCATTTACAGTGATACAGTGAGGTGTAGGTGCTCATTGAGACACGCAGCCAAAATAACAACTAGGTCACACCTTCAAAAAAGAGGTACTCCAGAGGAATCCCATGTTAAAGGCAACAATTTGCACTTGTTTTACCGAACATTTTATCTCAAAAAACATTATACTCTACTGTGCCCACACAATCATTGGACCCCGAGGCGAGTTCCTGCACTGCATTAATAAGCTAAATCACAAGATTCATCATATGTAATGATACCATTATGGAATAATGTTCATCAGCTAATGTGCACTTGCTGGGAATCTATTTGTGTCTTTAGCAGGTCGGCGTCTGCTCCAACTGTTCACATCTCAGTTAATTTTTTAAACCCGACCAACATCTTAGCCACAAGGAGATTTCAAGAATATGAAGAGATGCCAAAAACAGACAAGCAATAAGGGCTGATGAGGTTTTATGTCTTGGCCGTGTCATTCCAGCACTTAGTCCATCTCCTCTATTGCTCCTGGGCTCAAATATATGGAAAGAAAAAGAAAACACATATTTTTCTCTGAACATTTTTATTGCTTTTTATTATTGGCGCATGGCTGTGTGTGTTCTTCTGTTTGAAATGATTGGGATTGATATGTTTAATAATGTTATAAGAGAGCAGCGGTTGATATTGGAGGTGAAAACCGTGAGCCCACGCGTAGACACAAACACGCACCGCGCTGTCGGCGTCGCTGGAACACATTTTATATCCAAAAGGTCATTCTTTTTCCCTTCTATTGCATGTGTTTTTGAAGATTTTGGTACAGGACTCTATTAAGTCAACTTGTTTAGCCTGAGGGCCATGAAACAGTTGTGTGACAGATAAAAAACACACCCATCTTCACTGAAGGAAACTCACATCGCCCAATTGGACGGCCAAGATTTTTCCAGCCGTTAAAGATATGTGTTTTTGTTACGACCAAGAAAGGAAGTTTCCAATTATGTCAGATTTCTCTACTTGGATAAACTTTTTATTTCCACACCTAAGCACTACAAATTACCTCTGCCTGCTTTATGACAACACAAATGGAGGTAATCCCTTTGAGTAACATAACCTGTCACTGTTTAGGTTTTGCTTCCGTGTCTGACACCTAATTAACTGAGTGGAAGTTGGTTCTTCTTTGCTGCCTGCAGTGAGGAAAGGGGATAGAAAACATGTTGGAATAGCTGTGTGGCCATTGTCTCATTACTGAGGTTTATTTTCGGCACTACACACACAGGTGTATTTCACAGGTTTATTATAATCCATCTGTACAAATATCATCTCTTAACAACCTCCAGTTTGGAAACGCTTTGGAGTGATTTTAGAAATGCAAATAGTTATTCAAAGATCTCCTCAGGATTTATCCACCGTTTCCATCAAATCTGCCCGGATCCAATTTCCAACTGCTACACGTCGTTGATTAAAGACAATCTGTCCTCAGATCAGTAAGCATCTGGAGTTTAACAAGACCATAACACTGTGTTGTGTTTGGACTGGAGGATTATGATGATGGACAAATGAAGGATTGGAATTACAAAAGATGAGATGGGGTGATTATTTTTTTCTCTCTCTTCCTCCCTCCCTTGCCCCTCAGCTCTCCCTGACTTCTCTACCTCCCTAAGCTGCCGTTCATTACCAGTGGCCCAGGCTACCCCTCTGCACTCTAATTGGAAACCAGATAGAAGCAGGTTTAGCCAGTAACAAGGTTCTGCAATTTGGTAGCACAAGTCCTCCTGCAGAGGCCTGTCAGAATTCATGGAATTGCGTGCTTCCCTCCTCGCAGCTCCTGTAGAAACCCCCCTTGCATTTACATAGCACAGCTGTAAGCTTTTCCGTAATTCAAGGTGGCGTCATTAGTGGCTTAGTTATTCATCCCGAGGTGTCCGACAGGAGGGAGATGACGCCGCCCGTATCCGCTGAGGCAGCTCACTCTCAGCACCGCCCGCGGGGCTGGAGAATAGGAAATTAGAGAGGAATGGGCCAACATGACAATCACAGCATCCTTAATGAATAACCACGTAAAGAAAACAACAAGCAGTGTGTGTATGGGTGGTTCTGTTTAGCATAATACTCAACCTTACATAAGCTGTTTTCATACATGAACGCCAGAAAATTGGGTCAATATGTCTTATTTTTCACATTGGAGGAACGCAGCAGGAGATTCTCCGTGTCAGACATTCACAACAATGGGAAGGTGACAGGTGAAGCCTAGGTAGATTTTGTGGGAGGCAGGACGTGGCACATAGAGGGAAAGCAGTGTGTCTTTGTTCACAGCACATCAACACTACAGTCTGCCCTTATCACTTGTCTTTCCAAGTTCTGAGTGACACTTCCTTTTCACGCCTGCTGCATGTTATAAACGTCATCAACATGCCCTGTGAATTTTCCAGACGTTTTCTGCATTTTCTCACATGGGCTCACATTTTCCCGACATCCCCTCAGGAAAATTTCTGAAAAATGTCCGGATGTCCGTGCATGTCTGAAAACAGAGACAAAGACGTAAGAGGAATTCTTCAGAATCTCATTGGACACATCAATACCCAGACACCATGAGATTATTTGACCAAGCTGTGGAACAAATAGCCTCTTTATATTTGGGTCTCTGTAACATTGCTTTTTTGTGCGTCAGTCTGAAAGCATGTCATCAAATTACAATTCCAGTAAAGTAAAAAATAAAAAAAAAGAATTGAAAATGGCACTTGAGGCAGTTGTAGGACTAACAACGGGCTTATTCTGCCACTGACATTCAAATATACTGCCTTATACAGGCATAGTAGAATTTAAGTGCTAATAAAACCTGGTGTATTTTTTTTCTATTTCAGTTAAATATAACATTCAAGAAATAAAAAATTATCAGCAGAGCCAGTGTGACTAAAGGTTGTATGCAAGTTTTTTTTTGCATATTTGTGTGTTTGCATCGCACTGGTGTGAAATACATTTAGTGACGGTCGTGCAAGAAGATTGTGTCTTTGTTCATTTAATAACCCAATGCTCTTCACTACACCACTGACACACACACACATTAAATAAACATATATGCTGTGAACAATTATAATTCAGAGATAAATTAATGCTAAGAGGATTTGACATCAAGAGATATATAAGTAGATATCAACTTAACACTTTTGTAACTTTTGTTATGCGATGTTCTCATAAGCACGTATAGAGTTTCAAATGGGTTTGAGTTTGCTATATGTGAATCCTCCTCTGGCCTCGATATCAAGTGTCCATCCTTTGGCCCCTTAGCAGCTTGCAATGTATCTGCACTGTAACCTAGCAACATTACTAACACCTCAACTTGTTTAGGATGCTTTATTTATTTTATTTCACTTTTTTAATTGGGAGCAACAGATGGCAGAATCATATTTTTTCAAGCTGTGCATTTTCACACATTTCTGGAACATTGTCATGACAGCATTTGTTCGACTCAACAGTAACTGTAGTGATTTGGACCTTTGTACTCTCTCACATATATTTTCACTGAAAGGTTTTCAAACTATATTATTAAGCTCATCCTCTGCTGTAATGCTTGGCTGTTTAACACATTTTCGTACCTTGTTCATGGTCAGACTCGCCGGTGGGACTACCATCGGGACAAATCATGGTGGTTCCCTTGCATCCACGGATCAGTGAACCATAAACATTTTTATTTTTTTGCCGGCCCTGTCAGTCTCTGTACTGGCCCTTTCTGTGCACCTGTAGTTCGGGGGTGCATGAGAACGGGCTGCCATTCAAGACGCTAAGATATAATTTTCAATTGTCATGAAATTTTGCCCTCTGTGGCAGCCAAAGATGTTATACCAGCCTTCAAAAACCCTGCTGACGATCAAAAAAATATCTCACTAGCCGAGCAAAACAGGCTACAAGATTACAAATAACCCCAATTAAATACTCCATTCCAAAATAATATATGTTGTAATGAATAAACAGCTCATGGTCTGGTCTTGGGATATGAGACAACCTGCATTTATTTAAAGCCAAGTTAAAGTAAAGCACAGCAGATGGCACTTTGCACAGCTCAATAATGCAGGAAAGGGGCCAGATACTCTGTCTAGATTTCGGGATATTTATGAAACTAGATTCTAATAAGTGAAAAGTGTTTTCATGCACATGTTGAATATACTTTTTAAAGTCATATAACAAAAGCATGGCTCATGGTCTTGTGAATACGCTGCTGTTCTTCACAGACATCCCAGTTCCACTGATGATGAAAGTTTGACTGTATTGGACACATTGATCTTTGATTCTGTTTGCCGGACTTGCTAGTTATTCTCAGACGGAGCAGTGTTACCGGTATGCAGTGAAGTAACTGAGTCACAGTAGCCTTGTGCTGAAAAAAACTGAAGACTCTTCATGTGAACCTCTGAAAACCTCTCAGTCCCTGCCAAGGAGAGATAGGATCAGCAGACAACCCCAACATTTTCAATTTTGTGCTATCAGACACCAAGGAGATGTGTCAACAGTGGGGTCCTACAGCAAGTAAACACAGAGCCTGACAAGCAATAACCTAGATTCAACATCACCTCCGGTCCTCTCCCAGTGAGGGTCCACCACTTTCATCTCATTTAGATCCAGATCTGTTTATCAGAAAGAATGGCTATGCCCCCAGAAAACAGAAACTTCTAGTGCTGAGAGGCTTTTTGGGGCCGCTCCCTCACATCATACTGGGCCAGTGTAACGCTGGGTGACTATATATTTGAATTGTACCATAACTGAATCATAGAAGGTTTTTACTTGAATTGTTTGATGGTTCCAGTTATGTGAGTATTGATGCTTTCAATGTTGCATTACCCATGTAATTGCCTATAGGCTGTTTGCTCTTTCTATAAAATTAGAGCCAGAGAATTCCCGTAATACATAACAGTGATTATATGTTATACGGTATAAGAATGCATACCTCCACCAAGGCCCAATAGTATATAGCAAGTTGGTGGTATTTAAAGGTTTCTATCCCTATTTGTAACTGTACAGCATCAATACATGAGGTAACTTAGTGTTTGATTGATTCGCTCCAGAGTTTATGAGGCTTTAAACATAATGAAAAATAACTCGTAAACGTGTTCAGTACAACACGAGACGTGAGGCTCACAGCATCAGTGTTCAACGTGACCGGAACAACAGGCAGACATGATCTGACACCATCCATTATTACATGATCGTAAGTTTCTCCCCTAAATCATCCTAATAAAAAATGAATTATGAAGGTGAACTAGTTCATTTTAAGTGTGAACTGGCCCTTGCCGATCCTACACTATCCGTCCACTAAGTACTGTGGTGATCTATTCTGCAGTTTTTATTTATTGCTGTTAAGTAACACACAAACAAACTGGAGGTAATTAATCAGTGCTATAGATATGGCAGATGTTGTCAGTATTTATGCTGTACCCTTCACCATACATCATCTGTGTTGTTGGTCAAAGCAAGTGAGAGTGGCTGCAGCTGAACTGGACAGAGCTCAATGACAAAAGAGGCCACGTGACTCCAGAAGTTTGAGTGGATCCAAAGTGGAACTCTGGAAATTGTTGAATCAACTTTTCTTTTGTTCGTTTTTTCGCCCGGCTTCAGGAGGGATCAAAGGGGAAAGAGTTGGAAGCCCCCCGACGACTGTGAAGCCATTAATGTATAACACAAAGCTCCCTCAAAGATTCAAATCTTACCGATTAATATAGTGTCTCATAAGCCTGTGTGTGTATCCTGTGTTTAAGTGTGTGTGTGTGTGTGTGTGTGTGTGTGTGTGTGTGTGTTTCCGTTCGCACTCATGACTTCACATGCACTTATTTAAATGTGTTTAACTGCCTTTGTGGGTGGCTGCTTGTGTGTCTGTGGGTTTTCAGCAGCCTAAGTACCGCAGCTTTTAACATCAAGGCTCCAAGAGGATTTAAGTGCCCAGAAACTTTCAAATTATGATTGTAAGTGATGTCCAGCAGGGACTGTTGATGAAATGCCCTCGTCGAAAAAATAACTTTTCTTTTCTTTTGCAAACATAAAATAATTACTTTGTATTTGCGAGACCCAGCTTCCAATCCACCTGAAGTGTTGCCGGGATCCATCCCTACTAATCACAGCCCACATCTCGGTTATTGTTGAGCGATTTATAAAGGTCTGGTTTTGTTCTTATAAATCGCTGTTTGTTGAATAACTGGGTCAATTGAGGCGTTTGTGGGCGAGACTGACTCACAGTTCCAAGGTCTGTCGGGAAGTATTAAACATAGTTCTGGTCAACAGCGTGATCACTGCTTGTGATAGATTTTACCTTCAATATTACGGTTTTATTAAAAACTCTATGGTCTTGTGTGTATCCTGTTTTACTTTATGATTTTAGCATTCAGGGCTTTTATTATTTTGTGATGTGTCGCACATTTCATTATAGATTAGCTCACTTGAACAACCTTTAATTGGGGCATTATGCAAGACATCCCTCTGTTCGTTAAGTGAAATCTTTACTTGAGCGAAAACAGATAACAGTGTAGTATTCATTAAGCTCATTGCAAATTGTTCTTTATGTGCGAGGAAGGGTGATTTGTGGATATGTGGCACAAACCTAAATGAGAAGCATATTGGGCAATGAAAAACCACTGCAGTGTAAAGCTCAATTGAACCAAATGCCAAAGATCTGCGTTTGCACAATAACGTTTGTGTATATTACGATAAGTTGTAGCGACAGGCAAGTTTACTGCAGGTCGCCCTGAGGAGAACTTGCTTTGTTTGTGATGCGATTTCGTTGAGATGGAAGATGAAGTTCATTTCATGTTTTATTTCTCATTTTATGGTGATTTAAGAGCTACTCTTTTGAGAGAGATGTCCTTCAATTCTGATGATACAATTTTCTGCATGGGAGATTTTATTTGTAGAGCCTTGGACAAGATGACGTTATTTGTGTCGAGAGTTGTTGAAGAAGTTATGTGCCTGATAAATGCTTCACTTGTATATGGATGACTAAACACATCCTGAAAACACAGGCTTAGTAATATCTACCAGGAAGCAGGAGGAGGAAGCTTGGGTTAGCTTGGGTTCTGGTAAGTTTGTTCGCTAGTTGGCTTGTTAGCCTAACCAGTATTTTACTGTCAGACTGTTAAAAAGAATCCCTGTTTTGGTTATACACACTGCAACCTGAGTATGAATATTTTTTACTAACGTGATGGTTCAATATGTTTTCTCATTTGTCAGACACCCATTCTACCTTCCTTCCCACTTATGTAATATTACATACGGATGATACCGGTGAAAGAACAGGATGTTGCAGATATGAAATGTTAATCTTGTTTCTGTATTATTTTTCTCTTCCCTTCTAGTTCCTCCCAAGATATATGACATTTCGTCTGACATCACTGTAAACGAGGGCAGCAACGTGTCACTCATCTGCACAGCCAGTGGGAAACCTGAACCAACCCTTTCCTGGAGACATATAACCCCATTAGGTGAGTTCACTTCACCTTCCTTATACTTATGCTAATGAATGGGTGAATGAATAAATAGACTGAAAGACGGATGGATGGATGGATGGATGGATGAATTGAGAGAGGAAATGAGGAGCCACGGAGGGGATCAATAGGTATTAGAATGAGAAGGAGAGTGTACTGTTAGTTATGTTGGAGATGAAGGGATGGAGAGGGGGAAGGGATGCAGCGAGAGATGGATGTGGTTGGATATATCCAGGGTTGTGGGGGGTTGACGTAATAATGTATTCAAGTGAACATAGAGGAATATTATGGGGGTAAGACCTGAGTAAATTGTCAGTGGGGTCTTGCAGTGGCATGGTCGTTTACCTCCATGTATTCAAAGGCTGTAGCAGAAGCTGATTTATTGTTTCTTTGTGTAATCAGTTGTGAATACGACCACCAGTCTCTCTTCCGCTGCAAAAATAGCTGCATAGATACAGTGGTGAGATAATGGAAATACTTGTTTACTCGCCTGTATATAGTCAACCTTAGCCAGAGCCTTAAGGTATACCTGGAGCAAGGTTTACAATGGAGTAATTGCATGAAATGTGGCTGTACCATATTGTTAGTTTTTAAATAAACAGCTACTGATGTTTCTAAATCTATTGCCCACAATAATATACATAACCCACAGTTCAGGTTTGTACATAGACTGCTCAATCCCACATTAAAAAACAGTCATCTGTCTGCCACTAAATCAGACTTGTTGACGAGTACTGACCAGTTATAGAATAAAACTACAGCGAGCTCTTTAATTTGCTCTGGCAGTTTGTAGTTATTTAAGGTGGATTATCGAAGGATACCTTGACTGTTATCATTCTGATTTATTTAGGTGTTTGGTTAGTTTGGGCACACATACACCATTAGGTGCTTTAATTCCTGATTCCTTCCTTTGAAAACTCATTCCAAAGCGTTTAACTGTTGCTGCACAACACCCACCCAGCCACTTCTAGTCCTCCCTCATTTTCATATTAATGGATTAGAGCCTGCTGTGCTTATCTGATAGCTGTGAGGGTGACTGCATTTATCTTATGGCTGTCAAATCCTCCTCTCTAGCGAGCTTGCCCTGATTGCATTGGGGAAGTTTTCAGAAGATGATCAAAAGGGCCATCCGCAGAGTCCAAATGGCAGTCACTCATTCTACTTTGAAGTGTCCACACTTTGAAGTGTGCCAGGGAAGAAATGATATGCTGGTCAAATGAAAGGGCCCGGGACTAAATGTAATCACAGACTGTCTCCCAGTACATCAGAAAAGAAGCCATTTGAAATTGGGATCTTTGAGTTTGCTTTTGTAGTGTGGGGTGATTTGTCCAAAGGACGTGGTACAACTGAAAGGTTGTAATAGGCTAATTACCTATTGATGGAATTCCATTAAATGTGTTTGATATGCAGAACACTCTGCTCCCACCAGTGGGCTGGCAACATGAACATGCAATCACAGCACATGAAAATATTTACCTCAGGTAGAAATACAGCAGGTCCGACCTTTTCGACCAATAGAAGAAAAGAAGAAAAGAAAAACCTAACCCCAAAAGGGAGTTCTATTAATAAATGACCCAAATTATGGCAAATCGTATGATGTGTAAGACCTGGATTTCCATTAACACCAATAGCAAAATTACAGGGTCTAAAAACACCAACAGGTCATTCAAAATCATTATAACTATGATCATCTTAGGTTACTAGAGAAATGGGAAAAATATATTATCTGTGTCTAGTCATTTGTTTTGCCTGTCTTTTCCGCCAACTAAAATGCCTGGAGATTGTTATTTCAATCAAGATTAGTTTGGTTTTCCCTTGGCAGTCAGGTATTTTGATAAATTCCACTATAGTGAGCGCTCCTGGCCATTGGTCACTGCTCAATATACAAGTATCTGTGACGAATTTGTAGGCAATTTGTCAAACAGATAGGATAATACATTTTCAACTTTCATTTTTCATCATAATATATATTTCAAAATTGTACAGAATCTTAAATGAATTAAGCCGTGAACTCTTCCGGCAGTGGGATTTCGTCTTTCTGTATTTGGTTTGCGTAATCACTTTCATTGACAGGAGGCCAAGCAGGTGAAATGGCTGTGAAGTGACAAAGCTGGCTACATGGCAACTTTCATTTGCTTGCCTTACTCTTGTCAACACTCAGCCATTTTGGGGGTGGGGATTTTTCACACTGTAGATAGTTCTGCTGCGGCAGTCAAGTGAAGTTTGACAGAATGATAAATTGCCCTGAATGACTGTCAAGTTCCTATTCCCACTCTGAATGTTTTGTGTTTGCATTTTTCCTCCTCTCTCCATCCTGCCAACCAGCAAACTGCCAGCTAATAATACAATTTGTGCATCCAGTGAAGTGTGGCCATAAGCGGTTTATCGAGGCGATAATTTGGCTCAGCGGATCATCTTTGTTGACAGGCTACTAAGAGAAGGAATAGGGCCAAAATATGTCTGTGGCTTAATGGGTTTAAAGAATATGTTGTTTTGTTTAAATCTATAAATAAAATTGGTTAGCCATAAAGTTTTCACAATTTTTAGGGGTGATAGCTGCACAATATCAGCTCTTAAGACAGAAAACCATACTCCCCTTATCAGCTGGTGAGATCTGGCTATGCAAAGTGAACGTTTCATGCTCTCCTTCCCCTTATCAACCACTGTCAATGTGCCCTTGAGCCAGGATTTTACCCCCAACTGTTCCAGTCCTGCAGCTGAGTCACCAGTTGAAAAAACAACTAATGGGAAACATTGAAGTGCAATCATTCTGACCCTGCAGCTTCTCAGCCAGGCTTTTGATGTCAATAAAAATTTTCAGAATTAACTAGCTTAAATAAAAGCTGAATTTAAAGGAGGAACACCATTAGACGAAGTGGGATGGTAACACTCCCAGAACCCACTCTGTCGCTATTAACGCAACTCTTGACAGGCCTAGTTACTTTACTCCTGAGGATTAAGATAGCTCTGGTGACACGTCTGCTGCCCACATAGGACTCTTTCCTCACTACTTTTTCGTAGGTCACAGAAAGAGAGAGGGGGGGGGGATGAAATATCCTTTAACATAGTGTGTTTGGTTTGGTTGGCTGGACGGCTGGATGGCTGAATGGCTGGGCAAAATTGCTTTGATAAGCTTTTTCCCGTTGAGATTTGAATCCATGCGATAGAAGTGTGACCTTTGAAAAGGCTGACTAGAATCCGAGAGCAGATATTTGATTGTTTCCTGTGATGGGACTCGGCGGGGACACATTCTTCTCTCTCTTTACAAGCAGCCACTCTACATTTATCAATGACACACTGTAAGTTTTCCTTTGCCTTTTCATATGAGTTCATATCTTCCCTAAAACACACCCCGGGGAAACATACAGCAGCATCCTCTCCGCCAACATCTCCCTACAATATGTACATTGTACTGGAGCTTATTCAAAGCTGGATCCAACAGAACTCGCATGGTCTTAAAGTGAAAACAGCAACTGCATGAATACAGTAGCTCAGTCAGTTCCTATGTGAGCAGTGCAATGAATAATTCAAGCCCGACTTTATGTCACTGCTACAAACCTTGAGTTGTTTGTGCCATGTCGCCCTGCATTTTGGAAGCTCTTTAAGAGATGCTAAGCAAGTTTTTTTGCGTTCTCTTCAGCTGGGATCTCTCATTCGGTGCCGGGGTTCCTTTTCTCCCAGTTTTCAGTAAACCCAACACACAAGTACGCTTTACAAACGATGGGAGCTGAAAGATAAGGAGTTTGGCTCATTTCAGATTTCAAATTTTAGATATCAACCGCAGGAGTCGTGTCGAACACGGCCCCATTCAGCTATTGAGTTGAGAATTGCTTACTAAAGAGGTGCTCAATGGGCACATGCTTTATTGGAGTGTCTGTAACATGATGAATAGTGGACCTTTTTTAACTCAAATGTGATATTGAGTTACTGCCACATTACACAAATGTAATGGCAATTGGCAGTCGTAGACGATTTCTCTCCAGGCGGCGACTTTATAAAACACTTTAACACTCATCCTTGTTCTCAAGGAGGTTCTTCAAATGTCAAATAATGAACTTGGACCTAAAATACCCAAGTATTGCGACTAGCTTTTTATTCATGCAGTGTAATTCTGGCTGAAGTTGGTCCTGCATGTTTTTAAAAATACAACATTGAAGTCAGAGTTTTGTTCTCGCCTCTTTCTTCACACCTTGTTGATGTGAGATTTACCCATATGTGGTTTTGTTCCATTCACATTTCATTTCATCAAATCGTGTCAAAGCCAATCATTCTGAACACACAAAGTAAATGAAAAAATGGTTAAAGACTCTATTTTTGTCTGTTCTTATATTCGCATACTAACTGCAGTGTCTTTCATGTATTCAAGCATTCATGCATTGGCCGAGCTCGACAGATTGATTCAATTCCCCACACTCTGGTGGCCAAGTCAGTTAATTAAACATTTATCACAACTGAGCTGAGCTGTGGTATAGACTCAACTCTTTGTTCAGTTGGTGAACACAGTATGCTCTCATTTAATGGTAGAAAGTGAAGAAGTATTTCATGTTATTTTAACTTAAATCCTCTGAGATGGAGAAATTTGTCTCCCACTACCTGCGTAATGTGGATCTCATCAACTTCGGCTTTTATTTTCCTCATCTTCAATCACCCAGTTTTTAAGTAAACCAAATACATCTCTTACAAATATTGGCTTATTTTTTTTTACTGGAAACAACAAATGGCTTTATGCATCGATCCTAATTCACAAAACAAATCAAAAGGTGCTGATCACACATTTCCCTTAGCCAAGCTTAGCTGATTACTCTGCTGCAGCAATTTTTTTAAATCACGGTCACATAAATCTATTAACCCTGCTGCCTCCTGCGTTTTCAGAACAGAAAGTAACAGTGAGGTAATACCGTGCGTCACTGAGGTGGCAGTACATGCAATCAGACATGACTTCAGGCTCCTTTGGCCCAGTTCCACTCACTGGATTTTTTCGCTGCCTCAGATTGACATTGAGGGCGCAGAGCAGGTGTTATGTATCAAGGCAGACTAACACCCTTTTTTTTTAGATCGGCCCTGCACACAGTGTCATTCTACCCCTAGCTCTGGCCCACACCTTGAGTTGGGGCCAGGGGCAGCGGCGCACAATGTGGCAGCGGGGGTTGTTCTCCATTTTCAAGAGTTAAAAGGGTAAATTGATGTAAAAAATGCTTCTCTATGCTATAATGGATTCTTCTGAGATGCCTGCCCTATCTGTGTGTTGCAGCCCTGAAGGAAGTGTACTCACGGCTCCCGTACACAATGTGGGGAATTGCTTACTGCGGCGGCACTTAGCCAGCGTTGGCACTGAATGTGAAATTAACCTTGCTATGATTTCTTTAATTTGCTTGGAGTGACATCTCCCTCAGGTGAGAGGATCCTCCGTCAGTTTCATAAATATATCTCAGCACGCACTTGTGTGAGGTCCCCTGGTGTTTTCGCATCGCTTACAACAATGCTCAGGTTATTCTCTCCCCAAAGACACCTATCCCTTTATTCTTCATATTCAGGATACCGAGTGCGATGTCAGTTTATGTTGACTGTAATGTCAAGGTTTAGCACTCGATATATAATGTTCTTCAAAGTATAAATCAAGGATGCAATTCTTGTTTAATGGCCTCTCTGACCTTTGCAAAGCCCCCTTCCGGCTGCAATCGATAGGAATACCATTTGCTGTCTGGGCGGGATGATGCAACTAGATCCTGCATGAAAAAAATATATTGTCTTTCATTTATCAAGAAAGACTGCAGACTAATTTAATTTTTTTAATGGAAATTCCCCCATTAGTCTCAGAGGGGTTGTAGCTATTTGTTCAAATTTGAGACTGTTTTGAAACCCCTCTCACATTAAGTGCATTTAGAAGAGTATATGAGCAAAAACTGTTTTATCCCTGCTGATAAGAATAAAATCACAAATGAAATCTGTTGTGAGTCAGTATTTGTATTACAGTACTATCCTAGTTACCAACTAAACTTCCTCTTAAATGGCAGCAAGGAATCAATAAAATACACATTTCTAGAAACAACATTCCCTCTGCCACCATATTGATCCAAATTTAAGCCGACATTTAGTCCCAAACTCTGAACTTTTCACTCGCCAGTAAACTTTGTTTCCCCTGTGGCCCCTTTGCCTCAATGCTGTGGTATTTTCAATGTATTTGGCTGCAGTTCTTGGATTTGCTTAAATTTTTGCATCGCATCTTCAGACAGTTGATCTAATCATCGCTTTAAGGCATATCAGTAATTTTCCCTCCATTCAAAATCAAAATGGCTCAGCGGGAGGTCAGGCCCTCATTGTATAATGCGCTATGCTTCACTGACTTGAACTTGACATCGATGCGAGTACATTTTTGTTGGAGAAATACATTTTGGCTCATAATGTTCTGCTAAACAGTCACACAATGCAATGGTTAATAATTTACCACTTTAAACTGACTACACAGATTGTCTCTTCCATCATCCTTGAATAAACTTGTTATTAATAGTTTTTTTCGCAGCAGTTCAGAGGGACAATTACTGTTTAAACAGATTCAGTCATGTTCCATTAACAAATGTGTTGATTTTGTGTTTATTAGTAAAGTTACAACCTTCAGGGGGCAGGAAGATGCTTCTGCACTGCTTCCAAAACAAACAATAGACGATTGTCATGAACAGGGATGTGGAACATAAGAGCACAATGTGTTGGTGTCATCATCAGGCTTTGCAAAAATGATAAATTCAATGTTTTATCTTGAAATCAGAATCAGGTTTTATTGCCAAACAGGTTTACACATACAAGGAATTTGCTGTGGTGTATTTGTGCAAGTACAAATATAAAAAATATATAAAAAAAAGAAACAAAATGTAATATATAGATTATACTATAAGCACCTGGGGAGGGATTATGCAATATGGTGTGGGTATCCGTTATTTGCCACAGGAGGTGTCAAAGTGTCACAGTCCCAGGCAGGGACCTCAGTGCAGTCCAGTGATAGGGTCCCAGGCCTTGTTGATGAGGCCAGCAGCAGTCAGGGAAAAAAACTGTATTCAAAAACACAAACATCCAAACTTGATTAACACTAGGTGCTTTATAGAATTGATGGAAACCATGATACGAGAAAGGTCTCCCAGGTAGGTTGTGTTTCAAGTACCGTCTGATGAAGGGCGTGTGCCGTCTCTTTGTGGCTTGATTTTTGCGTATCTGAGAAACGCCTTTCGAAAGTTGTTTTTTATCTTGGGCAGAGCGCTCTACAATTTACGTGTAGATTTGTTTGCACCTGAAGAAACAACATTTAGCTCCATCAGTTTAATTAGAAGCCTACATGGCACCTGTGGATATCACTATAGGGTACTGTTGAATGTGGGAGTCGTTAATACTCACAAAGGTTTGTCACAATTGTAATTTACATTTAGATTTATTGGAATTTTGCAAGAAACCAGGGCTTTTTTTCCCATAGGAGACATTTGAACATGTAACAGCAGTGGAAAAAAGATCATATAACGTTGGCTGTGATCTTATTAGAAATGCCAGTTCTTATTCTGATGGTACCGTACATGCAGGCTTATTGGCCGGACTTACTGGAGTAATTAACTAAAGAAGCTGTCTTACATCTGCTTTGGGGAAACGTGAAAAAAGGAAGGTGTATCTTAACTTGTTGTATGTCTCACTAGCTGCTGTTTCCCGCTATTAAGACAGAGACAGCTTCATTGTCTCTGTGTTTTAACTGGATTACACTCAATTGTAGAACATGGCAGAAGATGGTGAATATCCCTTCATTCTTGCTGTGAATGATCCCCATTTGTTCTCTTATACCGGGTCTCTGTTGCATGTTTTATCTATGCCTCATTGTTCAGTGATAAAAAGATCACGATGACAGTTTGGAGTCATTATCGAATCAAATGCAGGGTTCTCATTTTTAAACCACTTAGCCAGAGGAAAGAAAAAATCAGTCTGTTGCTTTTTGTGTCATCTGGTCAACCAAGCAGAGGTGACTGATTTGTACCTGCTATCTTATCATGAAAGCTTGGTGTACACAAAATAATAAAGAGTGCTTTAATCCAGTTAATTATTCATTAACTGATTTAGATAATTGGACTGTATCAAACAGAGCTCAAAATCTGATAAGCTACTTTCCACTTGAAAAGAGTTCTGCGTGCGCACCGCAGACTTAAGACAATAAAATTATCCTTTGCTCTTACATTTCCCAATAGGGGTCATCTGAGCAGGTGTAGACATCACCCCAATTTCAGGTCCAACTGAGTACAAAAGTAGAGGCAGAGATGTAATGTTGGAAAGCCTCCATTCTCATCCTGTGATTCTTACACAACCACTCCGCAGATTGTGATGGTGGACCTCAGATCATGGCGATGCATTGTGAATCTGGGATCGTGATAGTGGATCATGGTGGCAGCTGATCGTGGACGCTAATAGTGGATCATGGAGGTTGATATGGATCGCTGATCATGGACTGCTTGATATACAATATGCCTGCTCACATATTCTACCTTTACCGGCAATAACTCTTTCATTTCAATTGTCATTACTGCTCCCTCCATTTCTATAAGACAAATAGTTATTGTTTATGCAGCTACACACGGAATATATATTGCACTTCTGTCCATCCTGGTAGAGGGATCCCTCCCATGTGGATCTCTCTGAGTTTTTTTTCCTCTCTCAGCTGTTTTTGTTCCCCCAGTGGCAAGTAAAGGATCGGCCATCTCCCAAGAGGTGAACAGTTCACTGTGCCTTATCCTGCCATTTGGTGAATGGAATTGGAATCATCAAGCATACTTGGCCTCATGGTTCAGCGCTTTTGATTTCCTTGCCCGAGTAAAGGACTTAAGTGCACACAGTGGATATCCGCACACCGGGTATCATTATTCCCTATTACAATGAATTACAATGGAGCTGTGCATTAAGGCCAGTGCAAAGGTCAACCGTGTCAACACAGGGCACCACAGAGTCCTGTGATAGTCTGCAGGGGTTTCTTTCCCTGTAGAAAATCTATAAATGAATAAAATGTGTTTGTAAAGCACTTTTCTAGCACAGACATAAAAAGTACTTCACAAGAGAAGGGAAAAAGAGCAGACATAGCCTTGATGTGTATGGGCGCTGATTTCTAGCATTGATCAGCGTCTGCCGTAAACAAGCCAGACACTCTGCACAGTAGTTCAATCACTAATGGTTTCAAACTCCGTTAAAACTGTGTTGTCGACACTCATTAAAATCAATATAACTCAATTTAGCTCTGTCATGTACAATGGACACGATGGACACATTTGTAGACATCCTCTCCTTTTTTTTTCAGTGAAGCAATTATGGAGTAAGAAACACACAGTCAGGTATATGGCACAGGTTCTAATGTGAAGTTAGGATTCTATGTTTAAAAGGGGAAAGCACCGTTATTACACAGTTGACCAACTGCAAACAAAACATCCCTTATCTAGTCATTATCAGTAATCTTACTGTCAAGAGCAATAGCAGTACCTGATGCTGAAATTAGGCCTAATAAACAGGTTAATATAACTACTTAATTTAAAAGTACCCTGATAAAAGAGTGTCAATATCTCCTTGAGCCTTTTTTTGTAAAGCATCTATGTCACCAAGGCAAATTTACAAACTTACAGTTTTACCCTGATGTAGAGATTGTTCACAATCACAACTTTGGAAATAGAATAAAAAAACAATATAGAAAGGTATTACTGTGATATGTCCTGCAGACTTGAGTGTCCTTTTTAAGCAGATAGAAAAAACTGTGAAAAGAGGCATATTCAGCAATAAAGGATATGATACAAATACATTTCATTTTCTACATTACAGCGTATCGAATGTTTATAGGACAGCTTAAAGTCAAAATTATGAATCTGTTAATGGCCAAGATATAGCCAATTTAACTGAACAAAAATACTGTGTCTTTTCATTTCAAACACATTTGGTTCCACATTACTTATTTAGCTTCCCTTAAAAAAGAAATGACAATCGGCCTCATTCCCCAATATCTTCTTAAGAATTTCCACAAATTTGTTCTTAAGAAGTTTTTTAATAAAACTCTATGTCAGATTCATGACGCGTTTTTAAACTGCAGATTAATGGCCATCTGCAGAAAGCGAATAACTGATGTAAAAAGAGGAGGAGGAGGAAAAAGAAAAGAAAGGTGCACAGAGTTATCTGAGCTGGAGCAGTGCATCCTTGGAAACCCAGCACCGCAGGTTAATCCTCAGCTGAGCATCTGTGGATACTCGGCCTGAGCCTGACGGGATAGCTTCAGACAAAATGTTTTCAGTAATATTCCGGTTCAGGTCCCGCTGTGGTGCAGCTGCAGCTCCTGAGCCATCTCTCGTCTCAGAACAGAAAAAAACTCGGTTTACAGAATTAATAGGCTACCTATGGACGTAAAGTTTCAACTAGAAGCTGTATAAGTAAAACAGTGGAACATGTGAAACACTTAATATGTAAACACCAGCGTGTAAAACCTACAGATGGGTGACTATATTTGTCACCGAATATTCTCCTCTTCAACTTGTTCAAAAAGTGTTCTCTTTTATAGTATCAGACCAAATATGGTGTGAGTGTTCTCCTCTATGGTTTACAACAAATTATAACGTGCAGTGAAACTTGTCCGTCTTTTTCAAGGAAAAGAAATTATACAATATTTTAATAATTTAAATTGTATTATACAACTGTAGAGTTAAAACAATTTCAGTACATTACATTTTTACATAAGAACAAATCCCACATAAGAACAGTTGGAGAATGAGGTCCAATGAGATTACAATATCTTTGAACGGTGTTATATCTCGCAAAAGTATTGCTGTGAGGCAGACAGGAGGCTGTTATGAAAAACACATTTCTCTGCCGCCTTCAAAAAACTCCTTTTTGCAAACTCCATTTTCACATTTGTAAGGAAGATGTGATGTCTTAAAAGAAGTAGCGGTACTGGCTTGAAAGCTTTGTTGAGCAGGAGACAGACTTAGTCAGAAAAACAGATGTGATCTGCAGTTGTCATAACTTACACCTCTTGGATTAAAGTAATATCAACACCAATTATCACCATCTACAACACTGTTGAAGTTGAATTCAAATTTAATGTGTTGTTTTTCTTTTTTAGATGAAAACCGCTTATACAGCTTATTATTTTTGGCATCGAACTTGCACTGCACCATGTGATCACGACGGGCATACTCTGTACCACACATCCTCTTTAACACCAGTGGAATCAAGTTTAAAAATAAAACAGCTTTTTTCACTGGTTCAATCCCCGGCCATATGTCTTGAACCGCCACAGATCTGGAGCCCTTGGTCTTATGTCTCCATCTCTGTGCACTCTTGGCATATTAAATGTTCTGTTTTTGAGACGGATCCAGTGCTTGTTTATGGATCCGTTTTCAAACATGTTCTTTTCCTAGGCTGTTGTTTGTGACGCCACTAATATCTTTGCCAAGACTCTTGGACTCCATTGTTGCCACCACAACAGACTGAGAAGAGAAAGGAAAGCTCATTATCCACACAGCCTTGAGTTTCAATTTTTTTTTATGACATCGTAGTTAGCAGATAAAAAGGTGCCAGTGTGGCAGAATAAGAAAGTGACATTATATAAGAATCCAGTTCACTTTCAGAGGAGTCTGGCAGCGCAGAGTGGCAGCATTTCCACTCCTGAAGCATGGGTTGTTTTTTTTCCGGCTCCTGTGATGTGATATATTGCTTCGTCAGTGTCGGATCTCTCCATGGTTTTCTGAACAGTATGTTGAGTTCAGCTTTGCTTGATTGTTCACTCTGTTTGTTCCCCTTGCCTTCAAAATCTATCCACATATCTTCTATCCCAAGCCGCCATTACCACCCTGAAAAGTTGTATATAAATAGATTCCCCGCTGAGCACCGCTGGGTTGGAAATAATTCTAGTCTGGCAGGGGGAGAGTGTGCCGTTGTTTACGTACACGCTGCTGCCTGCTGAGATCCTATAACCATTTGTTACAGAACCGTATCAACTTGTCAATGATAAATACAGATGCCTTGTTGGTTGTTATTTTACTAAGGCACATAACCAAATGCAACTCAGGGCTTTATTCTGTGTAAATATGTAAAAAAGATGCTTTAACTGATATTTTTTCAATATTGATTTATCATGTTTCCTTTATATACATGGAAAATGCTTGTTAATCTTACATTCATGGACACCTGAAGTGAAGTGGTGCCAGGTGACGTGTCAGACTGATGCAGTTGTAATTTCCCATCCAGCATCCACGCTGTTCATCTAAACGTGTTGGTCTTAAAATAATGTGCGGTCAGATGCGTTGTTGGTGTGTTTCTATGAGGAGGCAGTAGAAGCCATTTGTTCTTAAGACAAACAATATGGCGGTACAGAATCAGTGTTTTATCAAGGGGACTTTATCAAGATGGTGATTTGCACCTTCATGGATGATGCACACTCCTTGTTACACACAGACAGATGGTTTGCTTGTGTGCAAAGAACGTTTCCTCTGCAACCAGGCGTTCCCGCTTACTACCTGGCAGATCCATTATAATAGCATCCCTCAAGGATTACATTTTTCTACTGTTAAACTAACTAGAGTGGATTTGGACTTGCCCCAAATGCACTTGCACCATTCATATTAGATCAAGCACTTGTATTGTTAAAAGGAGCCAATTCAGTGCATTGCTGAGATGGTAGGACCAGGGAGTATTTAATAAATAACTGAATAAAAATGTTGTCATTTTTCTTTTTTTCAATTGCTGACACAACCTGGAACAAGCACATTTACATTAATCAGAAATAAGGCGATATATTCCACTTGCAATCAGTTTCCCTCCATATTATACGTATTCCTGATTATTCTGGCTGAATAATGCTGGACCTTATATTATATTTCTCCATTGGTTCTTCCCATTTATTTTATTCAGTTTCTAAAATAAACCCATTGCATGAATTGAGCTTGAATGCTCATCTGGTACCACTAGCTGAGTGTTTTAAATGTTTTTCTCCATTTGAGTGGACATGTTTGTGTGGGTTTGTGCTCCCCCCAACTTTTGAGGTGGTTCTCCGCCCCTGCCAATATGCCAGTCATGTTGCTGTGCTGCTCCTGCGTTTTTGGCACCATCAGCTAACTGTAAAGCACTGACATGTGCATTGAGCCCTCAAATGTGTCTGTCTTCCAGGAAGCAGCTCTGAGAGCGAGGTGTGGAGTTGAGCAAATGATGAGCGGATGACTGGAAATACACCCCCATTGTGTTTACTGCCATCATATCAGTCTGAGTGGATTGTTTCGGAGGATAGTCAGGGGTTCAGTGCAATACCTAATCGCATTGTATATTCTAATCAGACTTACAATTTAAACGTATTTACAACAAGTGAGGGCTCTCCACTCAGGGATCAAAATAAAACAATAGTATATATATATAAACTGAGTGTGTGTAAATGTGCATGTGTGCTGTGTTTGTATTCTTTGTCGACACGGTTTAAGTACTCTGTCTCCATTTTTCTATTTCCAGCCAAGAAGTATGACAGTGGCGAATATCTTAACATCACTAGCATCACAAGGGACCAGGCTGGGGACTACGAATGCAGCGCTCTAAATGACATCGCCTCTCCTGACACCAAAACAGTAAAAGTCACAGTCAACTGTAAGTATATCTCTGTCTTCCTCCTTGCTTTTCTTTTTTTTACCCACAGTGGCCCCGCTGACACATGAAAGACACAAGGGCAGCCTTCGATGATTCCACTGCTGTGTCCTCGGCTGTGCTCCTCAAGAAAGTGTTCCTCTTAGAAGTTTCGAAAAAGTGGAAGTTTCTTAATATTTAATGTGAGAATTCCCTTTTTGTCTGTGCGTATAGGTGATTAATTCACACCAAGGAAAGGTCTGACTGTTCCAAGCACTATTCCATAATGCAGGTAATGAGTCTTTCAAAAGTGTGAGGAGACAGTAATGAGGAGCCAGGGCATTAATGAGCGATACTGGGCCTAAGCTGGCGTGGTCACATGGAAACCACCACTCATATGTATGAGCAGGAACAGGCGCTGGACAGTGATTGCTGTTCCCTCTCTTTCTAAAAAGCAATCCTTCTGTTATTCATGGAGGATGTGCATAGATGCCCTGTGCTAAATCTCACTTTTGGCAAAGCTCATCAGGCACTCGGCTTCAGAGACGGGGTTTTGCTCCTTCTGGCCCAGTTACTGAGTCATATTCTGAAAGCTAATCATGTAAGTTTTCCAATTCAACTTTTTAAGAAATGGAATATTTTATTTCATACACAGTTTTGACAATTTAGTTCTTCTTTTGAAATAACTTTGTGTCCAATAAGTTGTGTGCTTACTTCTACCTCTCTGTGTTAAGGCAGCTCTCATTCTGACTTCATTATAATACCCGAGTCTAGTGGCCATTATTTCTGTGTAATGTCTGCCTCTAATGAGCCAGGCCTGAGTGAAGTTTTAGAGGCCAGTTATTTATAGCTCCGCTGAGACACAGGTCCAAGGATGAACAGTGCTTTGACAACCGCCAGGGTCTTACACAAAAGGACATCCCCACAATTATTGATAAGGGATGTCACAGGCAGATGCCCACATTTTAAAGCCTGACAGCAGGACTACGTGGGTTTAGTTTGAATTAATTGATCGGGAAGTCTTTCCTCTGCTGTCGGGCAAAGTCACCGCCACAGCCTGAGCACTGGAGCGATGTGGAGCGAGTGGGAGAACGCCGTAGTTGGTCAAGTGTTGAGCTGGTATTTGCCTGCTGCCCACACTTATCGGAAGCAGCGAGAGTTACTGAGACCTTCTTTTGGATCTGTGTCTTATATGAAGAGAATCACCCTTATATATGATTTATGATTTTTAAATTGGTTTCAGAAAAGTGTTTATCATGATATTTTACATAATCCTCCAGTTAGAGCATGGACTTATTTTTAACTACAGATCTATGAAAATATCTCTTAATACAAAGGAAGAAACTGTACGGACTTTAAACACTGCCTTCTGGACTGAAAAACGTAGGTTCTGCTTTGTAGCCAGCCTAATTGCTGCATATCAAAAGCCTTTTCTTGGAAAGGCTACGGATTATAATACAGAAAACATAAACAATGTGTTGGACACTATTATCAAAAGAAGCAGGAGGATGCCAAGTGTATAATTTAAAAGGAGACTTCTCGATGTTGATGCCAAAAGCTCCGAAATATGTATTTCCAGGAATACCACCTGCAAGATAAAAGACACAATTTCTAACTAATTAATGTCTTTCAATATGATTCACCTTAAAGTTGGGAGAAATATTTGCATCCTTAAAGTAGCAGTGTGTTTTTACATGGTTTAGTCAGACAGTGTTGATAGGGAGCTCCGGTGGACAGGAAACCTCTTGCAGCGGACGTGTGACTCACAGGCCTCCAGTAATTAGTTTAGCTGAGTTGATGGGGGCAGCCTGCAAAAACACTCAACTTGGAGCTCTCCTCCTTTAGTTGTTGACTTCCTGTTTGAGCAAACTCCACAGAGAGTCGGACCTCTCCGGCCTCACCAGCACCTCACATATGAAAGGCCCTGTATTTTGTTGCATCTGTTTAGTAGTCAAAGTGCTCTGCAACCATGGGACTCAGATAAACAACATATGTTACAAACTTTAAGTAATCTTTTGTTTTCAACACCTTCAAAGAGCAGCAATGTGGTTGCTTGAAAGAGTCAGTACCTCATAAAATGGAGTTTTAAATATTCAGTGTAACGCCCGGGCCACATTGCCTGTGTGAGCGGCGCTGTTCTTCTACAGAGTCAAGGTCTCGCCTGTTTTTTTCCCCATGTGCAGAAATGATTCATGGCAAAACAGATAGTAAAAATTAATCTTTCACCATAATTTGAATGTCTAACTTTGGAATCTGTCATTGAATCCATTCAATCAAGAAGGTGGTAATATCCCCGCAGGACCGGCATATGCAGACACAAATGAGTCTTTATGTTGTGTTTACAAAGTAAACAATTGATAAATTAAATGACAAAACAATCTACAGATTAAAACATGATCAAAAAATGTATTATTTACAGTTGGATACAGGATGTTGTGTAAGTGCTTCACGTCAACCCATCTGTTTTTTGAAACATTTATTAGATTATATACTCTGTATTAAACAAGTCACTGTACTTTTCTACTTACATTTGCTAAATATATTCAATACAGGATTTTAATTGTAACAAAGTAACTTTTCAGTGTGGTATTAGTAATTGTACTGAAGTAAAGTATACCTGTACTTCTTCCACCACTGCTGCTAACATGCAAACTAGCATGTCCAGCTAAAAAAGAAAAATCCTTTCATTTCCATTCCTTTAAGGGTCATTAATACTGATAATAAAAACTGTTAAATCCTGTAAAATCATGATATATTTAAACCATTGCAACCCAAATCAGTATATCAGCTCCAAAACCATATATGTATCTGTTTCATGAAAGTTGCCCTCTCACTCCCCACCAGGGTGACTGGTGACACATGCTCATTTACAAAGATAAGGGGGTTGAATAAATGAGTTACAGTTGTCCACTGGAGCGACTGATATGGCCACAGCAGGCAGAGCTGGAGCCAGCTGGTGGCCACTCTTCACTGCCTCCTCACCACCCTGGCACTTGACCGGCCAAGGGAAAGAAGAAGAATTTGCACCACACATCCCAATCTCCTGCATCATTCATGCCCTACTGTCACACATCAGGCCTCATCCGCCAGACGCCTCGGAGCGTGGGGGGTATTGATGAGTGTTTTCGGTGTGCCAAATTCTGAATTAAGATAAAGACGTTAGCTGACATTGAAACTCAAACAAGAAAGGATACGTGCACAGTAAGAAGAAAGAAAAGTAATTTATGAAAATGTGTAGAAAAAGGCTTGTGAAGCTGTTTATCTTGGTGTATAAAATCACCGTCTCGACTTTTCAAAGGCTTGCTTGCAAATTCTGCAGGGGTCAGTTTCACAAGAGATTTCCCACGGATACTTTGAAATGTATAATTACATTAGATCGATCCAAACAATAATATCAGACCTAGTTTGTTGACATTGAAAAAATGTTGTATTCACGCTACACAGGTTCCATAAGTAAACTTCATATGTAACACAGGTCTAGTTCTTTAAATTAACCTTTTTATCGATATCACATAATGACACTACCTTTCTATTCTGTGAGCCTTTTTTTTAACAAATAGGATTTCAATGCATTTCCTTGTTCAATTATTTAAGAGGCCATCATCTCGTGCTTTGTCTTGGTCCGTTGAGTATCCTTCTCTTTAATAGCAGTTCAATTCAATTAAGTCACAAACACCAATCAGTCATGTCTGCACTATTTCTCTCCTATCGTTCTAATGAGGCGGTATTGAGTGAGTGACACTAGCATTTCATGGGTTAACAGTCTAATTAAGTACATGTCTAAACAATTTCTCTCTGCTTTCATAACAATTCCTTTATAAGCGGAGAGTATAGTTGACCTCTGGGCTAATTGCAGATTAAGGGCACTAATTAAAATAAGCAAAACAGAGTAATGAAAAACAAAATTAAGCTCTAGCATGTTTGGAGTTTTAATAACACAAGGCCTTCCATAACACTAAGCCTGCCATTTGGCTTTCTATGATATGAGGAGGCATTGTCACCGTGCAGCGCTTTCCAAGTGTTAAGTCCGGTACATTTAACCTCTGCTTGAATGCCTCTAAGGCTCAAAAGACCACCTTAATCACACAGCACTAATTAAATGATTGGCCTGTGCCTCTTGTTTTCACACGTCTGCTGATGAATGAGTGGTGACTGGATGCTTTCATCAGCCGGACCTGAATGATGGCAGTCGCGCAGGAGGTCACGCTCGCCTCAGATTGGCTCAAAAGCCCCACTCGGTGAAAGGAAATTTCAGTGATTTCTTTTTTCTACCTGATGAAATTTGATCTCTGACCTACTTTAAAAATTTACATATTCATCTTCCCTGCGGGGGGCTGCAGCTATTGGCTGAATCTCTCACCGCACAGTGTGACTCAAAGGCGTGAATATCACATCTAGGTGGCTGAGCTGGAGGGAGGAATGAGAAGGAAACCACCTTTGAAAACCTCCACCTGAGATAAAAAGCCAGTGATTGATTATTTCACGAATCCACCTTGTTTCAGGATAAAAGCTTTCAATACTAAATACATACACATGGAACCCTTTTTTTCAAGTTGAGGAATTAAAGAATTCTGACCTTACCCTCGCTGTTAAGAAATCTCTCCCCCTCCGGAGATAGCTGTCGGCTCCCACTCGCTCTTGAGTGAGTGACGCTGCAGAGTTTGAACACGGCTATATTGAAAGATGGGATCTGACAGTTTGCACAAACTTTAGTCACACGTGGAAAGAACACAAGATGAACTGTCTTGCTTTGCTGCGTTTTGATTTGCTCCTCGCTGCCTCATTTGCTTTAACCGATGTGGACTTGATAGCACGCCAGATGTTCCGATCGTCTTTCTCCGTCCATTTGATGATCACAAAGCAGACACAGGTACATTTTCAAGAAATAAATCTCCCCACAAAGACAAATCAGTTGATGTGATCTTAGTAGCACAGTTATCTGAATTATTGATGTGGAGTAGGAAGGCCCTGTCTTTATTTGGGGATTTTTTCCTCGCTTTGAATTATGTTGATGCAAGATACTGGTAATGTGTGAGTGTCATTTTGCTGAGAAAGTTATAGAGCAGAATACTGAGACTCCTAGAGCCTCCTGCCCCAGCTGGACACATGTGGAGGTATAATTGGGTTCCTCTGACACAGTGCATGTAACTTTCCTTCTTTTCTTTTGTGTGATCCCGTCCCCCCCTATCTAGATGTTTGGCTCTGGGTTTGAACTATCTCTCTCTTCAACACCACTTGTTTTCTTTCAAGCCAAGGTTTCACTTGTTTCGCAGAGTGAAGCTGTGCCCTCTGCGCCTCTGAGTTTGCCAGCCATTTGTACGCCTCCTTCCTCCTCCAGTGCCCTGCAGCTGTGAATTCTGCTCACACACTCACCATGGCCGTGTTCTTCCAAGAAAGAGCACCTCGCTTTTTCATTGCTGCTTACAGTAATTGGCCAGCAAAACTGTGATCATTCTTTAATTAATTATGAGCACCAACCTTAGAACTGCTGTGAGCAATTACAGCCAGTTCTAGATTCCCCGAGCGTAATTGAAATGCGGTGACGTACTTGGAATACTTTGAATTCTTAACATCGCCTTATCTTTTGTTTGCTCCGACCCTGCCTTCCCCTGTAAACCCCCAGCCATCGGGGCCTGATTGGGATTCAGGACCCTGCCCTGGTAGATACACCCACAACATGCTCCTCCGACTCCCCTGACAGAGTTGTTCAGGGGAGTCATGACCATCTTGGATAAATAAGAGGTAAAAGTTGTTTACTTGTGGTCGGGAGACACATCTTCATGACCACCCAAAATTACAATGTCAAGTAAGGACACCAAAGTAAACAAGTTAGTGGAGTGTTGGCATGTTTGCACGGAGTCATTTTTTATTCATGTAGAACAATTATTCACTTTGACATTTGCAGAGGTTTTCACAGCATTTACATTGGATAAAATACATGCTCTATGTGTGTGTATTTGTGTATGTGTGTGTGTGGCTCCTGTGGTCTCTGTGGTCTTTACACTGTCTCGGTGTGAGAACTTATCTCAACATAATGTAAATAATTTCATTCTAAGATTTACGATAAGGTTTAGCAAGTAGTAGTTCAGGTTAGACTAGGTTTCCAGAAAATAAATGTATGCGTGTGTGTATGTTCTGGCGATTAGCTCTGCCTCTCTGCAGTGGTTAGATAAGGCGGATGGATCATAGGTAAAATGAATGATCATTCGACTGTCTTTTGAAGATCAGACTCAAGGTCTCAGCTGAGCATTTGTCGACAGTTTGCTGTGTCCATTGAAATACTGTGGCTTACAATTCAAAAGAGGAGGCTTCCTAGAATTGGATTCTGATCCAGTCCTAAGTAGAGTTAAAGCCAGTACCCTCGAGCTGTTTGGATGTAAATCTATCTCTCTACATCCCTCCAAAGCTCTCGTCTTGATTGCTATTTGGATTCCTTGCTGCATGTGGGGCTTGAATAAATGAGTGGAATCTTGATCTTCTGCAGAATAAATGTTCTTGATAAGACCACTTCAGGACCGTTTGACACCGTGACTTCCTTCCGTTTGCTTGTGACTAATCAAAATCATGTTGTATTGTTGCCAAAGTGGATCTGTCCAACTGAATTTTCTTAATGCATTAGGTTATTTATATATATATGTTGGTTGTAGAGTGGTCCTCATTAGAACTCCCCAACATTCTGTATTCAGTGTATAGGTAGAAATTTGGGTACCTTGAAACCATTTAGTGTTTAATTTAGACAAGGAGATTGAATCCCTACCGCTGACGACCCACACAGTTTTGTATGCTAAGCTGGTTATTTATACGCTTTGCATTGTGTGAAAAGAAGGAACACAATGTTCCCTAGCTGTTCTGAATAGAAATCTTAATGAATTAATAAATCTTGGCAGCAGAACCATTCCTGACTGACAAAAAAACAGGACAACGAAGCCCACAGATGGCAGTGGGGAACAATGTCTCTGTGTGTAAGCTGATAAGTCATGCACTGATGAGTCCATTTCGTAATTGCAATGAAAACTCATTTTCAAATCTGGATGAAGAGGTAGGGTTATTAATTGATCTTTTAATTAAAAAGCCTTGCGTTCTATGGGTTCTCTTGGCAAACAATAGTTTGTAGCTAAATAAATCATATTCAATCTTGAAGCACACCAATTAATCATTAATAGTCACATGAGGACAACTTAAGGCAGACTACTCAGTGAAGCTCTGTACATTAAGGTGTGGTGTTATCCCAACAAACTCTGCCCATTCATATTAGTGAGGGAAAACGTTTCGTTAATTTAATCCTAAACATGCTTGTACTCATGTGCTTTGTGGAGACAATGTATTGGAGACAGGGTCTTTATTTTGACGACAACCTTTACAGAATGTGAATGTAAAGGAAGTCGGCTTGTGATCGACCAACAACAGGCCATTTGTCAACCCGGCAGGGCCTTACAGCGCCCATTTCTCCACCTTGCCTGTGCTATTCCTGGACCCAACCCCTCACCCCCATCTGGTGGAGTACCACGACTCCAGGCATGATTTACAGCACCACAACAGCGGTCTCCAGACAGTAAATTACCTGGATTATTGGGCCTTCATGATTTTTAGTGCAGTACTTTGCATTACTCTCCAAATCCTGATGGTGCATTGCACAATATATGATGATTTAGGACATGCCAGCAAGTTGAAATTGGAATTATTGGATTGGGCTGGATTTTATGACTGTGATCTGTCTTAACAGAGCCCCTTGCCAAGTCCCAAATTGAAAAGACTTCATATTATTGATATGCATATAACATTTGACCATTTTGGACCACAAATGAATCTGTGGAGGATAATTTTCTTTATCCCAGCATACAGTTGTATGACTTGAATGATCAAAAGGACAATTTGACTACTTTTGAGGTTTTCTCAAAAGAAACCTTAGTCTGATAAACTTTTAAGAGCAGTGCCCTTGATTAAATAGACAGAGAAGGATTATACACTATTTCTGGATTGACACTGGATGATAGTTTGTACACCCCCAGGAGGGATAGCCTGTGGTGCTCATACTATTTTGAACAGCGAGATTTCAGTTATTACTTAATTTGTTTTAACCAACTTCTGAAAGAGCAGCCATCGAAGATCCGACTTTGAGTCTAATGAAGAAAACACAGTGTTCCTTTTGGCAAATAGCATATCCATTTAGTTCTTAATAAAAAGGAACACATCAGAAAGGCTCCCTCTTGAAGCAAATAGGCGGATATTTTGCCAGTGGGTTTGTGATCTTGATAGAACCATAAACAACATTGACTTTGTGTGTGAGGTTTCAAGTATTGACACCCCTGCCTGGGCCAGCGTGTCCACTGTCCTAGTAACTGTACAGCTTGACAGCCAGGTCACCCTGGCGCTTTCAGAGGCTTCAGATAATCAATGGCACTGCACAATGACACCAATGGAGGATTATGAGGATTCACTGAGCCTCTGTCAGGCAGTGTAATGCATTGATTTTATCATACTTGTTTTTGTTTATTAATATATATGGGCTGTGCAGTGTTATCTACTTGTTCCGGCTTCTTTTTTAAGTATTTCTGTTGTACATTGTCGAATACCTAATACTCAGATTTATTACAAGCCCTCCTATTCTTTTCTGTAAGTTATGGCTCTCCTGTAAGATGCTGGTGGGGTCTCCCGGCTGGGTTGTAGGATGGTTTTTGCGACCTGTCAGGCTTGTGGGTGATTAAAAAAGATGGAGATCTGAACTCAGAAAAGTGATCTTTAGATATTGCATTGATCCGTGCATGTTGTACGTACACATGCACGCAGGCACAGCGAGCATGCCCAGTCAAGGTCTAACAACACCCCGCAGCATGGCATTCAACTTTTTTCGCTGATTCGCTGATAAATGAACAGGAGAAGTTGTAGCACATGTGGTTCACGGCATCAAGTCCTTCGGATTATTCAGCTCAGCCACGGAAGAGGGAATTACTGCATAATTGGCACACATATGCAAGGGCTGGAAATCAACATACTCTCTTCATATGAATGTGCTCATTATGATGCAAAAGAAGGTTGGGGAAAGGGCATCCATCATCACAGAGCACGCTGTCACCGCTCTGTGCCTCTCACACATGATCATACAGCACATGCAATGCTCACATGTATCTTTTTCACCTCACTGATCTGTTGCATCCCACCTCATCAATCTACACAGATTCATACAAGTTGGATGAGCGACTAATCTATTCTAAATTCTCTCCATTGAACCAAGGCTCAGATGTTTGCAAGATCCCTGTCTCACAGAAACACATATATGTTCTATAATGAATCATGTGTCCTTACTGTAACATACATGGATAAGGCCAGAACCAGCCTGTTTTGTAGGAACTGCACCTTCAGATAATGGATTAAACTGTTTGCAGTTTTTGGAGTTGGACGCCAGGTAGTATCTCTGGGTTGTTCATCCCAGGAAAGCTGCAGCAGTCAACACCAGGGTCAATTTTTTCATCATTTAAAAACACAACCGCAGGTAATGGTGTGCAGGCCATTCCATTGGACCTGGACCTGAGTCCTGACTGACAAGTCGTACTTGAAGGCTCTTTGTCCGTAAAAAGATATATTCTAACTCGCGGCATCTTACTTTCAGACATGCCTGGGCAATTTACTGTTTCATTTAGGACTGACCCTATAGAGTGCCGGCTTTTTTCCCATGTATTATAATGTACCGGGCATTTAATCAGAATCTATACGACCGACACAAAGTAATTTTGCTTGTATTGTATGTCAGCTGGCTGTGAATGTGATTGTTTTCTCCGATTGGCTGTTTATCATTTGTCAAGCTTTCAAGGCTGTGTTACTATAAGCAGGGTAAATATTTGAAGTACAAAGGGACTTGGCTGCTTAAGAGTCTGCCCGTATGTAAAGCTGGCTTCATGACACTGGCAAAGAGATTTACAGCACATTTCAGCACATGAAAGGATCCTCATTCCGCATTCACAGAACCTGCCTCCGCCATTGAGTCTTTGAACTTCCATTAAGCCATTTATCACCATGCAGTGCAATTCATTTCCTTTTCCTAACGCGGGAGATGGCTGCCCTCTCCCCTCCCCAACTGCACCTCTGTAGATTCTGAGTTTTGAGTTTACACTATGTTATGTGTTCACTGACCACGAAGTCTGTGTCTGTCACTTTCAAGTTCAACAGCTCTCATTCCTCCATTGCTCTGTGTCCGACTGGCACTTACACCTTTTCCCTTAAGATTGCCTTTATGCCTGATAACAGATTTATCTTTACACCGGTATTTTTCTCTGCTAACACATTTTGTTTCTCTGTTTTTTCTCCAGTTGCTCCATCTATCCATGAGATGAAAAGCCATGGAGTTGGTCTGGGGCGCACAGCTCTGCTCAGGTGCGAGGCGGCTGCTGTGCCTTCTCCAACATTTGAGTGGTACAAGGGCGAGAAAAGGTGAGCCCAGCTTTATCGTATGAGCTATTTCGATTTCAGCAGCATCACCCAGATCCACTGGATGCCTCTTTGTTGTGTCACAGCTCCCTCATCTTGCCAGCAGCCATTGGCTTTATTCCAGGCATCTTGAAACAAGTGCCAGATATTAAGTATTGTTTAAAGTTTGCTTAGAATATTTTGTATTTTACAGCCATATTGTAAACGTTTGTAGCTAAGTTATAACATTGATAACAGGTACTCTTTTTTCATCTTTTTACTTATGTAACAACCAGTGTGATAGGTAGGTTTTCTACCTATATACATTTTAACGTCTAAGATGACTAAACAAAACACAGTAGTCATTTTTTCTTAAAGAACTGCAATCTCAAATTACTTCACACCACACTACTTCACATCCTGAACTGCCCACTTTCTGCAAGTGAAGACACGTAATCCACCTTGGAAGATTATCAATGCCTACATTTATGAATGTGTTACCAGCTGTATGTGAACCCGCCAGTCAGATGTCCGGTAGACATCATCACGTCAGATGGGTCTTCTCTGCCAGTCGCAACCAAATCTGAACACAGCTCAGCCACTTCCAGTGAGCATTAGGGTTTGGTCCATTAATGTGAATAGGAATGGATAGTGTTGGTGGATTTATCTCAAAACAACAGACAAGCTAATAAGTGCTATTCACTTAACTAAATAGTTCTTGGAAAGCGTGAATATTATGTTTACTAAATACAGTTTCAACCAAACTCCACAAGAAAGTCTGGAGATTCACTGTGTTTCAAGTAAAAGTCTAAACTTTCGTCTTTCATGCTGACATTAAGCCATGATGGTGGCATTATTGTGAACAAGCACATGCTAGAACAGGTGTTTTGGTTGAAAATGTTCTGGGTTTGTCAGATTTTTCTCAGACAGGGCGTTTGTTTGTTCTTCTACTCGTCCAGCCTCTGGGGAGAGCTCACAGAAATGTTCCAACAGATGTCCTTTGTGCCTTGTCCTCACCTTGCATCTTAATATAATCTTTGCTGGCAACTGGCTTGAATCATTCACGGCACATACATCAATCAGCTGCGATTCAAGTGTCAGTTCTTGAATTTAAAAACCAAATTACCCCCATTACCCATCATTTACTCACTCCTGGTGAGCACAATTTCAATCATCAACTCACACTGTGCTAATTGTAATTATGGGGTAGATTCAATTTATTCAAATTGCTAAGAAGGCAAGTTGGCATGTTTCTTCTTTACTTAATTCAAGGACTTGTTCTTTCTGTGACTTCTTAGATGGCTAAACGGTGATTTTTTAATTTAATCGTTTCTGCGGACTAGCACAGAACATTTGTAATTTCTGTAAAACATTAGCACTGGCTGTAACTGTTTTATTACCAATTTGATGTGCCTGTGAAGTGAGGGCCACCTCTCATTTTGGCTACGTATTGATGCAGTTATTCCATCACGGCTGCTGCCAGTTTGTGTCTATCGGAAGTACTTTCACAGATTTGACAAGCAGATCTCTCCCTTAGTTTTTCACTGATCCCATTCTTGAATGGAAGTCGGTGAGTGTTGATGTGTGTGTGTGTTGGGATGCCTCTTTCACTCTGACAGAGTGACTAGTTTCATGGTGAGTAGGCAAGACACCCACCAATATTATCAGAGAATGCTCAGCTAACATTTTAATTTGTTGTCGCAGAGGGAACAACAGATTTGCAGATATTTGCTGGACATAAGGTCACACCTCGAGCCACAGCAACTTGAGCCAGTCTGGAGGTCATGGGCCAAAGTAGAGCTAGGATAGAAACACGCTTCCCTGTCTGGAGGTTGTTATGATTTATAATGTGAAACTGTTGCAGAAACACAAATTTATATCCACAATAATCCCACAATCAGGATTTGTGGTATTTTACATTACAGAGTGATTTTTAATCACTACAGGCTGTTAAAGATCATCACGGATATCAAAGTGAACAATTAAACATCTGTTAATTCTACGATGCTAAGATGCCAGTTCCAACTGGAATAGGATTCATAGTAATCCTCATGCACCTGCATCAAAATAATAAGCAAGATGTCAAGTGGCACCCAGCGGTTTCCCCCCAGAGCAACTCTCCAAGGACCAAGTGAAGGACCACGGGATAAACAGATTTGTTGAAGAGGGCGATGAGGCACTGTACATCCTGAGGATCCACTTAAAGATGACTAACATTTGTACTGTCTGTCAACGTTATCTCCCCCTGAAACTGTGTGTGTCTCTTTGTGAGAAACACAAGCTTAATTTGTATTGATTGGGTTCTGTTTTTCAGGATTATCAAAGGTCAAGGCATCGACATCAAGAGCCCCAGCTCCAGATCAGTCCTCACAGTGACCAACATGACAGAGGATCGTTACGGGAACTACACATGTGTCGCCACCAACAAGCTCGGGACGGCTAACGCCAGTGTGCCTCTCATTCGTAAGTTGCCTTTCTATCTGCTTGTGACTGTCTGGAGTTGTGAAGAGTCAGATGGCTGAAAGGCTGTTGTAGAACTCACTGGGGGTGTATGCCCTCAGAAGTTTTAAAGTTAAACCCAGTGCTGCAGCTGAGTGCCCACATATCATCAGCAGAAGTTGTTTCCCATTTCCTAGTCATCAGTGTTGTGAATGTTGGCTGTCTAAAGTAGTTGCTTAGTCTGTATGTATGTGTATGTGTGGGTGTGTTAGTGTATGTCTGCTTTCAGAATCCACCAGTGCATGTGTACTGGAAGAGAAAACACACCAGCTGAAAAATAAATGTTGCTTTGCGGTGAGAGCTTTGCAATTACAAAGGCATCCACAGAGGTCATTAATGTTGCGTCGGAAATCAGTAGGAGTATGATTGAGAATTTACAGAGGTCTGAGAGCCAGCCCCTTTCATGGATTGGAAAGAGCCATAAGGTGTTTATCTGAATGTGAGAAGAGCCAAATAATTAGAGCCCAAGCTGCTGGTGCATCAGTGAAAGACTGCAGAGTTATTGAATATATTTCTGGAAACAAACTTACATACATCTAGGTGATAAAGAAGAGGGTGATTATATTTAACACTGTGTCTTAACGGACTGAAAGCCCAAAGCAATGTATACAAATAAAGAGCAAATCATTTTAAATTCATTCAGTCATTCATTAGCTCGATGCTTATCCTCTGAAGGCCATGGAGATTAATCTTAAATGTAATTTTTAAATGAATTCTCCACAGCATAATCAGACATTTAGAAATATTTACTGCTTACAAAAGGCTCAGAAATTATGTGTACCAGAGGGATTATTTTTACAGTCTAGATATCCATGTAAAGATCCTGATATGCTTTGTAGAAAACTCATCAGCATCAACGACGGATGATGCACAGAAAGGGTCACGTCGTTTTCTTATATTTCAAAAAGGAAATCCTGCGGAAATCCTTTTAAACAAGTCAATGGCAGACGTCTACATACATTCTCAAACTTCAGGAGCTCTCCACTTATTCAGAGGCCTGTACTTTATTTTGTGGTAGCTATTTCATGTTTCTACACTGTTATTGTGTCTGCCCGCTGTACCTGCCAAGCAGCAACAAAAGCAACGACAGCGAGGGGCTAGGGAGCAGATTTCCCTCAATGTTTTAGAGTGACTATGGGTGGAAAAAAATCAGTTTAATGTATTCAGTGATGAAATATGAACAGGTGAATTAAATTATTCACCGGTTTGCGCTGCACCCTCTGATGATAACATTGTCCCTAGCAGGCCAGAGACTCGGAATACTAAAAGATATTTCTGTAGAGTTGGCAATTGTCAAAGGAGCGCTCCACTCTCCTGTTTGTGTATGCACAAAGAACATCAAAGCCTTGTCTCAGATCCTCAAATGGATGATCTTAATGTGACACCAGCGAGGCCTCAAAGGCAGAGCGGCAAAGAAACCCTCAGAATAGACAGAGGAGGCAGCTTCCTGTGCTGCCACCTCCAACGTCTCCCTCTTCCCTCTCTTTATCTCTTTGTCTGTCTTGCTATCATGGCTTTGTTTATCTGATTCTCTTATCTCACTCTCTTGCTCCCTCGCTCTTTCGTCCTCTCTTGCTGACTCCCACCCTTGTCTCTCTTCTTTTTCACTCTCTGTGATTCCCTTCCTCTTGCAGGCACAGCCTTTCTCTTTCCTTCCCTTTCTCTCTCATGATCTCCACTAATGGAGGGAAGGCCAATTCTGCTGTCGCTCCTAATGAGAAATGGCAAGCAATCGCTGCAGCGCGCACTCTCACGGGTGCGCTGACGCAAATAACAAAACCCAGAGGTTAGATTTCACCACGGGTGACTTTGGATTGCTATTTTAGAATCAGTCGATAGCTATTGATGAGCAAGGTATGGGGGGGAGCGGGGCATGCATATTTGATAGAACATCATTCATTGAGTTGAATTATAAGTGGCAACAGAATGAGGGTGGTTTGCGGTGAAGAAATTGAGTATGTGTGTGTAGATACAGTAGTCTCCTCCGTTATTTCCATTACAGTGAAAGGTTCAGTAGATGCAAATTAATTGAAAAGGTCAAGTAACGGTCAATCCCATTGAAAAATCTTTTAATGCAGCCACTGGAGATTAACTATAAACCAAAATACTAGGCATTCATGGCTCACCGTCATGAGGCTGTTGTCATGATTCAGAAGATGAAAGGTCCTCATCCTTGAGCTGTGTAAATCCTTTTTGTCTTTAACGTATAAGAGTCACTTTAAATTAGTCCAGTGAAAGGCTGGCCATGATCACGCTCTGGACAGCTTTCTCTCAGGGAAAGTCAGAGGGATACAAACTTGTCACCCTCTGGGGAAATTGGCTGTATTGGATCCAAACTAGAAGACTTACCGCTCGGGTAGGTAGCGTTTTGAGCACAGGCCTGTCTTCTTCTTGGTCTGAAGAAGGGCCTGTGCTCAAAACATTAGCCACCTGGGATGTAAAATAGTTTGTGATTTGTGAAGTTGCGATTACTTTTTGAAGTGGCTCCCTTAAATCTTGAAAAAGTAATCGTATGTAACCCTAAACCTGCCTTGCTTGGGTCGAAGATCATCTAGGTCCAAAGAAGGGCCTGTGCCAAACGGTTTCTGCATGGGAGCATCAACTTGTGTGCAGACATTTATCGTCTTCTGGTTTTCTTCGCTTTTTATCAAGTTTGGATAATGCATGCTTTTTTGTACTTGTATACAAACTAGGTCAATCGTGGGATTTATGATGATCCGATTACTTTTTGCAGAGGCGGGAAAGATTTAACCCTAAACCCGCCTCCCTTGTGTTAAAGTGGTTGTCAAAGTGTAGCTCCAACGAAAGTATGAAGTTGATCTAACCTTCTGTTCCTGAGGAGAGAAAAGGAATTATCAAGAGAGTCAATTGCTGAGAATAACAAATTGTATTATGGCTTCATGTACATTGATGTGGTAGATTCTGACTACTTCCCGGCTGCCTGGGAAGAGCTGAATGGCTATGTCCTCACTATCTTCGGTGGTTGGAACTCATAACTGTCAGTTAGGATAGACCATTTGGGTTATTCTCTTGGTAAACCACTACTCAGGGATTGTGATCTTGTTCAGCTAAGTACCACTTTAAGCAGCGTGTTAAAAGCTGTGGTAAAACACAAGCTGGGTTCTTTAGAGCAGAGAGAAAGCGTTCAACCTCTTTGCCGCCACTTGTTGGAGTACTCTGTGTGTGCTTGTGTGTGCATAGAGCCTTTTTTACCTGATCGCATTTTGAATAACACAATACCCAGTGTCATCAGTGAATGAACGAATAATACGATGGAAAAGCACTTGGCATAATTGTGTGTGCTTCTGAGCAATTGTTAAGTTACGAAGGTGTAATGAATTGTACAAGATAACAGGCTTGGGTGATAGCTTGGAAATAACTTTGGAGGATTTGTTTTGTTTCTATGTTTACAGATGGAAAATTTGTCTTTAATTGAATTGAGCAGCGCTTGTACAGGTGCAGTTCATGCTGTGATTCATTTCTGCATCTCAGTAACTTCAATTGTATTTTCAATCCACTCTCAGGATCAAATCAAAGCACAAAGTGTGTACAATAGAAAAGCAGTCTCCATTAATGATGTATCGGCTTTCCTGAGAAAATTTATAGCATTACTGTTTGATTTTTTGTTTTGTTATTATCAGTTTGTATAAGAAATTGTCCAAATTAAAGTTGTCAGACTGGAATAGAAAGCCTGCTGTGTGAGACTCGATCCACTCATTTGTATTTAAACTGAGAAAGATGCCAGATTCATACAAAAACAGAAGTTGTCAACTATAGCAGGTGCTGAGTATTTGTTGATTCACCTACTGAGTTTATTGGACCTGGACAATGTATATTCATAACCATAAATTAGAACTATCCAAATAGCTTTTGTGGACAGATGATGCAGTCAGCATGTTTGTCGTCATGTATAATATAGTTTAGTTAATAAACCATTAGTGCTGGCTTTGCAAATGTTTGTAGGGTAATTACTGTAGAAGACTCAACATAAGCACATCAGCTGGATTTGCTTGTGAAAACAGATGACTATAGTTAAAAATGAGTGTCTGTGATGATTACATATAACAACTCGCAAATCTGACACCAAAAAGAGGAGGAAGAAGGAATTGAATGTCAAATTGAAATAAAAGAAAACCTGCTGGTGAAGTAAAATATTTATATTTAAGACAATGTGACATAGTGTAGTGATAATGTTTGGCAATCTAGTCATTAATGAATATAGCCTATTGTTGCCAAGCAGAGACATAACACAAATATCAGTGTTACATTCTGTTTTATCATTTGCCAATAATATTTAGTTGATGATAATATTAACAATTATCTTATATATCTATTTTCATGTAAACACAAGGTAAGAGAAGAGAAGATATTGAAATATTCTCATAGTATAAACACAATGAACAATAAAAATGAAAACTGTAACAATAGTGCACATATATCATATTGATTGAACTGCTATTATTGCACAGTTGAATTAGTTGAAACCCTGAGTGAGTCATACAGTGCAATGTGAATGTGGTCTACTGGGAGGAGAGCTGGATGTATAGCTGCAGGAATGAGTGACCTGCTATACCTCTCCTTCAGACACATATTGAGTATTTCCCTTGTGAGACAACAGCAGAATGTTTCACCCATTTGTTCCCACTTGATTGTAACACACGTCAAGGTTGTATAACTGTTGTTCAGGAGGCATTTTCCAAATCCTCTGATTTGATTCTTTAAACAATCAGGATAAAAAAAATCTTTTGAATTCTAAGCGATTTATAACTGTAAATAAAATAATTATTATCAGATTTATTCATATACAATCCAACATTTTGCTATTTTATAATCACACTCACAATAAAGTCTTAATGCTTTACCTATTGTTAACAAAGAAAGCAACAGCATATGTCATTTGCTTTAGGTTGTTTTGAATTTCTGTTTATTTTATTTTAAGCTTTGAAAGGTTGCGTGTAATGTTATTTCATGAGGCACAAACTGGGGTCATCTGTAGACTCGAGTCACACAATGAATAATATTAAGAAGATCAAACAGTTACTCTTTAATGGGAGTTTCTGCAGTGTTCCTGATAAACAGGAAAATACAGGAGCAAAAGAAGAATTGACATAAGAATTATTTTTAAATGTACCAAAGCATTCACTGCAGGTTATATCTCCCACAGTTTCTTCTTGCACGTACACATATACACTACATGCACACCAGACTCGCACACACACAACATTAGCGATGTAGTAACAATCACGGACAATCCCTTTTTCAACTTCCAATTTCATGTGCTGGATGGAAGTGAACTGCAATGAAAAGACTGAAGCTGCTCACTCCTATTTTCTGAGGAGTCCTCCAGCTTAATTGGTCAAGCTCTTATCCCCCGGCCCACCTCGGCTTATCCCTGGAGGAGATTTTCTCCAGCTATACCCCTGACTTCATTTCCTGCCCCCCCACACTCTTCCTCCCCCCTCTGAGCAGTAATCAGAAGAGACTGATGGGGTAGAAAAAGAGTTTCTCTCTTTCCGTCAGTGCTCAGCCTCCCCCAGGCAAGAGAGACACTGCTGGCTAGTTGGTTAATGAACGTCGTGTTTGTTTGTCACGCTTATCAATCACCTCATGTGTAGGTGTCATTTTGACATGTCTCCTCATCTGCCATTGTTGTTGATGATGTTGTTTGCCTCCACACCGTGTGATTGTACCTGACTCGTGGAGCAGTGCTGCAGGAAAATGGGAGATAAAAGGTGCAACCTGAAATGTAGGTGCATGATAACAGCTCAAAATTCAGAGGAATGGTGTTGAAGCCATTTGGGGATGGGGTGGCAATGTACCACATGCTAGGGAGATGTATTCATCTTTGTGTTAAAAAATATATATTTAACTTCTATTTATTTGTCTACGTTTCTCATAAGACAAATTGTGTGCTGGCAACATCTAGTTGTCAAAATCACTAACATTGATATAGAAGTATCCTAAAGCAGTATTCTGTATGACATAGTTTTAGGGGGTTTAATCCTAAAATACTTGCACGTCAAAATAAGCTCGATAAAGTGAACAGTGAGTTTGCAGTATCCTTAATTATCCCCAAAACCACCCTTACAGTGTTGCCCCATTTACTTATCATTTGAAAGCCTGCATTTCCATATTTAGGCAATCAGAAAAGACATTAACATTTTCAAGTCACACTGCGATGAGGAAATGTTTTGTGCTGTAGCACTGTTCATCCCGTAGCCCAGCGGGCCATGGACGTTTTACACACCCACACCCCACCCACCTTCATCGACACCGATAGGAGGCCAGATGCACTGCTAGGGCCATTTGTCCCTGGATGACTGAGCCCAGTGGACGCCCACAGGATGATACACACTCTGGGCAGCATTAAAAATGACATTGGATGACTAACTAATTAGATGACTCACAGTCTTTAAAGGTTATATATTCGATATTCACTGCATCTCGATGGCACTTCAGCACCAGCATCTTGGACTAAGACCAGATAACCAAGCCTCCCACTCCCTACATTTTCTCAACTATATTTTGCTTGTGTCCTGTAAAAGTGACCCCTGAACACACAAACGGAAGCACAACTGAATTAAGTTGCTCTTTGCTCAAAACAAGAGAAACAACAAAAAGCTGTTTAGCTATGGGCCACACGGACCGGTGGTATGGATCCATCATGTCTTATCCGCAGGTTGGTGCTCCTGTCAGTGTCTGAGCCTCTGTGTGAGGCGTTCCAGTCAGCAGGGATGCGACTAGTTAGCGTGACTAGCATTGTTGGCGCAGCCATGCCGTGTGGTGTGTGGCCCACAGACTGTGTAAAGATAAGGTGCAGCCGCTGTGTTTCTGGATCAGCAGAACTGGGGTGTGCAGGTGGAGGGGGCAAAGATTCACGTGTCCACTGGGTTATGATGTTTATATCTCTGCAAATCACAAGTGGAGCCATAGGGGCTTATAAATGTGATAGGGGGTAATGGATTCACAGAGAAGGGACTTGCATGCACTAAAAAACTAACATGAATACATGCCCAGCTCAGCTACAAAAATACAGAGTGGATCCTTTTACGTATTCCTTTAACGTCCACCATTTTATTGTCCTGCAGGGATAAATGTTTAAGAATAGCTGAACAGTTCAAACAAACAATGTGTTGCTGCATGATAATAACTGGATAATTTTCTCAAATGGAGCAGGGGATTATTTATCCTCCAAATCTACTACTTTCATGGATGCTTACTAAGTTTTTTACTGGGCTACATGTTTTATTGGTTTGATTATTATTTTGCTTTGCTATCTTGTCTATTTTATTTTGAAATGTAGCTTTAAACATACCTCATTTTTGTGTAAAGGCTGACAAAAGTCCATAAACCGTATATGATGTGTGCAACCTAAGTATTAACTTAAAATTAAGCTTGTGATGAACAAAACCCTGAGCCTAACATGAACATTGATTCCATGCCTCATAAATCTCTTACAATATCCTGTCTACAGAGAACAAAGAGAATAGCATTCCCTGAAATGAAATAGCTGTGAAAACGAATGTATTTTATCTCGCAAGTGAGCAGACTGTGCTATAGGTCGACTGCCATACACAGTACGTGAAACGATGCATTGCTCTACCGAAGGAGAGAAGGAGTCCAAGTCAGATTGGAGCTGTGAGGGAGAGATTGCATGTCAAAAGATATGTTCCACAGTAATGGAGGAGTGTCTGAGAGCTCATGAAATGATTCACTGGTGAATTCATGCTCAAGTATTAATCAGATAGCACCAAGCAGCTCCGTTTGAAGAAAGAACTAAAAAGAAACTGTCTTCACATATCGGCTCCCTCAGGAGTACCTCAAGTGGAAACAACGTGGAAGAAAAGATTAATTCAACCATTTCTCCAGCAATATACCAATGGAAAAGCCATATCATGCCACGTATGAATACTGATTACCACACAATTCCCCCTTTCAAATTGAATGATGAAATCAATTGAAAGCAAATGTTTTGTTGTCGATGGCGTAACAGCAACACATTCATTTTACGCATATCACACTTCAGAGAAGCGACACAGAGATCACAGACTGAGAGCCTGGTGTCGACGATGGCACAGCCCCATTTGTCCCACAATTCAAACGGCCATATTGAGTTCCCATGTAAATGGATTAAAATGGAGAGAAAAGTAGGCCCCTGCGCTACCGCATGGCCTAGATACAGCAGCTCACTGGCACTGCAACAACATAAAGTATTATTTTTGTGTGCAGTTACTTGCGAGGTGTAATCATGGCTGCCATGGGTTCCCTTGTGAGAGATAAGCTACTACACCGCCATGAAGCCTTCTGGAGAAAGGTGGTTTATACCTTTGTGGGGAGCATAAATAGATTTTTGGTGCTGAACGTATAAGTTCCTGTATTTGTGTGTCGAAATCACAAAGCTTAAAACAACCCTATGAACCCGAGCACTGCATCGCTCTGAGTTGAGCTCTCGTGCAGGGTTCTTCCTGTATAGAGAATCGCAAAGCTGCCGCCTCCATCAAATTCCGTGCTGCCTCCACCTTCCAACAGAATTCTAGTACAGTGGAAATCACTTATTGTGATCCTGTTTGTCCCATACCAAATTCATTACTATAAGCGGATGATTTAAAGAATTGCGTAGCTTCTGTATGATACTCCTGGCACTTGAGGGAAAGGAAACGGCACACACACTCCGCTGCTCCACCGAGTCACTGCAATAGGCTGCTAACAGCTCATCTAAAACTCAGTGCTTGTTTACCAAACTGAAAGCTCTGTTATTTATTTATTTAAATCAGTTCAAATGGGTAGGAATGTTTACATTACAGGAATAACTTCATTCCAAACAAGCATTTAATAATTTATGTCGCACTGCAGTATATGGTTTCAGCCGTGAGTCAAAGGGTTTGGTACTTGGAATCACTAACCTCAGCAAAAGTAGAACTTCTTTTGCCACAATATGGGACAAAAAAAGACATCAGTTTCTTGATGTTATAGATATAAATTTGGACTAACCAACAATTTTATATAGTTCAGGGGTTGTAGGTTCTAGTCTCTGGTTCCCAATTGCCTCATTCAGCCTATGGTTCATGAAAACTAAAAGGAGGATGCAATGTGTAAAAGACTGTGGAGAGAGGAAATAAAATCAAACTGATGTGATTTAAGGACTACCCGGAAGGTGTAGATGAAATTATGGGTGCTATACGAGCATGATGTGATCTTCCACCATCAAAGTGAGACACTGCAAGTTGTTTAGCATACCACAACTATGATGAAAGTTGTTATCAGATCATAAAGCCCCTTCAGGGCTTTGGACCAGCCCCAATTCCCGGGTTCCCCTCCATTTTTGTCTGAGAAGTAACCCATGCAAATCTGAGGCAAGGGGGGGGATGAAATGTGTAGTTTATGAGCATGCGGAGCTTGCATCTTTCCACAGAAAACACCCGCCCTTAATGCATGGAGAGGATTTGTCTCCATTCCCTGTCCTTTTGTCCTTGCATGCATTTTTTATTTTTTTATTTTTTACGTCTCCATTCTGTTAATAATACATGAATGTCCTCTTTCCCTCCCCCTCCCTCTTCCCCCTCCTCTCCTTCCCTGTAGCAATTATTGAACCCACCACCACTAGTGCTGTCTCAAGCCCAGGTCAGTATATGTCACCATGCTGTACACCAAATCAGCAAAGAGGTCCGCTGCCTCATACTAACCTGAGCCGAAGTCCTCTCCTCCATCTTGATTTATTTCAATTGGCTGGCTGGAATGACCTCTGGGCGGACAGCTTCATTGTACGTCCTTTTTTTCCTTTATTTGCATTTCCTTTTTGGTTTCTATAGCCTGGCTACACATAGTTATTGAAGACAAGTATCATCGCAACACCCTGCCCCCCCCCTTCATTAAACCCCACTTCTGCCGCTGCCACCTCCACGTGTAGCAAAGAATAGTAGTCATCAAAAGTGGCTGTTCCATACAGTATGCCTCTGGGTCTGATGCTTCTCATAATGCTGATGGCTTCTTCTTCTTTTCTTCTTCCTCTTCTCTTCTTGCCTTCCTCACCACCAACACCACCACTTTCCTCCTCCTCAGTGCTAGATAAATGCAGTATACATCAAAGGCAGGATGCTGTTGGTGGCAGAGGCCCTTGGTTTGTTGTTTGTGAGATGGAATCTCTGCTGCCTTTGTAGTTTTATCATTTCCCTTCTGCCTCCCTCTCTTTCTCTCTTCCAGTGTCTTAATCTTCGTATATCCCTCTCTCTCCTTTCTCTCTCCGTTCTTTCCTCTTCCTAGAACAATCAGTTGGAGCTCTGCCAGCCTCTTTAACCTGATCTCTCGCTAGTGCTGTTGTCGGTGCTACACTGTCAACGTCGCCCTTGTTTCCCCCCTCGCTGAATTCTGCCGCTTCCACATTTCAGCCCAGAGTAATCCCCTCTGCTTGGTCGTCTTTTCTTCCTCTCTAATGGTTTTAAGCAAGTCGAAGAATGTAATCTCTTATGCTGGTTACATTATTTTTGCTTAACACTGTTCATGCGCAGAGTAACATGCACACAAGAACTGGCATTAAAAAGCTTTCACTGCTGAAGACATACACAATAGACACCGGGATGAAAACATGTTGAAATATTCAAACATGCTCAAATGTGTCGGCACTAACAGTACAAATCATAATCACATGTAAGGATTCATATTGCTTGTTGGATCTGCTGAGAGTGATTTTTCATCATTATCTGTGGCTCGAGGCCATCGGTTTCCACCAAGCCCAGGATTAGATTGTGTTTTTCTATGTGTATTCTCTACCTGTCTATCTGAGCCAAATATAATTATCCACAGAAATATTGTCAGATAACAAGTTAAAATAAGCTAAGCAGCAATGAACAGTCCTGGCATGGCCCTGAACTGTGATTTGATGTAATGCTTGCAGAACAAATTACAATTTCATGGTCCAAAGGAACACCAGTGGTTCAATCGTGTAGATAAACCAACTCACAGACCCACTGTTCTTGTTCGGTTCCAAGTTGTATTGGAAGTACATTTTTTGATGCTCCCCCTAAGTGGCTTGGCGAAGGGAATTATTTTAGATCCCTGCAAAACGACTGTTTGTGCCAACCATTGTTTAATCAAGTTTAATAATTAATTTGAACAGGTTATTATCTGCTCTTATTTCCCCCGTGAATGAGTTCGGGAAGATGAACTCCCAAAATAAGGAATGGAATTCTAGTCTGTTAGGTAAGCAATTCAGGAGATCTGAAATAGAAAAATTGCTCACCCACAGCACTTGCAGTGCATGTTTCAGTCCATTGATCCAGAGAAAATGACAAAAGAAATCAAATTACAGAGAGAAAACAAAGTTAATAACCAACATCAGTCATTGTGCTTTTATTTCTAAAATTGCTGTGCCAGTACTACTCTAATAAAAAGTCAGATGGGCCAAGATGTTAATGAGCAGGTTAATTGGATCCTACTTGCATGTTGGATATTAGATTGTTTCTATTCAGAGCTTCTATACTCTGATATTTCAAAGACAACAACTGCTGTTGTTTTCAACTGCAACAGTCAAATGAGTTACAGCCCAGCAAAACTGCTATTCTGAGCAAGCTTGAGGTCTCTGGAATTATCCTGAAAGAATGAAATCAGTGCCCTCTTGACGAATGGTAAAACAGTAAGAAAAACACCTGGAAAACCGCAGTTAAGTGCAATATTGCAATTAAATTAATCTCACGTTTTGATGATGGAAACATACTTAATGTTTTTTAAACTAAGTATCTTAGCCTTTTTGGGGCCCATCCCTAACTGAGTCAAAGCAGACCACAACTAGCTTAATTGTATACAGTAAATACAGTACAGTATGGATTTATTGGATAATCAAAACACGAATAGTGCATCTGAATAGTAATGAGGCTCTTTAGATAATACTAAACTTATAATTCATAGCCTATTAAGAGTTATACTGAGTACTCAGCAGAACTAATGTATTATAGTGAGTAATTTCTGTAAGTGGTCACTTACCACGAACTAAAGACTCTGTTTATCATACAGGTTGAGGGAGGGAATCATACAGGCTCCAAATTAACTAAAACATAAAAATACCGACTGGTAACTCAACAGTACTCTCTTTAGAAAGAGCGATTACAGATAGTTCTCTGAGGAATCAGAGTTGTTTGAGTGTGTCCAACAGGCTGCTGGAACACTGGCCAGGGCACTGTTCTGGGCTCTCGTGTGCTGGGGAGGTGGCATCAACCCTTATGATGCTATCCGACTCATTTAACTAGTGACGGAGGCCAGCTCAGTAGCTGGGCTGGAACTGAACAGTCTGGAGGCAGCACCAAAGAGGAGGCGGCGGACATGATGAACAGCGTCCTGTATAACCCCTCCCACTCATCCTTTGACGAACTGTGGCAGATGGAGAGAGCATTCAACACCAATTCATCCCAGCAAAGAGCAAGCCAGAGATCTTTAGACAATCGCTTGTGCCTGATTCTCTAAGACGCAACTGTGAGCATAGTCTACATTCAAATTTATATTGACGCATTGAATTGCCGCTAAAGGTGTGGCCTGGTCACAGCATAGGTACGAACCCCACGCCTTAGCTTGTCGTGCAGCTCCTGAGAAGTGTAACTACACGTAAACCATGACAACGTTGAGTGGTCCCATCCTCCTTCTGTCTCATTCGGTTCAATGGCTGTAGCCATCATCACTCTTTCTTGCAGTGCAGAAAAAAAACTTCTTATTCAACATGTATTAGTTCCAACTCCATCATGACCCTACCACCCACTGGCATTGGCAATGTAATTACAGAGCAACACGGAGACAACAGTGCAAAAGTGTCAATGCTCGCAGGTTAAGACTTTTCTGCATTGATTTCATGCATAAGTAAATACCAGGCTTAAGCCTGATTTTTCCAACCTTCATGCTAAGCTAGGCTAATCTCATTCTGGCTGTAGCTCCATATCAACAGTGCAGTTGTGAGAGTTGTGTATCATTGATGTTCTCAGCTGCTGTGAGTCAGCAGGAAATGAATTTATGTTTCCAAAAATATAAAGCTAATATTTTAAGATGATGTTAGTAGGATTTAATTTATTCATTATATTATTCCATGACTATTTTATTTTGACACTTGACATTTCACCCTGTAGATCAATAATATCTATTCCTAGTAAATATTCATGTTTGTCGGAGTCTCTGCGATCAACCACACATGAAAGCTTCTCTGTCTCTGTGGAAAACTTTAAAATTCTACTTTTTATTGACAGTGAAGCTCTTCAGCTTGTTTTTTTATGTTTGACATATGGATTTGTATGTATTTACCTAAACATAAAGCACTGCTCCAATACTTTGAAGCAGGTGGCTCAGTGCCACCCTGTCATCCCGATGAAATGCAGATCTGTGATAAGCATATGCTCCCACCGTCTTTCACTCCTGTTTATTTCTGCAAATCGCTTGACAGAAACACAATGTTCCTTACACCGTACAGACTCACATTTCTTGTCACAGAATACAGTGCTACTGGTTCAAGGAATATCGCATGCATTAAACATAATGTGTGACTGTGTTTGATTCCCATGTGCCATGTTAAATCCCAAACAAACACAATTCAGACAGCCTGAGTGGAGCTAAGTGAAGATGATCCACTTGCTGTTTCCCTCTCACCCTGTTAATCCAATTCTTATCCCTCATTTTTCATACTGTATGATTTTTTTTCACTGATATCTCTTATAATCTGCACTAATTACAGAGGACGTTACTCTTAAACCTGTCATGTATCTTGGAGGATTGTCACGTGAAGCATTTTTCTGAACCTCCCCTTGACCCAGTGTGAAACAGTAGGAGAGAGGAAGGAGAGATTAATGAGCCCATGAAGGTTTATGTTTCTTGTTAATACCGTGGAGTAGGACATAAAACAAGGCCCTACTCTGTATTGAGGGGATTCACAAAGGGGCGACCTTTAAGAATTGTTAACTTTTAATCCAGAATAATGCTCCACATCTTCTGTATGCATTTTACAAAAACAGTTAAATCATTATTTTATATGGATGTTTAGAATTTAAATCCTCAGCGGCTTAATGAGGACCATTTTCTGAATCATTCGTATAGGTCAGATACCTTTCTTTATTCGAGGTCCAGATAGCAACATCAGAGAGATGATCTACCTTATTAAGAATTCGTTCAAAGTCCTCCAGAATTAAAAAGTCATCCACACAGCTCCCTAAGGCTCAGGGAGCAGTGTTAATCAAATTATTTTAGTAAGCATATAAAGCCTTAATCAAAGCAGAGCTGGCCAAATTAAGTATTAAATTGGGATCATTTTTTGGAACATGATTTTAAACAATGTAAGGTTATGTTTTTCCTGTTTCAATTCTCTATTTTATTATTTGATGCTGGGACCAGTTGAACCCTAAGGCACATGTTGCTGTTATTACACTGTGCAAGTCCTTCTCGATAAATAAACAACATTTTTTCTTAAGTTCTAAATGACTATTCTCTCTTGGCCATCACTTTGTAAATGTTAGACTAACCACTACTGGAAAAGGCTCATACGCACATTTAGCCTTGCTTTGAAACCATGTGATGCGTTACTTTGGTGATTAAATCTGCAGCTTTTTTTTCGAAATAATGTTGCTACATTTTCTAACTTAAGCCGTTATGCATAATGCATTTTAGCTGAATTCATTAAAGTTTAGAATCTTTTGGATTTGTTACCATTTTTCTTATGTTGGGTCTCAGTGGGAGTAAATAGGGATAAAAGAGTAATTTTGAATTAGATATTTATTTTGAAATAGATATGCACCCTGTTCAGCTGTGAAAGTCCTCTGTATATGAGGAATAACCTCTCAGTTTAAACTTATCAGTTTGTAGCTTGTTATGAAGGCAGCGTGTGCCACAAGATTCACCATTTATGGTTTGAAACAGCTTCTTTACTTTGTCTGCAGGGCTGTTGTCAATGTGGTGTCACATCAAACTAAAACCTCTATTTCTAGTTGTGTTTCAACATGAATGCCACAACATCAGAGCTGGCGAAATGGAAAAACTGCCTCTCATATTCAGTAACTCACTGACAGTTATTTTACATGTTGAACAAAGTACAGCTAAGCATGAAAGTATGACACTTTTGTCCAGAAAATACAAACAGGGATAGTGTTCCTGCTCTGTGGGCCTGCAGCACTAACGGCTCATTAATTCTTACTGTTAGATATATGGAAACAGTCGGAGCCCTCTGTCCATACCCTGCGTTCATTTTGTCTGTATTTGTACATGGTTCCTCACTGCTCTCAGCTGTGGACAAAACAGACCAAATGGAGCAGTACCACTTGAGGTCCTGGAGGGCAATGTGCCACGAGGAGGACATTTTTGTCCCAGTGTATTCAACGCCCACACAGCCATGTTTGTTGTCGTCATAAATTCTTGACTCTGTGCTGTTATCTCGTGGATGTATCCATTGATGTAACAATTAACATAGGCAATGGTCGCATAAATTAGCCCAAATCCTCCCAACAATTTTTGAAACAACATATGTCAGCGTCCATATGGGCCGGTACTAATTGTAATGACAAGCGAAATACTGAGCCATGCTAAATTAACAGACCTACAAGAATATTGTAGGTACCCTCTGCTTTAGGACACAATAATGCATTTTGGCTGCAACAGTGTGTCCTTCATTTATTCCAGGATTATTTCTGACATTGTACAGGAGAACACTGATACTTGAAAATAGATATTGGATTCTTTTGATGTTGTTGAATAAACTGGATAGATCTGCCTGTCCTTTGTTTAACCACTGAAACAATCAATCACCCTGATCTCCGCCAATCAGTTCACACATCACTGACTTCGGAAAAAATTTGATCCGTAGTTCTTTTCGTTCACAGACAATCTGTTGTCTTTTCAGACATTTTATCTTAGCAGACAAGAAAATCTGACACAGACGACTCAAATAGAGCCAGGTACCAGATTATGAAAGGAAATATTTCCACCCCATGGCTCTAAGTTCACACAAAGCGCAGACTTTGACATCTCTCTTCCCCTGCAAAGCTCAAGATCCTAAAAATCAACCAGTTCCTGAACCTGCAATGAACTAAAAACATACCAAATTGCTATGTGTTTTTTGCAGTAGGTCTGATGTAAAAAGGTAGGGATAAAAACTGCGAGAAGTTGTGTTCACCAAACCACAGATAAAAATACCGAGCGTTAACAGTGCTTACAATCACTGTTCTTCCACACCTCTGTAGCCAAAAGACCTGAGACAGAAGTGTTCAAATGCATCAGGTGGCAATTACAATATTGCCACCATTCTAACTACTGAATACAGTTTGTGAGTCACCCACAGGTAATGGCAGTATAAATACACTGCACTTATGAAATATTCAGTAGGTTTGTACCTTCCTCCCGCTGGTTCTTGTCTTCGTTTTCTTGTGCTGTAAGTCCTCGAGGACTGTTCTCGTAGATACTAGGGTGTTAAAGTGCTCGAGGAGCCTCTACAGTAAACAGCCCTGCCTCTGTTTTACCCACCACGCTTGGTGTCAGACACACTGAGCTACCCACAGATAATCCTTTTTGGCAGTGCATTTCCCACCAGCCTTATCAGTTATCCGGTGGCAAGATCAAGAACCGCTTGAACCCCTTTTGCACCCTCACTGCCGCCGCGGCTCCCGTCCCATAAGGCTTGTTTTGAGGTGATATGCTGACCTTCATTTTTACTGAGTGTAAACTCACCCAATCATCTCTGCAAGGTCCTGATAAGCAGATGGCCTGTCATCTATCTTACTTGACCCCTAGATCCCTGGACAACATAAATAGACGGTGGGTTTTGTGGAACTTGGGGCCTCTGAGCTTCCACTGTGAAAAACTTGTTACAGTAAACAGGTTTAAAGACACATTAATGGTGTTTAGGAAATCAAACATGCGTCCCCTCATTTGATTGACTGTTATATTTATATATATTTAATACATGAACATATATATTGAAATGCAAATCGAAGAACAAAGCCCTCAAGTGGCTTAATTTATGAATGCCCACATTATACAATGCACATTATATCCAGCATTCAGTAGGGCCTCTAATTTTCTCATTTTATTTTGCTCTTGTGCATTACGGCACGATCGTCTGAAATATCCAAGTGTGCCAGTGTTTCCACAGCTCATTTAATTGATCAACAGTTTCCACGCCTTCTAACAACACTTTCATTACTATAGCTTAACTGCATATATTTTCAGGAAATGAAAGCCATTACTTTGATATTATAAAAGCACGCAATGTGATTACTGTACCATCTTCTGTTTTTTTCTCTCTGCAATTCCTTTTAATGAGTATTAATCAATGGAAGTGTTATTTTTGCTTTTTGGCTGATTGGTACGCAGTTGTTTGTGTCATATTAGTCATTACGTGTTTGGTTCTCTTGTGCTCTGTCTGCCGGGGGTTTTATTACAGTGCACTAAAACACATATTGAGCGCTAATACTGATTAGTTAAATGCGGGAGTTACCTACAATGAAATTGATTTTGTGTTTTATTGTGCTGGGAAGAGTGCTCTCAAAGTGACTCAAAGTAATGTCTCTTTTTTCCCTTATTTGCTTGGTTAATTAATAATGAAACACTTACGTGTTCTTTGTTTAGAAAAAAAAAGCTTCTTAGAAGCAAAAGAAAACAGAGAAATATTGATTGTGCAGATGTTGCTGCAAACTAAGGATGGAATTTATACCTCCTACTTTACAGCTAATGGCAATGTTCAGTGCCAGTGCAGGAAATGGTGTGCCCTGTATGTAGCTAAGCAGATTGCACGGATGTGGAGGTCAGGTTGGTAAATTTGTATAGGATTGCGGAGATCAGAGTTCATGCAGAGACCAGCAATTACTTTTTTGTATCAATTACCTTTGTGTTTCTGGCTACCATCTTGACCTAACCTTAACTAAGAGTTGTAGTGGCCTAATGTCAAACATACCTAGAACATATCCACTATAACCAGGATCCTGATATTCACAATGTATAGGCAGTGCTGAAGTGCTAAGCCTCGCCCAAGCTCCATGTTTTTCTATTATCTCTGTAAAAAAGATCTGTACGACCTAGTCACACTTAACAATAATAGAGTCACTGTAACAGATTAATATTAGAATAATAAATGATGAAGACTCCACTATAAACCATTAAATCTACTTACAGGTGATGTCTTCTGGAGTGTGCTACTCCGCATAGCATAGCTAGCAATTAACCAGCTTACTTCCTGTTTTAGCTCTTTGTTTAGTGCGGTACCCAAACTGATCACTGGGGGAAAACAAAAGCACAAATGGACTCACTCATGAAACCAAACTAACTAAAGAAGAAACATGAAGAAATTGCAGGAATCAAAGATTTTAAAGTGTGGGCTGATTATTTAAAAACGTCATGTCATATTTACACTAGAATCATGATCTTGGGGTTGTACAGCAGTAATTCAATATATCCTGACATTTCTCTAGTTTCTGCCTCATGTTCTTAGACATTTTGAACCTTCAATAAGGGCTTCTCACCTCTCCTCCCTTCAATCTCAGCTACATGAACAGATTATTGCCCATATTCCATGGGCCTTCACATTTTTTCTCCTCATTTTCGGGGCTGCATTCACCTGTTTGTCAGTCTTTGATATAAATGTCCCCTTCCACCTATCAGCAGATTATTCTCCTGACTCCACATCTCTCTAACCGAGTCTCTCTGTCTCTGCCTCTCTCGTTCCCACATGCACCGTTCTCCTCTCTACCTCTGATTATCTCGCGCTCTGTTCGCATCGCCTCAGGAGTGCGAGCCATTAAATTCAAACCTGGCCGTGCCGTCAGTCCCACGCGCACACAGAAGAAACACAGCAGTGAAAATCGTAATAACTGCCCTCAGAAGAACAAGAAAGCTACTTCCCCGACTTTTTTTCTCTTTTCCTCTTTCATGGATGTTTCTTGGTATTTGGGAGGATGATATTTGTGGTGGGTATTAAAACTGAGACCTGTCAAAGCTTCCCCAGTTCTTAAAATTGTGCCAAAGAATCTTCTTTCTTTCTTGTGTTTATTCCCACCTCTTATTTTTGCTATTGTTGCAGGCAGCGCTTTTATCCCTGTCGCTGTCACTTGCGCCTTTTTCTCAGGCTCAAATATTCCAAGTTTGCAGATCACCAAATCTCACACATCTGCCGCTGCACCCAGACGATCAAAGCACATTATGTATTGTATTGACATCCTTCCGCGTTTTTGATGTTGTACTTACAACTGTTTTTCAAAACCTGCTCCCTCATGCGTGAATCAGAAGTTCTGCAAATAAGAAGAAAGAACCAAGAAAGGCAAGTCTTTGTTACAGGGATAGGGAAAATGTTTTTTTGTCAATTCAAATCTTATTCCAACTTTAATTGGCCGCTCTTGCTGTTGCCGTCAGGTTGATTAATAAGACAATTCGGTTGGAAGGATGAGTTTTGGTGGTCCCAACAGCAGACAGCGCGGTGCGTCTGCTGTGTGAGAGCTGGAGCAGAAAATGGATAGTCATTTCCTTTTATGGCCAGGAAAGGCTGCTGTAGAGATTCAGTCTTGGTCTATAATTGAGACACCAGGGTATATTTTCTTTCAGGACAGACTCTAATGGTTAGTGCATTAAGGAGGATGATTGAAGCTAGCCACACACTTACAGTAGAGGCTGCGGTAAATCAGAAAAGATGGCTTTTTGGCCAATTTGTAGATTGCAGTGAGTTCACACTGTTCAGTGCTTTAGGTCCTCTCTCTCTCTCTCTCATCTCTGGTGAGAGCACTCCTCAGCAGAGTTAAATGGGTGTAATTTTGAGGTAAAAGAGAGAACACTTAGTAGTAGTAATGGAGGGAGGGCTTTGGACCATGTCATTGCCCTTGGAAATACAGCGAATGTCCTCTTTGGGGCTCGCTCAGATACAAGTAACCTCTGCTCGGCATCATACTCAGCTTTTGTATGCAGCTCATGACTGACAAGGAGCTGAGTTTAAATTGAGACATCAGGTGGACTCTGCATATCCACGGAGCTGCAGACTCAAGATGCTTTTGAGTTTCTTCATTAATTTATTGATGGCTTATTGTTGTTTTATAAAAGAACAACTAAAGCTGTTTTGGTTCAGTTACAGCTATTGTGATATTTAATGCGTGCAGTTGTCATGGCTATGTGTTCTGCTCATTTTGCAGCAAAGGTGTCGATTACTTGTTTAAACCAGGCTGAGATGGTTGACACATGTAGTCTCTCTCCTTAATAAATACAGTTGATCTTTTTTTCTTATAGTTGATCCTCTATCGGAACTGTTCACACGTTGGCCTGAGCTTAGCTCAAACGGTTTTTTTTTCAGTTCTCTGCTTTGTGATTGCAAAGAGCTTCTGCTGCAACTCCACAATCCTACGCGCCTCAAAACGTAGAAGCATAACAGAAATATAAATTACAGACCAATGATTCATACTCAGAATGCTGGTCTGCATGTTTTTGTAGTTTATCCCAACTGCTTAAGATTAATTTAGTCCTTGAAAGCTTTACTGCAGAGTTTTCAATAAGTGCAAGCTGCCAGCCAAAGAGCTGACTACTCAGTTAAGTCCAGCCAGGTACTTGATTATATACATTTAGGATTTGAATAGAATAGTTCTGCCTCTGCTAAAGAACGATGCGAGGATGACGACATGCAATGTGCCACTCTGTCAGGATCAATTCTGTCTACTCACGGTCTATAAGAATAAAGGTGTGAGCATATAGGGCACAGAGTCTGTGAGTATTTGAGCATGCAGTTCGGCTCTAATGGCAGAACACAGGAGTGTAAGGAAAGCAGGCAGAGAAGTTTGTGACACTGAAGGAATCCGCAGGGTAAATGATCTCAGAGTTCAATAGGTGAGTGTTTCGATCCGTCAAGGTGTCAGAGTCACCAGATTCAGTTTTGGGGGGAAGGTGCTGATATAGAGGGAGGAAATAACAGTTTAATAGTCAGGTGTACAGACGAGATAAGAATTCTTCAAACAACACAGGCAGAGATGTTAAAGCTCGAGGTGAACTTTGATCCAACAGGGTCTTGGTGGAAGAACTGCTCCTTATCCACTGCAGCACCTCCTTGTGTTGAATAGCTGATGGCCACGCCCCCTCACTTTCAGTGATTACAAATCTTTGCAAAAAAATTGAAAATGTGGTGACAAAACACATTATTCCATTGGTTTCACTTACAGGGGACTTTCTCATTAGTAAGGCTCCTTCAAAAAACACTGGTGGCAGCAACTTGACAACACAGTAATGATCAAAAAGTCCAGTGACTGTGCTGCATTCTTTATATAAACCACACAAACATTAATGAGCTTAATTAATGGTCAAATTATTATTATTGTGCTTTTAACAGCAGGGCTTCCTCCCAATACACATTGCAAACACACTAAACCACTAAAAGTCATCAGGCCTCTGTCTTATTAGGGAAATTAGGATACACCTCAGCCTCACATTAATTTTACAGTATCTAAAATAGAATGTAATGAAACTTCACATCATTAATGTTTATGTTTTTTTCCCATATCATTCATTTTAACCATGGTTTAGATTTTCCTTCTTTGTGTGACCAGAGTAAGTGTAGTCATAGCTGCCTTCTGTCAATAGGTGTTGAGACTATCGCTTCAGAAGAAAGGTGAGAGGAAAGATGGCTCCAGTCTAGTGGAAATCAACAGACTCTGACAGGTTTCTTAAAGATGAAAAATGTCAGGCTGTTAAAACAATATATTATGCCTTGTTACGGCGAAGGTGTCAATAGTAAGATAAAAAAACATCATTAATAAGGTCTAATGGTTCTTAATTACAAAAGGCTCTGATAAGTCAGGAACAGGTTTTAAATATTAATAGCTGTTTACAAACTTTGTGGGCTAAATTGTGATGAGCAAGATTCTCCTTTATAATATTTAACTAGGCTGTTTCATAATCAGGAAGGCAGACTGATTGTAAAATACAATAATTAAGATCAGTATATATTATGGAGCTGTGGCATTAGATTGTGCCAGAGGTGCCAAATTTATGCTTTCATCGGCCAACATTTTTCTCTGGGATGGCGTCCCTGGACCCTCCGAGCTGGCTACATTTTCCTCGCTGGCTGGTTCCTTCATGTCATTGTGCAAATCCCTATTGTTTGACCAATCAGTGTGGAATTCTGCAGATGGACTGAGGTCATTGAACAAGATTTTGCATGAGAACAGCAGTTAGTTCAAATTAATCTTGAAGTTTTATTTGTTGGTTAAAACGTTTGTTGTTTTTCATTTCATTTTTCTTGTGTTTTGTTTTTCATTGACATTTTGTCATCACAGTTTCACCAATGAAATTTACACCACATTATTATACTGTGACACACAACATTTATTTCATGGCTATTTCAGGCAAACTCACATTTTCAACTCAATCCTGCGCTCTGCAGTTGACTCTGAGTTTCAACGTCGGCAAGTTTGTTGTGAGGTTTCATATGAATTCATATATGACGGCTGGCTGCCAGCAGATTACTGGTCTTTCATGTGATAGTGCCAGTGGGGTTTGAGTCAATGTTGCCAACTATCCTGATAATGCTTAAACCTCAGGAATTCTACCCACCCATGGCATGTCTTCTCCCCATGAATTTGAATCTCAGAGGGATGGGGTGCCTATATGTCCCTCTATGATAAGTGTTGGGAATTACACAGTAATTAGTTTGCCCATTCTCAACAAACCTTGACTGACACTGGCAGTGGGAGACGCCTGAGGAGTAAAGATACTGTTCCCACTGGCCCCAAAAGCAGCTAAACCCTTCCCTCCCAAATGTGCATCACGTTGCAGGATCTATTCTAGGATCGGTTTCCCTTGTATAAATCAAACCTGCAGACGTAATGATATGGAGATTCATTCAAGCTGCTGTTTTATCGTCTTAGTCTGTTGCTGACTCATTTTCTTCCCTTCTTAATTTTGCAACCACATTAGTTACACTTCAGAAATTAGTTTGAGCTGTTTTTCTGTTGTACAGTGAAGATCCATAGTATTCACATATACAGTAAATTAATAATATCTTAAAAAATTATACTTGTTTGTTTTAATGAAGGGGCAAATCAAAAGTAGACACAACCACATGTTCTATGAATATAATTGACTACTTGCTGTTTGGACTATAAATGAAATGTGGGTAACATGATATTTAGATGAGAGAACATTTGAATGGATAGGAGACATTTTGTTCTCATGTTTAAACTCTGATCACGTTCCTTATGATATGTCTGGGATTGAAAATGTTAACATTATTTGATACCTGGATTTTTAGCCAGACACGGGTATTTATACATTTGCTTAACCTTTAAACATTTTCCAAATAATACATTTTTATATACATTGATAAATTACCATCTGGTCTTAATATAAGATTAGATTTCACCGTTAAACCATAAAGCACCAACTCTACATTAATGCCCTCTGTTTAGCATTGAAAAGCAGTTTATAGATATCTAATAAATAGTGTACAGCTCACTATAATGTAGCTGTAGAAGATGTCAGGGTTTATTAATGTATTTAGGTTGTTTGTCCTCGGAGCAAACACATACTCGATGCTGTATAAACCTATAATGGATGACATTATAGTTAACCACTTGTAATAACATATAATATGTTATTATGGAATATGCTGTAATTGTTGTCAAACACTGTAAATTAATAAACACATGTTGTTTAACTGCTTTAGAAGTAGTGTCGTAAACTGCTAATGAATAAAAAACAGGGACCTATAAAATCATAATGATCAAAATCATCATGATCATAAAACCAAATGCAGATGGGACTATTTATTGTCTTTATAGAGAGCAATACATATGAATATATTCAATAATGGATTGTATCTTAATGAGTCGAGTCAGCTTGATGATCTATTCACATGTATTGGATCAGAGTTCACTTAACATTACTTTTACTAAACTGCTTGTGGGTGTCACAGGTTTGTTTGAGGCTCACCTGACTTCAGTTGCTCTGTTCTTTGCTACGTCAATTAAACTTGAACTCCTACATACACTGCCTGCTTTAAAAATAAGTGTCAGTCATCAAAGATGTGTGTATCACCCACTGATTTGCATTTCGCCCTTTGCTCCGGCTGAAACAGATTTCCACCTCCTCCTAATCACAGCAGCCTAGAGACGAACAACACCAGTCTGACTGCATTTGATCTCCACTTTGTATGCAAGATCATACTGGAGGAAATGCAATAGGGAGGGCTCACTACTGCTATTCAGGGTTTTCCAATCTTTGTCCACAGAGAGAGATTTCTAAACAAATCCTGTTGACTTCCTCCACTTGTTTCACCTTCAAAAACATTGTGTTATCGATCATGTGAATCCTTGTGTGTTGTCCTTATTTCACAGCAAAGAGTTTGGTCCGGCATCACCTCAAATCACCCCCCAGACTCCTTCCCCTCATCTTTTTCTTTAATTCCTTCTTTGCTTCCTTTGTCAAGTTTGATGTCTTCAGTGTCGCCCCTTCGCCCTCTCAGGGTGAACTCTGTTTTTTGGGGCAGTGCTGCAGCACAGTGTTGTTTTACTCTGGCAGACAATTATCTCAGAGAGGCATGGACAGAGGGAGCTGCTGTTCAAAACAACCCCCACCCTACCATAGGTCAGTCAGTGCTGCCCACCGCCCACTAAATGGCGCACACTCTTGTCTATACACAAACACACACTCATATGTAGGTACCCTTTAGGCATTCCTCTCTTTTAATTTCTCTCATATGCATGCTACTAAATCTGTGCACACACACACTCAGACACACACAAATTCAATCACTGTCACAAGCCCCAGGAAAACACTCACAATCCGCCCAAAAACAGACGAGAGTATCTACAATAAACCCCCCTCTGGAAGCTGAGCATATGCACCGCCTTTCTCTCTGTTTACTGCGAGTCTTCAAAATCTTTTTATTGACAAACCACACCTTGAAGACTTTGGAGGTTTTTTAAACGCAGTTAGAAAAGGTCATGACATTCAGAAATGGCATTCTCTTTGCGGAAATTGCTTGGATGTCTTGCCATTAAATAAGGTTAGTTCTATCGACTCGATTTCCGAGCTGTTTGGTATCCTGAAGAGCGCTAAAGAGTGGCCGGCTCTGTGAATACTACAGGCCCTCAGTGTAAGGTGGAGTGGTGTCACCATGTGTGATACACTTCTCTAGAGGCTAATAAAGAGTGCAAAGAGACTCGCACACAGACACATGCAAATCCGCATATTGTATAAGCACTTACATGCTGAGTACGCTCCCATTTGGGGGTGGTGGTGGTGTGTGTGTATGGATGGGTGCATTAGTGGTATTTGGCTGGGGGGTTGTTGCTGACAGTTAATGATACACTTTGTCATGTACACATACACACACACACACACACTTGCATAGAGAGTGAGAGAGAAACAAACCCCTTGCACACACAAAAACACTTTTATGCATCCTGCACCGCTCTCTGCTATCTCAGTTCTTTGCCTCCCTCCTCACTCCCTCTCATGCAGCGGATGAATTGAAATGCAAACGCTTAAGGGTAAAACCTCGAAGGCCACAAACAGAAACCATTAACCCTTTACTATTCCCCTGGTCGGGCAGCTGATGAGTTGTTCAAGGTTTTTGACAAGGATCCACCCTATTTACATTCTCTAATGATGGAGAAAGGTCAGTGAACCCGCTGAGAGACGCCTTTGGCAAAATAATCTCGGGACTCAATACACCAAGGCTGCATTGGCCTCTGAAGTGATAAATGGCCCTTTTTGTCCCCTCCCCCCCTTCCTGCTGAATTACTGTAATGTGTTTGAAACAATCAATGTGCTGAGCTACTCACAAGCCAGAGTTCTGTCACCATCGACACTGTTAATTAGCACCGAAGAATCCCAGGCGCTTTTGTCTGAGCACGTTTGAAAAGAGCGGATTAGACCCCTTTGCTCTACATTTGTTATTCCTAATGCCATCTAGCATGTGGAGATCCGAGCAATGGTGGGTGGCTCCCGGTGGGTCCCTCAGCCACAGATCTGCATCTCAACATTAAACAGCAAAACTGAGTGGAAAGAGCCCTGTGTGTCTCCAACCAGAACAGTGAGCCGTCCTGGTTCAGATCAGAATCACTGGGATATTCCCTTCTTCAGTGACTTTTCATGGCATGTCTGTCGCTAGTGTGTCTTTTGCTTTATTTGTTGGTATTTGGCAGATTGATGTGGATTTTGAGATGACTGCTCAGGCTCCTCTTTGCTCCAAATCACACTGAACGTGGTCTGAAACATGGTAGAGAGGAGATGGGGAGCCTAAGCATTGGTATTGAGGTTGATCTGGGCATATTTTGAAGTTTATCAAACGCTGATCCTTCTTTTATTGGTTTCTACTGTGTTTTGTCCATTGTGCAGCAATGTTTTACAGTAAATCATTGTGTGTAAATGTGAATTCATCAATCTGCAACAATGTGAGTGACTGTTCGTCCTATGGACTTTAAACGTGGTGGGTGTATTGCCGGGGACCAAAGGGAAGGGCAGTTGTTTCATAATTTGGTGCAATGTGGACACAGACTTGAATAAAGAAATCATCTGCTGGGCTCTGCATCAGCAGGGCGGGTCGTCAGTGATCTGGAATACATGTCATTAGCACAGCAGGATTCAGAGCGACACAACAGTCAGAAAAGTAACTTCCCATCTACATTATAAAGTAAAGAAATATAAAGCTTCATTAGAAAGCCAGAGATTACCATGGTTTTACAGTTACTGATATAGTACTCTTTAGTTTTCTTTTAAACCCATGTTTTTGAATAGAGTGAAATAAATATGTCACCAATATGTCAAGTATCAATTAATAAGTAGACATGTATTTATTTGTTTAATTGTTCAGTATGAATGATTGGATTTGGGGCTGTGGAAATTAGAAAGTATTTAGGGAAAGACACAAATTTGCTTTTGGTCTTTTCATGGTTTTAACAATAACGATAATACAGAATATCACTGGCGTCTTTGATGTCTGGATGTTTTATTCAGATCCACAGAGAACTGAGATCCACAAACCTCTGATGACACTCTGTGTGGCGCTCCACACAGCTCCAGATAGACTAATTCTCTTTTCAGGGTGAAAAATTATTCAATTACTGTGTACATGTAGCCGAACGCTGTTGGACTGAAGCGAGACAGTTGTCATGAATCAGAGAGACTGCTTAGAATTGATGGTTATTTGTTACGCGACACAAATGAAACTCATTGTGGGCTCAACAGTTCTGCAATTAAAAGTTCTTCCTGAGGTTGATGTGTTGTTGTTTCAACACCACATGTGTGCTTTGTTTTCAGAGGGTATATTTTAGTAGCTCTCTGTTTGTGTGTTGCCTGGATAGAATAACATTCCGTTATTCTATAGTGTTAGTTAGTCTGGTTTCATTCTATAAACCAGACTAACTAACACATAATATAGGGCAAATAAATATTGATAGAGGAGCTCAGTATTTGGAGTCTAGTTCTTATTAACCAATAAAACAGCCTTTATGAAATTTCTGGAGCCACTTCTTATCATTATTTTCTAGACAGATGGCAGTTTGTCCTTTATACGGCTGCTGTGTGACCCTTTACATTTCGCCATAATTGTATTTTAATGGTATCAATGCAATATAATTAAAGTGACATTTTCCGTACGCACATTGGCTGTCACAGGAGCAGTGAGTCAACATCACGATGAAACAGTATGTAAATGTGGACAGGCAGGTGCTGTTTGTGTGTGTTTTTACCATATTTGCTGCTCAGGGGTCAATCCTCCTGCCCAATTTGTCGGTAAATGCAGACTCATTCCCTTCAGCTATTCCAGTCAATCAAGTTTGACCTTATGTCAAAAAAACACATAAGCAGAGACAGCAGTCCTCACAGACTTGGTATAGCTGCAGTCACCGAGCACAGTCCCACATCAAAAGGGGAAAAGCATGTGTCACCATGAGTCTGTCCTGGTATTTATACAACCATGAGTTGCACAGTGATAGTATCAGCGTTGCAGAGAGGATAAACCTGCGGAGGAAAGGCTGAAGTGGATTTGGACTTAAGGGGGATGTATGTGGAGGAGCAGATATGAGTTAAGGGCTTTTTTTAGGAGCTGACACGTTTCGGCGGTGGAGGTGTTATTGTTTGTCTTTTATTCATACAACCTGCACATCCAGGAGTGTTCCACAGTTATTATCGTTGCATAGAGAGCACACAGCTCAGCACTTCTTAACAGTCCTATAAAGCCTGGAAGGCGCTCGCAGCAAATTGGGTGTTCGTCACACTTAACTTTGAAATGCAGCCACTGTTTTATTTGACAGGTTTGTTTTTTTCAGTTTTTTTTCAGACTTGACACGTCTTCTAGTAAACTGTTTTGATTTTCTGAAGCATTTCAAAAGCAGCCAGACCAATTCAGCTAAAATTAGCCACATTTAGAATAATGTTAACCAAAGAGCTGCGCTGTGTTTTGTATAGCCATTATTGATATTATGGAACAGTGTTTTAAATACTAACCATCCGATAATTTATTCTACAAAATATAATGTTGTAAAATAAATAACTGCAACAGTAAGAAGCCTGGTTGAAATCAGATCCACGCCAAAACACATGTTAATGCATTATTGATAATCAATTTAAATCCAATAATATATACGCTGCTTAAGACTCTTTTGATACTTTACTAAATACTAAAATACTAAAATATTGTTTCCGAAGTTACCTTCTCTTAATTTAGAATATTTTGAATTCAGGAATTTAACTACTAATAATGAGTGTGAATTCCCAACCCGATTTAAGAGTGGGATGGGTTTGGTCAAAGTCTCTATAAATGGGATAGATTAGCAAAAACCATGTGTGTCAGTGACAGGGTAACAAGCCACTGCAGCTTAGTGGCAGTGGGTTCAAGTCGGGCTCGGACACAAAGAACAGTCAAGCTGTTTGGCTTGATTAATTTCTCCCAAGCTTGAATGGGTACAGACAGAAAACAGTATTTTATATTATGGTATCGGAACTGTTATCTCATTAAAGTTAAGAATAAGAAGAACAAGAAAAAGTTATTGCTTTTCATTTTATCGGAGAATGTTAACATACAGAACCACTGCCTTATCATACACATTATACATTTTTACTATCTGTGTTGGATGCAGACTGTAAAAAGAAGGCCTACTCATCTGTACCTCAGAAAGTTAGCTGTATTCTTCATGTTCTGAGCTTCCTGTATTCAGCCAACCCACAGAAACATCATACAAAAAGTATTAATGTGACACACATCAAATATAGTTTGGCCTTAAAGACACTCCCCAGATTATCTGCGACTGATTTTATTTTTAGATATTTAGTGTCGCCATTCTCAAAGACAACAGAGACGATTAAGAAAGAGTTCATTACACAATTAGTTTTCAAGTTTCAGTATAAAAGGTAGGGCAAGGCAAAGCAATTTAATTACAAAAGGGAATCCTTTCATTTCCAGAATGAAACGTCTCAAAGCTACATGTGTCAGGAGGGTTTTATAAGTAGCATCAGCTCACTACCTTGTTTATTTCATTGTCAACGAAGCTAGAATATACAATATGGTGGGAGATGTTGGGAGGGAGTGCATGTGTATATCCAGCTCTGAGACCTTGAACTGTTAAAGCCGCCTAACAGAATCCCAAGTGTGTGAATTAGAAAGGTAGGTATTCGCACATTCCCACATTCCCACACACTCAGACTCGCACAAAGACCAGACTGAGTTTGGCATTGTGTGCCTGCACTGCCTAAAAGTGCTGTATAAAATACCCTCCTGAATCAATGGTGCTGACTTCAGGAGACTATAGCTTTTATCTGAACCTCCTGCAGGCAGTCAGCAACAAGGTGGGGAGTAGAGACTAGAGAGCATTCACTGCCTCGGGGTTCTGTCTTGGCATAATAAAAGAATATTTCATGTGTGACACTCACAGCCTATGGGCGTACACTATCTAAAGCGGACTTTAAGCTAGCAATAATTAACGTAAACATATGGCGTGTGTCTCAATTGAATTGTGCCTCTCCTCCACGCAGCCTTGAGTCTTTACTGCACCCCGGCTAGAAATAATCCACTGCACATGCTAATCACTTTGCAATCGATTTGGCCCTTTTTGGTCCACCAATTTCTGTAAACCCCTGCATTGATCTGAGAGAAATCAATTAACAGCTCAGGGTAGGTAAATATGAACGGAAAATATGGATCGGTCTGCATACAGTATGACCATCTGAGCAAATTCTGACTGCACTCTGTGTGCCTGTTCAGGGATGCGAGGTGCAAGCATATTCCAGTCAGGTTCGACTAGCCCCAGGTGAACTGTGATAACCAGGCAGTCTGCAGTGATAAAGTTATCTTATATCCATCAAGAAGAAAATGCACTTAACCCTCAACATTCAGCCCTGCTGTGTTATCTGCACTATAATGGAAATTGATAAAACGAGAGCTGTCTTATCATAATCCCAAATACATAACAGTGGGATATTGCTATTTTAAGGATGCTCCAGGCGAAGAAATAGGGAGGAATGTAGAGGGCAGTAAGAGAAGGTTGCCTCTTGGTAGAAGATCCGATGTTATCTGATTGTATTGATGGAGCAGCTCCGGCAGATGCAAGAGGCATCATTTTGTCGAGAGACATTCCTCATAACTGGGCGAATTGTCACTGTCATCACAGGGCGCGGAGCTAAGCAGTGGCTGACTCAGTGAATTCTGGGCCTGGAGGAGGACTTGCACAGAAATAACACCCTGATAAGCATTAAAAAGTGAGGGGGAGACGAGGGGGGGAGGCGGCTGATTATTAAAGCGAGAGACCCAAATATGTGGGTGTGAGGGACCCAAATATGAAAAGGAGATTATTATAGACACAGTGAAAGGAAGCGAGAGGGAGAGAAAGGGAAAGGCAGGCTGCATGAACTTGCAACATGCTGACGCCATTGGTTTGTTTCCCTGTGCATTTTATTAAGCCTCTATCATTTAACAGATTGAACAGGAGCAGCCAAAGTCATGGAGTAATTATGCCTGTGATTAAAAATACCGGCTTAAAGCATCAATCCAAATATTTTTTGGGGTCCCAGAACATGCTGATGTGGATTCACCCTCTAGAATTTTGGGGGAAAATAAACCTACAAGGCAAAATTCATAAAACTTTTTTGAGGAATGGAGATTTATCCATCATGCTTGCATATAGACTACATCATTTCCATGCTCACTGCCTTCCTGTGTAAAGCACGCCCTTGAATTGAGAGGTTCAATAAACATTCCTGTAGGTCACTCTGAATTTTGGATTCCCTTAAATGCCAGACCCATAACTTGACTTTTCAGGTCTATAATAAAAGGCGTACACATATACTTTCTATTTAAGAGTGAGAGAAAAAGTGAGGCTCTCAGAGAGGGAAGTCGATCCATAATGAAGAGGATACGTATCTCATTGAAAAATGCCGGAAATGTCTCGTCCATCTGGATTCCTTTTTTCCTGCTCACACTGTGCTGAGGGCTCTCTTATGTGGCCAGATACCCCATGGAGGCGTTGATTAAGTCAAGCTGAAGGCAAAAGCCTGCCTGAAATCAAGAGCCCCCAGCTCACTCAGTAAGCTATCAGGTAACCCATCTCCCTCGCTCATTCAGTCTCCAGTCAGATACTGAAGCTGAGAGGCACTATTAGAGCCCGGGCTCCAGCCCTAAAGAGCATTCTGCTGGGTGTTGATAACCGGCAGGTACCAGGATGTGGAGAGAGGGAGGGAATGAGTGAAGTGGAAAAGGAGTGAGGATACGGCAGTACTGGGAGGCGGAGGAGGGTAAACGATCTCTGAAGGCCATCCTATTAATGGAGCCTTTTCATTAGTAGCACTAATGCAAATGATTGGTGGAGCTAATGAGCTCGAAGGTTCACGTGAACGTGGGCTCGGAGGAGCAGCGCTGTGTGATGATCACAGCAGGAAACAAAAGGTGATGAGCTTTTGAACATCATATCTGGTCGTGATGAACATTTCACTTGTACAAGAACAGGAGAGATGAAGAGCGAAATGGATGAATGAGCTGATGGGATGACGAGTCAATTGTGCACCAACTCAATATGGCGTGGCCGCCACAGGCAGGCGGGTGCAAGATGAATGTTGGAGGGGACGGATGTATTTCATTGTCAGTGGACTGAAGAGAGGTAAAGCATGGAAAATGTCTCGATTACCTTCCACAAAGTGCTTGCCCACTCCCAGTATGTAAGCACTTTAGAAGATGATGAAGCACAGCTCATTCTGCGAAGGCTCAGCGACCGCTCATCAGATGTTATGAGCGTTGAATGATATTCCATTTATACTCTTTACCGAACAACAGCAAACCCTGCATTTCGTTTTCGCTTCAGTGTGTTAAAGACACCCCCGGTGGCTTCTGTGAACCTTGCATGTAGAGGGGATTTAGCTCGACTTACAGGGCGGTGTGTGCGGGATCAGTTTGGCTCTGGAGTGTCTCATGTGGACTCTCTCGGGGGAGCTGGTGGGGCGAGGACCAGAGGCCACTGATTGATGGTCAAGGACACTGAACCCCTCCCCCAACCTTGGTTCTCAGAGGAGCCATCTCTGAAGCCGTGTCCTCAGGAGGATTTGGATGCTGCCTGGCTGGCTGCCGTCTCTGCTCCACTTGTGACAACCTGCGCGGAGGAAACAACCATTTTGGGGAATGAAATCATCCAATAAACGACAAATGAATGAGTAGGAGATGGAATAACTATAATACTTTTTGTACTCATCTGGCCTCTAGCATTTTCACATGTGTATTTCAGAACATGTACGAAACAGAAGGCAAGCGAGTAGCACAGCTGAATGGATGTTTTCACAAACCTCAATGTGTGCGATGGTTAAATCGACGAGGAGGGAAACTCGTGCCATTCCTTGATGAATGATGATTTCCAGTGAATTACAGAGCAATGCAAAATACTCTGGAGTCTGCTCAACAGAAACCCTGCATCGAGTGTCTCTGCTGCATATTTCAGAATGATTCATTATCTGTGTCAACAGTGACTGAGGTTCAGGGCCTTAGCATTTGTTGTGCATATGATATGTGGGTGACACAAGTGCTGTCGATGGAGATTTGGGAGGGATAAAGGAGGAGGGAGTAGGCACGAGAGAAAGGGAGAGATTGGCTCGTACTCCCAGCACACTATTTAAAGCTGATGGCTCCAATCCAGAATCAGGAGAGAGAAGCAGGGATTGTTATTTTCATATAACTCTGTCGAGTGCTGGGGAGGTTTTTTACTTTTTTCATTTCTATTCTGTTGTAAAACAGTAATTGAAGTGTATCGCTTTCATCTCCACTTATCTCCTCAGCTCGTCTCCCTTTGGAGCGCTGCTTGTCTTCCCACCATTTCCGCGTCTTGACACTGTTGGTTTGTCTATGATATATTGTCTGGGATTCCGTTGCTTCATTGTAGCTCGCCGCTGATGTGCATTGCAATTAGATTTAAAGCCCCAAAGAGGAAGAGCTCAGTTAACTCCCCCACCCACCACCACCATCACCACCTCTTCATCTCTCTCCTGTCCATGGCTGCTGCAGCCTCGCTCCCCTTTCAATCACTGTCTTTTTTCACCCCCCAACTCTTTTCCTTTGATTACCCCCTCTTCTCCCTGTATCTTTCTTTTTGTGCTGGCATTCTCTCCGTCTCTGTCTCTTTCCCCATTCTACTCCCTTCATGTTAATAAGCAGGATAATGGTGTTGCGGGCTGTTCCTGTTTGGGGAGTTAATTAAAATGGCAAAGTTACAACCCACGCAGTCAAAACAATGGAGACCCCTGTTTTCTGCAGTTACATGGGGAGATACTAAACGAGTCCAGATTCTGGGAGGCAGGAACCCAGTAAGACTGACTGCTCCCAAACTTGTCTTCACACGTCCCTTCCTTAAGTTTAGCTCCACCATTAATCTCTGCAAATTTTGAAATCTTTCCTTTCCCTGTATGTGGAACGCATATCTCGAGAATCGTCGATCATATCGTTTTAGTATGTGTATGTGTCAAATATGCTGCTATTGGAACAGGTAAAATTGAATATAGACAGGTGACCAGTGCTCTGTAGCAGCAGTGGCGGGGAATCATCAATGCAATTGTCAATGTTAATCACTACAACAGTGCGGGTGTGTTAATGACAATGGCGACAACAAACGATTCTCTGGTTCGGGGGTTCTGAGAACTGAGTCGAGCTTTACTGAACTTTGAGCAAACAGGGGAACAGCTCTTTGTGCAGTCGAAGCTGCATGTTCCATGTGGACTGAGTCCTGCCACAGGTTCATCCTTACTGCTGCTCAATGTCACTTTTACAGTTTCAGAAAGAAAGCTGCAACCAGCAAAACCACAGATCAAGCAAACAGCCCATTCCAAACAGGCAGGTTTAAATTGGGCACTGCACTAGTTGTATTTAAATGATGATCCCGACTTCCACCAATTCACAAATCTAATTTTTAATTGTTAACAATTATGCCATATCAGAACAAGAGCTCCTACTTTCTCCCTCAACCAATGGCAACCAAGCGATACCCAAAATGAGGCAGAGTAGCAGAAAACATTGAGTGAGCTGAGAAAAGTTTGTGTTTTCAATAACAGATCAGGTAATACCATTATTTTGTCATGTTTCCTTTTGTAGGTCATTGAACGCAATAAACATATATATTGAAATCTAAATATAAAAGAAAATCGTGATCCAATTTCAAAGCAAAAAGTCCAGATTCTCATTTTTTCCAGAATCCTGCTGTGCCCTCTCCTGCAGTACTCAGGTATTCACGTTAATCATATCAGAGATCCAGAGATTACCTTGTGATCATACTTAACTGCTGATTGGAATGCAATTGTCTGAAAGATATTTATATGATTATTACAGCATTTACTGAGCCAGAATCTACACTAATAATGACCAGATGAGAAACTGAAGATGGGAGAAATAGGGACATCTGCTTATTCCCAATCTGCCAGCACTCACACACACACACACAAATACACTCACATACACACACAAACTCATACACATACGCACACAAACCCCAAATGATTTTGCTAGCGTGGCTAGCACAATGCAGCTCACTCAGACTTCGGCAACAGTGGGGCCGGCGGAGCAGGACAGGAGCTGTTGCCATGGTTACATTTCTCGGCTCGGCTCTCACAGCCCAGAAAAACTGTGTCATTATCCTGTACTTTGGATTGGAGAAGAGAGAGAGAGAGCGAGAGAGAGAGAGAGAGAGAGAGCGGGGGATACAAAGAGAGAGAGAATGAGGCAGAAAGGGGAGACAAAGATAGAAAGGCAAGGAGAAATAAGGGGAGGGGGGCTGCAGTTCACACAGGCCAACCATGCATCTAACACACACATCATCAAAATTTGCACCCATTTGTGTTCCTCTATTCACCACCTTTCCTTTTTCCCCCCCGCTGCTTTTATTCCGTCGGCCGAGCTATAGTTTTTACTCTTATAGGTAAACAACTTCAATCCTGACAAATAATGCTTGGAAATATCAGGTGAGAGCTGTGTTGTGTCAGGTGATAATGGGAGATGGCTGTTTTTTCCGCTCTCTCTCTCGGACATCTCCTGTGAAAATTGTCCCCAACAAGCTATCATGTTGGTAAAAAAAGGAAAAAAGGATCAGTCTGTGCATCGTTGTATTTATTTTAAAAACAGCGACAGCCACGTGCCCCACTAATGATAACCAGCGAAGGGCTCTTAGTGAATAAATACACGGGCCACAATAACGATGGCACAGATCGGATCCTCCTCTCACAAATCTGCGAATCGTTTCCAACCTGAAATATACACAAAGAATGTTCAGGGTTTTTGTCTGAGTGCAGAACGGCTGTGCAGTGATGTTGTTGCTTTGCTCGGCATGTTTCTGCAACGTGAGGTCCACATCAGAGGAGTTACATTGTGAACTAATTACATGGCCGTGTAAATAGAGGCACCCTGCTGATATGGGCTGTGCACCACATGATTTCCCCTGGTGGAGCAGGGCTTGTTTGCTTGCTGTGCTGCGTGTGAGTGTGTGTGTAGGCATGCATGTGACCTGTACAAAGGTATGTGTGTGTGTGTGTTGATGGAGAGCGTGTTGGCTGTGCTTTATTGAGCTACAAGCTAAAAAAAAAGTGTCCGTTTTGAGGAGTGAAAGTGACCCCCCGCCGAATGAAAGGCTGCCCCCCAGCCCCCCAGCCCCCCACCCCTCGCCCAACGCAGTTCTCCAGAGAGCCTTGCTTCTATTACTGGGGCTGTCTGCTGGTCAGAGAACCACAAGCAGCACAGAACACAGCCACCCGCCATAAACCATGTGACCAAAGCCCCTTGTGTATCTGAGTATTTTGGATATCAAAGATAAAATAGAGTAAATGTAAATATCATAGACTTTATATAAGTATTTCCATTTTTAATGAAATTAGAAATAATTTTACTTTTTATTCTGCTTTATGCAGCAGTTGTAGTTTCCTCCCATGGTTATTTTTCACAATAAACGTCCTGCACACCCACTCAGGTGTTTCCTAGTCCTCAACCTGATTAGACCCAGAGTCCCAGTGGAGATACGGTTCAAATTACACAATGTCGCAAATCTATGGAACAAAAAGAATAATAATGGAAAAATAATGAAATGGTAAATGGTTCTGCATGAACCTGCGCCAACACTAACAGGAGCGTGAGAGCGCCGTCACTCAAGACTGGATTTTACACTTTTCAAATCAATTCTGAGAAAGGATCTGAGGGAGCAACAGAAGCCAAACCCTGTGTCAGTAGTCTTGAAAATCCTACATTAAAAGAACATTATGATAAGCTCATAAAAGACACTTCATTATAAAGATTAAACTGGTGGTTCACGACCTTCTTGACTCATGACCCTTTTCAATAAAGCCCTGACTTTGAGTTGTCAGCTGTTTTTACCATCGCACAATTCCTCTTTAAACTTTGCTCATGGTTGCTATAAAATGATTCTTTCAGCCCCAAGAGGTGAATATATCACTAAAACTACAAAGAATAGAGATTATCTCGAAGAAAATGTGAATGCAGGTTTATGTAGCAGATCCACCCCAATAGAGGAAAAGTTTATTTCAAAATAAATGTTTCTTATTTGTTTTCTTGTAGAGGAGTTGGCACCACTTGTCTGCCTTCTCGCTATAAAGCTACAAACTACCACCAGCAGTTGGTTAACGGACTAACAATCTTTTTGTTATCATAGCTTGAATACAAATCTCCCAGCACCTTTTAAAGAAAGCAAATAAATTATTTCTCCATTGTTTGAATGCGTAATTCTCAATCAAATTCACTGCCGTTGTATTTATTCTTCATCTAAGTCTAAATTATAATATTTTACAAAATTCGGTCTCGTGATTTATCTTCTGACTCATTTCAGGGGGATAGAACAGTAGCTTGCATTGATGCAACAGTATTAAAGTCTTTAAATGTCAAATATAAGTGTCACTTTCTTCAGATTCCGTACTTGCATTTCTATGTGTTGATACATCAACTTTTTATTTTATTCAATATTTGTACATGTAAGATTTTAAATGCAGGACTCTGACTTGATTGTATTGTTACGTTTATTTAAAGTGAGGCACTGAGTACATTTCCGGCTCAGTTTAGATTATACAGTGCAGTGTTGTGAAGTATCGAGTGTCAAAGGTGCTACAGCTGTGGGAGCGGCTCGAATCAGCCACAGTTGTGTAGTAATTGCAGTTTTCACCGTCTCGCTCAGAAGCCCCATGCAGGTTTGCAAACGTGTCGCAGTAAAAATGCAATCACAACTAATCAGAGCTTCTTTTGTTTCCTGCCCACAGCGCCCAACACCGCACCCTACGGGACAGGAAGTGCACACATCCTGCTGGCCTGCCGATACCTGGTCCTGGCGCTCTCCTCCTTCATCAGCGTGTACTAGGCCAGCGAGGACACAATGACTGTCCAGAGCATTTATCAATCCTATCTGACATTGCTGATGGCTGGAATTCAATCTGGTACAGTTTCTTGAAAAGCAGTGAGGGGGAAATAATCAGCGTTTCTTTGTGTGGGGGGTTTTTTTGGGGGTGAAATTTCTGTTATGTAAATACTTTGATGTATTTTTTTATTATTATTATTATTATCATTTTCTCTCCTGTGTCTTATTTTTGACCACCTTGTGAATCAGTGCTCACCCCCACCCTCCATGCCCCCCCCCCTCCCCCCTCCATCTCCAATCATATCAAAAAAAATCCCCCAAACCTCCCACATGAGATACTTTCATGCCTCTTTCTCTTGGAGGCGATGGCGCAAAAATTGACATTTCCGTGTTTTGTACACGGCTAAAAAGAAGCAAATGTGCCAGTACCCAGAATTACCATACCAATGTTGTATTGAATGTATTATGGGTTGTTGAATAAAGGAAAGACATTTAGATTCCTCACAATAAAAATTCTGATTATGGAGTGTGCTTAAAAATACAGAAAAAAAAACAGAAAGAAAAAAAAAGAAAAAAGGCAGTGCTTTGTCAGGACCTGTATTGTCATGAATACTCAATAGATGGATGAACAGTGTTGAAGGTGTGCTTTGTTGTATTCTGAAATGGGTCCTTCAGTTACTATGCCTGCCTTACGATCGATCAGGCAGCTGTTCACGTAGCAAAGTATCCTGTATTGTATCTTTATATTTTAATATAGTGTAGGCTTTTGTTTTGAAGTGGGACCAGCTTTTCTCATTCGACCAAGAACGGTAACACGGTTTCACGACGTTGTACAGTGTAAAGGGAGGAACATCGCTGCCCTATGTTTACATTTATTCTTGAAAATATAAATACTGCAGTATATTCTCTATACTTATGTTCCAGTGAGTCCACATTCGTGATTGTCAGAACTAACCGTTGCAGTTGAGAAGAAAAAGTAGAGCCTGAGTTCACCGAATTCAACCTTTTTATTTTCTCAAAGACGTCGTTCTCTGAAACGAGCCATCTCCGGTAGGCCTCGGCTCGCTGCGTGCCTACTGGTCATCCTCCAGCTGAAAACCCACAGTTACACATTGTGCGTCGCTTTAGGTTTTTGGCTTCAACTTTTGGCATGATACTTAGATAACTGAAAGTAGCATTCTGCCGCACAGTATTTTATTCCTCTCTCATACTTTGCAGATAATTCACTACTTAAATATATTACAATCTGTGGTACGGTGAATATATATATCCTTCATTTTACCATTCAACAAATAACAGGAATTCCAGAGAGCCAAAGCCCACTTTCCAATTGAAGTAAGATATGTAATTAAAAACGTGATCTACACAAAAGTGAAACCCACTCTGACGCCTCTCAGAGTCCTTCTCGTGTTAATTATGGGCAGCAGGACACAAATAAAGATCATGAACATGCTCATCACTACTAGCATGGCCTAAGGTGCTAACACCTGCTAAAAAAAACGACTTCAACGCCAACAGACGAGCGGTCCGCAGAGCCAGTGGGCGTCCACAGGAGCTCCGAATAAATTAAACCATGAGGTCGTTTAATAGAAGAAACTGTGGCCATGTGTTCACGCGTGTTAAATCGTATCTAAATAAACAGTCTTATTGCGAGGGTTTACTTTCTGACGCCACCGTCAGTGGTCATCTTCAAGTATCTTCAATCCACGGTGTGAAGAGACACTGTACTGTAATGCCTTAATAGAACCATAGACATGAAATGAACCTCATTCAGACGGACAACTCGCTTGTTTGATACACTCCTGATGATTGAATGTTCATTTGCCATTCAAATTAGGTATTATATCCACTGACACTAATCTCTCAACCTATGGCTCTCGCAGGTATTTTTAATAAGCCAGTTGCATCTAATAACAATGCAGTATTTGTCCAACAGGTTAACACGTTTGCAAGTCTTGTTTGGATTGTGTTGTATTTCGCCCCCCCGATCAAGGGACTAACAGTATGTAACTGCAAACCTATAGAGAAATAGCCATCGCAGTGAAAAGACGTAAAGCACAAACTTTTATGTTTTGTGGTGCTTTGTTTTGAGGTCTGCTAAACATTTTTTGTTTTCTTTCATTGTTTGTACTGAAATTGTTATCCGCTTGTTTTAAAAACTTATAAAAATACTGCACCATATGATCTTGTTTAAATGTTAAGGTATAATGAAAATGGGTCAGAAATATATTTATTCTCTTCCTTTATGAAATCAATGTATAAAAGACACATTTGAAACATGTAAAACTGAATATGTGACATTTATTTGAATGAGGCTCAGTATGGCATAGTTTATAATGTCGTCGGGTTCATTTAGATGCCATAACTGCTGTTGATTTTTTTGTCGGAGTACATTAAAAAGAACAATGTTTGCAATCAAATTACCTACTTTTTGAAAGAGAGAGGGTGTGAACAATATAACAGTATTATAGAACAGAATCAATGTGTGTATATTTGGAGAAAAATAGGAGACCTTTTGATCTTTAGAGCCAGTGTGTAGTCATAGTTTTCACACACTCGCGTGTTTGACGATGTGCAGAGAGTATGATTGTGCTGCATGTCAAAGTTAACCTGTGTTTTTTGAGGTGGCCATTTTACAGATATTCATAGATTTCCTTTTGAATGGAACCAGTTTTTTTTCCAAAAGGCTTTTTTCTTTGGGGTTCTGGTCTCAAAATACATACCTCTTGCAGATCACCAGGCCATGTTCATTTGTGATTTATTTGAAAAACAACTTTGGTGATTAACTAAAACTACTATTCAGAGTCAAGATGATTATTGTGGCACATTGGTGACAGTCTGGAGTTATATTGGTTGCTTGTCTAAGCGGTGAAGACCATGCTATTCCATATGAAATGTATTGGATGTTGATTATTTTGAATAATGGTTTTAACGAGTCCCTTTTATCGAATCACTGTTATTTGTAATAAAAGTCTTCATGTTACAATATAAACTCAGATCTGAGTTAATAAACTTTCAAAGGGGTTTGTCATCATCACTGCTGGAGGGTTTGAGCCCCGAGACATCAAATGCAGAATCCCTCAGTTACACTGTTAAAGACAGAACGCATGAATATTGAAATCCCACACAACAGAATCTTAAAAACATTAAGAGCTGTAATTTCTGTCATTCATTTGAACTGTAGCATTCCCTTTGCTACATGAATCGATTTATCTTTATTTACAATATTGTCTGTATCTGTTTACTATTTACAATCAGCTGAAGCTAAAGGACGGTAAATAATATTCTGAATCTTTCAGTTGTAGCTTTAAAAACAATCTTAATCTCCTTGAGCGGGGGATTTTTGGTCCATCAGGCCTGAGCCGCAGCTTATCTGTGCATTTGTAACATTTACGGTATAACAGCTAAAACACTAATACTGTTTTCAATCAACTAAATCCAGCATATGTTCTATAAAAGTCCTGAACATCACATGTTCATGTTTTAATCACATGAGACAGGATCTGTGAAACATTAGCTAATCGTTACAATAGTAAGATTATGTTAGTAACCTAATCGTAATGTTAGCTAGGGTTACAAATGCTATGGTTAGCCAACGTTTCAACAGCTACCATAGTAGTAATAACCGCAGTATAAGCGTAATTGTAACATTAGTGGATGCTAAAATAGCAACAGTAACATGCTAATAGAAACGTAAGCTAGCAGTACAAAGGTTAACTTCAGCTAACGTTATAAAAGTCACAATCGGTTGCGTTGACAAAGGACTGAAGGATGATGCTGCCTTCAAATGGAGACGTGTTCACTGTTTTCTCATGTGTCCAATATAAACATCACCAACTGTGATGTGATCATCATCACTATCAGAAATGGCCGAGGTCACAGAAACTAACTGATGGTAAGTTCCTATTTATTTAGAAGTATTAGTATTAAGCTCATGACCTTGTAATATTGTAGAGAATTAACCCAACAGCTCAGGGTGAGTCGTCCATATCCTGTCTCCACCGTTAGATCAGAAGGGAGAGAGAGAGCTGATGTGTAAATTGTATTTAAGCTCAGTCAGACCGGATGTTATGCTGACACTAATTATAGTGATGCTACGAATTATATTGTCGTAATGACGTATATAATAAGAGCAACAGGGATATGGGAGTCTGTTGTGCTCAGTAAGGTTTCCGTCTTTTTCAAAAGAAGAATATGTTCAGAATCAGAATCAGAATCAGAATTATTTTTATTGCCATGTATATTTGCACATACAGGAAATTGACTTGGTGTGGTTGGTGCACTTTACAAACAACAATATAAAAATATAAAAACAACATAAAAGACAACAATATCGAACGATATAAACAACATCGAACAATATTAGCAGCAATATAAAAAACAAAACAACAATATATACAGTAAAAGAGTAACGTGCAGTTTTAAGGTGCAGAGATTGTTTATAGTGCCAGTAATATAGAGTTATAAATTATGTGCGTGGGTGGGTCGGGGGTGGGGGGGGGGTCAGCAGAGTCAGTGTGATGAAGAGTCAGTGTGGTGCAGGGGGCTTGTTTGTGAGCCCCACCGCCATGGGGAAAAAACTGTTCAGGTGACGTGAGGTTTTAGTCCTGATGGCCCGGAACCTTTTTCCGGACGGGAGTCTCTGGAACATGTGGTGACCGGGACGGGAAGGATCAGCGATGATCTTGCCTGCTCTCTTACTGGTCCTGGAGTGGAACGGGTCTATGAGAGCCGGCAGGTCACAGCCGATGACCTTCTCAGCTGACCGAATAATCCGCTGCAGTCTGCCCTTGTCCTTGGCAGTGGAGGCAGAGAACCATTGGTTAATGTTTGTGCAACGTTTTAATTCCAGTTGTGTTATTATTATTCTGCGTTAAGCAACACATGCAGTCATCAAGGTATTTCATGTTTTAAAAGTTAATCCAAAAGTCAACATCCTTTAAAATGATGGAATTCCCAACTGATCATTTGATCTGAAGCCAAAATATTTAACGTTGTGCAGGAGTCGGAGAAGTAAAATAAAGAAATGCAATTTACCTTCAGTGAACTGATCTGTATTTCTTTAAGAAAAACTAATCATTTAGTTCTTAGAAGTTAAAATCAACCTGGTGAAAATATGTATCAAGGTTCAGTTAAAACCTCAATTCAAACTTTGATCATCAAAACGTTCACGTCTAAAATAATTTGCAGTATCACGTCTCATATGTTTCTCTCATGTCTGAGTCAGCAGGTGCACAGCCTCCCTGAGAAGAACCACCGTGCTCGTTCACCTCCCGTCTAAACGCTGCTGGGATTACCCTGCAGGTTGTGGGACGTGACCGACATACTGGTGTGTTTGTACAGTCTAGCTTGAGTTATTGAGTCGTCTTAATTGTGCCGTATCATGAATATTTGATCCCCTCCCCTCTGCCCTCAAACACTGTAAATCCCCCGCAGCACGGATGGCCAGATGCCACTGCACATAGGATTAATCACCGTTTGCTCTGCATCGTCATCATTGACTGGAGTGTGTCGCTCACTTCACTTGATCTGGAGATACTTACAAACCACTGCTCTTTCCGTCCCATGATGCATCTGGGGTAGATTATACACTTTACCCCAGCAGCATGGGGCTTTGGAGTATCCTTTGGCCTCAATACAATCTTGACTCAAACATTGACGGCTGTGTGTGTGTGTGTGTGTGAGTGCGGTTGGGTGTGTGCGGTTGTGTGTGCGCGTGTGTGTGTGACCGACCTCATCAAAGTGAATGTAGATGTACAAGCTGGAAAGAGGCCACACAGCACCTGCAGAGATCACTGCCTCACCTCACACTTCCTGCTGACACCGAAGCAGAGGAAAAAAAAATCCCTCTCGACTTTTAAATTTAAGATAAGAAGATTCTGAATATTCATGGTGCGTAGCTCTACTGTGAATTACTGCAGCCTCACAAACCCCACCCTGGATTTTTTAAATGGCCGTTTCAAAGCGCTGTCTCACTCTCTCTCTCAGCCCAAAGTCTCAGAGTGCACTGCTCTGTTTGAAATCTTTAAGCACTAGTTTGAATGTGTTTCTACGCTAAAAGTATTTAATTTATAAAAGCGTGTATTTCGAGGGTATTTGCCAACTAAAACTGTTGAAAGCAGCTTATAGTGGATATTTAAAACAGTAACATATTTAATGAATCAGCCCAGAAACAAACAAACACATTGATATCACATAATAACACATGTGTGAGGGTCATGAAACAATTTAACTTCACAGCTTTTGTGTTACATGTAACCCATGAATGGCATAAAATACAGCCTTATATCTGGAATAAATGTTCATCCAAAATATTCTGTGGCTGACACATTGTACTTGGCACTGGCTACAATTTTCCTGCCGCGGTGAGAAATAAGAAAAGAAAAAACACACTCGATTTTGAGCAAATAGCAGGAATTACGTTTCTGTGAATGTTGTGTGACTCTGGACGTCAGAGGCTGCAGAGCCCAGACTGAGGTGCCAGCCTAGGGAGGTGAGGAAACATAATGCAAGTGGCATTTACAGTGGAAATTATAAAAGGTGAACATGACACAGAAATTCATTATTTCGAAGTTGGGGATTATATTATCATCAGCGTATGATTGCAGTGTTTCTTTCAGCAAACCAACGTGGACCCTGCATCGTATAAAAGGCATCGTACACTGTGGGCTATGGAGACCTCTCATGTGGTGTCTCCTCACGAAGGCGTCTGGGTCCAGCCTGAACAGAGAAGAGACTGGAGGACATGTGAGAGTGGGATTCCCTCGGACCCGGCAGGTAATGAAACCCTTCCCGGCCCTTTGACAGTTTTGAACTGGGAGATGGTGTCGTGCTTCTCTCTGTAGCTGCTGCCTCGCTGCTGAGTCGCCGGCCCTCTCCCCTGAGCAGCATACTGAGTTGTCGGTATCAAAAACAAAACTCTGTTTCCTGAGTGCTAGCATTTCATTCTTGCAGATATGTTTGTTGCACAGCAGGCTAAAGCAATCCCTCCCGTCAAAGAGAGAAAACACTCCTCTCTGTGTAGAACCAGTCTCCGGGTGAGTTTGATTCACTTCGAAATGGAATAAGAAAAAAAAATAGAAGCAGAGTCTTTTTAAAAAACAGCCTCTTTCTTTTCTCTAAAACATTTGAATTGGTACAAAACAGTGAGTACCTTCTGACTGGTGTGTGTGTGTCTCTCCGTTTTTTCTAAAATCTGATAATGTGGCAGCTGCCAATGTCGAGAGGGAGACATGCTATTTAAAAAAAAAGAACAGGTTGCATCAAGTATTTGTCAACCTGTCTCTCATTATTTCCACTGAACTGGAAAATAAGTTGCCAGTCAATGATGCAGCGCCTGAGATAATACCTGGGTTTTAGAGCAAGCTATCGGAGCCTGCTCTCTCCATGACGCCAATAACTGAGTCACGAACTGCAAAGGAGTTTTCACGTGAGGCTCTCAGGCAATTGTGAGTTTTCATGAAAGATTGAACACGTTTCACCGACTGCAAATGTTTTTTCCATTTCCTCTGTTGTCAGGCCTCAAAAGGCAGATTCCACATTGTTCTATAAACACAGGATGACACCGCGAATCAGTCACCTGCAGCATCAGTTCATGGTAATGTACGGTACGTGTTTACCTGGAGCAGAGGTGCAGCAGTTCTTCTGTCTGTTTTTTGTAAATTGTATGTGTTTGCTCTGGCCTTTTTGTTTTCTTTTTGCAAAAAATGGAATAGACATAAAAACTGAAAGGACAATATTGAAGTTTTACGTATGAAATTAAATTTCTCTTTTTATCTGGTTTGTTTTAATTTGATATTCAAATCTTCATGTCGAGAAATAATGTGCTGAGAAGTCTGGATCCCACAGGGAAATAGCTGTACATTTATAGGCTCTATAGGAATTATTATATATGGATCACTTTAAGGCTATAAGGCTTGAAGTGGCATTGATATATATCTAAAAAATGCCATATATATATACAATTATTTTTATGCTTGAACTGTGTACAGCACGTATATACGTCCTGTAGAATGCGTAAGATGTAATTTTGTCTTCAGTGGTTTGAAGACGTAGTTATAGAATGTTTGTGTTCATCTGATTGGGTCCTAACAACAGAAGCTCTGTGCTCTGAACACTGTGACGATTGTTCCACAGAGAAACGCACTTCACTTCACTCTGCAGTCGCACTGGACCATAAATAATTCATTCATCACATGTTACAGACTGAAAATATCCAAGTCGTCAATTTAATGAGCAGATACATTCAGATTTTCTGTGAGGGGCACATAAGTCACAGAAAGAGAACATCACACACGCACACACACACACAACTTTAACAGATTTTCAATTATAATGTGTTATATGGGCGGAGTTTTGTTCTTTGCACGAGTCCCTTGCATTTACATGTTATTGTGCATGAACTTTAGTCGTAAGTTAAATATGTGTTATTTGGCCCTGGGCTAGCTGGTGAGCATGCTAACTTCAGTAGATAGGCCTATTTCTGCAACACAAAACATAAACATCTTTGATTTGCGGCAACAACAGCCATCTCTTCACATTCTGTTGATAATTTCAGTCTCACATTTAAATACCAACATACAGCACATTTAAAAGAGACGCTCAACAAATCAATCCACAGGTCAAATGAAGAAGGGAAGAGTTTTCGAGCGGTCGGATCAATATTGGATAAACTTTCTCTCCTGATGAGAATTAACATGGGTCGGAAAGTTCAAATAAAGTAGTTGTTGAGACATTTTATTCAAACCCACAGGGTTCTCGTGGGCTCACAAGAGGAAAAGGCTGAGGATCAATAGTAAAGTTTATAGGATTCGTCCTCTGGGAACCATGAATGTCGAATGTCTGGAAAGGAGTTTACAACACTCTCTCCAATAGTTAGATAGTCAATACAGTCTGGACAGAAATGGATGACCGACATTTCCTTCCCCTGAGTGATGCTTGTTAGCATCGCTACATATAAATCATTAGTCACAAGGGAGCAGGATTCAAGATGGACTTAAAGTTGAACATCAGGGAGTCAACAAGAATGTTAGCAGTTAGCCCAACAGTTACTCAGAGTATCTTCACACTTTTTTCAAATCATATTTAATGTTTTTTTAAAACAACTCAGTTTAACTTTTAACGAGCATCATTGGCCTCTGCAGCCGCACGTGGTGATTCATTCTGTTGGGCTCAGAGCAGTGGATCTGTTCTCATCAGTTCCTCATGATCCCTGGAAACCAGAAGGGCCGGAGATGGAAACAATGGTTCAACTTTTAAAGTTTCTTCACTGAATATCGGAGCTAAACGCTGATTCTTTTTTTAGGTGATGTACATTTTGACATTACTCTTGAACTTGCTGGGCCTTCGATCGTTCAGTCCACAGAGGAGATCGTGCCCACTCTCTAAAATGACATAGCACAACGATAGCGGCACCGTTCTCTCTAGTTAAAGTCAATGTATCATCAGAATGAGTTTAAAGCTGCTATTTTAAGGTGAAATACTTTCTGTACATAATGTGACCTTAAGACCTTTTTAAGAACATTGAATACCCTTTCATGCAAATACAATAATCGAAATGTTTAATGCATGACATAAAAACAAAATTCCTGCAGTGAATAATTTTTTCTCTGCTGTAGTTATGGACCACTCTGTACTGACAGCCCTTTTCCCCCCAGCCTCTCTTAAAGCCAGTCGCACTGGTAATGGGGAGTTTGATAAGATGAAAAATGGTTAAATCCAGTGGCTGAATTATTGACTGGAACCGAAATGTGAGGACAGAATCCCAGTGGGACCGAGTTGAGTGGAAGCTGCTCCACACTCTAATTGCCCCCCCCGCCCACCTCCTTCTCTTGGCAGCCCTGTGTCGAGTGTTACAGAGCACTGATGAACTCTGCAACACTCTTTAAGGGTTCCAGTAATTAAAGCCTGCAAAGATTCTCGAGATAATGCACTGCTCACCAATGAGCTGCATGACTTCAACAGACGTAAACAACAGGTCTGGTCCCATCGGTGAGTTGTGTTGTCCTGGCAATCGCCTCAAACACTCTTTATTCTCTTTTTGTCCCGATGGTCCATCCTCTCACCTGAAGACACAGCTGAGACAGAATGAGAAAGAATATGCAAATGTGAGGAGATAGAGGTTATGATCCAGAACTACTCTGCTCAGAGATAGAACAGTAAGTGACAGCGGTTGAAGTCCGGGATGAAAGAATTTGCAAAATATTTGTGAAATGACAATAATGGGAGCTGTGTCTCAGCCGGATCCCGACTCTAACAGGGCAATTAGGACAAGTGAGACGAGGGAGACAAGCTGGACGAGCGCTTGGCCTCAGATGTTTGTTTCATGACGAGAAAGAACGAATCAGTGTTGTTTTTATCTGTTTCAAATAGGCTGCTGATGACATTCAAATAGGGACTTCAACAACCCTATCTCTGAGAAATTACACATATATACTAAACTAATCAGCAGCAGAAATATGTGGTGATTAAAACATAATGCTGTCCTGATTGGTTTGGCTCTTCACACAATCAGAGGACGTCGCTAATGAACATTTCAGCCACTGCAAAACTCTTCTTCACGTGCTTTGACTCTGAAGGCAAAGGCTGAAACAATTTTAAAAAACATTTCAAACACTGACTAGCTGCATCATGCCAGCAGGAGAACCAGCTCATGTTCCTCATGGTAAGAAAGTTAAAATGTTAATAAAAAAAACTGTGAAAAGTTTGTCGTCTTTACTGGATTGAAAACACAAAGTTTTCTCTGTGCAGCTTTACAGAAAACATGAAGGAAAGCTCACAAATGAAACCAGACAGTTCTTGGAGCAGATGGTCTCCAGTCGTCTCACACACAAGGACATCTGTCCTGCTAGACCCCGAGAAATCATCTTATCCATTTTATGCAAAATGTATATATTAGCATGTTTTATTACTTCTTCTGTGGAGAACATTCTGATTGAGTTTTTATGTCTCCACGCCGCCGACAGCGTTATGTTTTATTTGACATTACTGCGTCTGCAAGTTTGTCTTATTATTACAAACACAGCGTCTCAAACTCCTCCAGCGAATCATTTCACATTTGGGACAAACTTTCACTTGGACTCAAGGTTGAAGTGATAAGAATTTTGTGCTCAGGGGTCAAAGGTTACTGTGGTCGAGAAGAATAAATCAAGATAGACAACTTATTTATTCACTTGGAATAGAAGTTAACTGATTCGATTCTCATGGTCAGAGGTCAAGGTCATGTGATCCTCACAACCCAATTTTTTTCTTTATCCTATTTTAAGAAAAATCTGAAATATTTTTTCTAATTTTACACACTGATTAGATTAAGGTGGAAAAAGGTCAAAGTTCAAGGACACGTTGGCCTAACAAACATGATTTTGGCCTCTTGATCATGATATCTCAAGTCTGCCTTCAGGGAATATCTTCAAACTCCGACCAGTTGCCACTTGAACTCAAAGACGAACTTAATATAATTCAGATGCCGAAGGTCAAAGGTCATTGCACCAGCTGGCATGGAAGAACACAACCACAGGGCAGTGATTCAAATGAGTTCAGTTTCCCTGACCCTAAGCTAACACTGACTCAGGATTCAAATCTTTCTTACCGGTCTCAAGTGTCTGCTTTGTGTGGAGCAGGTAAAGTTAATGCAGTGAACATATACTAGGCAGACATTAAGTTTCCCATCAAATTGTCCCATGAGAGTTAAGGCACATTTTTCAGGCTTAAATAGTCAAATCCTCATCCTGCTGCAATTTCGACTTTCTTATTCCAACACGCCAGCATGTGTGTGTGTCCATGACTATATGTTACATTCCTCCACGATGCAATATGTCTTGATAAAATGACTTGAGTGCATTATTTTCATGCTCATTATGTGTGGACCACAGCTACTCTGTGGCGGCGCCCCAGCTAAGTAAACACAGCGAGGTGCAGACATATTGCGCTGCTCCAACCCACAGAGAACCACGCAATCAGTGCTCGCATTCGCAGTTTCATCAAGATGTAGTAATTTTCGAACACACACAGTCAGGGGCGCCTCACATAACCATAAAGTAAGCCTGGCGAGTGCCGTCATCAAAAGTGTGCCTGCAGCCACCTTCCTGAGATGAAAAACAAATGAAACACTTTGAGGCTGAGCCGATTCCCCTCCCGTTCTGCGACTCCATCTGTCACTCCCAGCGACTTATTCTGAGCAAGAGAGCTTTCCTGCATGACCTCCATCACAGCGAGCAAGATGAACGAGGTGGGTCTGGTCTCTGTCCTCCGTCTTCTCCGTGCCAAGGCAGCAGGGGCAGCGAAGCATCGAGAACACCTGCAAACTGAGAGTAATGAGGCAGCAGGCGGAGCGGCCGCCCATCCTCCTCGCTCTAATCAATCCAGCTCGCCATTAAGGAAACCGAGGAGAACTGCAGCTAGTTAGAGAGCGCTGCAGCTTCATGCCTCCATAAACCAGGTCTGATCCCTGGACCTGCTCTTCTGTAGCTTGAGATTGTTCCTGGTTTTATGTTTTTCTCTACGACACATCTCACTGACCGCCTGACCGACCAGTTTTAGATTTCCTGTTGATAGTCAATTATAGTTTCTGGCAGAAATGCTTCCATTTGCAGGTGAAATTGAATTTGTACTTTTTTATTCCGATACAAACCATTGATGGAGCCAAAGACATAAAACCCAGTTCTCCTCTGGACAGCCTGGGCATTAGCTGAAAGTCATGTGCTGGGCAGATTATGAAACACACTATGATGAGTATATGATTTGGGCTGAGAGAAATAAATTAAATTCAGATGAATCAGAATCAGGCATTTAACTGCAAATGTTGTGAATTATTATATATCAGGGGATTTTAATGTTCATGTTGGCAGAGCTTACATGAACCCCCGCTGTGGTTCTCATCTCATTACATGCACGCAAAAAGATGTCTTCATTTGGATTGAAACGTCTGTCTTCCCCTCAATTCCACCTCTTCAATCTCCCGGAGTCTCCTTCTTCGCGTTTCCTTTCTCCCGCTGCCAGATTCAGAGACAGGAGCCAGAAATGCACTGGAAAAAGGCACGCTGTCACACGGTTTATAACCCCCCCAAAACACACACTCACACACACACACACACACACACAGGAATCATGCCACTGTGTCATTACCCGGCCTTGACTCTCAGAGCCGTCACATTCAAAGAGCATTTTTCAGGAGCGCCCTCCCCAGCACGACTAGTAAGCATGGCTAATGGAAATTTAATCAGCAGCGAGAGAGGACAGCAGGCATAATGCAACAGATGATAAATAGAAGAAAGATGCAAATGGTATTTATTTTAGACAGGCCGCGCTGACAAGCCTGATAATGCCTCCTCATACAATTTCTCCCTGAAGCTTCCTCTTGATGGCTCCGAAGTCGTATGCACCATATTTCATCGTTTATGGAATAAATTGTTTTATTCATAGAAATGTTTTCATTTTTTGCCAGTGTCTCTTGTCGGTGGGGCCTGAGCACCACCGCAGCAAACCCAAAGTAATAAAGAGCAATGTAAATTTGCAGCAGTTATTACACACCAGCAGGGCTTTGGAACCGGGAACATGTGAATCCACTTCTTTTCAGATGACATAACTTTTCTTTTGTGCTCTTTCTCCAGAGTTAACAACATACTGTGAGCGAACAGTAAAGATATGGCTTCTCTGTAACCTGCACAATGCTTTTCATTCAACTGGTCATAAAGTGTAATTTCTTATAATTGCACATATTGTAAGGACCAATTTAACAGCTTCAATTATCCACGTGCAGCCTGCACATGACGCAGACTCTGTGTTCAAGTGCAAAAGTCTTTTATGAATCCATCAGGGGACCGGAACCTGATTTCATATATCACAAGTTACTTTTCCTCCCTTTCTTTGGGTGGTGACATTTAAGGTTTAATCACATTTATTTCCAAGAGATATCAAGATTCAAAAAATTTATTAAAGTCACATTTTATTTCAGCATCAACTGTTAGTCACAAGTGCAGCAGGCAGAATGAACATTGGAAATAATTGGAAATTACATCATCTACAGTGGAGATAATACATTTCTTGAAAAAAAAATAAGTTCAGTCATTTTAATCCTTTATTTGACAGAACAATGAATCATCGGATCAGTCCCAAGAAACAACAGATTATTAAATTGTTTTCACCACAAGGTCAAGCAGCTGCTATGGAGCTTTTCATAATTTATGATCTTCATCAGCAGATGGAGTTTTAGATATTTTTATTTTCATTTATGTATGCAAAATTGTTATAAAGTTATAATCCTCAAAACTTCCGCCCTGGTGGATTTGGCAACATGTGTTTATTAGTGTTTTCAGCAGGTGCACTAAACACATCCACTGAGCAGCTGTTTGGTCCGAAACTCCAGATCAACTGTGCAAGTTTATCTTTGTCGGGCAAAACCGAACAAATATGTTGAAACTGATTCACTCTCAGAAGATAAAGTTATTTTGTGGATGTTCATCACTCACATCAGTGACCATATGTTTCTGTGACTGTTTTGCAACATCAGATATGTTACTGGTTGAATCTCTGTTATATGAAGAAGCAGCAGACAGTTATGATTGAGAATGGTTATAATCAATGTTAAATAATATTACAGTTTGACAGGTCGCTCACACCGAGACAGACATTTCCTCAGGAGGTGGTAGAGACCAAACACGGAGCTGAAAGTCAGTGGATATTGTGTTTACATTTCTATGATCACCAGAATGACTAATCCAATTGAACAATAAAGCTGCTTTTTAACTACTGGAATCATAAAACCATTTAATAGTCTGTTGTTTCCACTTAATAAAAGGTGGTGCATGTGGAAGTGCCTTTGGGTAAGATACTGAACTCCTAATTGGCCCTGAAGGCTGTGCCAGCAGAGTGACTGGGATTGTGTGTATGATGTATTTAGATGCACTGGATGAATGCATGTGTGAGTGTGTGTGTGTGTGTGAGTGTGTGTGTGTGTGTGTGTGTGTGTGTGTGTGTGTGTGTGTGTGTGTGTGTGTGTGTGTGTGTGTGTGTGTGTGTGTGTGTGTGTGTGTGTGTGTGTGAATGAGAGTAAGAGAGTTTACTGCAAAGGGCTTGAAGTGGGGATCAAGACTAGAGAAGGTTTATATAGATCGATACCATTTACCGTAAAAGTCTTAAAGTAAAGTGTGTGAAATCTACCAAATTGAATGTAATGTTTTTTGTGTCCAATATGATCCACCTACAGGGCTTCATTGACTCGACATGTTTTCAAATTTGTCCAGCAGTTCCTCTGTCCCGTAGTCCAGGTGCCACACTGAAGCCCAGCCTGTCATTAGCACTAATACAGCTGTCAGAGGAGCTGCAGGATTGCTGCTTGCGCCCGAGTGCGGTCGGGCTGCTCTGCTTGTTATACCTGTCTCCCTCTTAACTTTCTTGTTTTTGCCTCGGCTGCCTGAGTGTGTTGAACGCCTCGCTGTCAGTGCGTCGGCTCTGCTCGGCTGTAGCACCCCCGCGGCGGCATCGCTAATCAGGTCCTGTGTTGGTCCTGAGCAGCTCCTGGCAGGACTTCACTGAGCAGCCTCACACACTGTCCTCACTGTCGCATGTCAGCGGACTGATCCTGGCACGACATGTACACACACTGCTCCCATCCGGTGGGTAATATCATTTGGAGTACAAAGAACCTGCAGGAGCTTCGTCTAATCTCAAAGGGGATGAATGTATAAGCTTATAAGTCTGTTGTGCACCTATATTCTCCTCCACCTACAGTTTGTCTAGATAATGGAAAGAATTCCCAGCAGCCTCCAGTTCGATGCTGCTGCAGTTGTTTGGTTTGATATTGATGTATAATCTCTCATAAACAAGCAGGGCTCCTCTGTAACTGTCTGTGTGCTTGATCTACAGCACATGGTTCATTAAGGGCGTCTCCAAATACACCAGGTGGTTTAACACTGGAAAATAAAAGGATGCTGAGCAAAATACTAAAGCTATTGTATGAATCCTAGGTGTGTTTTGTGTGAAACATGTAATAAACCAATAAGACTGGATCTCATCTCTCTATTCAGCAACTACAGAAATGTCTGCCTGTATGTGTGTGTGTGGAGCTCATGCATCAAGAACTGTTCATCTTACCACTCTCCCACTTGGCATGTGTGTTGTTGAGGGCCCAGAGGAGTGCAGTGTCATGATAACACGCAGAACAATATCAATAAACTTTGAATAAACAGATGACCAGTGCTCTGCAGCAGTGACAACGATTATCGAGTCTCCAGTTCAGGGTTCTGCATTGAGCTGCACTGAACTTTGAATGATCACGTGAACATCTCTGTGTGCAGGAGCAGAGGAGATGCTCCGAAAGTTCTGTGGACTGAGTCCTGCAGTCGATCCTTCTCTTACTGCCGCTCCATTCAGTTCACATCTACAGTTTCAGAAATCTAAAACCAGCATCACCACACGTCAAGAAAACAGCCCATTGCACACAGGCAGGTTTAGAACACACACTGTACTAGTTCTCTTTCAAAGCCAGATGTGCATCCACATTGGTGGATTGTTAATATGAAGGAGGATTTGTCAAGTAGTAAGAGAGAACCCTTTCTCCCTAGGCAACGTATCTACTGGCACATATTACCATCATGATAATGCACTCATAAGATAGTAGTGAAATCCTTCACCAGTGACTCCACAGCAGGTTTCTGTTGGTCATGCTTCTCATGAGGGACCCTTAGAATCCCAGTCATCCATTAAGATCCCAGGTCGGGTGGAGTCGATGGAGTAAAGCCAACATATTGAGACAAACAACCATTCGGACTCAGACTCTCTGTTATAAACTACTTGTGTTTGCATTGTGGAACCGAGCCAAAGTGCCCACAGAGAACCCACACAGACCACCCTCACTGGTTTAGAGTTACTATGTCCTCAGCAGGCATTCAGATTCCTAAATGAAGATGGACTAAATGGAAACCACTGAGCACACTGGTCTGGGAACAGGCATGACAAAGAGGGAACTCGCTGCACGATGCCCCTGCTGAGATAACACAAGTTTCCTTTTATTTATTTCTTCCTGCTTTCATAAATGCAAAGCGGGAAAGAAAAAACAACAACAGAGGACTGTATTTCAGGCGCACAAAGACAAATCTCTTCACTGGTGAAAACTGAGCTGTTCCACATCATGAAACTTTCTGGTTCTGATTCATCTCTTAGTGTCCTACTTTAAACAAATTCATGAAATGTAGCAGCAAACACTGACTAGTGATTTAAAGCGTGGCCCGAGCTCGTCTCACAGGGAAACAATAGTGATAATTGTGTTTGTTGGATGATTAACTGGGTTTCAGAGAACAACTTGTGCCTCTGTTGCTTTGTATCTTCCTGTTGATGAGAAAACCATCCATTTTAATGGCTTTTTTTCTCCCTTTGTTAACTCTGCACCACTTTATACAGGGAAATGGCACCCAAATGAATGGTGTGCCATTAAAGGGGAAATAATAGCTCAAAGTAGCAAAACAAAGCAGAGGAAAAAAAATGGAGATGTAAAAAGGTTTGAGAAACAAACATTTGTTTTCTGCTCAAGGTAAATTTGTTTTTTAAATCTATGCTTCTAAGTCAATTTTGGTTTAAATTTGAAGACGCTATTACTCTGCAACAAAACAACAGAACAATGAAACAGATTTTTTATTCTCATGTTACTTTATTAAAACCTCTCCTTAGCTGCACCACTTATTGGTGTGCATGTGGCACATGTTACCTGGCGTCCACCAGACAAAGGCATCAAACCAGTTCAAGGTGCAGTGGTCAGAGTATGAAGGTACTGGAAGTGAATGTGATAAGATTTGACCTGAGTCGACACCAGGCAGTGAAACTGGTTCATCCAAACCGAGGTGGCCTGTGATCATGGACGTCAAGACACCAATGAAATAAATGACAAATGGACGAATAGTTGAAAAAAACTACCGCGAACAGATTTTTACCCTTAGTAACAATTAATGTGTTGATTCTTACTAAACCACTATCCCCCATCAACATGTCCATAATGTCCATGTGTGAAGCTAAGCTAACGTCTGTTGGCTGTAGCTTCATATTTACCTGAAAGAAGTGGTGACATGTTGATTGAAGACCCTTAAAAGACCGACTTTTCTTTTAATGTCGACTTGTTGCAAAGACAATTTAAAGTTAAGCCAAAGTTTCAGAGCACTGTAGAACATAAACTGGTGTTTTCTCAGTCGTCGTCTTGAAAATCGAGGTCAGTGTTGTTTCTGTCTGTTGTGTCTCTCTCTGTTGAGGCAGAATCTGTCCCTCAGATCCCTGCCTCTGGTATTTTGCAGGCAGCATTTGATCCTGTGGAAACGTGTGGAGCTGGTGGGCTGAAGCTGCCGTTACGAGGACAGAACAACCACGAGCAGGAACAGTGCGTCCTCCCCCTCCGTCGCCTCCCTCTCTGAAGTTCTCCGCTTCTCCCTCAGGAGACAGAAAAACAAGGCGATTAGAGAAGCAACCGGCGATATGAAATGACTCACCGTGCAGACGCCACACTCGATGTGCTCCGACACACATGCTCGCTGGCTTTGTCTCAGAACTTGACATTTCCAAGTCCTAGCAGGTGTTTCTCCTTATTGGGCGAGTCAATCGAAGCTCTTCTCTCTCGACACTCGCGTGTGTTTAAAGACACGGAATCAGTTAATTACATTCATGCGAAATCTGCGTGGATTTGCTCGTGCATTAACTTCCCACCAGGACATATGGCCCTGTATCCGCTGTGTTTGCTCGCACAACACCGAACCGAGCACATCTCACCTGGTGGAGATTAGCGATGGTGAATTAAAGAGGAACCTATCCTCGCTCTGATCTCAGCTGAGGCAACAAACTGCCAGTGTTTTCATGTTTTGATCTATCGTCTTAAGATGGACTGATAACAAGGCGCTTGTTATCGTATGTGAGCGCCGGGTGTGCGCCTGCAAAACTCCCTCAGAACACCCCCCCATCCCCCAACCCCCCTTTACCCAAAGTTCATATCTCCAGCATCAGCATATCAAGGCTCTTTGCTAAAATGTCACAGATATGACAGGTGATAATTTAAAATGGCAGCCTCAGGGCGGAGGACAGAGTGCTGGCACATTTCCCACCTATATAATCTGTGTGTGTATCCTTTTATGGAGCAGATCAGCACGAGGATGTTGGTTTTAACGCCGTCTTGGTGCAGCTCCTCTCTGCTTGACAGCCTGTTATGAGCTCTTCTCCAAACACGTCACTGACAAGTGTCCTAAGCCTCCCGTGTGTCTCCTTGAACTGAGGATAAATGACTGCGTCCGCTCGAAAGCCCGACAACATATAAATGATTTACACCGACCACACGTCCTCCCGTTGATTCATGGCGTGCCGCACGTGTGGCTGTGCCATTAAACACCTAAACAGCTGAGCTAATGCAAACCAGGGTTTAACTCGATGTGAAACGATGCATGCACGCACCTGCTCGCCTCAGATGAAGAGCTCTCTCTGGCAATGAGGGTGTGATGTCTCTGCAGCCAGTGCAGGCTGCACATTCAAGAACCTGCTGTCGACTTCTATAACACGTACTCCGCTTGAAATCTGTGTTGCACAAATGTGCATTTGCATAGAGAAATTGTTCGGGTTGATATTTTCCAGCCATTAGGAAAAGCACAAACACAAACTGACAGAGGAACAAATATTATGTCAGTTGTGTTCCACTCTTGGTTTATTTGCCATGAAAAGGAGAAAAAGAAATGTTGTGAGTGTATTGAGTCGGTGCTGAAGGGAAGTAAAGCTTCATATTTATCAAAGTAAGTCTTTACAAAAACAAACAAAAAACAGTCCCTGCTTCAGAGTCTGGCCTTCATTTTAAACATAAGACAATTTTAAGGTCAACTCAATTAGCCTACATCCCCTGAACAAATTGAAATCCTATTTGCGTTTGTTTTTCAATACTCCGGACTCAGTCAGCTGTGGAGAATTTGTAATGTGGTCTAAGGTGCCAAAGCTGAGATATTTCTTAATTACAACATAATTGATGGCTAATGTTTGGGAGCAGGCAGGAGGGTTGTTGTCAGCGGTGCAGCAGCACGAAGAGGAAAAGTAAAAACTTGACTATGCTCCAGCAGCTGAAGTTATTATTTCATTAGACCTTGGGATCCACGTGTAGCGCTCTGATTTGGGGCGCACAGCTATCAGGCTGGAAAATCACACCGAGATTGTGTTTACACGATAATCGGCATTCAAAGTGCACGGGTCATGATCAGGAGAATTAATCTAATTACCATTATCATTATTTTATTATCTGATAAATTGGCTGTCTTGACAAATGCTCCCCGAGGAGTCACACGGGGGAAAATGACAAAGTGTAAAATGCCAAAGTGTCTGAGTGAGGAGTGGTTCCGCCGCTGTGATCAAATTAAAATGACTTTGTTAGTCATGCCTGGTGTACACACGCACACACACACACAAACACACACACACACACACACACACACACACACACGCACGCATGCACACACAGGTCTAGGTCGGCGTGAAATTAAAGGTACAGAATAATGTCAGGAGACCAAAATGACACAACGGTACCACATCAGGTGATATGTCATGTGATGTTATATAATGAAAAATGAAAAGTGATTAAACAACTCATGATTATGAGTGAAAATGCAGCTTATCACCATTTATTGGAGATAATGAGGAAAAAACTCAGTTTAAAGTTTAATTACTCTCAGCCGGTTACATTCACCAACAATTTAACGGGAAATAAACTTAAACTAATTCACAGAGCAACGTTTGAAAAAGAGAAATGATCCTCCGGAGCTGAGACTGTTGGTAATCACCGTTTTGAACTTGTGATTATTTAAAGACAAAGTTATTATTCCTACTTCGCACCATCAGCTCATAATGACGTTTTTAAAAAGATTCACAAGATTTGTGTTATGTTCACAGGCAATCAAAATTCTAAAGATCTCAGTCCTGGTTGATTTGGTGACACCTGACGTTCCTGGTGGTAAAAGTGGACAAAGCTCAACACTATAGGTCCTAGAATTCTAGAATTAGACAAATAAACTGTTGTAATTTAAAGAAAGAAGAGAGGTTGTTATTTAACTTTTTCATTCTGTGAGGAAACATGATCTTGTAACAGGAGTTGGTTACCTCACTGAGTTGTCGGCCGTGTGCAGCCTGTCGCCTGAAGCTCTTCATCTAACACAGCTCCTGTGTCTGCTGCATCTTGTTCCATTACTGCCGGCGGTACTTCAAACTGATCTGCTGTCAGAGAAATGCAGCAAAATGACTTTGTTGTGTTTTTCAGGTGTATTTCAAAACTGTTGAAATACACTATAACCTTACATATTTGACATCATCATTTGTTTAATTATTTTCATGGAGCAATGCATTTTTATATTGGTATCTCGGTTACATAAAATAAAGCAATGGTTTGTTTTTGGGACTAAGTTCAAACTCAAATGAATTGGTCATTTGGGAAATTATTAGGATGCGACTCTGAGAGTAGGACCACAGGCAAAAGTAATTATAAATAATAACAGAGAGCAGAAATAAACAATAAGACAACATAGAAGAAACAACTAGAAAGAGAAAATGTAGAATAGACGAGGAGCCGGATAATAAAAAAAGAAGAGTAGACTTTACACTGAGTTACTGGAAGAAAGTATTAAACGGTGCAGAGATGAGTGATGGATGGTTCACTTGGTGTAAGCAGCTGTCAAACTGATTTGACCTGATTGGACAACAGACAATTTAAGCAGTGACAATGTTCTGAGGGTCGACACAACTGTGCACTAAAAGTTACCTTCTTTGGTTGCACAGTATTGTTTTTTAATCAATTTGAAATATGAATACATTTCAAATTATCTACTTGTTTTAAACAAAAATTGGTGGTAAGGATATATATATATGGTGACATAGCTTCTGATCAATAATCAGATTTTAGTTTCCCAAAGAAATGAAAAATATTTGTCCACAATGTGTTTGTCCCTCGGAGATCAGTTTTTATTCAGAGAAGCAGTGATGTTGAATACTAATATCCAGTCCTTTAATACACCATAAATAAATTAAAATAAAAAAACAAATAGATTTAATTATATCAGAATTCAAACAACTACTTGTTAGTAGTAGCTGGATGATGAAGGAGAAGCAGTGCATTGTGGGATAGAGCCCTTCTGTTTCTGTCATGGAGGATCGTGCTGTGTGAAGGTAAAGGAAAGAAAGAAATGAATCACATTTCCTTCACACTGAGAAGTTTGTGTCTCGGCTGCCGGATGTGAACAAGTAATTTCACTCTGATAGGAACATTTATAGGAAACTACTTTAGAGAATAACTAGGTTCCTGTAAATGGGAGAATTTATGTGTGGAACTAGAAGCTGTGTTTGAGGTTTATGGAGACATAATGACTCCTCTGATAGCCGGACAATTAAATGGACAGTTAGCATCTGTCCCGCTGCTGTTTCTCTCTCTGTTTCATGCTCCGTGTTAGTTTTCTGTTTGTTATGTTTCTGCCTGTGGAGTCAGTGGCTTGTTAATGATTTCAGGGCCGGTGTGTAAAATCAACAATGACCTCTTGGCCTCACCTCGGCCCCTCCACAGCGCCTTAACATAATAAGCAGTTAATCGCAGCCCGACACTCTCTTTTCATTCGCTCTGCTCTTCAGTGTTTTAACCCCGGGACCGGCTGACCCGGCAGAGAGCTGCTGACTCACAGCATAATTCATAGCTGGGCCATAATAATTGGTTTAGCTCAGGCCGGTGTGAAACCCAGAGGGACGGCTGGTAATGTTTGTAGGTGTGATTGAAAACAATAACAGTGCACTGTGTGGTATCCGGCCTCATCGTCCTGTGCCTCCGTCTAGACAAGTTTCCCAGATGTTTCCGTGGGAGGGATCAAAGCGTGCACGTCTGCTAACGAACCAAATGTTTCACTCTCAAGGCTTCTTGAAAACAGTCGGCACGCTCTCCTACATCTGTGCTTTTACTTCTTTTACTTGTTTTTATGCCGCGGCATTTGTCGGGGCGCGTCACCAAACGCGACCTCCCACATGAATCCACCTCTCTCGCTCTACAACAAACAGAGCGAGCGCCGCGCTCAATCTCAATTTAGGGGCCGACTCTTGCGGTGGCATCGTCCGTCTCACTTATCTCCTGCGCCGCTATGGAAATATTCACAACACCTCCCCGTGCTCGCTTGCAGAATGCAAACCATATTTAAACTTGTTAATATGAAACAAAGTGAGTTGCTTATTCCAGCCGGTACCTGAGAGTCCTGGGTGAATACCACTCACGCTGCTCATTGCTTTTCAATTAGAGCGGAAGCAGCGGCTACAAGTGATCTGCTGGCCTGCGGCGCTTCTCAAGCTTCCTGCATCTTTGTGAGGCTCAAACAGTAAATAATCAGGAGGAGTTAGACATAATGGTTTGTGCTGTGGATGCAGATATCAGTGGGAAAACCAAAGGCAATGCAGCCTAATGAGTAGGGATGGGTATCGTTAGGTTTTTATCCCAAACCGGTGCTTAACCGATACTTTTAAAACGATACAGGTGCCTAAACGGTGCCTTAACCGATACAAAACGACACTTGACGACATTTAAGAATGGCTTTCTTGTTTTTATCCCAAATATATGAACCGTTTAAAGTAGATTATAAATATAAATAAATACAAAACACTTTTTAACTTAAAACCATGAATAATATATGAACTAAAGTTTACACTATACTTAAATAAATTAAAATATATACAAAACATTCACACTCTTTGAAGAGTGAGGATCGCTTTTCCATCACTCGGAGACCCCCGTGTCTCCGCGGCTGGGGCTGTCGCAGGCAAGGCATCGGCCCGCCCTCGTCTCCCCATAATGCAGACGCTTTTGTGAAACCTTTCTCGGCGTGGTCTTCGTTCCTCCCGCCCCCAGCCTTTCAAAGCCGACCCATAGCCTGTCGCGTCTGAAGACAAGATTGGACAGATGCCGGGCTGTGTAGGCTCTACCCCCACTAATGCGGAGACTGCCGATCAATTGGTCCTATCCCCGAGCTTCTACGACATTCGGAAGGGAAAACCCAATTTGTGAAGTGTTAGGTTTAGGAATGCAGTTAGGGTTAGGGTTAGTGTTAGGGTTAGGGTAAGTGATAAAAGAAGGTCGTAGAGACTTGGGAATAGGCTCTACCCCCACTAATGAGGGTACTCCCGATCGATTGGTCCCATCACCGAGTTTCTACGATATTCGGAAGGGAAAACCCAATTTGTGAAGTGTTAGGTTTAGGAATGCAATTAGGGTTAGGGTTAGTTTTAGGGTTAGGGTTAGTGATAAAAGAAGGTCGTAGAGACTTGAAAGTAGGGTTTACCCCCACTAATGCGGGCACTCCCAATCGATTGGTCCCATCCCCGAGTTTCTACGACCTTGGTAAGTGTTAACCCTAACCCTAACCCTGACGGAAGTGTGAGGAGGCGGGAGGAACGAAGATCTCAGTTCAATTGGCTCAGGCATCGAAATGAAGCACCGAAATCTGCTCTGCATTTCGGTCTGGGTAGGTACCGGTTGTATTGGAACCAGTGGCATATTGGAAACGGTTCTTGGTACCCAACCCTACTAATGGGTGAGCTGTGTGGTACAATAGATGCACACAATGCTGAAATGATAAACTGTGCGTTTGTTCACAGTCTATCATATCAACGCAGACACAGTGCATCTGTTGGAAAACTGGTTTAAAGGGCGTGTTCATGCAGCACTATGCTTGTAAGCAGGTGTTGTGGTGTCGCAGGTGAGTTACAGCCGTACTGGACAACGACTGGAACAGATGTAAAGTGTCAGAATGAGAGTGTTGACGTGTATAGGGCTAACTGGGAGCAGAGACAATCAGCTATGCTAAACCATTTGTGACAGCATCGTTTGAATTCATCCGTTACAGGGTCTGAGCTTCACGTCTGTCTGTCAGTACATTGTGGCCGTTCTGGTTAAATGAGCCCAGGCTGCAGTCGTCCAGGAAGTGACCGCAGCCTCAGGAGTCGCTCTTGCTATGAATGTGAGGACTGACACAGCGACAGAGGAAAATCAATGTGCACAAGTTGAGAATAGAGTTCTGTGGTTTCGGATGTGAGAGGAAGAAGGAGAATCTGAGCTGAGGTGTTGTCAAATATTGAGTCTTATACTTGAAGCGTTTGTTTACTTCAATATGCCTCGAGTAGTTTGAGTAGCTTCATTTTCACAGTTAGAGCTGTGGCTGATTTGACGTTAAAATCTTTTAAATAAAGACCAAAGATAAATCTTCTGTAGTACCAGAAATGTTCCTGAATTGTATTTTTCCTTTTACCTTACTTGAATGTCATGGATATTTTTTTGTAGATGTGAATGTGTGTGACCTAGACGACCTCCCGCAGCTTTGTTCATATCTAAAAGACAAAGAGACAAAGAGCTCAGGTCTGAAAATGTAACACGTCTCATTCGCTCCTAATCTTAACTACTGAAAAATGACTGGCTTCACTTAGCTTGGAGGTCAGTCATGATTCAGTGTGAACGTGTGATGAGGAGACTCCTGAAGAAAACTGAGACTTTTCAGTGGGGTCGGAGTTCAACCGTCACACATTTAAATTAACCAATATTTGCATATTTCTAGAATTAATTATTTTATGACACAGAATGGATGTTACAAAAAATGTTTTATCACGTATTTAATCTTTTTACGGTAAAATAACATATATCCAAGTTCTTATTCTATCAGAATATTATTATTTTATCAGAAAATAAAATATGTAGAAAGACGATTGAGCAAAACCCATCATTATATTGACCAGAAACGTAAGTTATCTGATATTATTTTGTTTTACTTGATCTTTATTTAGCTAGAAAGGCTCCATTGGGATCCAGTCTTCTGCCAGGGAGTCCTGGTCAAGATGGGCAGCGATGAAATAAAATGTTTCGAATGCAAATGCAGGCACAGACAAGAAACACACATAATAAACATAATCAAACAGAGCAAACCAATTAAAAACAAACAACCTAGATAGAAACATATGGGAATGTGTGGCTAAAATGAATCATAGAAAATCTATTCTTAAATCAATCTTCATTATTTTTTTAATATATTTTTTCTCAACCATATCTGCATATGTAAGTGTGCTGTGATTAATACTAATAAAACACTTTATGTTATCAAGGTTGGTCAACTAACACACTTGAATGGTTTCATCCACCCTAACATCATGCTCATCCACCCAAACCCCCCCCCCACGCTACATAAAGGGCACATTACTTCATGCACGTTGGCGTTGGACATGAATTGAGAGAATGGGAATTCATCCAATATGCACATAATTCATAAGGATACAGGGCTGTACTGTGATGGGATGTGTGTATGTATTTCGGGAGAGATTAATATTCTTTAGCATAAATGACTCAAATTGGATTCTTATTCTGTGCTGGCAAACGATGATGTCACGTTCATTCTCCCCCCCGGCCAAGCTTTAGAAGGGAGAAGAGAAGGTGAGGTTGAGCTGCTGTCACTCTATGATAAAAGTCCTGTATTAGGGCAGATACTGTAGCTCTGCTGGAAAGACTGGTGCCATCAGGGTATTCACAAAACCACAATGGAGCCACAATAGAGGCAGCCACGTGGAACAGTAGATGTAAAAAAGTTCAGCTCCTCAATTTTCTTGGACAAAGCAGTCATTTATGTCTAGTTCCAAAGAGGCGGGGAGTAGTGCTGTTGTAAAGAAATGCTGCCTGAATAGAATTATGGGTATTGAAGTTCATATTAAGTTAGAGCTAATGTAGGACACAAATTTCGCAGGTTGGTTTTATTCAGACTTAAACGTATAAGGCAGAGGGTTTGAATATAATCTACTTAAGAAATGTGTGAATTATATGATAATATTAGAGAGACAGAGCAGTGGGAGGGACCGATCGGAGGGTTGGCTTGTTTTTCACCAGGCGTAACGAGAGGAGGGAGCAGGAGTGAGAGTCTCAGGTTATGATGACAGCTCTGGCTTTTGATCAGCGCATCTCCCTGTGGCATGTTGTGACCAGCGGATGATGTGGGACCGGAGTGACAGGGAGAGATCCGTGCATACGGCGGCAGAGAGGAAAGGCTTTGTCACATCTGTTACTCACAGCCCTCCTGTGAGGACGCACACAGGCTGCACACTGGTGCATGAATGCATAGGAATAATTCAGGTGCTGGTTTATTTATATATTTATATATTAACCACATAATGACAGTAAAGGTGCCAAGTATAAGCATGTAGAACATAATGTTAGTCTGATCATGAAGTATTTAATATTCCTGGTCTGTGATCGGCTGTTAAAGAGTTTTAAAACTTCTGCAAAAAACTGCCTTTATGAGGAATAAAAAAACACTCAACGTATGAATAAAAGAAAGAAAACATCCAACATCCTGTGAAAATGTGTTTTATTATAAAACAGTTGAGCACCTACACCAACAACCCCTGAGGGCATTTTCACAAATGAAAGTCCGGACCAAGATAAATGTATTTTTCATTTGTTGAGGTTAGTTTTGGTTTCATGTTACAATTCAAGAAATGGGATAATGACTTTGGTAGGAACCTTACTCACCTGTTACTGTGAAGGTCCAGTCCAAACAAGGTTAGTGTGAAAAGGTCTAAAACGTATTGACATACGACTTATTTTATCTCTGAACAAAGCTCATCCAGGCACTTTTAATCCACATTTCACAACAAGGCACACAGCTTGTTAATTGTGAATGAAAAAAGTTTTGTGATTCATAGATTCCAGCTGTTGTAGTTGTTGACTTGTGTTTGTGCTGGGACATTTGCAAGAGAAACAGGTATTTTTGAGAACATTTTCCAGAGGTGTGCACCTCTCATTGACACACTGAGTCATACACGTGGACATTTTGTTACATGTGAGAATATGCTTTGTAACACCTTTGTTGCAGAAGCAGAAGCGAAAAATAAAAGAGGAGTTTCTTCATATGTGATTTAGCAAGTGTTGTGTTGTATTTGTGAGACAGGAAACAAAGAAATACATTTTTTAAATTACACACTAGTCTAGTGTGACTATTTCCCACAAGGAGCCAAGTTGTGTTGCAATGATACTTTCATATACAAAGATATATCATAAATATTAAGTTCAGATCATATTATTTAATATTTTCTTCTAATATTGCCAACAGGGTGAATGAGACTCAAAAACATAATGTGTGCTTTTCTATGAAAGAACTTAATGTCAGACTATTAAATAGTTTCATTGGATCCGTGGCAGCTACAGGCGCCTTATTGTTGCAAATGTCAAAAGTGCTGTAATTGCTTTCTCCTTTTAAAATCAATGTGAAGTTTTGGGTAATGAAACATTCACACAGGAGACATTTGATATCCTGCAGCTTCCCGTGGCGTTTCACTGGAAATGTGTTGGTGGTCACAGCAAAAAAAATAGAAAAGCCCTGATGCAATGTGAGCGTAGTGGAGCTTTGTTAGATCCAGGCAGAGTTTGAGATCTTCTCCCCCGACTGGGACGTAATTTACTCTTATGAATAATTAAAAACCCGAGAGAGGACAGAAAGTAGATGTGTAACCTATGAGACAGTTCCCGGCTCATGTTTGTTTCTCTGTGAGCCAGAAGCACAGCACACTGGGTCACAACTGCAAATATTTTGTCACTCAAATCTTGTGGATTTCTGTTCTTTCTTTTTTTTTACACATTCAACATGTTGGAGACGCCAAGAGACCAAAGCGTCTTCAAGTTCAGTGTGTGAGAAAAAAACTTAAAACCAACAGCAGCCCTATGATAACAGCTTTTTCCTTTTCTAAAGAGAGGTGACGCAAATTTTGACTGAGGAAAAAAATGTATCTGCTGATGCAATTTGAATCCAGGCTTTCTGATGTGTGAAGTAACACAGGGAAGGGTTTAATATTTTTCTCAACTTCTAAACCAGACGGTTTTGGTGCCCAAACCGCAATTTGACTTAAAAGTGTACAAATCAATTAAGGCGACATTCATACTACTATGTTTTCGTTTGGATTTTCAAACTAAAACCTTCCTGAATCCCTGTCTATAATAACAAACTTCGGACTTTAGCTTGTCTGAGACCGGAGAAGCGTGGACGCCAGAAGTATCCATAGCAGAGTTGATGAGTATTCAACCAGTAACGTAGTAATACGGATGCAGCCTGAGTCAGGCCAATTCCACCTGTTGTTTCACACACGAGTTAAAGCTTGGTCTCCTGGGTCAAACACTCAACACGCTCAAACCACCGCTTTCCTATTTGGACTTTGTTGCTCTTTACATGACCTCACCTGACTCCCTGAAGCTTTTCTGTGAGAGATTTGACATTTATTTAATGAGCACACGTTTAAAACACCACCCAGCGTTCGATATTTGTCAAACAACACACACACCAATGCCAAAGACCTGTAACCATACCATGGGGCTGCTGTGTTTCATCCAGGAGCTAATGGACACACTTAAACGATAAATACAGTACAGTGAATTTTTGATTAGATCTGGTTTCAGTTTAGCAGGGAATCCCCATACGGTTTATTACACACACTGAATTACCTGACCCTTTCCTCTTAGCTAATCTGAGCTGCTGTCGGCACAAACCTGATGTGAAGGTAAAGGCAGCAGCAGATCAAAGTGGGACTATAACATGTCATCAGGTGAATAGAGTTACAAAACAGAAGCGTGTCCTGAGTGGAAGAAACGTGTGGTAAAACCAGCATTGTTTGGTGTGACAGGATAACAAATCATCTTCTCCCACCGGTCGGCTTATCCTCAGGTGGATAATTAAAAAGTGTCTTCCACAGTCAGAAAGGGAAAGAAAAAAAGATAAAGATAAATAAATAAGTGAGGAGAAGGGAAGAGGCTCTGCTCAGATCCCGGGGGAATCCATTAAAGGATGTTTTCTTGAATTGAGGTTAGATGCATTGATCTCTGTCGAAACTGGCACAGCTGAGAGGGAACACTCTCTGCCTGCGACTCCGACTCATTTCATACATTATTCCAATTAAACCTCTGCGGCCGGCCCGGTAGCCGGCATCTCTGCTTTCTAAGAAAATCCGGAAAAGGCTCCTGCCGCAATCACTTCAATGTCATCAAATACGACTGTAGGAGGAACGCACCGTCGCTGCAGGAGGAAGAAAAATAGAACAATAGGCCGAGGTGATGTTTTATCTACAGCAGCAGAAGAAATGATTGAATGTCTCCCATGATAGATTAGACACATTAGGCACACGCTAATAGGAGCATTGTCCTGTACAGTAGGCCTGTGTGTCAGTGGATGATATATTGACTGGTGGAGGTACGAGCACAGCCATTGTTTTAGTTGTCATTTGTACAGAGTGTGACAGAAAACCCCCCTTTGCTTTACTTTGGCAAAATGCTTCTGGAAAGAGCCTGAGAGGGAATTTCGCTGACACACAAACATGGAGGAACGTGCAGATGTTTTTCTCCTGTGGAGCTTCAAGCCATGTTATGTTTCTGAGTTCAATAGTGAATTTAAAGGTCAATTGAACGTTCATGGAAAAGAGGTCTTTAAAGTGCTCTCAACGACTAAAAGCTGAGCGTCTGCAGTTCCAAAGTGACCAGACAATTACTGGTCTCAAGGTGAATGACGCACTTTCAGCCTCAGTGTGTTTGTGTTTCTTACGGTTGCAGACAGAACATTTCGTAATATTCATCAGTCACTGCAAATTTGTGCAGTTCAACCAAATACAGAATAAAGTTGATTCCAGTATAGCTGATGTAAATTTTTTGGATTTCAACACTGATACTTTTGGCAAATGGAAAATTGTATGGGTAGGACTAGAGTCAAACTATCACCAGAGTTATTAGGATTCATCAATATTTTGTAACATATTTCATTGAAATCCATTTTGTTGTTGTTGAGTTATCCCTGAGCAACTAATATATATATAAATATTTTTCGCCTGCGATATTGAATGTCATTTTGCTGGTTGTAATACATCGATGAAAATATAGTGGCAACAGAATAGAGAATATACAAAAGCTTTTCAGTTTAGTACTTATCCAAAATAAGAGATAAAGATAAAAAACAAAACATGGATTAGTTCAAAAAAGTTAGAGAATAAAAAGGCAAAGTGACAACACACTGACATCAGACGCCATCTACAAACCAGTCAAGTATAGGTAAATGTTGAGGACAAGACTTACGCACGTCATACAAAATCATTTAGTCCACTCCCTTCATGGATTAGAAAAACCTATATCAGCCACCTGTTGTCGAGCTGCCACACACACACTTAACACAACCAGCTGAGAAATGGAGGCATTACAACTTCACTGTTACTGTTGTTTCCCATAGGAGCAATATGCACCACGCTAACTGACGGAGAGATCAAATTGCTTTCTTTCAGTTCGCTCCGTTCCTACTGTGCAATCAGACCGAGCTGCGTGATAACAAGCAGAACATGGATTCTGATGTTTCCTGTCAGACTGTGGGAGGATCCGAGGGGGGATGATGTAAGCTCGGGTCACTAAACCAAGATGTCGGGAGCCTGGGAGACAGACTTTACATCAATGTTATTTATCAAGCAGCTTTTACAAATGTGACTTCAGTGGCCCAGAGAGGAAGCCTGAACTCAACAACAACATTAAACATCTTCTCTTCACTTTACTTTCCTGGGAAGCAAAAAACGACAAATAATCATTATTTATGAAGAAGAATATAGAAAAGGATTCATTCAAAACTCTACTGATAAAGCACTGAAATCCAGATATCCATGGTTGAGATATACTTCTACACTCTCTGTGTGAAATAAGGAAACATAGGTTTGGTTTACTGACAATCTGAAGGAACTGAGCACGTGTGACGACGCAGACCTTCTGCACATACAACAATAACAAGACAACTGTGTCAGGCTGAGGAGGAGACCTGCAGGAGGTAGAGCTCTGTGCAGGTGACTGACGAAGGAGATCACAGTGGCTAAAAGAAGCTGCTCTGACAAGCTGAAAACAGCTTTTCAGACTGCGTCAGTGAGGAGACGCCTGCGAGACAACCACTCTAATTCCCTTTAGTTACCTCCACCATGGAGGTTGTGTTTTCACCCTGTACGCTTGTTAGTTTGTTTGTTGGCAGGATTATGCACAAATTACAGAATAGAAATCCATGAAACTTCCTGGAAGGATGGTGCATTGGCAAAGACAGAACCCATTCAATTTGAGGTGGATCCGAACAATGCAGCAGCTCCAGGATTTTCTTGATATTTCCACCAATTACTCAACGACTGTGGAAGAAAATCCAGAACATTCAGGGGACTGTGTCTTATTTGGTGCTGCTGTATTGGATATAAGGGAACTGTTAGGACTAGGTGGAGTAAATGTGTTCTATCGAGTGCCATTCAAGTTCCAAAAAGCATAATTTGGTTTGTTTATGCCTCGGATTCCTGATGAGTTTAAGAACAGAAACTTTTGGAAATGTTGCTGACAAAGTTTCAGTTCGGAACAATGACATAGGATCCCACGCCAGCTTCCTGTTTGGATCTTATCAGTCTGGAATCGATCTGTAGTCACCACAACCACCAGCAACTGAGGCCACCTCTAGTTTACAGCACTGGTTCCCCCAAGGTTGTGTCCAATCCCCTTGCTGTTCTCCCCTGAATTCCAATGAATTCACCTTGAAGGACACAGCTACTAAACTCTTGAACTTTTAACTATATACATGAATCATCCAAGATGGCGTCAGGTTAGCATATTGAAAGGATGTTGATGTTGCTCTGGGTTATGGTTAGAACAACTTGGAGCTTAAGTTAACCACTGAGCACTGCCACCCCTCACATTAACTCACCCCCCTCAAGGAGCTGCCTCAGAGCTGTGTCAAACAAAACCACCAGAACCAGAAGCAGTTTCCATGTTCTGACCTCACAGCTTCTTCAGACCTGCTTCACATCTATAAATTCTGTATTGTACAAATACATCACAATTTAATCCCCCATACATTATGCATACTGCTGTTGTGTAAATGTATTTGTTGTCATTTATAGAGTCTGTATCATTACATCTTGTGTATTATCTGTAAATGATAAGTCAGTATGTCCAAATTTCTTGTGTGTGTGTGTGTAACATAATAAAACCAATGAAATTGATTGTGAAATAAATGCAGACTTAATAGAAATACAGATAATGGCATAAAAACATGGCTGAATAAGGACAGAGAAGGGGAACAGGGAGCTTTTGAGCGCACTTTTCTGTTGCCTCAGTCAAACATGCAGCACCTTCTGGTCCTATACATCTACAGATTGTGTGCGGCTGATGGGAGACGTCGAGAAAAGCGGGGGATGGACAAGTCAAAGAGATGGTGATAGTCAAAGTGAGAAGATGGAGGAGAGGAACGGATGGACAGTGGGTGAAGAGAGAGAGAGAGAAAGAGGTGTTCCTGCTGTCTTCAAGTGCAGCTCCGTGCACACAGTAAACCATAGATGGAGGACATCTGCCAAAAGCCGAACACACACGCACACAAACACACACAAACGGATAACAGCAGCATTTACTGGAGGAGAACACAGCTCAGCACATCATTGTCTCCTAATGGGAGCATGTTACATCGCCTCCCTAGTGCTGCACGAGGGTTTGCTGTACATTGTGTGTGTGTGTGTGTGTGTGTGTGTGTGTGTGTGTGTGTGTTTGTGTGTGTGTGCATGTGTGAGAGAGAGAGAGACAAAGAGAGAGAGAAAGAGAGGAGGGGGGTAAATAAACAATGCACTTGACGGTGTGAGGGAGTAAACATTCATTAATATAAGGGTGGAACATGTTTAGTTACTGCCTGTAATTTGTGCGTTTCTATTTATGGCCGTGAAAGCTCAGCCCCAATTAATGTGCGAAACAATATTCGTATGGTTCTTTGTAACATAAATATGCAAATGAGCGGCTGTCTTTTGATTCCGCTTGTTTTTACAGTGCAGCCTCTAAATTGGCTTTTGCTGCGTACACAGAGAACAACAACTCGCAGCCGCCATGACATCCATTTGATAACATAATTTTTCTTTCATGGACGCTTATCCTCCATTGACTCAACTATAATCATGTTACAGGCGCTGTAGTGAGTCATTTGACCTTCTCTGTATTCATGGTGGGGACCCAGCTGTAATCGAATATTAGGCTACGTAATCTAATGTTTGATATAATTACATCCATTCCTTACCCTAGACAACGCTAAGCCTATAGTGATCATATCGCTTAGCAGAGGCCAAAAATAAAATATCGAACTCGTGTGAAAATCTAAGAGGGGGTTTGAACTGCTTTTTTTTTACCTAAGCAATAATATAAGAGTATAACCTCTCCACGGTAAACAGCTCACACCAGCATGTACTGCTTTATTTATACTCCCTGACAAGTATTTTGAATATTCAAAGAGATGAAAAGAAGGAAAAGCTAATCCCAGATTTTTTTCTTGCGTCCCTGCTTTTCAGCCTGCATCTGCAAACTTCCCGCTTTCTGCTAATGGGAAATGCATGCAGGATTTCAGCAGAACCTCCAATCCATTTTAATCCTGAAGGCAATTACGGCGTGGGGTTTCTAGGGTCAGTTGTGCTGTTGATTGATGGAGAGAAAAAGTCACTTTAACAAAGTGCTGTGAACTTCAACCACCTGGCTGCAGCGCAGAGAGGTGACGCCTGATGCACCGAGACAAGGCTTTAATGCTTTTTTAATGCATTCAGTGAAAGAATACAAAATGGAGAAATAATGATGGAGCCCATGATAGGACCGATGTGTCAACATCACTGATGCCTTTTGAATTATAAATGAATTCCTTGATTTCTATGGACCATTTGCTCCTCTTGCCCAATATGAGCCATGTCAAGCCGTCGGCGGCAGCAGCACTGATGACACACGCTCTCAGGCGACTGGTGTTATTGATCAGTGACATATTGGCAATGCCCGAATAGCCAGGTTTGTTTGTGGGGAGAATCATTCGCTTCACTGTTTTCTTCTTGCTCCCTTGAAAGAGCCATGCTCCGTAGCCTAGCAACAGGACTCACTCCCCCCCCCCGCCGCCAGTCTGTGGCAGGAGCGAGGGCGAGAGCACAGGGCCAGCACTGTCTCCACTGTCACCACACACTGGTCAGATTCAGCTCACACGTTCAGGCTGAGTTTCACGTAGTCAACTTAATGTCATGTCGAAGGTCTAATGCATGAATCCTATCTTCACTGACACACACAGTATATGATCCACTGCATGATGCGGTAGAAAGGGAGCTGTATCACCTGCTTTATTTAATTTACAGTAGTTGTATCTCTAATAATGTAACTAAATTAAATAATTAATTTCGTTAATTTTAAAGTGTGTTGAATATGATAATCATTATTATGTTTTTCTTTAATATTAAGGTTTAAGTTTTTTCACTTAAAACCTAAGAACTATGGTATTTAAATATTAGATTGTATATAAAGATGGACGACAAGGCAACCCCCCAAAAAAGTGAAGCCAGTGTATCGATCAACCCCTGGTGGCTAGATACAGTACAGGTCATACATCCAGTCATGTTAATGGACATGAACCAAACTACTTTGTATACATCAAATACATTTTCCTCAACGATGGTATCTGTCATTTTGGGTCATTCTTTTGTGACAATGATGCATATCAGTTTGTTTGTTTTCCCACTGAGTTTTGGTTCACTTCTTATCTGATGCTGGAAAAATGATACATCATGATTGACAGCTGAGACTGATGAATGATCAAGCACTAAATCTACAGAACCTTGATATTTTTGATGATGAGCTTGCATTGTTTCTATTGTATTGGTCAGGACACACTGTTAATGAGTACATTAGCGATGAGGTAAAAAATGACAAAACTTTGCACTGAATTGAATGTTGATGTACATTGGTTCAAGTTGTATGATTTGCATTAATTTACTGAACAGTATATGAAGAAGCTAAAATTAGTTTTGACCGAATTTCATATCATATTAAAGTGCTTCACATACACATTTCTGCATTGGCAACAGCAACAATGATCCAATATTTAAGATCGCAGCACAGATGGCTGCTTCAGTTCTGCACCAGTGCTTTATTTAGGTTTATTTGTTCAGTCGTATGCAGCCGTCTTCTAATGTTTCAGCTTTACATCTACTGTATTTTTATCTCTCTGTGCATTTGTTTTTGGAACCCCACTATGATCCACAGGGAGTCAAATTCTTTGTTTGCCCATACATACCACATGCTATGACGAATCAGATTCAGATTCTTAGAATACAACACTGAGAGGGGCCATTCTGTTGAGTAAATAACTTCCACTTGAAATGCATTAAATCGATAACAATTTCATAATTTTACGTAAGATTTTGAAAGCAGGACTTTTAACCTCTTAAGAAACGGGTGAAATTTGTGAAATTTGCCTAAAACGCCTGTTTGGGGACACCCAAATTAAATTGAAAGCTGTTCTTGAACCTTTTGGAGTACATGCATGGTCTTAGTCTCTTTTGAAAGGTAACATTCTGAACTTTCCGAACTTTCTTTTCAGAATCACTCTAAGTACTACTGGCATTGAGTAATTGAAGTTGGCACACAGTGGAGTAGAAGTTTTTTATTTCCGTCTGAATATTTTTAATAAACAGATGCCTGCTGATGACTCTAGCTGGGACTTATGAGCTGGAAAACACAATGGGACCCTAGAATGGAGCCTTGACTAGCCCAAGTTCAAATTTGATAACAATACCACAGAAAATTAATATTTGACAGATTTTTTCCTAAGGCCATGTCTAGGCGTTTTCCACAAAGGCCATTTGGAGACTCCAACGGACCCTTTGTAACCATGGTAACCAACCAGGCTGAAAAGGCTAATTTTACACTTAAAATCATACTTTTATATAAAGGAGACAAAACCAGTCATATGGTTTAAAATGTATACAAATAAACATCTTTCAAATATTTTAGCAACATGTAGCAGTCACGGCGGGGACGAAACACCGACGCACGGCGCTCTGGCACCAGCTGGAAGCTGTTGCGCAGTCATTTGCATGGAGCCTCTGTGTTATTTTCCTGTGGACCGTCACATTTCTATGATGGAAATTTCATTGGCTAAACGATACGCCAGTCATCATAACAATCTGTAGCAATTGGCTCAGTCTATACACGTCAGAAGAGGGGCAGGCTCTGTGCGTCAATGAGGGGCATCGTTGGCTCTTGTACGCTGTGGACAGCCCATGCCCGCCCAGTCCTGCTCCTATAGGGTCAAGTTTAGATTGACAGCTCACTTAACCCAATAGGAGCTTCTAGCTACCGTTTGGAGGGCTTTGTTTATATGCACACATAGTTAGATTGAGAGTACAACACAGAGGCGCGCTGCGGAGCAGAGAGCAGCTCCGTGTAAACAGCAGACTGTGGCTATTCTTTGATGAAATAGTGTGTTATGGAGTGATTATATTAGTGGATTGGATCGTCTGGACCTTTGGCGATGTACCAATACCGTTTTTGTTGGAGTTTTATCGATCTGTGGATTAATATGATGATTCTCCGGTAAGTGGCGACAACTTTTTTCAAATTTCTTGTCAGACTAACGCTGAACTTAGACGTTGATTGTACCAGCTGTGGGGATCGTATCTTGAAATGGTTTACATCAGTGGAATCAGAAGAATCTTAGCTTTCTAACAATATGTTGTATTATCATCTAGCTGTACGAAACAGTTCTTTAAATAAAAATGTTTGACGCTGATCGATAAAAAAAACACACCTGGCAGGCTTTCACGGCCCGATTACGGGCCGTGATACCAGAGGAAGTTAACATTGTTATTTCTACTACTTTTGCTTAAGGGCTCAGTATGTACGATTTAGGTGAAAGGGATCATTTGGCAGAAATTGAACATAAAATAATTTTATTTTCACTAAATTGAATGAATTGTTGTTTTCTTTACCATAGAATGGGGCCTTTATATTTAAATACTTTATATTTTTCTATCTGGAGCAGGTCCTCTCTACGGAGGCCACCATGTTTTTTTTACTTTAGTCCAAACTGGACAAACTAAACACCTCTTCCTTTCAACATTTGGAAGGGAAGGGTGAGGTGAGGTGAGCTGCAACATGCAACTTCACCACTAGACGTCACTAAATTCTACACACTGATCCTTTAAAGCTGCTCTAATCATTATATGTGTATAACAAAGCCTTAAATGACTATGTATTAAGTGGGATTGGAAATAGGTTCATTGGAGCATGTTTTTACTCAATGGTTGGTTTGATGGCTCTTAGTGTTACTGCTGGGATTCTCTCTCATTCACCTATACACCACCTGCCCAACACTAAACAGCAGAAAGACACAATTAGCAACCACGTAATGAACACAGTGGAGAATTTAGCAGCTAATGAGACAAATATTTACCTCAGGAGTTGGTGCAGATCAAAAACAGAGATAAAAGCTGGGGAATCTGCTTAACCTAAGAAACCACTACATACATGAGTATCTCTGCTTCCTTCAGTAGCAAACTGTGGCTCTTGGAAACCACCCAAAGTCACCAGATGCCCATTATAGCATAAAAACTCCCAGCGGCATAAAAAGGTATCATATTTGTATCTCCGGTTGAAGTCATTTTTCTCACCCTATCAGTGTTTGTGCCTCGCTCAAGTCATTGAACTCTGCAGAAAATGGTAAATGCATGGCTTCAAGTTGGAGACAGGACTGGATGTGGGGAGCTGGTGAGTCACGAAGATAACAAAGTAACACACTGTTTGAGCCCTATACCTTTTGTGTTGTTCCTTTTGACCTCTACGCATATGAAGTGAGTCCTTCCTCCAGACCATTCCTCCACTCCACCATGAGTCTCAGTACCCATGGATATTATCTCATAACAAAAAATCTACGCGACACCGGGCTGCCGAGCTCCAGCACAAAGCCGGTGTGGTTTGCGAAGATTATTCCCAGTACACTGAGGGCATGCCCTTTGCTCAAAATCCTCGTAGCCTCAAAACTCTGCCCCATCCTTTCGAGTCTTTCATTAACATACAAACCATCAGGCTGACAAAAAAAGACAACATAATAATCGGACTGTGCTCCTGCCTGTGTGGGGTACCGTTCAAATTACATTGGAGGGTACAAATTTCCGTCAGGGCCCAGAAAATGAATGTTTCCTGCTGGGAGAGGGTCTCATCGGGCCATGATGTCCTCTCCCATTGAGAGTCATCAGCTGAGGGGCTCATTTGCCCTCGTTTCCTGACTCCTCCAGGCCGGGCATGTAGTGACCAGACAGCAGCAAACAGTGAGAAAGCAACTGTAGTGCCTCCCTGGGGTTTCTGAGACAGAAGCAGCTGATGGCGATTGTTGCTCTTGCCAAGACATTCAAACGTGCTGTAACAAGAAGCGTTTTGATTTCTTTTTATTTCTTTGGGTAGGATAGTAACTAGGCGGCTGGATTGCCTGGATTTGGTCTGTGACTCCACATCGGCCTCAAGATACGTTTTACGTTGCCTCATAAACGCTGGGGATGGGGTTCAAGAACTGGTTCCACTTGAGAGCTGGATCCAAATTGATCAAACCACCTCTGTCATGTGCCCCCAGACTTATGAACTCACCCAGCAGGCTTTTCAGAGAGGAGATTTGCCAGAGTCCCACCTCCCCATCATGTCTGTGTGTACAACTTTGATGAGAGGATGAAGTAGAATTTTCATAAGGACAGATAAGAAAACATTGTGGTGAATTGTGGTGAGAGCTAAAAGTGAACTGGTCCTCTCATCTCTCCATCTTTGGTGTCAACAGATTCCACTAAAGTAAAGTCAATGTGCATCACCCTCCCTGTCTCACGAACTTCACTGAGCAGTGCGTCTCTTGGTCCGTGTTGTTTGCTTGTCAGCCCATTTCAAGGCTGTTTGTGCCTTGGTAACAGAAATTTCCCTCGTTTCCTGACTCCTCCAGGCCGGGCATGTAGTGACCAGACAGCAGCAAACAGTGAGAAAGCAACTGATATTCTATTTTATTCTATTTTATACTATTTCTATTTTATTTGTTAGGTTGTATTACTTGAGCATTGTTAAAAGAGAGCCTGTGACTCAAGCTTTTCATTGCCAGCAACTGCTTAATGCTATTGTTGTGTATTTGACAATAAAAAAATCTTGAATCTTGAATCTTTCGGTGATTCGATTTGATAAAAGACAATCGGCCACAGTGTTTATAAATTGCAGTTAATGACTGAAACATGCTTTCAAACAGAAACCCTGTGGCAACCAGAGCACATTATTCTAAAACAAAATTACCTAGTCTCTCAGGTTAGTTTGGACTCTGGACTAATGCAAGATGGAAAGCAGTTGATTTTAATTGAGTATTTCTTAAATATTAATTTAATAATGACTGGATTAAATATCTAAGTAAGTAATAACTCATGTAGTCACCTGAACTATAAATATTATTTTATATTTGAGAAAGTATAAATGGAAAGCTGGGGAAGCCATTTGAATGGGCCTGACAAAATGAATAATAAAGCTGCAGTAATCATCAGTAGACCTATGTGTGGATTAACCACAGCCAGAGCTCAGTTATGTTTCATTTTTCAATACCGTTTGTATTTTCTACAATTATTTTATTTGTGTTAATGTTAAAATTTACTAACATAATAATTATTTTGAAGATATTAAATTCAATAAATGGTATTTGTATTTCATTGTGTTCTGTAAAGCGCTATTTATCACAAACAGGTGGACCGTACAGTTTAGAGTCAGAGTCACAGTGAATATATAGTTAAAACCTGTGGAAGGTCTACGTACTTTTCTACTCACACTGAAAATTGATCAGGGATTATTAAGGGAATCAATAAAGAACCTGACCGATAAGCACCGATGCAAGTATCATCTTATTAATTCCCATCTCTACTGTTACCATTTATGTTACCTTCCTGCGTCTTTACCATGAACCTCACCTAATTATCTAGGGATGAGCAGATCTAAACGACTGAGCTCAATATTTCAATAATCATAGAGGTTATGTTTTTCTCTGGATTTGTTTGCTTGTTTGCTCGCAGGGTAACGTATAAACTACTAAACCGATTTGCCGTGACATTTTGTGGAGGAACGAAGAAAGAACCCATTCAATTCTGGTGCGGCTCTGGATCAGGTGTTGGATTTAGTGGAATAATTAATTTATCTTGATTAATCAAATAAATCTGGTATGTTTTGGGGACTGTTATTTTTAAGTGCATGAGATTTGGTGCAGATCTAAAGAAAAACCACGGTCCAAGGAATTTAAATGTTCTTTCATTAGAGGACTGTTTGGCCTTGGAGAAGAAATGAACTATTCAGGCAACAGTAGAAAACATAATGGAGTTGCACTTAACAAACAAACAGCAGATCTATCAAAGAGAAAGGTCTGAAGTCTGCGACCATGCAAAAGTACAAACTGTGTGGACGAGCAGGACGACTTCGACCTCTGATAAAAAGCTGTCATTGGTAACGTGGCTCAATGATGTAGAAAAACTGTTTCTACAGATACTGTTTAGGGTTTCCTATAAAGAGACAATACTTGGCCTGATATATTTAACAAATTTTTTAAGTTTGGTCAACCGCTGAAATTTTCTTTTTTGACCATGAAAATCTATTAATTCTGGGGGTTATGGGTAATGTGGGTAATATGACGGTTGATGTGTCCAATCCTTGGCCCTCATTTTGTTTGACTGAAGACCTTTTCTAATTGAATTTGTCTTGTCCAGCGACTCTCTGTATTTCTCTCACTCCTAGTTTCCAGTTTCATTTCGGTGTCACGTCCCCTCCAGTTTCAGACTCCTCGTGTGAGTCCCACCGCTCTGAACCATCTCCTCCGTCCTAATGTGTTGCACCTGGGCCATTATCTCCCCGCTCCTGGTGTGTTTACCCCGTGTGCTCCTCTCCTCCTCTTCTGTGCCGGTTCGTCTTTCTTCCCTGTGACAGCGTTCCAGCCGCTGTGAGCCCTGTGTGAAAGCTCATCAGTGCTTTTGACTTTGTCTCATTTTTTTTTGGACCCCTTCTCTCTCTCTCGAGCCCTTTCTGACATGGTTTCCCTGGTTGCCTGATCTCCTGTGCACTGAATGTGTTTGCCTCAGTGAAGACTTTGATATTTGAAGCTGACTTTTTTGCCTTGAGTCGTGTATTTGAGTCCCTTTCCTCTGTCAGTCATCAGCCTTCACCTCCACGGGGTGATAACACCACGTACACCAGGGCTTTGTGTTTATTGTAGGTTATCAACAGGCTGCACAGATATCAAAACATCTAAAAATAGACACGTTTTTATGGTGAATATGTCTGATCAGAAATACATTTGCTTGTTTCCCGGGAAGTCCCTGTACAGAGGTTGTTTTCTATGCAGCCACCCGATGTGACATCTTTATTTGAAGGATTTCTGCACGTCTTTTGAAAATATTTTCTGGATCTTTGACAGTTTTGAATAAAGTGAGATTAAGGATCAGCACATGAAAAGTCATCAAAGCTGCTACCGGAGTAAATCAAGGAGTTTCTATGATCATTTCTTTAAAAGTTTTCAGCTGCCCTTCAGTAATGAAATGAGTGGAAGGTGCGTATTTGTCTACAAAGACACAGTGGGCATCACATGAGAACAATGCATAGGTAGAAGAAACATTTGGCAGATCACAGATTTGCTTAATGGAAAACGAAGTCTGCCCTGTCTTTTATTAATGCTGTAATCTTGTGATATTATATAAAGCTTTTAAGTCTGACAGCGGGCAATTTAAAGCCATTTAATTTAAACATGTGCCATTAGCCTGTTGTGTTCACTCCATGCTCCTGCGTCAGACATTTTTCAAATTATGCTGTTTTCATATTACTGTCCAAGCGTAACATAAGCTGCCGATAAACTCTTTCCTAGACTTACAGCCGCGCGTCGTTCAGAGTTGCTGCTTTCCTCTGCATTCACAAGACACTTGGCCTCCTATCTCCACCCTTTGCCCCCCCCGCACCACCCCACAACTCACAACCCTTATTATTTTCTAATAGAAGATAGCAGTAATCAGTTGAGTGAGCGAGGACACAATCAACATAAACAGAGTTAGCAATTAGCAATAAAACTTTCACCTCATTTGCATGCGGTAATAATTTCTGCTGGGAAACTGGATGAACTGTGGCCACACAATTGCACACAGCCAAATACAGAATTACAAAAGACATGTTTTATGTTCTATTGTTGCACAGTACACAGATTATATAATAATATTATGTAAATATAAAAATAAAGCCTGAATATTATTACTCTGACCAATCCTACTTGTTAATGTGTGGTGTAATTAAGTGAATCAATCTTTTGTAGTTAGCACATGAATTTAAACGTCTATAATTGGCCACTAACATAAATAGTTTATTGCTAATATACTCATATTCAGGGTAAGATGTTAAATTCAACATATGTGCCACCGAGACTCATACTGGCAATGAAGATCTCTTCATTTTAATCACAAACCTCAATCCACCAATATTTGTGATCATCACGCACTTTTAAAAACATCATTAGCAGAAATATCGACAGGCTAATTGACAATCGATATTGTAATTACAGGCTCCGGTGATAATCACCAGCTTTAAATGACATGCAACAGGCAGGATGTGCAGGGACTCCAGTTCGTAATTGGACGCTGCCAAAAACATTTCACTATAAAGTTTCTGCACAAGTAAACTACAAGTAATGAACCTCCAGTGAGAGTCTATCACGTTGCTTGTTGTGTGAACTCACTGCTGTGTTGTCCCTCTAAGCCTCGAGTGCATCTCAAACCACAGTGGTTATTTTATTTTCTATTAGGTGTCGGCCCAGAGGAATAGCAATAGACCTGAAATCAAACCAATTAATTGTCCCATATTTATGACAGTGACCCAGATTTTGTTAATAATGTCACTTAGAAAAAAATAGGCTCACCCAGTACACAATGTGTTGAGCCTGAAACACAGTTTTAATCACAAATTCTGCGAAATCTATTCTCTTGGATCAAGGTGGTAACTGGTGAGGTTGAAAACACAGATTTAAACAGAATACACTGTTATATGTGCTTTACTGGGACACTTAACACCTTTCCTTCTTTTTGCCCTTGGTCACCTCACATGCCGCTCGCTACAACTCTGGCACCTGCACTTTGTTCCCCTCTGGCTGGACCAGTTCCCCCCCCGACCTGATCTCCACTGTCGACTGTGTCCCTGCTCTCATGTGACCGGGGCACGAAAACGAACCTTTGTGTCCGACCAATAGAAGAGCTGCCCCCTTTCACTGTCCCTCAGAGAGCCTATTCACACCACTGTTCCCATTAGACAAAATTAAATCAGGTCACTCTGACTCCTCCCAATCATGTATTTGGGTTGTCCCGAAAAGAAAGTCTACTGTGTCCACATATAAATGACTGATCCCAGCTAAGAGACAACTATGACGAATAAATACATATTTAATATAACATGATAAACTGAGAAAGTGGAGTTACACTTGAGTAAGAAATGATAGTATATGTACAGTATAGCCAGTATATTGGAGAACAAAGAAAGGTCAAAGAAAACGTGTGAATGTGTTGCTGATTAGTTTGTGTTCCATTTACAGTGACAGAACTATAGAACAGCAGATACATTTTGAAGGGAGAGAATGTAATGCAGGCTTCATTATGTTTCCTATTAACATAATGAGTCAACATGGCTTATTAACTCATCTGGCAGGTTAACAAATGTTGATGCTGAATGCTTCGTAAAATGTACATCATTTATTTTCTAGCAAAATGTCTGAGCTTGCAATGTTCACCCATTATGCCTGATGTAGTTTCATCACACTTGATTAATGTTAGCAGAGGATTCGGGTCTAGTTTAATACAGAAAAAAATTAACAAGGACCAGAATCACAAATAACAACCTGATTATCAACATTTAACCAAATTGGTTTAATCTTTCCCAAACCTTATCCAATGGGAGTTTGTCACAGAAACCACAGACAGGAGGGTAAAGTCCTGCATGATTAAAGTTGTTTGCCTGTAATATCATGTCTGTCTTTGCATTGACTGAACACGTTTTACTTGTGTAAATCAGATCCAGAAGCTGCCGTCCAGTCTCTGCAGCCACAGCAGCAGAAGCTCTGGTGTGGGAGGAAGCCGAAGACAGGACCTTTTCTGTTGCCCTCAAAACCGATTTGGCAAACATTAATACGTCTCAGAGGAGGCAGTGGTTTTAGCCCAAAGTGTATTCAGCAAAGGTGGAGAACTGCTGACCTGGACTGGAAATATAAAACAATGTGAAGTTTTCCCTGCCACCCTCTCGCCTCCTAAATATAGGCTTCCATGTGTGGCAGCACGAGGGTGGAGGGGTTAGAACACTGGTTGCTACTCTCGTTCTCCCGAATCCCTGGTGGTGAGTTTTATGGACAGAGATGTAGTGTCAAGCCTGCAAACGCTGAACATGTATACAAAATAAAATAAAAAATTGCTTTCTTAACAGTAAATGCTCCAACGAATCTAAAACAGTTGTTAAGTGTTATCAAAACACTGGATAAGGCATCATGAAAGTTTCCTCCACAACCTATAATAAGCAATAGGTTTTCTCACAGAAGCTATGGTGTGTGAGTCAGGTGTCTACATAGAGTATATGTGCTAGAATCAACTTTAATTTAGTTACTTTAGGCCTGTCGATCAACCCCATCAAAAGCTGCAGCTGTGGTGGTGACGGTGGTGAAACCCCTTATTTCGCTTTAGCTGCAAACTGTGTGAAGAATTGGTAATGACTAAGTAAAAAACTCAATCAATTTGATTTACGTAGAACATTTGTTCATTAACACGAACCTCTACTGCAAATAAGCATCTTTTAACACACCTACAAACCCTGAGAAGTCAAAAGCAAGTCCAGGGCACCATTCATGAACTTACATGAGACTGGGTTGGACATATACAAAAAAAACATCCGTTACCTTGTGTACAAAACAATAGATTCAAATCTGTTACTATTTTTGCTTCTTTTAATATGTTTTCAGACATTTAACACTTATTGGAACTTCTATCAAAAGACTTTGCAGGTAAAAAAAAACATTGTGTTGTGATGCTGATAATAAAATTTCAAACACGGACTACTTCTTGCTCTTAAATGTGCATTTAAGCCGTCGTGTTTCAACTTTCTGCCTGCGTGTGCATTTTCCTTTAGTGTGAGGTCTTTGAAGCCGGGACTCAAAAGCTCCCTTACAACAAAGAAAGTCTAATTGTTTACATTCTCTCTCCAAAGTCCACGCAAACACCAAGCCTCCCCACTGCAGTGCCTGTAAAAATGCGAAACACCGTCCATGTTTGTTTCACTGAGCACCCAGCGAGGGGATAAACAAAATAAAATGAGTAAGACAAACCTACTGAAAATGTACAACTGAGCCCTTTAATGCTTTCAGAGCTCAGGTGTTTATGCCTTTTTTCTCTTGTTGCTGTTGAGATATGTGAATGCAGAGGGTGTAAAAACATTTCTCACTAAGTTTTTGGCCTGAGGGAAGCATCTTGGAGAAATAGCGGTGAGCATGTAATGATCCTCAAAGGGTGTTATCCACCAGCCCACTAACTGCCTCCAGGAGACGGCTGCCAGCGAGTGCGGGTGGCAGTCGTCCCATGATTTTAGGTTTCTGAATTGTATTTTTCTTTTAGGTGAGTGAATCAAGTCAAAGGGGACAGAGGGACTTCGATTAGCGAGACCCCAAAGCTCCTAAAGTTTCATGGGACGTTTCCCCCAATAAGCATCATTACACAGTTGGCTCTAATCATTTCTATGCTCTGTATGTCCATTAATAACTATAGAGCTTTTAACAATGTAAGAAGGCAGAGATACGAGGCTCTATACTTAAGCACCCTAGCAGATCCATGCAGTGATGTGGGATACACCTACTAAGTTTCAGCCTGGCTTTGTTAAAAGGCTAGATCTGCTCACATCATGACTGAAACCCCCTCTCTGTCAGAATCTGTGGAGGCGGCTGCAGCTCACAATTTCTTCAACTGTCTTAAACGAACATCCTTACTTTCCATCAGCGTCACACAGCAACTCCAGGTATAAGCAGGACTGGGACTTAAAAGTCTCCTTATCTATTTCTCTTATTTCTGTTTAAAAACAAGTGCAACATTATTAATAATGAGCAGCTCTACCTCCATATTTGAATTATTAACCCATGTGAGCCCCGTCTATGCGACCGCCTCTGACCTTTTCCAACAGGCGTCTTCTTTGAAACAACTCTAGAATTACACTTCATGATAAAGCTTAAAGCTAACTTTAAAATCTGAGCACAATCATCATGTTTCAGATGTTGACTTTTTCCACCAGATGTACTGAGATTATTTATTCCTTTCAAAAATGTGAGTGAATAAATATATGTATTCAGATGATGTTTATGTATAAGGTCAACTTTTCAACAGTAGCCAATCAAATCAAGCTTACACAAATGCTCAAGTGCTGCTTTCAGCCAATCAAATCAGGTTAATGCAATTAGCCCACCTGGTATGTGTTCATCTGGTTTATTTCCTGTGTACTTCCGTTAAGCATTGCATGGATATTCCCCGATATCTTGAAACCAGGCACTGTTGTGTGTCCTGAACAGGAAAGTGTGATTGGCTATTGTTGTTATGATCATCGAGCTAGCATCGGGCATCAGGCTCATGCAAAGTGTACGTGTCATTGCTAAATAAGGGTGTTGTTGGACCCGGACCAGGTCTGATGTGACCCTTCTACGATCAGGGTTCTAGTTTTGTCTGAAGTTATATTGTGTCTGCATTCATTTCTATTTTTCCATGTCCCCTTGCTGCTGTAATATTGCACATTTTCTTACTGCGGGGTGAATAAAGGATTATCTTATCTTATCTCATAACACACATGCACCTCTCCAATTCCATGTGTGCACGGTGCATTAATCAGGTGTGGTTAGTGTTAAAATGGTTCCATCGAGCATTTGTCCTCAGGCCAGGTGCATCAGGAGTAAGAGATCCATGCAGAAATCCTGCTGCTGCCGCTTGGATGAGCCCATTTGATGCAGAATGCTCTTTTTCAGATATGAACACATGAACAAACCGAGTGCTCTCAGTGTATAACGTCTCTCTCTTTACTAAACAGTGAGAAGAAGAACCCAGCTCTGGACAGGAGCAGTGAGTTAGCCGGCAACTGAGCCGACTCAATCTGTTTGACTTTCTCTGTGGGGCACACAAAGCCCTGGGCAGGCAACAAGGTCCTTGGGCCTGGCCCACATTGATCTGAAAATTCAGTGCTGGACTGCTGGCCAACTCTTAAATATTTGGTTTTAATTACTGCCATAACCTTTACTCTGGCAGGTTACTGCTGAAACATAATCCCCCCGGGGCTCAAGCAGCCGCAGCAAGGGCATCACACCATTATTCAACCATAGAGGGGATGGCAGCCATTCCCTTAGCCGGGCATTTTTTATCTGGGAAATGGGACACAGCCACAGCCGACTATATAGGCTGCCTGTGACAAAGAGCAATAGAAAATAGTGAGATGAGAGACACTCCATAACCCTTAATTATACAGCAGCTAAGTTCGAGTGAGGAGCGCAGCTTATCTCTCTGGTGGGGCTGGTGGATTTTTGAACTTCTCATTTGATTACTTGCTCTGTTCACCTGTCTGCCTTCACAGCCCACAGCCGCTCTAATGAAGGTGCACACTGTTCCTCTCACAGATCTCGAGATGACTTTATAATTTTACTTCCTATTGTCCGTGATAAGACGGGCTGGAGGGAGAAATCTTACTGTAGATCATTCGCCCGAGGGTAACATCTGCCTTTGTGTGGGTCTCCTCCTCAGCTGGGTCCTGACACCGACTACATAGGACATTTATACTGTTCATTCTTGCATTAATTAACCATTAGCATTGGCGAGGCAAAAAATATGCATTTTCCATTTGGGACTTATTTAGAATCACCCGCTCTGGAGATCCTTTGTTATTTTTCCCGAGGCTACAGCATCCCATGATACAAAAGAACTGTTTTATAGCGAGGGCCAGGGAAATGTGCCTTCAGCACACATTTTTTAAAACTGCCAAAGGGATGTAACAAACTTTTTGGCAGAAACAGATACAGTATGTTTGGTGTGACGAAAACAGTCCTCATCAGCTTTTCCAATGCAATCTTTAATATTCGTACGAACAATGTTGGAGCCTGATGAAATGTAAAAGCTCCTACTTTCATCAAATCTACTAATATTCTGTATTTGTTCTTTTACTTTCACGACACTACCTATTAAAAACTTTTCTTCTTTTGCTGGAGGAACATCATTATCCCCCTCTGTGTTGAGATTAGGGAAGCCTGAAAGGGTGGAGAAGTGCAAAGTGTGTTTTACATATTGGCCTCTAATCCCGACACTGCAATAATTGGACTCCATCACATGTATCCTTTGATGTATTTCTGTCTTGGTGCCCACAGAGCCGTTTCTACTGTGTGTCGTGCAGAGACAAAAAGCTCTTGTTTTTGTCACCCCTCAGTTTGCACCACGCTCACAACAAAGATCCCCACAAATCACACTCCTGGGTAAGAATTGAGTGTGGAGGGGGTAAATATTTTTTATACCTGTGATCCCATCACTTTCTGATTAAAGATGTCAGCGAGGCCCCGGAGGTGACAGATTGCAGGGTTCCTAGCATCCCTGGGTATTTTTGGTGTCGGTACAGGTGCAGCACGCCTTGGAGACTCGGAGGGAGGAGCGTGCAAGAGAGAGAAAGGAAGGGGGGGAAATGGAAAGCTCGGAAGGAGGAGAAGTGGGAACGAGAGCTGCTCATCGATGGCCTGTGGATAGCCTGCATCCTCCGCTACTGGACTGGGCTGCAGAGCTCATTTGTGTCAGGCGGCGAGGCCTGATACTCTCAGTGTGATTGTAAGAGACCCGTCGCAAAACGGGATCACGACAGGCAGCAGGCAACACCAATCACAGAGACAGAACCAATACAGGTCAGGCATTTAGTACGCTGGGGAATCAGATGGACTCACGCCCACATCGACACCCCCTTGTAGTCCACATGGAGGTGATGACGCACATTGATCAAACGCCACAGGGATGCCAGGGCGATCTAACACTGTGAGGGACCGAGACACCACAAGAGTTCATCAGGCCCCCCTCTAAACCCGATCCATCTGTTCCCACTGGTCACTTGACTCTGACTTGTCATTCTGTGGGCAGTACAAACAGTTGGTCCGTCTGTTTGCCCTAACCAGGCCACATGGAGAGGTTGAGGCTTTCTGTTTCATATTTAAAAATACATTCTCCTACTCAGTCTCAGACAGATAGATATAGTAGATGGGTAGATAGATGGACGACGGACGGACGGACGGACGGACGGCGGACGGACGGACGACGGACGGACGTACGGACGGACGACGGACGGACAGACAGACAGACAGACAGACAGACAGACAGACAGACAGACAGACAGACAGACAGACAGACAGACAGACAGACAGACAGACAGACAGACAGACAGACAGACAGACAGACAGATAGATAGATAGATAGACAGACAGACAGACAGACAGACAGACAGACAGACAGACAGACAGACAGACAGACAGACAGACAGACAGATAGATAGGTAGTGCACATGATCACATACTGTATCACACAAACATTCACCATCAGGTAGCTCTGTATATTGGAGTTTCAGTCCATTACCTCTGATGTTCTCTTTCAGGTCCTGCAGACCTTGACCCCTTTAATAAATCAAAAAACACATACTTGACATTGTTTTATTGCCATGATACTACTACACTTGATGTTACCAGTATTTTTTCTAATGCTAACAAACTTCCAACAGCTCTCTGGTATTTCATTTTAGCGTATCTTTATTTATATAAGATATATCTTGTTGTCATGTTGCAAGGCAAATTCCCACCAATGTTTGTTTGTCGTCAAAATTAAAGCCCTGTACAAGGAACCTTTAATTTTCGTGGATTTTGGCGCCTCTGTGTACAAAAGATGAAAGTGTTTCCACTGTCGCCTGCTGCGAAAACCAGAAAGCGTGTGCATTTGTTGTGAAATAAAGACAAAGTCGCAACCACAGATATTGAGAAAAGTATGCTGTGGTTTGTCATAAAGTTGCATCATTATTGAAATAAAACCATTTCATAACCAGTTAAAGAAAAGTCATTGTAGGGGGTTACAAAACATGAAATATTTCCAATTAAGTGTAAATACTATATGTGTTGATGTACCATGTTAACCTGAATAGTTTCCATATTTATAAAGATTTTTGTTTATGTGATTAGATGAAAAAAAAATCTATGAAAGAATATGACAGAAACTAGGATCTAACTAACAGTCCCGTTAAATTCAATCAATCTGTTCCCTACGTGTGTCAGATATTTAGGGCCCGAGCACCGAATGGTGAGAGGCCCTATTGAATCTGTAAGGATTTTTATTATTATTATTATTATTATTATTATTTCCCTTTGGGGGGCTTTTTCAGGGTCTAGACATGCTCAAAAAGTTGTGAAACTTTGCAGGAAATTCAAGGTCTGCGGATATTTTAGTATTCTGGTGTAATTTGAATTGGCCGTGGCAAAACGGCTCAACAGCGCCCCCTGGAACCAGCCCCTAGGTTTCCCCTTGACCGATTTTCACCAAAATCGGGCGAAAGTTGTATCATGACCAGTCATGAAAAAAAGTCTCAAGGAGCATTATGAAAAAAGCAACAGGAAGCCCGCCATTTTGGATTTAGTGGCCATTTTGGCCAAATTCCACATTTTTACTTTAATATACTTGTCGTACAGTTTTCATCAGATCAACTAAAAATTTAGTTGAGTGTCATCACAACAAGATTGAGAAAAAAACTGACCAAGGGATTTTTTTTTATCACACCGTGTGACCGTGGCGTGCCGTCAAAGTTTGGTTACACGCCATCAAAACACGAGCATCTGTATCTCGGACATACATGGTCCAATCAAGTCCAAACTAGACATGTAAGACAAGAGTCCCGGCCTGATGACAACAACACAGAAATCATGACTTGAAATCACAGCGCCCCCTGGTGGCAACAGGAAATGTCTTTTCTTTTGCATGTCTTACACTTTGATGTATTTCTCCTCATCCATTGACCTCAACCATGTCAAACTGTATCAAATGGGTCTCAAGACATTGATAATGAAGGCATAAGATAACTGTGACTTTTCGTCAAACGCCATATTAATGGCGTTGCATCAAAGTTCATCAACTCGCCATGAAACACGAAATTGCTGTAACTTCAGTGTTCATGGTTCTATCTCACTCAAAATACATGTGTGTAACAACATCCCCCCCCTGAAGATATTCATATGGTTTTAAGGAATGGGCGTGGCAAAACAACTGACTAGCGCCCCCTAACGGGCAGCCCCGGCACTACGATTGGCCGACATGTACAAAAATCGATTTGGGCATGTGTCTTTTCATAACAAACAAATAAGTCTCTTGGATAGATATGATAGACCAAACAGGAAGCCCGCCATTTTGGATTTAGTGACCATTTTAGCCATATTCCACATTTTTACTTAGATATACTTGTCGTAGAGCTTTCATCATATCCACTTCAAATTCAGATGAGTGTCATCACAACAAGATGGAGAAAAAAAAAGATTTTGTGGAATTTTTTTTCATCACACCTTGTGACCGTGGCGTGCCGTCAAAGTTTGGTTACACGCCATCAAAACACGTGCATCTGTATCTCGAACATACATGGTCCAATCAATTCCAAACTAGACATTTAAGACGAGAGTCCCGGCCTGATGACCACTGCACAGAAAGCATGACTTGAAATCACAGCGCCCCCTGGTGGCAACATGAAGTGACATGTTTTATACTTTGATGAACTGCTCCTGGCTGCTTTACAATATACAGCTCAAATGAGCTCAGTCAAGTCATTGGATCAATGTCAGAATTGTGACATTTCCTCAAACCGTGTGAATATTGATGTGCGGCGAAGGATATTCCTTCGCCAAAGGACACGATGTTGTCATAACTCCACTCTGCATTGTCCTATCACTACCAAACTTCTGTCACATGATAAGAGTACAAGCCTGAACAGCTCTATGTGTCAATATTTCCTCAGTGTCATAGCGCCCCCTACTGATTCGCCAGGAAAGAGGAAGTACTTTGTTAATCCACTCTACATTATGCAACAGGCTCCAAACTACTGACCTATGATCACAATCCTGATCTGAACAGCTCCGTATATAAATAATCGTTCAGGGTCATAGCGCCACCTACGTGAAAATTAAGTTGTGTTTACATTGTCCAATTGACACAAAATTGCTCACGCTACATCAGAGCGCCTACATGAACAGATCTATATGTCTGTGCGTAATAATAGTGATGGCGCCACCTACTGGCAACAGGAAGTAAGCTTTGTTTAAAACTATCATTCGATATACATAAAATTTTCACTCTTTGATACAGTGGACCGTAATGAGCAGTTATCAGGCAAGGATTAACGTCGCGTGACTGACGCAGGAGCTGAAGCGTTTATCCTTGCCGCAATGTGCAAAAACGCATGCAACGTGGAGATGTGCGCTTGGTCATCGATCGCTCTCTCCACCGACCGCAACAGACTTCAACGTGCGGGTGCTCGGGCCCGCAAGTGCTACAACGTAGCCCTAGTTTTCATTGAGATCCATGAATTATTTTCTGGGATAACAGTGAAGATGTTGAAAAACGCCAGACCTCACAATGATAAAGACAAAACAATCCTACATCTCTTTTCTTATCCGGATTATCCGACTAAATTGAATGAGTTATTTTTTCTGACCCATTCTGTATCCTTCCACCAAGTTTCATAAAACTCCACTGAGTTGTTTTGAGTGATCTGTCAAACACACAAACGGACGTGGGTGAAAACATAACCTCCTTGGCAGAGGTAATAAATTGGTGGAATTTACAAATGTTATCTTTTTTATAGGCTTTACAGGCTTAAACCAGCGGCGTCTGTGAAGCCCACGATCAATGAAATAATAAAGTCAAAGCCAACAAAACACATCTGAGCTCTGCTTAGCAACGCAGGTACCGACTGGCACTGTCATGCCCGGTCCAGTGTTTGAGGGATGCTGGCAGAAGTTGGATTAGCAGTCAGGCTTTGTGATTAAGATACCCACCACCCACAGGGAGTGCCCTTTGGCAGACAACCCTCCGAGGTCTCACACATGGACATAATGATATGCCATGGCGACTGGCGCGCCGCCACTGCCCATTGCCTCTGGTCATGAAAGACAGGCAAAATCATCAGGGGCTGTACTGGCACAAACCAACCCTCTGAGATCTCCCTCACATATGGACAAAAATGGCATCACAGATGAGAGACACTGCAGTCTGTGCAGTCTGTGGCCATGTGTCTGTTGATGTCTTGGGGAAATCAATTCCAGAGATGCAGGGGATAAGCATTGCAACAGGATAATCCAGGATTATTTCACTGGGAAAGGCTCGGTGTACGCCGCAATCAAGTGTCCCCGATTGAAATGTGTCAAAGTGACCAAGCCCACCGACTTCCTCAACATATTTCAGATGAACAAAGTCAGAAACATCGCTATAGTCAATAGAGAATATTGACAGGCGAATAAAAACAGAACATTTGATAACCAGCTAACTTGAACATGCCATTTTTTAAATGTAAAATCAACTTTCACGGTAAACAACAAACTGAGAGATTGTACATGACCTACACATATGCAAGCAGCCATCAGACAAATTGAAATGGCTGATGCTAAATTATTGATCTGGCTCAGATTGATTCGTTGATAACAAACAGTGCGTTGAGCAGGGCTTCTCTCTCGTGCAGAGCTGTCAGCCCCTGACAATCCACATCTGAGGCGTCACTGCAGAAGACTCACAGGTTCTTTATTGCCGTCAGCAAACCCCCGAGCGGAGCAGACACTCGCCTTACAAACTCATTAGCCAACCCTGACGTGATGAACTCATCAAAGGCATCCTAATGAAGCGGAGATGTGAGGAGACCATTCCTCTGACGTTCAGCGCTTCCCACTCTTCCCCTGTATAACCAACATGATACGGAGTTAGCACATAATGGAATCTGAATTAATTGTGAGTCGGTATTCCAGAATGAAAGTGTGTCAGGATTGCCACAGAGGAAAGAAGCAACAGCTGTGAATGTTTGGATGTAGCTTCCTGGGCCTCGGCCAAGATGACAGACACATGGGTTGCTCTGCGCCACCACACATACACACTCAAAATCACACACACACACACACAATGATAAGCCAGAGAAAAACACATCTCATATTCATCTCATGCATTTACACAAACAAAGGACCATATAATATGATGTTTCCCAAACTGACTGGCCAGAAAATAAATCATAAAACACCTAGTTGTAATGATTTGATAAAATGGTTTGACTCTATGGACAGGAGACAACAGAGACAAAGCAGGTTGAGACTTTTTAATATAAAAGTTGTAACACACAAACAATGAATCAACTGGGTTACTGATGTCAGGGTCCATAGTTCTTGTATCTAGTCCAGGTTTCAGATCCAGATTAAGGAATGTGCTGACAAATACCAATGTTATACCAAAATTAACATGTGAATGTTAAAAAAAAAGGCAATTGATCACCAGTGGAGGAGTTTGCCATTTAGTTTTTCCCCCCAGCGAGTCATGTGAGACGTCACAAATGTGCCAGAAACCGAGAAGCTCTCTCACCGCGCATACGAAGAAAACAATGATCTGCTGTTGCACGTTGTTCTAAATTAAAAACAATAAGTATTCAAACATTTGTGATCATTTAAGGAAGTGTGATGCTCTCAACGTTTAGACTGCCAAAATAAGAAAGAAGAAAAAAGAAGAAGTTAGATGTCAATTTTAAAAAGAATGGCGATAAAAACCTGTGTCACTACGAGTCATTTGACCTGGGAGTGAATGCTGATTGAACCCATTCCCATTGCAGACAAAAGCCAGATGTTAGCGGTTGTTAATGGGTTTTCTGACCAGTGGGAAGGGGACTAAAGAGACAGACAGGAGTCCGAGCATGTGACACTGGAGACTGGCTGAGTGCGGCAGGTACTAGATGATCCGTGCACAAATTAATCACAAGTTAAGTTAGGTGAGATAACAAGTCCTCAAACAACACAGGGAGCGTCTTGATGGGAAACCGTTCCTTGCGTATGGCAACAGCCTGGAGTGGAGATTAAACGGTGAAACTCAGGTGAGTAGGTGGGATAGCGGGAGATCAGACATCTAGAAACCACGCCGGTCTACAGCACACGGTCTGGAACAGGGTTTGAATGAGAGCAGGCACACACAGCAGGGACCCAAGAAGTGAAAGAAAAACAGCATCAACAGACGATGTGAGTTTCAGGGGGAGCAAGAATCTGTAAAACCTACAACAACTAAATAAAAGCCACAGGAAATCACAACTCTTCACAATTTAAGACTGAACATGGTATATACCTTAACGTCTTTATTTATGACTAAATAATACATTATTTTCAAATAGTTTTAAAAAGTTTAAGAAAAGTAGATTACTAACGAAATACTAATCTGCTATATACATATCTGTTGTTAAAGTCTCCATGGAAAAGTTTCTAACTAATTTTAATTGACACTGAGTTGATTCAATCTTGTTCTGCAAATGAATTCATAAAATAAAATAGACACTGAAATATAACACAAGAGCAAATACCAGCAGCAACTTAGAAATATCATTGAATTCATGCAAGTTATTACCCAGAACATCCATCTTTATGTATATATCACATTCTGTGCTTCATCACCCAGACTGCTACCGTTCTCTCACACACACAGACACACACACACACACACACTTACACATTCTCCATGCTGAGGACTCACACTCTGGGTCATCATGCATTCTTGGGAACGTGCTCTGTGATGAAGAGAAAAGTAGCTGGAAGTGGATTGGAGACATTATGCAGCGGTTAGAGAGCAGCAGTGGAAGACGTCCTACCTCAGTGGAGATGGTAACAGATTTCTCAAGATGATTCATGTGAGTGGATGTTGATTTAGGGAGAGCACAGTGTCTTACTGAGGCTGGTTGGTAGCCATAGTGTTGTCATAATAAAGCTATAGAGGTCAGAGAGAGTCAAATCTCTATCTGTTTTAAATGGAAGTGAAAGGAAGTAGAAATTGGCTCTCATTTGTATGTTCTACATTTATTCAATTTTTTTACAGCAAATAATAAGCCACTGTTTCTATACATGCTTGCACAAATCTGCATCCAAACCGAAAATGCTCAAGATGGGATTTAGCTGTTATTATGCATTATCTTTCCACAATACAATGCAAGAATGGAGTCAGGGAGCCACTAAGCTTGTTGGAGAATCTGCTGCAGTTGTTCTTCCTCAGGTTCTTCTGTCTCTTCCCAGACTGACTCCATGATGTTGAGATCCGGGCTCTGTGGGGACCTCACCATCTGCTTCACAGATACTTGCTCCTCTTGTTTAGTTGTTTATGACGCGTGTCTCGGTTATCGTTCTTTGTCGTGCTGCAGAGTTAATTTTGGGTCTGATCAGACACCTTCCTCATGGTATTACATGATGGATATGTCTTGTGAGCCTAAAACTTGTGCACGCTTCTGTGAATATATCGCATGTAAGTGGGGCACAGGCATCCACACTGGTGATAATTCATACTCAAAAACACAAACTTTTTTTGTATCATTGTAACTGAGAAATATAGGAAGTAATAACTGTATTTAAATGTTCTTATTGATAATAAACCTCAATCACAGATATCAAATAAATGCGTGTCGGAAACATAAATGTGCACTGTTAAAAAGTAAGATAGAGAGAGAGAGAGAGAGAGAGAGAGAGAGAGAGAGAGAGAGAGAGAGAGAGAGAGAGAGAGAGAGAGAGAGAGAGAGAGGAGAGAGAGAGAGAGAGAGAGGAGAGAGAGAGAGAGAGAGAGAGAGAGAGAGAGAGAGAGAGAGAGAGAGATAGAGATAGAGAGAGAGAGAGAGAGAGATATATATATACCCTCATGGACATGCACTGAGCATGATTGAGTGTGAATATGACTGGATGTTTATGGGAATGGGAGCCTAATAGAGTTTCCTGAGTGATTAGACATCCATATTTATGATTCACCACACCCGCGGACGTCAACTGAACCTGTTTCTGTATCACCATGACAGGGAGTCATCTGGGAACCAGCAGAGGATCGGCTATCTATTGTGTCAGCCTGTTAAAGTCTGGAAATAATAGGGCTTGACTCAATGAATTGGTTTTCATATTCATAATTGGCTATGGCCTGTGTCTCTGTGTAGTTTTCTTCGCACGCTTATCACAATAACACAGAGCGATAATCGGCTGTTATCTCAATCCCCAAAACTCTCATTTCAACAGAGGTTATTAGAGAGTGAAATAGCTGGCCCTATAGCCCCTCACTATATTCCACACACACACCCCTCACCCTCTGATGGACTATGAAATAAGAGGCCTCTCGACTACTTAATAACCCAATTTACCAATCATGAGGAAAACATATTCCCACTTAACTTTTCATCTCAAACGTGTCATGTTTAAGTCAAGTATGACTGAAGTTCCACAAAAGGTGGGGACATCAGTATTAATAAACAAAGTGGGTCTCTGTGCTGACACATCAACACTGTCCTCTTGTGGTGGCACGGACTTAGAAGAGTCCCGTCTGTTGCCTGAGTCCCGCTGTCCCCGATTTGTGTTGCTCTGCCAGGATGCCTTGACATCTGCCAGGCACAATTGTTCCCAGCTGTCTCTAAAGGTGGCAGCAATGCAGCGTTATTTTCTAAGAATTTCTGGGGTTTGGACAAGAGAATTCAGTTTCGAATAATTGGACGATGCACCATTAGGCCATATTTATCCCTGTGTCTATCAAGAAAACAAGCATGCCACCAGTATTTCTGCAGAACCTACACCAGTTGCATCTCACAAGGTGAAAACACAGAAGAATTCACTCTGTCTCCGTCCTAAAGGATGTTATTTATTCCCTCCACCAGCATTGATGCAGTTACACTGCAACCCAATCTGTTCTTACAGCGTCAACCCGGCTTTTAAGAGTCACTAACGGTGGCTCAGCTCTTACATCACCATGTTTTCATGTATTTCTAGTATCTCCGAGCGTGACTTTGACAAATACCAGTTACAGTACAACACATTTCATGTGACTCTACCTGTACTCTGAAACAATCTCTACAACATATCTTGCTCTCTTTTTTTCTTCCGCCAAAGGACACTCACTTCTCCGCCGGGCTTACTTCTGCTGCTTCCTCTTCAAGCTATTTTCCTCTGGATTTTCTGTGGCGATATCAGAGGTGTCTCTGTCTGTCCACGTGTTTGTGTGTGTGTGTGTGTGTGTGTGTGTGTGTGTCTGTGTGTGTGTGTGTGGGCTGGTACCCAAGTCATCCCAAATGACCTTGCATCCTCATTATTCTCCGCAGCCAGGCACTTCAAAGCAAGCTGTGGGACGGCAGAGTAGAAATGATGAAGTGGTGTCTGATCTCACACTGATTCCTGCTCTGACTGATACACACGTTATTACGAGAGCAGGAAGAGGAGAGCCTTTAAAGTCGTCCTCACCAGAGGATGCTGTGTTTCCTGCCATGTAAATAATTCATAACATCTTGCAACGCATTTGCTAATATCACTGAGTCGTAGCTCGGTGGGCTACCCACGTGTTGTTCTTGCTGAGACTCCTGCAGGCCGTGCAACTCAAACCAAACTGTCTGATTCTGCTTGAAAGTCTCAGCCTGTTAGAAATCACTGATTCATACATGTGGGGGGGGGGTGGGGCTGGAGGCTAACTTTAGAAAAAGGGGTTAATTGCTCAGAGGGCGCTTCTGGTCCGGATCAGTATAAAAGATGGGGGCACGATTTAGATTTAGCATATAGTCATTTGTGGCTCTTAATATTATCTCTGACATTCCCGCTGGCATCCAGCAAAGATTAGATTTGATGAGCTCTTATTTTTTTTATTCAGCAGCTACACTGGAGGTAAAGCTTGTTGCAGCTGCTTCCCCACGAACCCTCCCCATCCTCCTCCTTCGCTTTCACACACATATCGCCCTCACTCACTCTATATCTGCCTCGCTGTTACCCCCCCTCTCATTCTGACAGCCTTGACATGGAAGTGGTAAGCCCCACTTCTGTGCAGTAGCCGGTGTTGGGCTGTGCTGCTGAGTGGCTGGCACATCACAGCACCTCTGCCTCAGGAGATAGAGTCATTTGAATTGTATGCCTCAGCCTGCCGAGCGCCGCTCTGGATATTATCATCAGATGGGCAGCGCAGCACGACGACTCCGACACACCGTTCAAATCTTGACGTCTAATGCAAAAATGAAGAGTCAACATTTTTTGCTGCGCTTGCATCTGATGAGTTCCGTGCTCTCCCATGTGTGTTGAGAGTGGGAATGTGAGTTGGTGCAGGGCCGTGGTTGTGCCAATTACCGAGCTCATCCGTGTTTCAGTGCAAGTGTGCTGCATTCAAAGAGAAGTGCAAAATGTGCTTCCCCTGCTTTCCAGCGGTTCTTAGCAGGTAATTACCGGCTCACCCATGAAATACCAGCGCGGTGCTGGCACACTGGTGATGCTGGAAAGGCGACATAGGTCATCTTGTAATTATGACTCCTTCCTCCTGCCTTTATTGTCTCTGCATAATCAGTTCCATCAGGGCTGAAATAATTGATTCTCCATTTATGCTAATGGTATGGATCTGGAACGTCGAGGAGCAAATACTCAGCCTTGTTGTCTTTCGACCCTGACATTTAAAATGGAATGAATAAAGTGTTAGATTCCAGTCAGATAGCAGGATGTTTTCGCTCTGGGTTCAGTGACAGCCTTGAGTAGAGGCGCCAAGTTGCACTTGTACTAACCAGACCCGACACTGAACGGGAATGAGACCTTCAGATGCGTTTCATCACTGCCCGTTCAGGACCCTTTACTATTGTGTATCAGCTGATGGAGGTAAATTAGATCGCACTCATGCATGCAGAGTCTCACCAATTAATCCCCCCACCAACCAGGCTGCTCTAAACACAGACTCGTACACGACAGATCCACACAGGCCCGCCTGCTCACCCACAGAGACGCATATGGGCAGATTCGAAGGGAGCCACATTTGCACAAACACCTACAGTCCAAACAAACACTTGCCAGAGCATGCCCATGTACAGGCATACAAATTCATGTTTCCTGAACAAGATCGGTTTATAACTAAAGCCAAATTTGGAATCTCACTCTGCCTCATGGGATTTCTTTTCATCATTTAAAATTTAAAATACAGTGTGACATATCCAATCAAGCAAACGTGTGCTGCTGTCATCTGCTTCTATCTTCTAAAATAGAATTCTGTTCACATTGTTTCCCTCTCAGTCGCACTGTGTCAGTCAAAGGTGGAAATAAGTCTCAATGTGTCACTCTAGAGAGCAATTTTAATTTAATAATTTTTAATTAAACTGCCCTTGGTTTGGTTCGTATGAGAACACAAGCCTCCAACAGTCAAACTGCCAAGTAACACTTCATACACCCTTTTCATCCAATAACGATGTGACAAAAGCTTCCTAGGAACATATCAGACCATCGCCTCACAACTACATCAGCATCCCTTAGTTCTTTAATGTCAATTACCTGTCAGGCTGCAGTTGATAGGCTGCCAGCAGCCCAGCAGGCCGCTTGTGGCAGGAGAAGGTAGCTCTCACTCATGGGAATTCAAGTTTTTCTGTCATAATTCATAACATGCGCAAATCACAAGTATGCCCAGTGCTCTGTCCACAGAGAGAGGTTGTAATCGAAAGTAATGTGTAGGGAAAAATATGTTTTATTTAGAATAACTGTAACATTGTCTGAAATCTGTTCGAGGCTGTACAAACATCTGATTTCATCAGGGTTGCACTCAGCTGACAGACACCAAATCTCACCATGCCAAACGGACACTTAGAAAGTGGCCAGAAAAACAAAAGCGGCACATCGAAGGAGCTGCCTCCATGTTGTTCTCTGGACAGCGCCCTCCCTCGAGAAAACCCCTCAGACAAAGGCAGCTCGTGGAAGAGGAAGTGTGCGACGGCTTTATCTCATTCCTCCCTGCCACTCACACGGCACACACATCCATCACTGCCCGCCAGCCTCAGATCCAAGCAGCTCCTTGGATGCAATTTGTCACTGTTCCTCAGGCGTTGACATACTTCTAAGAAGCTCAGCTAATCTGCGTAAGATAACGGTCTTAGATTTCCTTGGTGGGTGTTAATCAAAATGATGTGCTCTGTGTCCAAGTGAAGACCACTGGTCCCTGTGAGGAGGAGCGCTGCGATTAACAACAGTGTGAAGATAATGGGAATGGATGACGATGGGGGATGGAAGTATTTTTGTCACTTTGAAGAAAATGCTGCCATTATTCATTTATTTTTGTACAAGAGTGATATCAAAATGGGTTTTTTTTCTTCTGAAGGGAATAAGGTAATGCAATAGAAAAAGTGGATGAAAAATCTCTGACTTTCCTTTAATTTTTTACATTCTCTCTCATTCGTCTTGTTCTTCCTGCAGCACGCACATCTCCATGCCGCGACAGATTACTCATGAATAAGAGCCTACATTATTCAGTGACTGGCGCGGTATTAACCAGGCAAATGCTTCAGCCGGCCTGGTGAAAGGATACTCCAGCAAGCAAGATACATGTCACCCCTTCAAGAGCAATTGCCATTTCCAGTGAGCCCTCCATGGGAGCAAGCTGCTGAGAGGAGCCTGTGATGGGCACAATTTAATGCTCCATTATGCAAATTGATCATCTCAATTGACCATCACTCTGCTAATAGGACGGGCTGAGTGGGCACAGGGGGAGTGGGGCCTTTTAAAAAAATCTTTAGAAAAACATCCGACCAAAGTCGCAGCTGCTAAAAATAAGCCAGGTGAGTAAAAAAAAGAGAAATGCCTCCCAACTTTCCCCAATGAGGCGTGACAGAGATGAGTGACAGGAAGTTAATGGCTGTCCTGGTGACCTCCCTAACGACCAGTCCATTTAAAAGTCACCTGTCTTGTCTTTCCTCCGGGGGAGATCGGGATGTAAAAATGAAGTACTGCACTTGCATGATGGGTTTCATCTGAATGTGACATCTCCACACTTTTACACCATAATTAGCAGCTTTATGCATGTTTTTTAAATGCATGTTATTGACTCTTTTCACGTTGCCAGTAGAGGAGTTTGCTGTCCTGTTGGACGCCACAAAACGCTCAGAGAACAAATGGCGCTCTGTCACCTTCTGCAAATTCACCTGTGTGTCTTGTTTCCATCCCTGCAGATCCGAGCCAGAGCCGATACAGACCAATGTCCCTGTTATTCTACCCTAGAGTGAATGCAAATTGTATCCATTCCCATTGCACACAATAGAGAGATATTAATGGATTTTTTTTTGACCAGTGGAAAAGGAGCTTTACCCTTTGAGCCTGCTTTTGATATTTTCCCCACCAAGCTGAAAATGCCCTGATTCCAGATCGGACACAGAAAGCAGAATAGCTGTTCTCTTTTCAATCTAACTTGCAGTCGATATTCCCACAAGTGACGCATTGTAGTTAGCACAATTTGAGTTGGATATTTTTCATTTAATGAGGAGATTCTCGCCGTGCTTATCCCCCGGCGACCCTGTGAGGAATCACGCGAGACACTCCGCTTTCCCTGTGAACGGTCAGGGCGCAGGAAAGTCTATAGAGTATGGGCGAATTAATTTTGTCAGTGCCTAATTGCTTTTATTGGCCATGCCTGGCACCTCCTAATCCTGGATTATGATGATGCATTAACAGCTGCGACTGGCTGTTTACAAGGCATTTATTAGCCGGTGTCAACATAACGAGACAAATTCCACCTATCACATTAATCACCCCACTGCCAGGACTGTGTCACTGCCAGCAGCAGAGCCAGATGACGCATGGGCTGAAGCTGCGCCGAAGCTGCTTCCTATTTTCCTGAATTAGCCATTGTTACATGGAAATCAGATTACCTCCTCGGTAGCTGTCAGCCCAGCGGCGAGGCGGCAACGGGAAACTTGGAGTGAATAACCGATCATTATGGGGGGAGGTTAGAGGTAACAGGAGGAGAATTGCGTGATCAAATACACACGGTTGAATTGCGTCAAATCACAAAAAAAACAATTTTCCAGACAAAATGCCTGAGATTGAAGTCAGGTCACTTAATTAGAGTCTATTGTTTACTGTGAACCCGTCGCCTCTTCGCTTTCTCCGTCCATCTGTCACTTTCCCCCTCTCTCTACCTATCTCTCTCCTCCGCCTCAAGAATACACAACCTCCAAAAGACGGAGCGCCATGTGGTGTGTGAAATATCATCAGACACATCAAGCAATATCAAATTGTAAAGAGTGTTTAATGAATAATGTTTCATAATTGATTAAAGGCTGGTCCGTCTATTTCTATCAAATAAACAGCTTCGGCTTAAATATTACTAATTACTCTCTAGTACACTGTTTAAAATATTGCAAGATTTAACTGGTGTTTGGTTTCTGTCAACACTTTGCTCAGAGACACAAAGTGGAGCAGGGAGAGAGTGATACTTGCTTTCTTCTGCCTGGAGTTGGAGCATGAAGGACATTGATTTCTCTCCTTTTCAGAGTGGTCCCCAAAAGTGATGCACAGCAATTAAACAAGAGTGTCCTCAACAGAGCTGACACAACCAGCAGAGAAATGACATTGGAAGATTGTTCTCCTGGCCTTGCCTTAATGGAAGCAGGGGTTTGGATATTGCATTTTTGCGCCGACACACTGTGGGCATCATCAGGCGAGATCACCTCTCGCCCTGTGAACACTTTATCTGTGAAATTCCCTGATTCTATTTTTAGGGAACAATCGTCCGGTCTCAAACCCAGTGCTAACATCACTCCTCCAATTCTCTGGCCTGTCAAGATCTGCAGAACTTGACACATCGGTATTGTCAGCCAGGACAGCTCGAGATCACCTGCAAGCCCGAGGTATGATGGTTGTCGAAAACAGGCTTCTGTTACAAGAACATGGTTTTGAAATAGCTATTTTCTCCAGAGGATTTTTACCCGATTTAAGAAAGAACTAGAATGGTACAAGTTGAAGGCATACCTACATCAAGGCATCAATCCCCTTAAATTCAAAAAAGCTGCATCAAGGTGTACGCTCTCAAACAGATCAGTCCCCTTATTGTGCTAAGATCTATGAATTAATTCCTGGGAAATGTCAAACACACTATCTCACAGTATAAAAACAGTGAACAACAATTGCTGGATCTGCACCTAAGTTTAAAGGGTTCTTCCCTGACACACACTGCATCCTGCCACCAAATTGTGTCTGTCCAGTAATCTTTCTGTAAACCTACATAAGAAAAATAAATGCCAATGAAAACGTTAACAACGGATTCGTCCCTGTAGTTTCTTGAAAATGGATAAAAGTGTATTAATATCCATCCATTATCCTCACTGCTTAATGGTGGCAGGGGGAGCTGGAGCCAATCCCAGCTGACATGGGGCAAGACGCGGGGCACAGCCTGAAAAGGTCGCCAGGGAAACAAAGAGACAAACAACCCTTCACACTCACATTCATCATCTAATTCACTTTTCGAACCTCTAATGGCCTTCATAGCAGGAGACACCTCATACAGACGAGTGGAGAACATGCAAACTCCACACAGAAAGACCACCACGCTGCCCTAGTGCTTTAATACACTTACAAAACCAGAACTGATGATCTAATAGAACTGGCTCCATCTTGCATTTTATTACTGCTAAACAGTAGAATGATCACTTTCAAATATTGCTGACTGTATCATGCTTTTTAGGGAGAGTGGATAGTAAAAGGCAGACTCAGAAAATGAATGTGCTTTAGTGATAAGGAGCAGAGGACACAGCACAATGCGGCGCCCCAGTCTACCTGCTCCAGCTGTTTGTTTCACTGTCCACTAGACTGCGTTATATATTTTTGATGGGGTTCGCCCGGCACCTCACACTTCACCTATCGCCTCTGAGGTGTGAACACAGGGCCACCTCTCTGACGGCGTTCCACTCTCCTCTGACGAACGTGCGGTCACATCCATCTAACGGCCCTGGAGTTGACTTTTGTTTGGCGCGGGGGGAAAGTCACGTTGCTCCCTCGATTAATGCTGAATCATGACACCGAGATAAGAGCAGTGGGTGGAGCGTGCCAGCGTCCACCCTGCCTCCGACCCTTTCGCCCTCACCCTGTTCCTCTTTTCACGGGACCAGCTCCCTGCCATCTGTCAGCATTGGAAGGCTCTGGTGGCTTGCAGCAGGTTTTTCCAAACCCACATACATGGCTGCCTCTCCCTGTCAGAGACTCCGCTGTGCACGAGCCCTCATCCGTGACCACCCACTGGGCTAGAAAACAGCGCCGGCCTCGCCAAAGCCTCATTGGAACCCGTGAAGAATCTCTGTGAGTAGCTTTATTGACCCAGGACCTAATCAGATGGCGGGTTGTACATCGGCCAGAAAGGGACACAGTAAAGTTAAGAGAGCATTACTGCCAGTAAAGCCACTTTAATGTAATTGGAGGTTGTTTACCTAAGTGCTATTTAATTGCCTTGACTCCTCTCTGAATCTCTCATGCAACTCTGTGCTGCAAACAAACATGCAACAGCACTGGTAATGTCTCCTTATTAGTTATTCATAGTTTTATTTACTTCATATCTCCTCTCATTCTCTCCGTGTGCCATCGAAAGCGAGCGGAGAGTATATACCCCTCAGCTGAAACCCACGAGTCGAGAGGGTCCCCGCGCTGTCTGTGAGAAGAGAGGCTTCCTTCATGAAATATGACTTTGATGAAGTAGACAGAACTCCAACAGAACAGAGAGGATTCCTTACCATCAACAAATTACAAACGTTGTGGGTAGAGGCCGCTGTTTTGATGCAGTATCAAACTTCTGCCCTCTGAGAATAATATTCTATATTATACCGACGAGTCCAAGAGTGCTTTCCTTTAAACAGAAGGAATCTGAATCATAAAAATGTCCCTCTCTCGCCTCTGATACCATATCTCTGCCGGCCCATCGTCCTTATAAACCTTGCGTGCAGCTCATAAATCAAGTACAAGCCTCGCTAACAGATACACAGTGATTAAAACAATGTACGATTAAAAATGATCTTGTTCAGTCGATCTCCAGTCTACTCAATTAAATAGAACCCATCTCGCCGAGACGTGAGGAACAAGCCTCGGCAATGTCACTTCAGAGCCGTCACGAAACAGGAACAGAGAGCAAGGGAAACAGAAGTAAATGAGTCCAGTTGAAACACTAAAATGGCTGCTGGTGTGGCCCCGGGGTCACGGACCAGCTGTGACAGGGACCTCCAAGGGTCCCTGACTTTGACCTGACAGCAGATTGGTTGGACAAGGGCAATTCTGGAGCAGCATAAGCTCGGGCGTCTACTTAAGTGCAGCAGTTGTTAAGTTTAAATGCACAAGGAATAACTGCACCTTTGCTCCTTCTTCTTCATTAATGGTGTTTACTTAAAACACACACTGTAGGGTGCACGTCCTGCATGTTTGCTGCCCAGATACTTAGAGTGGAGACATTTTCTCATGTTGTGTTATTGTTTTGTGTCACTCTGCTGACTCTGTTATTGAACTGAGTCAGGTTTGATTAATATTTAATTCTTGGATCCTGTGAGATGTCAAGGACCCAAATCATGAACCGGATCTGAACTTCAAATAGGTCAAGTTTTTTCCCCATAACTTATAAACAGTTTTTTGTAAATTATGTTCATGTTTCTCATATTATTTCAGCACAGACCTCTGGAGAAACTCAAGGGGACTTCCTCCCTCTTGTCCATTATAGTTAGTTAGTTTATTGTGGATTCTTATTTATTAATATATGGTTATTGTACATTTGTCATTTCAAGTTATTATAATTAAAGCTACCTCATGATTATTTTAAGCTGTTCCTTGAAAGATTGGTGCATTACTGATATTTATGCTACAGGCAGACACGTCCAACCAGTGGATATTTCACCAACACTTCAATTTAAGCACAAGAGTATTTTAAATGTTTATAACTATTACAGGGTGTCCAGATATGTGTATTAATATTGCCCAAATCTTTATAGAGTTGAACAAGTGTCATTCTACTACCAGCTACCACATACATCAATGACATTTTGCAAGACCTGTAAGAATCAAAAAAAATTCTCTCAATTGTTTTTTGCGTGTCATTTTTGTGCAAGCAAAACCAATATACTCAGCAACTATAGCAAATGTCCTCAATGCTTGGTGGTATATGCAGAGGGAATTTTAATTCATCCATAAATATTGATACATATTGTAAATACACGGTAGCAATGTCTAAGATGTTTCTTTGAGACATAGAATGAAGAGCAGAATCTTCTTAACTAATTAATGTGAATCTATATTTAATCATGTTTACTCCTGCATTAATTTTATAGAATATTATTAAAAGGCCTGCTTTGATAAACAATATAGCACATCCTACGTGTGAAATGCAGAGAAGCAAATGTGAGCACACACCCTGTCTGTTTTCCTACACTTCAGCCTCACACAGCCCTGATCCAGAAGAACAAGCAGAATGATTGTGAGGCTGCGATCAGAGGACAGGGACCAAAATAAAACAGGAGGGTCTGTGAACATGTGCAGTGTTAAACGTTAACTCCATCTGCCATCTAGTGGCCACAGCTGACATTGTGAGAAGAAGGCACAAGCAGGATCAGTTGAGGATTTATTACAGACTAAATTATGAATCGTAATTTATTAAGAGGAGACCTTTTGGGTTAATGGTTCTGGAGCTAAAATGTTACCCAGACATCCACTGTCTCTGCCTCGATATCTTTCATATTATAGTATTTAAAGTTATAGTTTTGATTGTTTAAATGAACAAATACTAAGGCAGCTTTTCCTTTTTAAACCCCAAAGTTAACCATACATATTCAGGCCACATTCCCCGTTTTTACAACCTGCTGAACCTTGTATTCATATAGAAAATTAATGAATTTCAAAACATTATGACATGCTTAAAAACGGTGGCTTTCAAGTGGAACTCATTTCTAAATATAAATGACATTACAATCACATTACATTTGTAATGTTCCCTCACAAATGATTAAATTGTGTTCCTTAGAGAGTTTATCAAATATATATAGAATATAATAAAAACTAAAAAATATCCAAATCTAACATAAAAGGAAATATGAATTCAGCAAACTCAGCACAATGTCTTGTTCTGTTTAGTCCACCACAATACAAACATCACACTTGAGACATGTAAATATTAACTCAACAAATTATGAAATGTCTCATATCAACATGTACTTATGCCTCAGTTTAGTGAGTGAAATACAAAATCATTCGATATGTTGATTTTGTTTTGAAATACAATATCAAAACAATGATATACTCCAAGCCCATGTAACTTCACCACTAGATGTCACTCAATTCAACACATTGAACCTTTAAAGTTGCAGTGTGTAGAATATAGTGACATAAATTGGTGACGTTGCATGTTGCAGCGTAACACCACTCACATCACCTTCCTCTTCCAAACATGAAAGAGAACCTGTGGTAACCTTCAGTTGTTATAAAAAACTCAAAGGGTTTTTAGTTAGTCCAGTCTGGGCTACCACAATAAACCTTGCGGCCTCAACATTAGGGACCCCCCTGATGTTAATATAAAGTATTTCATTATAAAGGCCCCTTCTAAAGAAAATAAAGCAAAAATGTGTATAATTTAGATGAAACACACTCGTCAAAACATCACTAGGATTATTCTTAATTAAATGTCTGTCAATAGATCTCTTTCACCTAAATCTTACACACTGGACCTTTAAAGTTACATTTGTAAATATCACATGTGAAGAACTGCAGATGAATTTTACTTGATGCATGGACCACTGGTGTGTAGGACTATGTTTGTTTACATATTATTGTAGATTATAGTGCATTGTAGTGGATACTTGCATTATTGTGAATTATACTCATCTTTCATTGACTGAAGAAACTACTACCCGTGAGTGTAATCAGTTAAGTATTTAGATTAAAACACTTAATGTGTCTTCTGAACTTTTCTCAACAAAACAGCTACGTCCTTTGTCAGTGTTGCATTCAAACACCTCCAGTAATCTATTTGTATTACACAACCTTATCGTTTAAGTCATGTACAAAATAACAAATGTGTTATTAGCGTTAAAAACACATGCCTAACACAACTCTTGGCCACATTCGCTTTTTGCAGTGTAAACACCACAGTCAATGTTTTCCCAAATGTCCGCGCAGAGAGCGGTGAGTTGCAGGAGGTACAGGGAGCACGTGAACGCAGCAGCGCAGAGAGGTGGACTGAACACAAGGATCTCACACGGACTCATCCAGCGCTCCAATGTTAACAGACAGCAACATGTCGGGGAAGAGCTTTCGGGTCAGCGACGGAGACTGGATCTGTACTGACAAAAAGTACGTGCCCCTCACGCGTGGAATAAACCAAACATTTTCAGGCTAGGTGCTTTAGATCAGGTGGAAAAATTGATTTGTCCACCGTGCTAGCAAGCTAACGGTGGCTAGCTTGGGCCTCTTAGCATTTGTGCGACGCTAGCTAGCTAAGCACACTGGCTAACAGTCGCCTTCATTTCTGAGTTAAATGCTCGTTAGCAACACCGCGAGCAGGATACACGCCACGTATCCACCGTGCACCAGAGAGCGGGGGCCACACGTCATGTTTTCATGCCACTGAGGGTCGAGTTAAGCTGCGAAGACGCGCGTACTTTCTGGAGAGCAATGCTAGCTGTCGTTAGCTTGTGTGGGCTGAGGTCAGATCTGGTGAAGGTGCTGGTTTCACTGTCGTAGGAGGCAAGTTGTCACGACTGCAACTTTAACGTGGAGTCAGGCGTATCACGTTGCGGGCGATCTGCGATCAACCCGACACAAGTGACGGACAAGCCAGCTGCAGAGGCCAAGGATCAGCCCCCCCACACACACACAAACACACACAACTCACTACTGCTGTGACACGTCAATACAAGTGTTAAAACAGCACCAATCCACTAGCGTACGTTTGTTGGAACATGTCCACTTTTATGCTGGAATGATTTCGTAACATGCTCCCTATCTTCTGTGTGGTTGCAGGTGTGGCAACGTGAATTTTGCCAGAAGAACCAGCTGTAACAGATGTGGCGTTGGTGAGTCCCTTATGCTTTTATCTGTATATCTTTCAGAATACCTTCGCGCAGGAAAAAGCTGCCATTACTAACACAAGTTGTTTTGTGTCTCCACAGAGAAAACCACAGAGGCAAAGATGATGAAAGCAGGGGGAACGGAGATTGGGAAAACCCTGGCCGAGAAGAGCAGAGGCCTCTTCAGTGCAAACGACTGGCAATGCAAAACGTATGTATTCATGGTAACGTTCAGTAAAGGCTCTGTGAGGCTTCCCTGTCAAACACCCGTCACATCGGTGTCATAGCTGATGTAAAGTCTGAGACATGAACTGCATTAAACACAAATTATAAACAGTAACAGCTAAGTCGTGTAGCTGACCATTGGTTTTGTAGTCCTAGACGTTTTTGTTCTCAGGTGAGGCTCATTATAACTTGACTGGCACCCAGAGATCACACTAAACGTCCACAGTCATCTTTAATTCAAGCTACACCAAAATGTACACACACATAGATATATCGTTCTGTAAATGTTCCTGATTTATTTATTCAAGATCTATGAATTATTTCATGGGACAGAGGGGAAAATGTTAACGCTGGCACAGACATTTAATGGTTTCCTCCCTGACTCATACCACTTCCTTCCACCTAGTTTAAAATGTGTTGATGTGTTGTTTTTGTATAGTTTTGCTCTCAAACAAATAAGCTAAGATTCAAGCTAACAACAAACACAGACAGCAATAACAACACAACATCCTAAGGAGGCTTGTTAGACATATATTTCACAAGTTGAGCATTTTTACTTAGTCATAAAATATTTAATGTGTTTTTTCCCACTCCTTGTTTCATAAAGATGTGGCAACGTGAACTGGGCGAGACGGTCAGAGTGCAACATGTGTAACACACCTAAATATGCCAAGCTTGAAGAGAGAACAGGTAACATGATGACACGTTTTCTGTTTGCCCGTTTCTTTCTCCTTCTGAATATCAGTTCCCGACTTCTTATTTTCTCTCATCTGCTCACAGGTTATGGTGGAGGGTTCAATGAAAGGGAGAATGTAGAATACATTGAACGTGAGGAATCTGATGGTGAATATGACGAGGTGAGATTAAAATATGTTGGAAACCAGCAAACATTCATCGTGTCATATGTGCCAGATGTAACATTTACTGATGTGGAACGTGTTGTGCTTTCTACTGCAGTTTGGTCGGAAAAAGAAAAAGTTCCGTGGAAAGCCCAACAGCACATCTTCCTCTAAAGAAGTTGAAAAAAAAGTAGTAGTTGCAAAACGTGAAGAAGACGAGGATGAAGACGATGATGACGAAGAGGAAGAGGGCGACCTGTCCAAGTACAAACTGGATGTAAGAATGAAGGCTGGAGATTCAAGAGCACAAATCAAAAACAATAACAAATGTGAACGTGGTATTAAAAACACTTCTGTCAACAGGATGATGATGATGAAGACGGAGACCTGTCAAAGTACGACCTGGTCGCCAGCGATGAAGAGGAGAAACCAGCCAAGAAAAAGAGCAGCCGCTCGGGGTCGTCCCGCTCGCGCTCGTCGTCCCGCTCCTCCAGCTCCAGTTCACGGTCGAGGTCCAGGTAAAAGGGTACAGGTCAAGGGTAACTCCGGGCAAAATGTCAGTATCAGTTCAATCTTCCCTCTGATTCACTGATCACCATCAATTGAATGTCCTGTTCTGCTGATGTGTTGTTGTGCCTTCCTCTGAACCCCCTCCCCCTGCTGTTAGATGAGTGATGTGCAGATGGCATTATTGTTTTTAATGATATTTGTTGTGTTGGGTATGAAGATGGAAGGAATTGTTTGTAGTGTTGATCCAAAGAAGCACAACGTTATTCTTTTGCATTGTTTATCTATTGATTTACTTGCTTCAGGTAGATTTGGTCTTATTTGTTATCTTTCTATTACTGCAGTCAACCCATAGATGTATATTGTTCTATTCAGACTAGTTACTGTCAAAAAAAACTGTCAAAAGTAAAGTTAAATAGTTGGCTTGTGAATTGCTACATTAACTACTTATGTAGCTGTGTTTCTGTTTAGAAAATATTGGAAAGATTCTGTCTTTGTCTTTCAGATCTGGCTCTAGAAGCTCATCCAGCTCCAGATCTGGATCTCGCTCCAGGTCCCACTCCAGGTGAATGAGGTGGCATGCACTCTCTCCCTGTAGAGAGTGTATGTATGTGTGGGGCTGTAAGCTCCAGAACACTCCTATCCACTAGTTAAAGATTGACCACAGACTGCACTGTGATTACTTCACACAGAGGGACTCTTCTTCAATCTGCTGATTGTTATTTTGGTCACGAGTCAAACTTTTATGATGGGTTTCAATCACTTGACGTGGTTCTGCTCCTGGTGTCAGTCAGGCCCCATTTGAAGTACTGCAGCTTTTGTTTCATTTTCAAAGTTACCAAGGCTCAGAAGGCTGAATAGACTCTGGGGTCTTCATCGAGCATCTCTCAGCAGTGGTGTTCTAAATCTCTAAATGTTTAAAGCTAAATATTTGCTTGAATCAGTGAGATTTACACCGTTAAGGGTCAATTTTTTCTTCTTCTCCGAAGCCTAAGTCAGTGATCTTGTTCAGAGAAGCTTGATAAATGCCCATACTGGTGATGCTGTTGCCTGGACCTTACTGACCTCAGTGCTTGGTTTATTCCTCCAAAAGATCCAGCTCCAGGTCTGGAAAGGGCTCCTCTTCGCGGAAGAGGTCCCGCTCGCCCTCCTCCTCACCCGAGAGGACACAGAAGCGCAGCCGCTCCAGGTCCTCATCTGGAGGGAGGAAACGCAGGCGCTCTAGATCACGTTCGTCCGAAAGGTTTGGGTTCTGCGGAATACCACACTGGCACTGATTATTATTGTCTCTCGGCTCGCTTATAAGAGTTACATTTCACAGACATATGTTCACATTTTGCCCTGTTAATATATATCTATATATTCTTCTTTTTATCGTCATTCTTGTTTGCGAAACTGAATCATCAATATCTAAGTCGCCCGCTGACCTTGTTCTTCTTCCCATGATGTTTGTGTGATTTCAGGGGCCGTGGCCAGTCCTCCGGATCCTCACATTCTGGCTCCAGTTCAAAAAAGGCATAACTTTATTGCAGCCTTTCAAAACGACAAAAGGAACCTTAGTACAAGTGCATGTTGTGTTGTAAGGAAAAAAAAACAACCACATCCATTGAGTATGCTGTTCATTTTCACACAACCTCCCAAAGTCTTATTTCCCTTAAAAGAGAACGGCGGCAGCGTGAATTCTCTCCGCTACCCACCATGCTCCTTTTCAAAACCATATACATCCCCAACCTGTGACAATTGTAACTATAGGTGTCCAATAAACCAAACTGTTTGGGCCTATAAGAAAATCAGATGAACTGTGAAGAGGCTGTATCCCATTTAAATGCTTAATATCTTAATGGCAGGACATTTTATTCTACTCAACTGTGCGGGGAAATGAAATTATGATTATTTTTTTTGTTGCGGGGAAACATCTGAGATTGTGTTTTTTAAAAGTCGGTTCTTTCTTTGTTGTGTCATTACATGCAGTCAAATTTTAATTTTAATTTTTTTTAAGAATCAAGTATAAAGTACTTAAGCACCAAGTTAGAAAATTAGATGTAGCAATGACATTTGGCCCGTTAGTTTGATTTTCTTGATATATGCAAATTTTGTTTTTGTGTTTTCAAGGTAAGTATTTTCCTTTTTGATATTGCTTGGTTTTGCGTAAATGGGGGAAGTTCCACATTCTTTGGTCAATGGAAAAAAATGCTTCATGTGTACGTACGGATGCATGAACGACATTTTATTTTATTTTGCTTAACACAGTTGAGGCCTACTAAACAACTCAGTTATCCCTCTTCTTTTTCCACCTTTGAAACTAATTCAATTTAAGACAGATTTCCTTAAGATAAGTGCAAAAACTTATAACAGTAACAACCCTTTTGTCCAAATTAATAGTAGAATGCCATTACAGTCTTTTTACTGGTGAAACAGCTAGAGTGTACACGTGTAAATAAAATCCTGTCGCCATTGTTTATTGTTTTGTCTTTTATTTGACAAAGGTAAGGATAGTATTTAATGTCGAGCACTGGATGTTTGTTAAATGTGACTGTATAATTGATCCTGGAACATTTACATCAATCGTTCTGAGGACATTCGTGTGACAGAGATATTAACAGAGTAATCTAATGGAGGTTTATGAAGGTGCACTCTAGCGAATGGATCTTTTAATGGTCAGTTATTAAATCTGTATATATATTAAAACTATTAGGTTAGTACATTTGTTTACATTTATGCATTTTTATCTGTCAAGGAAACTGTTAATATGGAGTTTATGTATGTATATACAATAATAGGACATTACAGTTATATATAATTTACTGACCTCTTTTAAAGTATTATTTTTCATACACCCATTGTTTCGAGCGGGAGGCCCCAAATGTATAAGCCCTGAGCTGCTCTGAAATTGTGGCAGACACTTAAGGATCCCTGTGATCCCAAAGGAGATTTATTACTTCTGGGTTTGAACGATGAATAAATATTTGATGTCTGAAAGACTAAAACTCTTAAAGTTCTGCAAAACATTTATTTTGGGAAAGGAATATACCGGTGTATATATATATTTATGTAAGATTAGTTTTTGTGTATCTAAACCATATCAGACCATCTCTGTACCCCAATTATCTATTAAGAAATGGCTAAATTCTGTTTCATATTTAAGACAAACATTATTTTGCTGATCTGTTAAAAAAATTCTCCTCATTTAGTGTTGTCATTCTCTGTTTGGTCAACAGGTGGCACTTTGCTACGCTGGGCTGAATGCACTGGTTTATTCATAAAGCGAATGCACTGTAGTTGGCCCACAGGGGTCATTTAAACGAGGTGTCCAAATTCAACATCGTGTCAAAGTTTACTGCAGATAGTAAAAAAAACACTCAGAAAGGAACAAGCGTACAATTATATCACGTCTGTATTGGTGTTTAGAATTATATCGGTATAATCTAATGAAGCTTCAGCCCATAAAAATGCATTGCTCTCTCAGTTTTGTACAATCCATTTCCATAACTTTTTAAATGAAAAGTTGTGACCAGTAGGAACCAGTCACAGGTAGGATGAATCCACCAGAGAAGATAAGATTAGGAAAGCTGTCGTATCTCAATTTCAAAGATACATCTTTACCAAACCGCTTTTATCATGTGATGCTTCTTGCTTTTATTATCTGTACCTTTGCTATACATTGGTTTATTCTGGAACTTGTATTGAGAAGTGCTATACGGATTACGTTATTGTCAAGAACAATCTCTCGGTTCAGTGTGTGAGTGTAAGTGAGCGCAGCAGGGTGTCCCTCTCCATCACCAGCAGCTGCTCTGCTCTCTGAGTTCAGTGCAGTGTCAGTAACCGACTCTGCAGCGAAACATGGGGAGCACACACAGTTAGTAATTGACCACTTTGTACCCTGCTGCAGGGAAAACCAGTCCTCAGCCCCAGCCCAGATTTAACCCGTGCGATTATGTGGGGGACAAGTCGAACCTGGTTAACACCAAACTGCTGCAACTACCAATATGCCTGCTCATTCTGCAGACTGTCAAAGGGCCCGCCCTGTCCGATGAAGGACATACATAAAGCAACAGATAAAAGAACCCTATACTCAATCGCTGTAAGCCCCAATCAGAAAGCCACTTCAGTCAGCGGCACAGTCACAGTTCATGTAAAGAGCAGCACCCGAGAGACTGAAGTTTGAAGCTCAGAGAAATTGACTTTTGCAGGTTAATCAGCATCACTGTGTAAACACTGGATATCCTGGAATATAAATGGCACAACTGATGATAAGCATCTGTCTATGTAGGTTTCTGAAATTTATATATAGATTACATTTCTGATCACTTTGATTCTTATTTCAGAAATCAGCCCCAGGGAGTTAAATTAGTAAAAAAAACTAAAATCTGAATCTTCCCACAACATTCAGTGTTAAGTTACCATGCATAGTAATACAATTAATCATGGTTAATAAAGAAAGGCAGTCTTTCTGAATGTTGCAGTTAAAAATGTAAAGTACCACATAATCTTTAATGGCTTATTTTGGCCACATTACAGGCTGATTGGCTGAAAAAACAATATCTAAAGATCTGGAAATAAAACCAACTCATGGATTTCACCATTAGAAATTCATATTCGATTCTTAACTCATGTGCCACGATAATGTGACGTTTTTGAGTTTAATTGTCTTCAATTGGGGACTTTTCCAAGTTAATATGGAGCAATTGGTTAGTGTGGGCTTTATATCCCTGCCACCCCTGCAAGTCTCATTTCTCCTAATTTGAGCTTAATTCATTAAAAATAATAAATGCACAGGCACGGGTCATATTTATGAAAGGAGATAAACTTTAAAACCATTATCAAACATATTGTTCAAATACAAATATGCACAATTTAATCTCCTCTAATGTGAAGTTCCTCTCAAAATCTCCATTAGCCGAATGTATTTGATTTAATAGCCAATATCTCACTTTCAGATGGTTGGGGGTTATGTTTCCAGGACCACAGCAGGTTGCTTGTTCCTTGCTGTGGTTCACTTCTGATTTGTTGATAGTATCGTGTGGGCAGCAGGTGCGTGTCAGGCACCTTGTTCCACTGAGGTGCTGCAGCCATAGTTCATATACTGGGTTCATCGTAAGGCAAACATCGCTTTAAGTTTCCAGGAGTCATGATAATGATTTGTTAAATCTATTTAAACCACACACACACCCTCAGCTGTGCGCTGCCTCCGGGCGCTTCTCTGCGTAAAGTCCCGCCTCCAGCGCGTAAAGGAGCCGACGAGTCTCCAAACAGTGCGTTCAGACGGAGCAGTGTGGAGCGGGAGAGGATGCTGGAGACACACACGCGATGCTCACTGCTTTGTGTAGGTTCATCTTTCCCGAAAGGATGACTGTGGACAGTTGTGACTCTGTGGAGGGCTCGCAAACATCGGCTGCAGAGATGCTGAGCGCCAACATCTCCAAGACATTGCGCGAAGACAATGTCACCAAGAACTCCAGCTGTGGATCCGTATCAGTGGGTTTCCCCATCACCATGATGATTACCGGCATGGTGGGCAACTCGCTGGCTCTCATCCTGGTCTACGTCTCCTATATAAAGAAGGAGAACAAAAGGAAAAGGTCGTTCCTGCTTTGCATTGGATCTCTGGCGCTCACTGATCTGTTTGGACAGCTGCTGACGAGCCCCATAGTCATATCAGTTTACAGATCTGACCTGAACTGGGAGCGCATCGACTCATCGGGCAAACTTTGCGCCTTTTTCGGCGTGTGCATGACAACTTTTGGCCTGTGCGCGCTCTTCTTGGCCAGTGCCATGGCGATTGAGAGGGCCATGGCGATAACGAACCCACACTGGTACTCCAGCCACATGAGGACAAGTGTGACTAAGCAGACCCTGGCTGCCATCTGGTTCCTGGTGCTGCTCTTTGCGCTGCTGCCCATCGTGGGGGTCGGGGAGTATACGCGTCAGTGGCCGGGCACCTGGTGCTTTATCAGCATCGGAGACAGAGAAGTCCCAGGCAACATGTTCTTCGCCATCACTTTTGCCGGGCTGGGGATTTTCTCTCTGCTGGTGACACTTTCCTGTAACGTGGTGACGATCCGGGGCTTGATTGTCCGGTGCAAAACCAAGTCCGGCACGTCCCAGTCCTCCAAGCAGTGGGAGCGACTCACCACGGAGACCGTCATTCAGCTGTTAGGGATTATGTGCGTCCTGCTCGTGTGCTGGTCCCCTTTACTGGTACGTTATTTATAGGCAATGCACTGCAGCCGATACATTAGCATGCAAGGCACTTTACACTACATATTATAGAGAAACCCAACCGGACTCAACCAGTGTGTGAAGACATCTGACTCAACTGGTTTGGGATGAGCTGAGAAAAATAGAGGAGAGAAGAGAAGTGAGGAGAGAAGTGAGGGACCAGGATCTGTTTAGTCATTAAGCTCAGTAAGACTGGTTGTTATAATGGACATAAGTATTTATAGATGTAATGTTGTCACAATGATAGCAGCACCAGTTCATATCAACAAATACTGCAACAACAACAACAACAACCACAGCAATAATACATAATAATACCTTTTATTGTAGTGACCAAAATTATCACTGTAATCATATCACAGTGTTTAGAAAAATGTGCTGACAATGATCAAAAAGTGATAGACAAACTGTTATAGATTTGAGTAGGATATTTATTGTCAATTAAAAAACATGACTGTAGCCCCAACAGCATATCAAATGTGAAAAATTATCACTGAAGAAGGAACTGGCTTAAACTTGCTTAAGAAGATTTTTGTTTTACAATAAAAACTTACTGTAATGCAGGTTTAAATAAAACCTAATTTAAGCAAATTGATGGTGCTTCTGAAAGCAGCAAAAGCATTATGAGCCAAGTAAGTCCAGACCATTAGCAGCTCATGCTGTTAGAGTAGCAAACAAATCACCATGGTAATCACGGTTATTAGATTAAAATGGAGCAGCTAATCGTCAGGAATTTTACCACAATATGCTGTGTAACTGTATCATCCCTGTACACAAATAGTGGCTGTACACATTCATGGCTTGATGTAACTGAACTGATTTAAAACAAAATATATATAGCTTTTTCTTCTCTCTGCTCCAAACACACAAAGCCACAGCTAGCTGTCACGTGTATTTCCTTTGAAATGCTGCTGCCATTACGAAGCAATCCACTTAGCCGAGTCCTGTTTGGGGGGTCTGCTCAGTGTGCTATGAGGTCATGCACTGTCAGGCACACATTTAATAGTTCCAAAGAATGATATTAATAGAAGACACAGCTCTGTGGTAGCAGTGACAGCACATTGGCGGTACTTGCAGTGAGGACATGTTTTTCTCCTGTAAGATTGACCCTGAATAACACCATTTCTACTAACTCTCTCAGTTTAAGCTGTTTAGGGCCGTTTGTCCGAATCATACAGACGTCCGCCATGCCTCTGTTGGTACAAACCCGTGCCTGCCTCTCCCTCTCTCCTCAGGTGCTGATGCTGAGGATGATCTCCACCCAGGTCTCCTCCCACGATTGCAACTCCAAAGTGGGGATATCCACTAACTCCTCCAGCCGGGACGTCAGCTTGGACTGCAACTTTTTCCTGACGGCGATCCGGCTGGCCTCCCTCAACCAGATCCTTGACCCGTGGGTCTATCTGCTCCTCCGGGAGATCCTCCTCCGCAAGTTCTGCATCGTGGCCAACGCCGTGTCCAACTGCTCCCTGGAGGATCGCAAGGAGAATCGGAATGCACTGGACGCGCTGAACAAGCAGAGCCAGGACAGCGGCAACCATCATAGAGCACAAAGTGGCTGAGGCGACCTTTGACGTGAGAATTGCTCTGGTGAGGCCGTGAAGCCAGGACGGATTGGACGGATGTGAAAGTTGACGCAGGGCGGTCTTGGAAGAGGTGTGAGAAAGTAAAAAAAAAGGAATACTTTGACACAGAAGGATATTGTGCAATGGGAGACGAGAGTAGTCCCCTCTAATGCAGTGTCAATGAGAAGCAGTCTACTCAAGTCCGGGTGCATTTGTTTTGCTTTGAACACATTCCATTCAAAGTCACCTAACCAGCATGTGGACGCATGACCGTGTCACTTCTTGCATTCGGCTACGGCGCAGCTGCCAGGAATTCTCCCTTTGCTACTTTTCTGTTTTGATAACAATCTCCCACATGCAGCCGCTGAATATGTGTGACTTTAAACTGACTTATATGGAAGCGGTGCATCTCATCCTGCTTTTTTTAGTCTGTGATCTGAGTCACTGCTTTCAACAACTTGAAGCCATAAGCCAATTTAAGGACAAATCAATGGCTGCTGTGAATGTCTGTAAATTGGAAAAAAAAACTGTGTAAATTGCTCACATGAAGTTGTAAATAGCTTTTGTCGTATATTACATGAAATGTTATCGCTGGACATTCAGAAGAAGAAAAAAAACTGGAGCCAACTGTTTATTTTAAGTATTTATTAAGAGTGTTGCTGTCGTGTGAGGTCAAGTTGTTTCTGAGCAAAATGCCGGTGATGGAACCTGTTGGGAGTCGGCTGTTGTAAGTTTTATAATCCACTGTACACGGTGTTCCTAGGCAACCAGCCGGGACTCTGAAATGTGAAGCTTTTCATTTGTCGCCACTGTGTTTTTAGAAGCGATCATGATCTGTAATACGTCCTGACAAGGGGGTCAAATCTCACCAGCCAAATCTTTTTTGGAAAGAAAAAAGAAACATAATTGCTGGAGTCTTATGACAAGCCATGTCAAAATAAGTGGAGGGATTGGTGCTGTTCGGATAAAATGCTGACCAGCAGAAAATATAATGGAAATCTAAAGGTCATGTCCAAACTGTCCAAAACTCAAAACAGTACAACCTATAAAAAGATTAAAAAGCTTTTTTGGCACGTTTGAAGCTGCTACACAGTTTTTGGTGGTTTTAGAAACCTCACAACAATGGATTGTGGTCACATTAAAATAGTTCTGCCTGTGCAGAGGGTTGAAGCTGCAGCTACAGAAAGTTTAAACCAGCTATATAAATTCGCCTCATGCTTTTAATCTGATGGGGATTCATTTGGACGTTTTGAATGTGTCCTTTGATATCCCATCTTTTATTTTTCTCTCATCTCCCCAACTGTTCTTGTAGCGTTGATGCTGAATGATAATTTCCTGTCATGTGCTCAGTGCAATGTCTCAGAGGTCTCAGATGAAATCAAGGCATGTTCTAATGAGGTGCTTTGCTCCCAGCTGACTAAGTGTAATTGACAAAGAGCGCTGGATCTATTTATTTTACGGTGGTGTAAACATTTTTGATGGGGTCTTGTATAACACCATCTTGTTGGTGTATGTACCGTAACCTTCAGGCTCCGGGACAATTGCTCTCATCACAAGCACTCGGCCTTCTCTGCTCAGCAGCAAACATTATTAGATCATGGCCACTCGCCTTGGTCCTGCCTTTGCTTTCAAATGTGAGAAACACATGCTCGGTGATAATGACCCTAGGAAGTTGTTATCTGCAATAGCCTTGTGGAAGATGAACATTTTCCATTTCCCTGTAGCTGTTGATCTGCTAGCATGAGAGTGGAGCTCTATTGATTGTGAAGCCGGTCTGCCTTAGTATAAGTCTCAAGGTGTAACCGTAGTCGGTGTGTACACACAAACACAAAGAACCAACTGTATTCAATAGAGTGCGTAACTCTGCAACAGCTCTAAAGACTCTTTATGAAATGACACTTTTATCCAAAGCGACTTACAATTAGTGCATTCAACGCCTATGAGGGACCATTTAGGGGTTCAGTGTCTTGCCCAAGGACACTTCGGCAATCAGATGGGGAAGAGTGAAGATTGAACCACCAACCTTCTTGTTGGAGGACGACTATTCACTCTACCCCTAGGCCACACCGCCCCATATGAAATCACATTTACATTCACAAATTGAACCCTGAAAATGCCTGTTTTTGTTTCCCCATCAAGATCCATCAATTTATTTATGTGGAAAAGAAAGAAAAGATCCATTCATTGAGCCTGCTTATAGGGATCTTCACCAAAATGTGATGGGGTTTTTCCGTGACCCATATCACATCGTTCCACCAAATGTGAAGGTAACCCATTCAGGAGCTTCAGTGGAATCTTGTTCACAACATAGAATCATCCAGACAAGATTGAAAACACAACCTTGTCCGAGGTCAAATGAAATTTGCATTGCATAGAAACAAATTATTCTCCATTATTCCTAATTATGGAGTTCATAGGAGCCGTGCATGTATAGAGACATTTACATATGGTACCTTGATTGTTAACATGTGAAAACACTAATGTGTTCCTCTTCAGGTAATAACTGTCATTAACGTCGTAAGTGCCGTCAGAATAACATGGGCAGCGTCAACTGTAATGAATGTTCCACTAATTGAGCCTGTGGCACTGCATTACCAGTATTGACTCCAGGCACATGTTCCTGTGGAGCTGCGGTTAATGTACACTTCAATCAGTGACATCAGGGGTTTAATTCATGCGTTCAAAACAATGACTGCATTTATTCGCAATTTGCTGTGGGATATGTCGTGTTTACGATTCACTCTGCTCACTTGAATCTGGGGCGTAATTATCTCAGTTCTTCATCCAGGAGATTGTGAGACGCTGCTCGTCAGTCGAGGAAAAAAAAATTACACAGAGGAATATCCCCTGAAGGCTACTTAGCCCTGTATGTGTTCGTGAATTTTCCAGGGAGTTACAGCCAGCCCGAGCCCGAGCCACATGGTGGGAAGGAAAATGGAAGAATAATGATTTATTCTTTCTGACAGAAAACATAATAAATTTCAATCCAACTTTAATGGACCCAGCATAATCATATGCATAATGTTTACAGGAAATGTTTTTCTATAATTATGCTGAAGAGTTTACACTCATGAAATATAGATGTTCATTTAAACTATAGGGCTGCTACACCGTGATGAGATGCAAATATCTGTAAACTCCAGTTTACTGATTAAAAAAAGTGATGATAATAAATGTTTGGCTTCATTAATAAATTGCTCTCTGCTTTAAACATGTTGAATATTAATGTCCATGCCACTTTAAGAAAAAACACAGCACGTGCTTGTCAAGCTTTGACTGTGAGCACTGTCAGGTTGGGTTTTCTCACAGGCTTAATTGATCTGGATCTGTGCAGAGGTGTGTTAGGATCACTGGGGTCAAAGATTCAGCCAGGGAATCTTTCAGAGTAAAATAAAGATAAATCATAAGATACGTTGCTCTGTCAAAAAGCTTCTGTGTGTAGACTTTTAAAACATTAAAACAAACAAAACAGAACAAAAGAAAATGTGCAAAATGAGCACGACTGTGTTATTATATCTATTTTCAGCAGCCGCAGTAAAACCCTGAGAAAAAAGAAGATGCTTCACATTAATGAAACAGTCATGTGTTTGTTTGTATATCGCTAATGCTTTGTTTAGTTTTGAAAAAATTATGTGATGACTATATTTAAAGAAAAACAACGCTTCCCCGCTTCCTCCCAGTATCCAGGACTGAAACCTAGAACTACCTAAAATGACAAAAAAGATTTATTAAAAATGTATTTCATCAGTTGAATTGTGCAATACAGGTTAAAAGAAAAAAGACTCAGAATAATCACATTAGCAATTGATTTACATTTTTATTTTCAAAATGATCCAATAGTGTAAAAATCCTCAAAAATGTTGAAGAAGCCAACACATCTACATGTCCAGTGCAGGATTTCAGACATTATTTAACATCCTGTTGGTGTTGTTACTCGTATTCAAAGTTTTGAAGAGATGATAAAGTCCTTCAACCAAGTGTGATGATGTGATTCACTGGTCAGTGGTTTAAATACTGTTGATAGTGCTGCACATGTATGAAACAACTGTTTCTTGATCTTGTGCAATGTCTTCAGAGGGGGTTCAGTGGTTCTATACATGGTTTTGGTTCGAAAATGTGTACCTATCAGTAAAGACATTAAATTACTGCTTCATTATTTATTAGTTGTTGTTGGCATTCTACACCTCAGCAGTTTGTCAGCAGAACTCATCAAGCTCAGAGTGACACTAATAGTCCTATAAAAAAGAACTCCAGTCTCCAATTCCAGTTTAACAAGGTACCAGTAAAGAATATGACAGTGTTCAGGTGCAGCAGCATTCGCCTAAATGTCAAAATCTCTCATTAGGAAGAAAAAAGGCTGCAACTCTATTCATCCATTGTCTATCCCAATTATCCAGTGAGAGTTGGGGCCAACATATATGAAACAAACCCAAATCTGCATGTTTCTGGACTATGGGAGGAGGCCGGGGACGCAGACACAGGGATCACTCCACACAGGAGGACCTCAGCCGGTCCAGTACTCAAACTGGAAACCTTCTTGCTGTGAGGTGAAACCACTGCACCAACATCATATCACCCATTCTAACTGCATATTACTACATGACTCTTGAGTAATATGACGTTTCATCTGCTCAGTAGCAAAAAGTACTAAATGGTAGCGTCGAGGTGTGATCGGACCAAGCAATGAAGATTTAAAGATGCTTCAACCACACTCTGGAGTGCTTGTTCAATATACCCTCTATAAATAACAGCTGAAGGACCTCTCCGCCGCTTTTGAGATGACATCTGTGACTGATTTTTAGACTATAATTCAATTAATCATGAACAGAGCAAATCAGCAGGCTCCAGGTTCTGCCAAACGTTTTATTGCTGAGTAAGGCCCGTGTCTGCATCTGATCAATTCTAGTGGGCCCATTAAAAGCTTTATCATCCCATTATTCATCACTGTTAGGCTCATAGGCCCAGGGTATATGTTGTTTTATGCGGAGAGCACAGTCTGCGTCATGATGTACAGTGTAACATATTGATGTTAATGTAAAATGTATACGAACAATAAAAACAAGACTAGAGTGGCACTCAGAATTTATTCTCTGTCATGGTCCAACAGTCCCCTTATAAAACCACATTCAAATTCAATAGATCTGGATTTTTAATTGCATCTGCATCAAGTTTTACACGTTCATAAAACTCGACTCTAAACACTCTAAACATGTCTGGTTTTTTTCAAAGTCAAGATCCTTGAAATATTCACGAAATTTCACCTATCTCCAATCGCACAATGTTTAAGAAAGAGAGAAAAAACTAATATTCTCATTTTACTCACATCACATCAGAGACAACTTAGAGATGAATTTATCCATGACAACCAATTGTTTTTAAGAAAGATAAGTTCATCAAATCCAGCAGCAAAACAATTTTTGTAAAGTTTGGACTTGGACTTCTTCTGGTCTTGAAGAATCGATTGGTGTGGCGCTTCCCTTACTGTTTTTTTAATGCCATCCTTCCAAAGACCCATTAAGCTAAGAGACATACATCTACATTTACTCTAAATGACATAATTGCTCCTCCCAGGCCTCTCACGGCAGAGCGGAGGCATGTCTTTAACCAAATTAATCGGGCTGATGATGGATGCTTCCACTCTACGTCACTGATGCTTTTAATGTGTGCTTTGAATGTATGGACAAGGTCTTTGTCGGCAGATTGCATGCAAAGGGAATACGGCACAACATTGATGTGCTGCTCTGTGTGAGGACACATTATCTTCAGGTAAGGTAAACAACCAGCAGGAGTCAAAAGGTCGCCTGCTGCCTGCAGAGAGCATCCGGCAGCGAGCACATCCCTGAAAAGCAATCAATCAGATGGCTGCAGAAGAGGTTTGGGTGTATGACCTCAGCCAACAAATGCATTATGGTCCCAGTCAGGTTTGTATATGACTCTGGTGTATGCATGTGCATGTGCATGTGCTGTGGCTGCTGGAACACTCCTGCTGAATGACAATGATGGTGAAATGGAAAGATATGTTTACCCATCATAAGATGTGGTTTCCAGTGGGAGCATGTGCACCAAGGTACCCATCCACAAATGCTGTAGATCATTTCACCTCATTTGAATCACCTCACCACTGTCAGGCACAGACCCCCTTCGTTAATATGCACCACTTCATCTCTGCACTGTTTTTCTATCAACCTGTCGCCTGATTTATATTTTTTTATTAACACAGAGAATTGTGGTCAGTCTTCTCTGGACCCCTATTAGATTCTATGCTGCAGTCTGTCACTGTTCCTCTCTGCTGTCCAAGCACAAACAAATGAAGCCATAAATCAATCTCACTGATTCCAGTTCCTGCAAACAAAAACATGAATCTATGATTGAGCTCTCGCCTTTTCATCACCCGCTCAATAGCTCCAGCTATGCTGAAGGATCTGATTATTCAGTTTCCACTGATAAATTTAAGGACACTTACTTCTTTTCAGGATGCATAAGTGTGCGTGGAATCAATATGCCTTTAAGCTGCACAATCTGTGCATAAAGCAGTAAACCGCACTGTTGAGTGCCAACTTTGATTTTGGCCATTGTACCTGCCTATGGCATTCACCTCATGTATTGATTATACAGTGGCTCATTACATCTGACTCCTTTCCATGTTCCTGTGGAGTCTGATACATGTTTACACAGTTCTACTTCTCTTTCACTGCAGGGGCAATCAGTTTGCTTTTTGACATGATACACACAATAGTTTAACTTTATGTGAATGTCCAAAAAAGAAAATGTCAAATAATTAAAGAAGTTTGTAAAGAAACATTATAAAAATCCAATAAGTTGCAGAGACACCGATTATTCTTCTGAGACAATATATTACGTTTTTAAGGTTTGTGTGGACAAGCTAATGTTATGGCACTTACGGCCTGGTGCAATGGATATATATGTCCTCCAAGCCTTCATCATTAGAAACCTGGCAAGTCAATGCTGTGACTGATTAAACAGCAGATTGTAAACCTTGTTTGTGTCTATTCTCATGACGACCATTAAATCCCTGTACCCTATAAATAAACACCATAAAAATGATGAGGTATAATAAATCAATAGAGAATCAATTATGCAAAGGAGGCTATCGTTTGCTATTGCAATTTGTTTAGAAAGAATCTCCCCGGTAATGTGGTAATAATAAATGTTTCATCTTTTAATTTTGTTCAGGAATGGGCTTCAGAAAAGTTTTCTCAACAGCCCCGAATCTATTTTTACTGTAAAATAAAATAACAATAATGGTGTTTAGAAGATATTTTCTGTAGTTTACCCATTTACAGATGTTCCTTAAATGCATCACCCAAATGCGCTTGGTAGTTACGTAGCTTCCCTACGTCCATTAACGCATCACCTGCAAACTCTCACAGGTGCTGCTCAGCTGGAACACAACCGCTGCTGATCACATGACAGATAAGCTCTACACAGAAATATAACAGTTTGTACAAGTGTTGAACAAGTGGTGCTGATAGTGTGCGAAGAAGAATTAGAAGAAGAACAAGAACAAGAACAACTAGAAGAACAACAACAAGAACATCAAGAAGAACAACAAGAACACCATCTAAACCTATGACAATCAAATCAAATGAGACTCTGTTCTTCTAACTGACAAAGATGACTTAGGTGAGTTAGCTTATCAATTTAGCTGATTAGCATGAATCCTAGATTTCTCTTGGTTTCAGGATTTCATGGAGCAAAACTAGTCAGGATGTTGTGTTGTGTTGTAATGTGAATGTCAGTAGTGCTAGTTAATGAGCTGTTTAGCTGCTCATGGCTGTCAGTGTGATTTGCAGCCTTTAAGCTAAGCTAAGCGATACATGCATTATACATGACAAGGGAACTCAACTAAATAGACTTGTAGTAGTAAGTAGTAACAAGAACAAGTCTAGTATACAGTATTTAATTACATTGTTTGGACATTTCCATTATTACAGTTAATACTTGTGGTTTTGGTTGTAATTAGTTGTATGGTAGGTTTACGTTGTGAATTGGTTTACTGTTAAAAGGAAATTTGTATTGAGTGAATGTGCACATTTTAGAGAACCTCCAGATATAGAGAGATTGGTATTTTAAGATATTCACCTAGTATCAGAGATCTAGATTCTCAGGGAAATATTACTTCTCTCACAGGTTACAGGTGTAACAACAATAATGTGTCTTGCTGCATGTAACACTATATTAAAGCCAAGATTGTGTACAATACAAATAGGGCACACTAAAGTTGTGTGCTTTTTAAAATAAGTTCCAACTTTGTGTTATTTCTCTCAGTGGAGTTGATACTTCACTTCCTGCCTGTGGCAGCTGCACCCGGCTGCTCCACCTCTCGCCTGGGTAATGCAGAGGATTTGTTGCTGTTCTGAACGTGTCTGTGCAGAAAACCTCCCGCTGTGTTGTGCATGTGTGAAAGGAAAACTCCATATAGACAGTTTTCCAGATTTTACCTGGTGCTCATGTCTGAAAACGACTTAACTAACTAACAAACCAGCGTACAGGGGTGGAAACCTATCACAGAGGTGCTAAAGAAACCCTTTTTTATGAAATCTGGCACAAACTTGATTTTTTAAACTTTTAATTACCTAAGGGATGTCTGTGCAAATGTGTTATACTTTAGAGTCCCCTGCTTCACACTCATACAGCTGGATGACTTTCCCTCTGCAAACTGCCAAGCACACTTTACGATTGATAATCGAGCCACTATATAACAGAGCAGCCAGGGATTTGGTGGATTAGACAGAGGAGGTTTTTCTTGTGCCCAGTCTTGCAAAAGCTCTTCTATGATTTACTTTTTACCACTTCAAACCACACACATTGTGGTGATCAGGGGATTTAGGAATAATTCTTCGAGGAGACATATATTTTAAGTTTCTAAAACAATGGTGGTGCTACAGAAAAATCAGGGGAACACGATAGTGTGTTGGATTGATACTCTGGACACCATGAATAACTGTTTAGAATTTCAATCTATTCAGTATCAGACTGAGATATTTCAGTCTGAATGGGCCGAAAACCCAACAAATGTACAAGCTATTGTTGCAATGTATAATTGGAAAATTCACGAGCTCTACTCTAGCATAAGTGTGGTTCACCATTTAGTGAGCCAGCGACTGTATGTTAACGACCAACCCTTCAATAATGAGGGACTTCACTTTGACTGATGCATGGATTTACCTCAGTAGTCAATAGCCCTCGCTGAACTTCATTAGCATTTTCATGATGGAGCAGTTCTCGAGCGAATATAAACATAAAAGAGTGCAACGTGTTCAAGGACTTGTAGAAGTGGAGCCTGATGTCGGGGGTTACAGCTCCCTGTTGGCTGTTATACACAGATACAGTAGAAAGTGAAGTAATAGTCTAATCATGACTGAATTTTGACTGCAGCCATATTCTCCAGGGCCAAATTGCTATAAAGACAGTACCATTGTGAGACAAATATCCCTCAGGGGCGTTACACAGCTATAATTTTTTAGTTTGGCTAAGGTTTGTTTTGCCATTTTGGTTCCTCCAGCTCTGCTCCCACAACAAAACCCCACAGCATGTCCCTCCTCGTTAATCTGATGTTTAAATTGTCTTAACAATAGTCACAAGAATATGAGGGGTTTCCAAACAGCTGCAAAGTTATGTGCTTTGGAAACGGCTTTGGAAAGGATGTGATGAGCTTTGTGTCCTCCAGCCGTCTGAGCACTAAAAGGCAAAATCAATCTGCAGACATCTTTGCAATGGCACCGTGCTCTGCATCCTCACTGATGGCTACGCTGCTCCCAAGCTGCAGTCTCAGTTTCGTTTCTTATCACAGAACAATAAATGAAACACATACAATAAATGAAACACACACCCAATTAGAATTGAAGTTGGTACTGCACCGTGATTAAACATCATTGAAAATGTTATTCAAATGAAATGAGAGATTTAATTAACAAGATATCCATTGTTTTGAAGAAGATTTGATCCGCTGCTTGTGTGTGTCAGTCAGTTCATTTTGTCAAATAGAAGAGAGCTCGAAGAGTGCATACCAAGGCTAATTCCCTATCCGGCCATGTTGAAGAGAGCAAATACAAAATTCTGTATCTGCCCGTGAACCAAGATCTGCGCCAAAATGACAGACAAACATTGATGATAACAGAACCACTCTGGTGGTCCTAGCTTTCAACCGAGGGAGGATGTCTGGACTGTCTGGGTGGAAGAGTGACCCTGTCGGCCTGGAAGTAGCTGTTGTTATTATATTGTGGTCGAGGCTGCTGAAGTTGGCTGTTGCAGGGTGTCCATACACACACTCAGCTGTATGAACAGCTTGTGTTTGGGCTTTGGACCATTCAGAATTGCCCCAATTTCATCTAATTAGTTGCTAGGTTACCTGCTTGGCTGTGTGAGTGTATATCCTGTGTGTGCGTGTGTCCTGTGCAAAGGTCTCGGGGTTGTTTGAATTTTGTTAAAATGAAACAGACAAGTGTGATACATGTATCTCAATGATTTGCTTGCTATTTCAAATTTACTTGAAAGAAAATTTAATTTATAACTGAAGTCCAAAAGTGTAGATGTGTCCCTGCATCCTGACAGTTGACTTGTCCTTCGCGATTATTCCCATGCACACTGTGTGATATGGAATTATAGTGGGGCAACAACAATAGTAGTAGATACAGGCTGTATATTACTGTTGTTGTAGGGCAACAACAACAGTAATAGATACAGGCTGTATATAAGCAAATAGTGGAGGTAAAAATGTAAAGTCTTGTAGGTAAAAAAAACATGTTTAATAAATTGTGTTTTTATTTCCCTGATAATGTTACTGTACTAATCTCTCCATCAATTGAGGGATTTCTCGAGAGCAGTTAATCCCCCTCACATTAAGACCAATATAATATTTTCTTTCATTGTTGACATGGTAAACTGAGGCTGGCGCTTCTGAAACGTTTGGCTTTTGTTGTAGTTGTATTGTGGACAGTGTGGCTAACATGGCCAGAAGCTGTTGATCTGGACCAAGGCATCGGTCAGCAGATTAGACAACGGACAGAATTACATCACCACCAATCAATACATTACTTACTTGTGTTGGACACGACAGTGATGGAATGTTAATACACCAGGGATATGTAAATGGAGTGAAGAGAAATAAAGTGGTCAGATCGCAGAGCAGCTGATTTATGCTCTGTGGTTTGTTCATTCTTGAAATAACCTGTTGACTCTGTTGCTTTCTTCAAAGTAATGACAGTTTTACATAATATATCGACCACCCTGCATCTATAATTCAGTTTTCTTCAAGACGTGATGGGTTTCCGATATTACTAGTACAGTCTCAGCAGAAGAAAAACATCCTTGTTGAGCTGGAATAACAACAACACTGCTCCTTGTTCTCCCCTGGTATTTAGAAGTTAATGAATTTAGCAGTAAATGACATTTCCCCAACTGTGAATGGACCTCTGTTGGTCCTATATGTTTTTGAAGTTAGAAGTGCGACAGCTGGAGGTTCATTGTTCGTACGAAACAAAACAACTGTGGAAAAAAACAAAGGCAATAAAGTTGAAAACCACGCCTGGGGAATCGGTTCAGTTTGAGCAAAGAAGTGGTTGGCACAAGGAGGAGCTGAAAGTGAGGAGGTAGACCAGGTTGAGTCTGAAGCTGGAGTTTGTCCACAAGGATCATCCTGCCTTTTGTTGTAGCTACGGCAACAATTTAAAGTTCTGTTTGAGATTATATGCTGACGATTAGTTAAAAAGGATTACTGGTGTAAAAGGACACACTTTAAGAGGGAGATTTGTATAAAGACCTGAAGCACTCACTCACACTCAGGGAAAGGATTCACCAACCACCAAACCTAATAATACATCTCTCTTGGACAGCCTCAGAGCAAACTCAAAGATATTAACTTATCGATCGTTCCTCTATTCAGTTATCCTTCATCTGAGCGGGGCAGGGAGCAGGATCAAGGCCTCTGCAGCTCTCATGGACACATAGCGTGACCGTTAAAAGGAAAACCTCAGCGTGCTGCCTCGTTTCCACCCAGCACGATTTTATTTTTCTGAAAGTATTTAAAAGGCATCAGTGAGCAACAGTGTCTTACAAACTTGTTAGCAAACAGTTGCTTATCAACAATGCACCAGATAAAGAGCGATGTTATCATTTGTTTCCACCTGATGAATGTATCCATTGTTCACCGTTGTATTGGTTGGTTTTAGTCTCCACTGTGGTCTCCACAAAGCCCTCAGGGAAATGTCTGTCTCTTTGGCTGATAAATGCTCCACTATGTTCACTGTTAGTCGCTAACTGTGTTCTTCTGTTTGAGGCTGAGCAGGTAGTGTGCCGAGGGTTCACAGAGCATTTAAGCCAATAACTGCTACCCGCCTCGGTCCAAAATGTAATAGGCGATACCGATCACTGAAATTTCAACGATTCTCTATATCAAATTCGATACCACTACAAACAAAACAATCCCACATACTTCAACACACACTCATTTTGATATAAATATTTGCACATACAAAAGCCAACAGGAATAAATAAAAAGGAAAGACTATTGACATTATAAACCAGATCAGTGGCTCCATGAAAACAGCAGATACTGCACACGAAATTGTGCAATGCTTTTTTCACTGATTGTCACCTCAACTGGTGCAGAATGTACAGGGAACGATTCTGACACTTGATCGAGCTGCCATCAGAACCACGAAAATTATGTTACCAAGAACATCAGTGGAGTCAACATTGGAGATTGCCATTATCAAATTTCAGTTCAGTAAAAGTAATGAAAAAAAAAGACATGTAAAAAAAATCAATTTTCTAATCATCACTTGTTTCACCCTTTGTAGTTGTGTAAGATGGAATCTAACACTGTGGGACAGTAAATGAATGACTGGTAGCATGGGGGCAGTCGTCAGTACGGCCCACCCTCAGTTCAGTCGGTTTCTCACCTGTGTTTATCTCAAGTGTCTGCTATGTTTTACACTTTCTATGTATCAAAGTGAGAAGTGTTATTAAGTCAACACTGTCGACCACTGAGAAGCTTGTTAAGGACGTTGTTAATTAAGCAGCGGCTGTAAATCCAACACTTGATGATGTTATTCTCCTGAGACTCTGTGTATATAAAGTATAGCGTCTTCAGATGAGCCGTCTCACAGCAACACACAGGTTTGCGTCAGGATCCTGAAATACAGGAAGAGCCTTTTAATTTCACTACAGCTGTGATGGCTCGTGGTTTATGGATTAATGGCTCTTGTCTCTGTGTTTTTTAATTAGCCATTTAATCAAAAGCTTCTTTAATAAATGATCTTCTATTACCAAGCACGGAAACACATTTAAGAACTTGGCCAAAGGTTGAATTCAGCGAAGCACAGGGACTTGCTTTATTACTGCAGCAAAAACACATCTTAACCTTAAATAAAACAATATTTTATAATGTAACTGCTTACAATATAAATAAACATTTCATTATATTTAAAAAAAATACTAAACTGAACATTGCAGAACATCAGAACATTAGAAATGAGGCAGATTGGTGGAGATAATATAGAACATAATGAATATTTAAAACAATTAACAGGAATCAGCATAAAGAATAGAATGTCATGGGTTCAGTCTTCCTCCATTTTAATCAGTTCTCACCAGTGACAATTATTTTTTAAGCACAGATCTGTGAACGTAAACAAATCAACTCAATTCAGTGTGTTGCCTTCAAGGGCGATGTGACACAAAGGGTTTGAATCTTAATACCCGAGTGATGGGAATTGCAAACAAAGGAGTCTGAAGTGCCTCAGTTTGTAGTTCTTATAAACAACCGTTGGTAGAGAGCAAAACTTGTGACATGATGAGGGGCAATATTAATCTGTCAATCCTTTATGAATAATTTCCTGAAGCCCGAGTTGATTAAATCGAGGTGCTCCGAAAACTAAGAAGCTTAATATATTCCGCCTACAAAAGTCAACAAAAAGCAACATATCCTTAGATAGTTTAAAAGCTTGAACTAAAGAATGTTTGTTGTTGTTTTAAAGTAATATTGATTTTTTGTTTGCTTATCGATAGATTGAGCTCTTGCCATCACACAACCCTACAAACAGATGATGAAATTGAAGTTGTAGAAAGAAGGAATGAAATATTCACAACAATCCAGAGCTCTGGGGGATTCAGGGGAGGTTTTAGTGAAAGTGGGGGCAAACAGGAACAGTTCCTGCTGGGCTCACTGCTCCGACTGACCCACAACAACAACAACATCCTGACACAGTGAGCATGAGCCAATGAGGGAGAAAATGAACAAGAGGAAACTAATTAGGGACAAAAATGTGGCCTAAGTCGACTCTCTCTTACACACACACACACACACACACACACACACACACACACACACACACACACACACACACACACACACACACACACACACACACACACACACACACACACACACACACACAACTTTGCTTTGACTTCTATTCATTATAGACAGTCTAACCAAAAAATGCATCTCTAACGTTAATTTATACCAACTCATGTATAACCCTCATCTTAACCAACTTACCCCGAACATCAACCAGGACCTCAGGAGTTATATTTAGCCTCATTGGGTCCAGGCTTCGGACTCCATCACGTCCTACAGAGGTAACACAAATTCGGAAAATTCACTGACAAAAATATAAAGACATAAGGACCCACATTTAAATTTATGACTGAATATGGACATCAACAATAATTTTTTGCATGACGAGACTATGACACCATCAATAACTGTGACTATAACTACCTGTAATGTTGATTAGATGATTCCAAAAATCAATCGGGGAAGGGAGAGAGTTTACATGATGCAAACATCCATCTTCAAATAGCTGCGATGCACATTTCTCTTCCTCTGACTTCAAATCATTTTCTGGTCATTTTTGTACGACAGCATCAGAAAATGAAAACACTAACAACATTAATATCACACTGACGCTGTTAATGTTTTTAAAATGATTATGTTGAAGAAGAAGATGGAAATAACTCTCAGGCCTCAGCGCTGCTTGTCAGAGGATTCATGATAAATGTCCGTCATCATCCTTTCAGCCTGAAGGAATTCATCTCAATCACTCATTTTTCCTCTTCAGCACAGTGGATGTGATGGGAGCCTGATGTCTCCAGTGTTCCTGCTGTGACTTGGTAGCAGGACGCTCGCTCTTTGTTCTGATGAAATAATGCAGCTCATATCAAGAATCACATGACTATCAATATGTTTCTGTTGGGCGGTGACAGTGTTTAGTGTGGCCAAATACTTCAGTGTGAAATGCGGTAACTACTAGAAAGAGGAAATCACCCAGAGCAGTACAAAGAATTTACTCACTCAACAGCAGCTTTGACAATGTGCCTTCAGGCTTCTGCTTCCGGTCTTCAATATTTGATTTTCTAATGAGACACGGTGGCTTAACAACAAAGTGCCGCTCGTTAGACGACTGCAGTCAGAATCTGTATCGAGGCAAGAATGCACCAGGAAAAATCAGTTTACATTTTTAACTCCGGAACCAAATTTTGGCCAAACTCAAATCAGGCGTGATGTTTGTTTGATTTTCTGAAACCACTTTTCAAAAAAGATCGTTTGAAGCCCGGTAGGAGCTGGTGCCAGATATCCCCCCCGTTTCTTTATTTGTTAGCTCCCGGGGTGAAAAACTGATTTGACTTTATAAGAAAAGACCACTTGTGTCCCAAGCTGGATAAACCAGACCAATCAATAAATTGTGAAATAAACTATTCAAAGAACAGGGCTAGTGTTGTGTGTAGTCTCTGCAAATAAATATTATACTTTCATGTGTCCGCTTTAAACTGGAAAAGCTAAGTTTTTGTCATGCTTTTCTGTTTTAGTTCTGTGTTTCCTGCTTTATTTTGAAGTTCTGATCTCCCTCCTGTTTTTCTGTTATAGTTACTTCCTGCTGTTGTGTGTTTCCTTCCAGTTTTGTTTGTTGCCTTGATATGTCTCACATGTTTGTCCAGTGTCTCCAGTTTGTCTTTAGTTCAGTTTGTACTTGAGTCAAGTCCTCAGCTCTTTGTCGAGTCGTCTGTTTAGTCTTTGTCAGTGTCAAGTTCCTGCCTGCTTTTTTCTGAACAGTTTTGAGTTTGCCTCTTTGTTCCCTGCCGGCCTGCCCCTTATTCTTATGTTTTCAATAAATTCTGGTGGAACTGCCTCCAGCCACGTTTGTAAGTTGAACCAATTCAGAGACAGCACAAGCACCAGGTTCAACCCAAAAAGAGCAGGTGACCATCTTAGACTGAAAATCATTTTTAAGTTAAATCCTCCTGGTGCTTATAGGGGAACTTGCAGGTCACATTTTCTCCTAAATTTACACTTAACCTCTTGAGAAGGGAAACTTGAGTAGCTAACAGAAGAAGTAACTAGCAGAAAATGTTGAATTTCAGCAAAAACAGTTCATTTAACATCGTGTCCCGTTACATCACATGAGGGAGTCTTGCCTTGCTGAGTAGTTGTGTTCTAGAAAGTTGTTATTTTTTCCTACATTGCATTTCACAATTTGTTATCATGCCAAATTATTGTTTGTCCAGCCTGTGTGGACATCTTGTCGCTCTGCCTCATATAAAATAGAACAGTTCCTTCTGAAATGTATCAGAATGGGGATTTGTAGCAGCATAAAGTGGAAATACTAGTGTACTTGAATGTTGTGAAATAAAAAAATTATATTTGAGATAAGCGTAAACTGTCCAGCCTGCCGAAGTGTTATCATACATCTCTTGCGGTGTATGGAGGAAGTTTATGAATACAATAACAAGCTACTCGGAGCTAATAGGAGCAACCCCCTCAGCTGTTGGTTAAACTTTAGGATTCTTCCCATACAAACCCAACATTTAATCTAACTAGTGAAACTTCTTTCACTGTCAGTTTGACACAAAAAGCCAATAGGCTTCTGTGTTTGTCAGTTTGAGGGAAATGTTCTATTTTTGGTCTGTTTTTGTTCAAGCAGCCAAAATATAAGCAAAGTCAAACAGCCCCAGCTAAACCCATGTCTGGCGTGAATCCAGCCGACCCACTGAAACGTCTCTGTGCATTGTCTGTGTGTACTTCAGAAGAGGTGGCGGTGATTCTTGGATTACCTGCTGTCAGACAGAGGGGTTCAGGTGATTCAACAGTCCGGTCATGTTGTCACACCATCACAGTAACACATATGGGAAGGACACACTCAGACGAGACCTCTCTGCAGTTTAGTAACAGCACTCCTACTGTTGTGTGCGTGTTTGCTTTGACCTCGAGGACAGTGACCATTCACTGACACACACACACACAGAGACACACATATCCAGCATTTCCTTGCATGGACATGGAGCAGAGTGGAATATTGAGGATGCGGAAAGTGTGGCAGAGCCTGTCTTTGTGGTTTTAACCACATGTGAATTCCAAGTGCATGTGGGTTTTTGAGTGTTTAATGTCTGTGGCCAACCCGGTAGCCCTATAAGGTTTCTCCTCAAGATTCTGTCCAATTTCTGGGTGTAGTGATGTTCAGCTGACATGTCTGTGTTGACATTCCCTCGTCTCTGACTGGAGCGCATGTTTTGGGGAGGATTTCTTGAGAAGACACAGTTGGGTCATCAACCCAAGGGATGAATGTGAGTCAGTCACAGAGCATAGACCTAAAGGCTCAGTAGTGGACCCTTCTCCTGTCCAACACACTGTTCCTCGTCGGCCTGCTCCTGATCCACACTCGGTTCCAGTTGGTGGCAATAATGCATCACAGTGCTGTTTGCCAGCCGCTATGAAAGTAAAGAAGAAAAACATGTAGATTACAGGGAAACAACTTGCGACCTAACTTTCACAAGGGTATATGATAAAATGCTCTCAGCTGCACAACAAATGTTCTAATTATTTCAGATCTCTTGATGTTGATATTGCTCAGTGTCTAACATAGCTCTGATAACTGGATTTAAAGTCAAATAGGGCTGGGGTGACGCATCAACGTTATCAACGTCATTGATTATGTAAATGCATCAATTTCCGTAACGTGCGTCAACTCTTTTTTAGATTTTAAATGTAAACCTAATTTTACTTGAAATTTGTTATTATTTTATTACTAGAGTAAACTTCAGTTCAGCGTAAAAATGTATAATAAACTTTGTTGAACTACTGTTGTACTTTATTTGATTTGACAGACAGTTATTGACTTCATACAGACATTGATATGGCACTTAATCCTAACACTGTAAATTGAACATATCCTCCACTCCCACAACAAGTGACCTTACGCTGCAGTTTAGGGGCATTGATTATGGTAATGAACGTGCACATTGTGAACAGATGGTATGAATCAGGCTGAAACAAGTGAGCCAAGAGGAGTACTTTGTATTTGACCTGAAACAGTTCAAAATGATTTAAGATAAAGGTATAACAAAGTTCTTGCATGAGGCCCAATGTCTCTAAATTATGATGCAGTCTGTGAAGTTGCTCTAATGATTCAAAAGAAACTCTCCACTTAAAATGTTTGTGTTTAACATAAAGAACTAACTGTCAAAGTGGAAATGAATGGAACAAATCATATTCTCATCGTCAAACTGCTCCTCTCATTCTCGTCTCTTTGACTTATTGTCCATCTCTACGGCTATTTACACTATATAACGTGTCACAGTTTCCTCACTCATCTGTATTTGTTTGGTGCAATAAGAACAATACAACTCTTTATTTCAAGGTGAAAAAAAAACTCAAGTTTGTTTAACAGCGAGACTATTTACATGCTTACATTATCACGAGGTGGAAAAATGCAGGGAATGATAAAAACTTTCCAGGACTCACAAGCCAAGGTCAGAACAAGTAAGGTCAACCTAAGGTCGCATGTCAAAAAAAAGAAAACAAGGTCACTGAGGTCACAATGTGGGACAGGCACAAGTAAACTGAGGGCTCAGTTCTTTAAGAATATAAATGCTCAAGTGTGTTGCAGCAAAACAAAGAGCGGTACTGTTGTGGAGAATTTACAGCTGATGAACTGTTTATCGTACGGAAGAAATAACTCAATAAACAGATTGTCGTCACTGCTTCGACCAAATGCAATAACAGCCATATTATATCTTGCAGTGGAATAACTGAATATCATATTTTGGGTAACGAGCATGATTGCTCTGACATTGTGGACTTCATTACACTTGAGCTTGAGTCAATTTGTAGATTTCCCTTGGGTTTGTTTTTCAAGTTAAAGGTCAAGTATGTTGGTTTTAGAATGATATATTGACGGATTTGGAATATAATATCAATAATGATATTTTTGTGTATAATCTCCTTAAACTAAGATTTATTTTTTCGGGTAGCTTGAAATAAGCCCTATATACAATTCTCAGGTAGTTGTTCCTCATCAGGTGTCCACCATATTGCACCACCATGTTTCTACAGCAGCCCAGAATTGACAAACCAAACACTCACACTTCAGAAGTTCAGTGACCACACAGAAAATAAACTATTTATATCTAGTTCATAATACAGAGAATAAAGTGAACATAATAGAGCAAGATAAAAAAAAAGATGATACAATGGTTGATCAAAAAATCCATTTTGAGACTCGTTAGTGCAAACGTCCTTGGTACTTTTCAATGTTTTATTGAAATGGCTCACAACAGATGTCCACATTTGGATTGGATTCAATTTTATTGTCATTACACAGAGTACAGGTACAGAGGCAACGAAATGGACAAATAAATTATAAGCAACAAATCGTCCAACTTGATGATCACAGGAAGTCAGGAAGGGTGAGGATGTGGCTCATCTTGCTTTTCTGTAAATAAGAGAATTTTGTCTCGAGATGTGCTGACCACAGTGAGCCTGCATCTCTGCTCCTTTTGGTACAAGATGCAACAATCACATCTCAAGCTTCAGGGTTATATCTCCTCGCAGCCTGCTTCAAAGTTGGAGGCCCACAAGTCTCATTGCTTTTTACCCCTGCCAGGAGGGTATAATGGTTCCCGGGAGATTCTATTCCTGAAATTACCTCTGCTGTCATTAAACCGAGGGGAACGGAGTCTGCTGATTCTTTTCTGTTCAGATTGTTGGAATGAATTTTAAATGTGAGTTCGGTTCACTGAGTTGAAAACAGGTGCCAGTTCAGAAACACTTCCAAGGGACTATTTGGTCAAGTCCTTCCTAATGACTTGTGAGTCAAGAAAACAAGTATTACTCACTTCTCATTTACTGGTACTGTGTAATTATTGTCAGAGAAGACAGTTGGGGGAAGTGCAATGATGAAATGCATAAAGAAAGATGCTTCTTGATGCCGCAGACGGTAAACACAATTTTTATTGCTTTATAGCTAAAACAAGTCAAGCATTATTGATCACAAGCAGGAAAGTATTTCAGAATGTGCTGAGGTTCCTGGTATGAAGAAAATGTTTTCTAAAGTGGGGTCTCTGCTTTTAAACTGAAGAACCACTCATCCAGCAAAGTTTATTTTACAGTGTTGTGGTCATGATGTCAGATCTTCTTTATCTTTGAATTTCATTAACTTCATCCCTTAAGATACTTTTTTCTGGGATTTGAAACCTTTCCCTCTCTGGTTTCCTGAGGTTTCACTGTGTTTACGTTCAGCTGTGCATCACAATCGTGCTTTAATGACTTGCTTGTGTGCAGATGAGTGAGTCCAAGTTATTTACCAAGTGTCATTCATGCATGAATCCGAATTATAGTGTCAGCCAGCAATCAAGCCAGATGCCAGACTGTGGCTGAAGGGCTCCACTGTGTGAAGATTCTTTTTTTTAAACAAGTGAAATCAAGCGGCACGTAGACGTAATGACGCTGTCAGAGACTTGTCAGTATGAGAAAAATATAACCTTTATAAGAGTATGAGACAGAGGTAATGTGCTTTGGAGGACTGGAGAGAATAACTTGACACTATTTTCTTTTTAATACCTCACACATGTATATTTTACTGTTTCATTAGTAGGTTATCATTTGTTGATCTGTCACAAAGTTAGTGTAGTTGTTGTAGTTAAAGCATACGTCACATGGGTATGTTAAATCCTGATCCTTTGTTGCCGTTATCTTTACACCTGAATAAAGCAGTAATGTCTGCAACTTTGGCCATGACGGTTAGACTGTAAATAAAGATGGACGATGCGTCTCGTCTTCCTCCCACTATCCAGACACAAAGGCTAAATGTTTGCAGATATGAACACTGCCATGTGGAGCTTTTGGAGCCTGAGTCCATGCAGCAGCGATCATGGACTGGAAAGTACGATCCAGAGGATATACATGATGGACCAATCATGAGTCAGTCAATCGTGATGTTTCACCCTTAACCTAGCAATTGAGCATCAATGTGATAAGAAATACATAAGAAAAGAACCTTGTTGGGAAGAAAGAACTTTTTTTGCATGTCCCATCCATTCACATGGAGGAAGCCAACCACAAGGGTGCAATTTAGGTGCTTTAGATTCACTTTTGGAGATCAGTGACGGCGTGGACATAGAGCGCTGTGTATAGAACCGATGTATAAAAGTGTGTGTGTGTGAATGTGGCTCGAAGCCCTTTAAGTGGTTGATTAGTCTCTGAGGTGCTGTAGAAACTCAGTCCATTTACCAGTTAAGGTCCATAATAATAATAAAATAAAGAAAAATAACTGCAGGTGATTTCCGAAGAGCAGAAACATAGCATGAGTGTCCTCACTGATTAACACATAATGGCTATTACAGACACATTGTCAGCGGGATACAAAGCTCTAATGTATCCTGCTCCATTTTGGTACTTTTCTTGTTGCACATTCTTGTCTTCTTTTTCCTGGAAGGGGCAGAGTTTCCGATGTATTAACGTCAGACTGCAGGTTCAATTCATAGAAATATCACAATGCTATTCCCCTTTTAGCTGAGTGCGCCAACGCAGTGACCTGATACAACGGAAAGATTCCAGGAAATGTTTCACCGCTTAAGAAAAAGAATTGTGCACCACATTGTTTTCAGCAGTGGAGTGTTTCATGTGTCTCTCTGAGATGCGGTACTGCTGGGGAAAAACCAGTAAATCACATCGATGACAGAGTAAAACTTTACTGGCTCGCCTCGCACAGCGTCTGGCTGCAGTCGAGACAATCCCATGGTGAACAAGGGTTACTTAATTATATTCACCTCATTTCAAATAAAGGTTTCTTCAGCGCTCCACTGATTTATCTGCTCTCCTTCCATTTGGGGGACAGGACGCAGTGAGACACTCTCCTGTGCTGCAGCGGCATCCCTGTTAAAATGAATATAAATGTACAGAAGACGTCCAGCCATTATCCAGTTTACAGTGATTGATGTAGTCAGGCCGCATGGATAGATTATAGTATTCAGGAGAGCAAGCTCAAGGTTATGCACTGTAGGAAAGACTCTTAAAGGAAGCTGCTGCTGCTCAGTATGAAACAGTTTAATAAGGAGTACATCCTGCTTTGGCTCATCACTGGAATATTTTAACTACAAGATGTTGTTCTGTCGTCTCTGAGGGAATACTTAAAGTAGTTTTAAAATCAAGCTGTGAAAATGTCCTATTTATCTTCATCAGGACATTGACAGAATGCTAAATCAGAGGAACTGCCTTGAGAATTTGAAAAAGTAAAACCCAAAACAGGGTTAAGAAAGTGTCAATCCAAGAGACTCTGTCTTTCCACCAAGTTTCATGGGAACTGGTTTGGTATAGTTTTTGCGTAGCTGACAAATTGACAAAAACAAGCGGACGGGGGTGAAAACTAGCCTCCTTGGTTGAGGTAAGATATATATTGGAAATCAGCACTTGCTGTAAAATCTGTGGTTTAATACTTAGTATTCACAAAAGGCAGCTGACAACAGTATCTCATCTAAATCTCACTGCAGGATAAACTCCAGCTACAGAATTGTTTTAGTTTTCTCAGCTGGTCTACACACCATGACTCTGAGAGAATGCCCCTCATCCGGATGCTACTTTTAAATCATTATGCTCTAAAAAAAATATTGAATCACATTTGGACGTCTCGGTGATTCCCCAGTGGTACATTTCAAAATGATCAGAAGGCTTAAAATCCATTAGCTAGATGTTTTAGTGAGGTAGATGAGAATGCATTTCAGACTGTAATAACTCCTTGAGGATGATTGGCCCAAATGGCACAGAGCCATGTTAGCATGAAGTCTCCCATTACTCAAAACCATCTGGAGCTGCCATAATTATCCCCGGAGAACGTAGAGATTCAGCGGCGAAAGACTTGATGTGTGATGCCACAGAATAACAGATTCTTTCCTTGTGATTTCAGCTTATGTTGGCATGATTGCAAACAAGCGACAGAAAGGCCCAAACTGGTTGGAAGATTTAAACCCAGAGCCTAGTCGATGTAACTAATGCACCGCCATTCTGCCTATTGATTCATAGTTCACCAAATGTCACCATGAAAATAAGCTTAACTAAGATCGTGAACGTTAATACTTGCTCATTATAATTTTTTTCCTGAATGGAGGATCAATAAAGGTTTATCTCATCTTATCTCAAGTTCAAAGCGTTCATTGTCATATGTACACACCCTGTACAAGTTCTTTCTTTGCCTTCCACTACGAATACTGTCATGAGTTAAAAAATATCAAAGTAAGGAGAATATATTAAAGATAGAAATAAAGGGTAAAAGATAATTGTTTTATCTTATCGTCACACCCTGTCTTAGTTATCAATTAACTTAAAGCAACAGTACCTAAAGCTGCCTCCCCAAGCTGTCTCCATCCTGTTTTCAGTTATTCTTGGTTATTTAGTTTTTAGTATGAATATGTCTTCTGTTTCAATCTGCTATCATCAACGTCTTTCTAATTAACAACCATAACCAAAATAACAGATGAGCAGATTTAGGTGTTAATCCAGGATTTCTGCAGCTGAACTAAATATTTCTCATAATGACGAATGAAGCAGCTGCTTAAGAGGCTGTTTCAAAGAACTGTTGAGTTTTTTTTTGTGTGTTAATTTTCTACTTAAATTTTTTAATTTGTTTACTGGTCAGCAGTAAATTGTCTTTGTTCCTTTAATCCTGTGATCGTCTGACCCCAGAGGAGGTTTGATTATCAGAGACAAACAGAGAAGATAAGCAGGTGTCTCGTCTGCCATCTTGTCAGGTCAATGGTCCTGTTGAGAGGAACAGGACTGAAGTGTCCTGCCGCTTGTTATCTCTTCATGCTCCCGAGGTGCTGGTGGTCAATGAGTGGAGCCGAAGGGCCAAGCAGCCCTGTTAAAGATTAACAGCATCTCAGCTTCCACCACCCCGATCAAGTAGAAGATAAGATTTGTAAGTTGAAGGGCACGGTGCTACATTTTGCTCAATTTACTTTGATTTCTCAGAAAATAATTGATGGCTCTTGATAAAAAATGTTGGGACTGTTACTTCTGGGTGTGTGCAGTGGCAGATCCAAATAAAAATCCATATCCAGTTAATTTAAATGAGTTTCATAAGGGGAGTGTTGGGCCTTGGTGGAGGTGCAGTATGCACTCTGCTGAGTGCCATGCATTAGACACACTATTAATTTTTCGAGTGTGTCTTGGTTTACTTTTCTTTTTTTGCATCGAGATTTATCAACTCTAGGCAAAGGGGACCTTGTGAAATTTTTAGAAATTTATTTCCAAACAGACGTATATCTTTTTTGTTTTTATACAACATTTATGAGAGATAAAAAGCAGAAAGACCACATGAGATATATATATATATATATAAATTATAATATGACCACACAAACAGGTTATTTAAAAAAATACATGCTCTATTATTGGCCTAAAACTTTCTATAACAGTAGCTGTGTTGCTCGAGTGAACTGGGGTCAGCACCTTGGACAGCTCCCTCTGAAGCAGCAGGGTCAGGTCACCTGACACAAGACACTAACAAATCACAAGTCAATAGATTCCCTGCTTGTTGCAGTGTCAGCACAAGGTTTGGTACATAGATGTCATAATGACATGATCATTATTTCACTGTGTGTGAATTATGTTCATTACACTGCACATTTCCCTGAAACTATTACATTTTCAGAAAACCACTCAGGCTTCTCCAACACTTAAAATAGTTTTGACGAATTGTTATTTGCAGTTTTGCTCTAATCCACCTCTGCAGGTAACCTCACATAATTAACAGCAGAGTTTGATAGCACACGTGTAAAGATTAAAATGAAATGGGTTTATAAACAGCATTCACTCACAGAATAAAATCTCTGTAAATGCAAGAAAGAACTAGAATAAAAGCCATGTGGTTGTGTACCTCTGTCAACCAGAGCCAGTTCAATGCCTCTATGTAATACTGATATACTGCATTCACATAGTATGAGGTCACTGTGGCCTATTACGACCCAAATCTAATAAATTAATTAACGGTTAAACATTTGAAGAAATTCCATGGTTTGCAGATTTAAGATTTCGTGTTTAAGAGGCCAACATCCTGTGTTGTGAGGACACAGTAGCCTTGTGATTTGACCTTTTACCACCTACATTCAGTAATTTAATCTGAGTCTATGTGAAAATTTGTAACAAATTTGAAAAACGATTCTCTTGAGCCATTGGTAAGATAATGCGTTCACAAGGCAAAGAAGGGTTTTGTAAAGTTGCTGTGACCTTTGACCACCAAATCAAATCAGGTCATCCTTGGTACGTATATGCCGATGGAGACAAAACATAAGGCCTCCGCCCTCTGGCCACCGATGGTCACTGAAGGTTTGAAAATAAAAGCTTGTAAATGTGGATATTATGCTGTATTTCCTTGAGAGAGAAATTTGCTGGAGAAGATTGGACAACTTAATTCCGTATTGAGTGAGTCTGCAGAGGAAAACGAATGTGTCAATAAATTACTCTGATAGTTTTCTTCGCTCCTTCGGCGAGTTCGAGTTTAATGTCTTTTTCAAGCAGCTCGATTCAAGAGGTGAGTTTGCCAGCGGGGGGGGCTTGACCCCTACTCCTCTCGTTGAAGGATTGTTGAACCACTTTCCTCTCCTCTCAGCTGGCATGGAAGAATGTTGGCAATCGTTCAAACTACGGTATGAACTTCTACTGTGCACAGTTTGTCTTGTTGACAGTGCAGCACACTGAAGCCAGTTTGAAAACTGGACAGAAGAATCTGAAATCTAATGTTCCCTGAAACACACTTTGGAGCCCAAGAAAAAAAAACATGAAGTAGGAGGACGTCTGATTGAAATGTAACAACAACTGTGACAGTGTGGATGGACAGTGACAGGTCATAGTAAACACTATAACAATGATGAACTGCCATCAGTCGTCGGGTCTAACAACAAAAACATGTTCTGTGATTTCCATTTCTGGTTTTACTTTTCGTGCAGCAGGACAAGAAGAGTGACAGTTGTAAAGACTGCTCTCCCTGAACCAATGCGACAGTCCATTCTTTATCAGCTAAGATATATTTATGTTTATTGATGCCAACTAATGACTGTTTATATGCTTCATAGGAAAGAGTTTACATACAAACTAACAGATTTAAAAACAGCTGGTTATAATCTAATCAAATAAACTTTATTGTCCCCATGGGGAGATTTGCCTCCGGGCCAAAGTGCTACAGCAGCTGCGTTACGAGTTGCAGCAGCACTGGGCCCAGGTGAAAGTGACTTATGATTGGTCGAGCATGTGTATCAGCGGGACCTCAATACCATGGCTCCTTCCCCAGATCGCTACTGTGCAGACGCTGTCTCCACAAATGATGTCATTGATGCAAGATGGCAGCACGCGTATCATATTCTGGCTTCATTTCTAGACAGTGGGAGGGAGTGGAGATGTGTCGTCCATCTTTATTTACAGTCTGAACCAGAATCACTCTTGTTGTACATCATTTTCCACATCCACACAAGCGGTGCAAACCAGCAAACTGAGGTACACACAACAAGGCATACAAGAAAATTTCGTATTTTGATAAGCTCAAGTATCACTTAAGTTAATCTCCAGCTCAGAACAACTTTGTGTGACCAAATCCGTTTTAATTTGGAGTTAATATCAAACTTAGTTTAGAAGACTTTGTGTCTCTGTGTAAAAAGAAGATTATTAAGACTCATGATTATATTTTATTGCCAGACAACCTCCAGCAGATGTGGTAATGATGACGTGAGAAGGTTCAATAATCGTCATTTTGTTTTAACCAATGCTTATTATTAAGGAAGGCCCTCTATCATTAAGGGGGTACTTATTTTAATCCAAACCACATTATATTCCTGAATCTAGCCAAGTCATTTTTATGACTTTATTAAACGGTGACCATATGCCTTGAGGGTGTGTGTTTATTGTTGCAGCCATGATGACGTGGGTCTGCTACGCCGGAGTAGACACGTAACTGGTTTGAAGTTGAGAACAGCTGGTGGAACTGGCTCCCGGTTCAGCACCTTTGACACAAACATTGGGATTTGTGGCTGATATCTGATGGCAGGAAGAAAGAGAATATCTGTTCTCAATGCAGCAACAAAGGATCAAATAATCATTATTTGTCCATGAGACACAGCGTGCAGGCCTTGTATGTTCTATCTCAGGAAAGCAGTGCTTCATATTTAAACGGCCACACACCAAAGAGGCATACCAGAGCAAGCCTGGCTTTACTCACTGAAGATGAGTAGTCACAGTGAGGGAGTGTTACTCATTCATAGCGTTGATATTGAACTCATTAATGTAAAAGTCCAGGAGCCGTCACATTTCTCCAACCTTGATGTGGGTCTGGTAAAAAAAAATAATCTGTGCAGTTCACTCTCACTGTTGATTCACATGCTCCTCAGAAGTTCCCATTTCCCAAGTATTTTTTTTATCAAGTAATTTCTTTTTAGGGACAATGCTAAATGGCCATATGTAAAGTTGGCAGCCTAAATCAAATACCCAAAATAACAGTTATCGTAATGTAAACAATCAATCAATTATATAAAAATAAAATAAAGAGATTAATTAGCAGAAGGAAAACCAGGGAAATTACAAACATCTTCCCAAAACAAATAAGAGTAAAAACCAATAAGAGCAGATGGGAGCAGATAGGGTTAAAGACAGAGCAGAGATAGATATGAGCAGCACGACAACAGTAACACTAACATTGATCAAAAGTTGTTGGTTCAACTTTGTTTGAACAACACCTTGACATCTCTGTCCACTATTTGAAGAAAAATGAAGAACAAAGAAAAAGGATGAAGTGTGACAGGCATATGAATTGGCTGATCTGTATTGGCAGACAAGATAGCTACTACTTGGAACTGATTGTAAAATTATGTTGATTTGTTTTTAAGTGACATCAAATACTCGTTTACCCAAATCTTTGACCTTCCAAGATGAGTTTACGCCACCTGAACACACAATTAGTCACAAAAGAACCTGGTTAACTAAAGTGTTGTTAAGTATAATCAAACCTTCCTCTGGACACAAAAACAGCTGGATTCCACTAATGCTCCGGCATCACAAACTGACATGCTGCTCTCTGATTGCTTCACAAGGGGAGACGTCATGGTCCACAGTCGACGGGGAAACTGGCAGAGGTTCAGCTTCTTGTTAACTAATCGGTTTGTAAACATAGTTTGCCTTGCTGTTGTTTCTACGGAGATCCTCCCAGAGAATGAGCTTCTGACATCCAGCTGCGACCCCGAATTAAAGCCGTTTTCCCTCAATTTCAGCTTGTTCAATTCACAATTGCACAGAATGGATCATTGTTTGTGAAATGGGAAATCCTTATCTGCAGATTGAGCGACAGGGCCTCGTGTCGCTCTCTGCGGTCTGGAGAAGAAATCTGGCAACCGGGGAAATTTGACAGTTTGAAGAGATAGACCGAGACTCCCCAGAGCAGGAGGATGTGACTGTTCAAAGTTCCCACTTTACAGCAAAAAGATTAGCATTATCACGGCAGCACCATTAAATGTTATCTACACAGTGAATGGACACCATCCTAACATTACCTGACTGCTTTCACGGAGGATGTTTGTACTCGGCTGGACTCGAGCCCTGCGTAGCAACACTGTTTGTTCTGGCAACAAACGTTATGAGGACAAAGTTCATCTTTCAAGACGCTCAGAACTCCGCCGCTCGGGGATGTGCATCAACTTCTCACATGGAATTGATATTTAATGGAGCAGGTATAAATCCATAAAGGTTGGTGTAGAAGCAAGTCAGCCAAGTTTTAATAAAATTGCTTTCGCACGTCAGAGTTGGCCGCTGCGCTGAACAGTGGTTTTGATTATATGGCTGCAGGTGACTGGTGGGTTTCAGTAAATCATAAAACATTTACGTTCAAAACAGACGGCCGGCTTGGCACATTGGAGCCCATTGGCTTTGGTGATTGGGTTACCATCAGCAGTGGACCACAGGTGACCAGGCTCCAGCAGTCTCATCACGCCCGTCACTGTAGTTAGATGAAAGCTAAAAATCAATACTAAGCGAGTCTGAAGAGCATAAATAAATAAAAGGGGGAAAATAAATAAATAAGTGGCACAATAATTACACTTCGTACAATAGATTTTATATAATGGGATTTCTGTGGCATTTTGAAAACTGAGGAGGTGATTGTATATACATCCATAACCAGTGTGTCCCCACAACAGCCCACAACAAACCATAAAGAATCTCCTCCTCCCTCCTCCCTCCTGCACCGTGAGCAGCTCTTACATTTTCCAAGCATCTCATTTGCTATCTGGATTTACAGTAGCTCAGTAAAAGGTCTCATGCTCCAGACCAGAGACTGAACTGAATTGCAATGAGCTTGTGGTGGACAAAATGGAAAGCTCATTTCCTCATGCACATGCCCGCTGAATCAGATAATTGCAGAATGTGTCGTATGATAAAAGGCTACATTGATTGGTGAATATAGATTAGGTCACATCCAGCAGGAGTGAAAGGTCCACACTGGAGGCCACAGAGGTTCAATTGATATGTGACTGTAGTGCATACAGTGGTTACAATACAGATAAACATAAATATTGGCGGGTTAATTGGGACCAATGAGATCAGGCCCCTTGGTCAATTTTCACACTTTTCTGGAATCGCTTTGATTTCATCAATTAAATGATAATTTGATCAACGAAGAAAATATTTATCAGATTAAACGATTATGAAAACTAGAACTCACACTCACCTCTGCCAAGGGCAAAGTTTCTTTCATCAAGAACCAATGAAATATTCTCTGAGAAATCAAGGAAATGTTTGAAAAAGTCCTGTCTCTCAATTTTGAATTGAGAGACAGGACGTTATGTTACAGTGTCTTCCTTCAGTCATGACCCCCCCCTCCACAACATATAATGGAAATCAGTTGAGTGTTTTTCCTGCATGAAAACATAATCTCCTTGGTGGAGCTAATACATTTTTACTTTTGAACTGTATGATAAGGGTGAACAGAAATTATGAATGATAAAGTATTTTCTAAATATACCATAATCTATTTATTTTGTTCAAGTAACCAATATATGTATTTATATGCATAGCCCCTACTCTGTTAACTGTATATTATATTAATATGAATTCCCTGTATAAGGTTTGCTAACTGCTCATTTAATGTCATGCTGCCCAGGAGCACGTGCTGCAGATCCATAATCAATCCTGACTCTAATGGCCGTGGATGTTGTGGTGATTAGTGCTTTTCCCTCTCAGATGAAACCTGCCTCCACAGCAGATGGAGTAACTGCAGCCCGGGGAGACTTCAGCTCCTGTTTAAACAAATTAGCCGACGGCAAAACCTTGAATATTTTACGCTTGACTGCTCGGACGTGTTCATAAAATCATCCATATCAATGTTCCTGAGCCCGAGGTGCTCTGCTGGTTCTACCAGATGGCTGCGCTCGGTCAAACCAGGACCAGATGAATGGGGCCAGAGTTGTGTTGGTTTAACAGGGGGGGGTTATAATGAGCACTTTTCCTCAGTAAAAGGTTCCTGCTAACATTACAGTTATTTACAGAAGAAAGATGTGTATAATGTCAGAGAGCAAACAGCTTTTTATATGTTATCACTCCTCATTAATCTAAACAGATTGTATAACAGCTGTTTGCACAAAGTGAGTATCTTTCCCACTGGTTTGTCATTTGGCTGGAGATGTGTCATGTGCTGTTACAATGTCGCCTTCAGCCATGCACAACTTTCAGTTTTTCAAAGATCATTTGAACTGGGAGTGGAGCACAGATGTTGAAAATAGAAGGTGGGAACATCTGTAAGATTGGGCTTCAACCCGGAGCATAAAACCGTTCATTTGTTCAAAGAACGTTTCAATAAAGCTCTGTATTAATGGTAGAAATCGATGTTAAGTAGTTTATAATGACTGTATATAGTGTTTTATGATCTCAGCAGAATTATGCAAAAACTACTGACCTGATAACGTAATGATAGTGTATTACTGAAACAGTTTTAATAGAAACTTTTATTACTTTCTCTAAGATTGTATTTATTTTCACTGGAATGATGCATGAAAATCAGGCCACGGGACTAATATCTATGAGTGAGTGCAATTTGCTGCAGCTTTATTGAATTCAAAGGGCTGAGAGAGCCTTGTTGAAGTATGTGCTCTGCTGAGTTTCATTCTTGTTTCTTCTTGTGTATAAAAAATTGACAGTTTAAAATCTTTTTCCAATTCAGTTTCAAAGAACCATGAAATCTTTAATATAGCTGTTGGTTTATTTATTCACAGAATCAAACCAAAACACACATTGCCAACAAACTTGAGCCTGAACCCATTATATTTTGGTGCAGATAAGCGGCAGATCCAGAATTTTTCTATGATATAAAAATGTTACTATGATTTATGACGATAATCATTGGGATTCATGGCTCAGCCATGGCGGATGTCTGCGATCTACTGAGTGTCATTCTAGTTTCTTTTAAATGCATCATACTGGCCTTGCATTTGACTTCCACTGACAAATGGTTCGTTTGTGACATGACACATAATATATTGCTGACAGTATTGCATGTATCAGTACACTGACTGATGGTGATGGTGTCGACAATGGCTTCCTGTGGCGTCTGAGTCATTAACTCTATGTTTCAGAGGTCATGGCGGTCAATGTCAGTGTGGCCTGCAAAGGCAAGACAGACAGAGATCGGACGTGGCCGACCGAAGGGAATTACGGTTAATTAAATACTACCAGAGTACTCTCACAGATAATTAAATGTCATGTGCGGTCATGTTTATATCAGCCCTTTTGTAAAATATTGTATTTAAATTAACAGCTGTGTGTAATATCTGAGTCAAGATCCTATAAATTACCAGCAGTTTTGACCAGTTTAGCAACAAAAGTACATTTTAATCACAAACCCAGAGGAAATTAAACTCCTCATAGTGTATAAATACATAGCAAACAATGATCAAACATGCAGTGTCACCATTTAAGAACCTATTTCATTTTCCCCTGACTAAGCATTGACTCTTCCCATATCAAAATGCAAGATACAGAAGTCAATAATTTATAAATCATGAAAATAATGTCCCACTTTTGTGTAACGTTTGCTGACTGATACTTTTTCCAAATGAGACGCTGCGTAATCATAATGACAAAATTAATGCGGCGACCATTCTGCTCCGTTCTCCCTCCCTCTTCCCTGCGAGTCGATACAATCCCTGCAGGTGTTATTAATAAAGTTTTCCAATCGAAAAAGGGACCATAGCCAGAAATCGGTGTCGGCACCGTCAATGAGAACAATTGATATTTGTAGTCTGAATGAAGACTTTGTGAAGTCGAAAAACTAGTGAAAGATCAATGTCATGAAGAGAAGAGAAAAAAGTCCCACTCCAGCCCACTGACATGTGCAGTGGTTGGCACAGTGCATAAGGACACTGTTAATTATCTCAGAGAAAATCTCTTCAACCGACAATCACTGTCACTCAGAGTGAAGTGTGGGTAAGTGTGTGAGTTGGTAAATGTTAGGCCGATGTGTGGTTTGGGGTGAGGGTTTGTCTCTAGAGGATAAGAGAGGATATTTGTCTTTTCATGAGGACATTCTTCTGTTTCAGTCAGTTTTCATATAAAGCCCTTTCAACCGTTTTTGTACGAGATGTTGCTTTACAATTAGATTAGGATTTTGATTTCTCAGAGGCAGAGCTGTTTCCTAGATGCCTTCTCAGAGACAAATCAAAGAATAAACAGAAACAAACAGCTGCTGTTTTCCACAGTGAGCAAAAAATGAGCTCATTCGTGTCTTTAATTGGAGGGTGAGTTAACTAGACTGACTCGTTAACCCAGTCAGTCCTGAAAAGGTAGTCGAGTTGTGAGTGATAGGAAACAATCAAGAAATTAATGCAGCTGACCTTGACAACCAGTCCATATACTCCCTACCATGTCTAGTGCCCCTGAGCAAGGCACCTTACTCCCCCATCATCTGCTCCCCGGGTGCCGTACATGGCTGCCCACTGCTCTTTGTGTCCTGCACCAGATGGGTTAAAGCAGAGGATAAATTTCCCTAAAATTGCAAGAGTGTGTCTGTGCATGTCTGTGCATGTGTGTGGGATAAATAAATGTATCTTATCTTAATCTTACTGGAGTTTTAAACTACAACGTAGCCATCAGCAGTTTAAAACTTCCCCCTTTTAGATGCTTGAAATCTCCCAGAGTAGTGTGGACGCCAGGCATGAGCGTAGCCAATGATGTATTTTAAAACTAAAATGTAGTGGTGTGGAGAGGAAGCTATGAATGAAGGATGAGAGGAAGAGGATTTTTCAATGTGATAGCTAGCTGGAGGCTTTATCATTTCTAATCCGTCACATCTAACCACAAGCTTTTAGTCACTGTTTCCTACTGATGTAATTTGTTCAGAAAGCTCCGCTCATGAAAGGAAGACGGACCTGATGAGACTTTCCTAACATTCCTGTTGGTGAGAGCATCTTAAGGACGGAAGTCATCCTCCTTAGGCTCCGGATCTGGTGGTTAAGGCCCAGATGAAGGGTGCTTGGGGACTGGCAGGATGCAGAGTGTGAGCCAGTGCATGAGGCATTGTTCACGTGTCGCTTTCAAGCCTCCTGCTGCCCCAGAAGAAGGGAGAAGTGTGATGTCTTCTCCACCTTACCTGGGCTGTGTGGTGCGGCCCATGCTGAAAGGATTTTATTTTTCTCCTCCTCGTTTCTCCTCCTAGTTTCCACAATGTCCCAATCAACCTAATGTGAATGATATCCAGTCAACATAAAGTCAATGAGAAAAGGAACTATTATAAGAACAAATATAAGATAGTCACTTCCACTAGATGTCAGATTAACACCGGAACAAATGCTTCAGTCTCACCTACGGCCTCTGTTCAGCCACAGCTCCCCTTCACATCACGTTCTCATCGATGTGTTGCAAAGCCTGACAACTCAGAAACAGGAGAATCCATCGAAGACCTGTGGACACGATGAAGAATAAATGAAAATCAGATACTGAGCTATGCCACCAGTGTTGTTAAAGAATACTGAAACATTTAGTAAAGTTGTGGATCCTCAAACCTAATCAGTGAACTGAATGATGCCATACAGTTCTGCAGAGTTGAGGGGATAAGCAGCCGGGAAATCAACATCTTCACACACCCCCATGACATCCATTGTTCAAGTTAAAGTATAGGTTGTAGCAGCTTTGGATACATAATAAGTGTAGGTTCTATCAGCAGTTTGGTATTGACTTAGCTGATAATCATATTCAATGCAGAGTGTGACAAAAGCTGATGGCAGGTGCAGCAGATGGATAATACGTGAATCTTGTTAGAAGCAGCAGTATGTAAAACAGTCAGTTTGCATATAGCAGCAGCAGCATCAACATGTACCAAGATAATTGGTTTTCTTCCAACACAGCAGTCTGTGTTTGCTCCTGGGGAATTCTGACGTGTAGCTTGACCAAATTGCGAATAATTGGACATGATAGGAGTTCCTTCAAAGGGCGGCCAGAAACTCAAAGGGGCTGTTCAGTCTTTTGATTTCTCTCTTATATCTTGCACATCACAGTCTTTTTACTGAGCGAATGGATGATGGATGGATGATTAAATGAAAACTCCATATAAATCATCCCACCTCTTAATCAACAGCCGAGGTTAGAGAGCTCCTGTGAAGCATTGTTGTATTTCCTGCACATCAAATGCTCATAAAGGAACCCGGCAGCAGTAACATTCACCGGTGAAACACCAGAGCAGGGTCAGACGTGCTCGCTCCCATCTGTACGAAGCAAGAGAGCTGCTTGAGGAAACTGTTATTACATGAGCGAGTTCAGATCAAACAAGAATAATGGAGAGGTAGCGAAGGCTATTCGGTGCGGCTAAGATGTCTGCTGCAGCCGCAGGCATCTGATGAATTTTTGACACTGTCTGATTGACCACAGGCCCTCTCAAGCCATGGAGAAGGCGTGATGTGAAATAATTCTCCTGTTTCATCTAAACTCCAGACGTGGTGGCGGAAAGAGACAGAGATAATGGATTTCCTGCCGCAACACACAAGTGCAATGCCTCGTTTCACGGACACCTAGCAGATATCTCCCCTCAGAATGATGGTCCCTTTTCGGCTATAGGGTTGTACGAATGGATCGCATCAAGTATCACTCAAGAAAGTGAAACTGAAGAGGCTGTCATCAACAACGGGACAGTGATTCAAAGCAGAGCTCAAAATCCACCATGAGCAAGTCCAAGTCCAAGGAACGACCCAGATGTGGCCCCATACTTTCACATCTCTGAAAATAGACCTTGATGAGACATGAGGTTTGTGCAATACGGCCTGAAATATCTCTGAACTTGAACTTATCTGCAGAAAGACGTTATCAAAATGTTGTCACGGCCCAGAAAACCCACTTATGGCAATGCTACCGACTTCATTTTAGTTTGAAAACTGCCCATTTGGACTTGAACGCAACTGGTGATTAGCAAGTGATGCTAACCGTTGCAATGGTGTCCTCGATCATAACATTTTCTGCAACTAAGGAAATAATTGCGGAGAGCGATCTGCTTCCTGTTTACACAATCACATGCATGACCAGTGTATGTTAATTACCATATCATGTGCATTTTAAATGTTTGAATGTGATTATTTGTAAAACTAAAATGATCACCTTGATGGAGATGTATGGAAGTAGCTTTTGATCCTACTCACTAGGTGTAGCTTGATTGTTGTAGGTGCCATGGTCAAGCACTAAAAAGATTTATAGACGATACTTTAAGATAGAAAATGCGTCTTAATTTCCAACCACTATCCGGAAATGAACCCAACAAATCTCAGATACAAACGCTGCCATTTTGTGCTGATCATGTAATTTGGAGCCAGCTTCTGGGCAGTAGTGATCAGGGGATGGTGAGTCAGTCTCAGTTGTCAATCAAGACGTTTCACCCCTTTTTTATACCATCAAACTTACTGTAAAAACAGTGTGATAAAAAAAAGCAGTCACATCCTAAATTATATCCAGTCTATGTATGAGCCTCAGAGCACAGTTTGTGTGTGAGGGCCTGTTGGCGAGGACACACCTTCATGACATCCGCTTCAACTCTCGAGCAGTTTTTCTGCCAACTTTGTTTAATCAAATTGACTACTTGGGAAGTCCCAGACGTTTGACCTCTTGTTGGTTTGTTAACACCTTTAGATTCGCTGAGTTCACGACGACTCTTATCACCCGCCCAGTCATCATGTGAGAGGTTAGGGTCACATGAGCCGTGTTAAGTTGCCCGGGGAAGGATCTCAAGACTTCATTGTAAGTGTCTTATAAGTGGTGCATTGTAAGTGTCTGATAAGTGGTGCATTGTAAGTGTGTGATAAGTAGTGCATTGTAAGGGACTGATGAGTAGAGCTAAAACTGAAGAAGCCTTTTGGATTAGAGGTGGAACATCTTCAGGGACCGTAAGCGAGTCCAATTGCCTTTGTTCTCAGATCACAATGCCTTTGGTGTCAGAATGTCATTATCAGAATTACAAGATATGAAAAAAGGAAAATTTGTTTTAATTATTTTCCCTCAAAATACTTGAATATAAATACTTTGGGCAAAGAGCATAGACATGAAATGTTAAAAGTTATTTCATTCTTATTCATTTTTAAAATTTAGCACAGGGTTACCACAGAGTTCAGTCAACACACAAACTTTTTATTAAGTGTTATGGCAGGCTTCCTTTGCATTACTTCGCCTGTGGGAACAAAACATCAGGGCCCTGCGGTAAAGCCACGTCAGCCACACAATCTGTTGATCTCAGATACAGTGGTTGTTTGGTTTGGGGGGGTTTTGGGGGTTGGTGTACAAAATCCCATCTGTCCTCATGCCAACTGTCTGGAAACAAGACCTAAAGGCTGATTTAGTAGTTGAAATGATCTACCTCAAAGCATGTACATAAAGACCAATTTCTAGGAATAGTGACGTGCTTATTTATAGCCTACATATCGTATCCAGTCTTGGCTAAATAACCATGGGTTGAAAAGTTCACATAATGAAAACTAAAGGGAGAAGGCTTGGGGGCTACATATAAAACTGATTTACTGGTCAGTCATACTTAAAGTGTAAGATTGTGGTCAAATGAGTTACACCGTTATGTCTGGACCCGAAAAGACAGACAAGATTTCCTGTTACAAACTTGAATGTTAGGAATGTGCAGATTGAGTAACAAAGGATCCGAACCAAAAACTGTGGAGGAAGCCAGGTGAGTCTGAAAATGCAGAGAGAGTTCAAGAATTTCTTCATTAGAAAGAGAAGATCTATTTGATATTGGTTCCAGACCTAGCGAGGATGTGGCACGAGGCGGGTGAACCTGAGACATACTAGACAAGAGTTACTGACTAACAAAGCACTGCATATTTCATACTGTCAGAGAAGACGTCAAAGTTTCTTGGCTTTCACAAGTGAGAGGCATGCTACCTAGATCAGTCTGTCGTCATAGGAGGAAACGTGTGTCGGCCGGCCAGTGAGAATTTGGATCAATTCCAACATGAGTCCCAGAGGTTGGGACAACTGAGACATCTGAGGAAGACTGGAAGGAAGAGCCAGGCTCTTATCCATTGACTCCTAATGAAGATGGACAAAATGATGGCTCTCCAAAAGTTGCTTCAGGGCAGGTAATAAGTAGAGTACATGTCAAATAACATATGGGATAGTTCCCATCCAACAAATGTTTGTTCAAGTTTGCTTTTAATAAGTTATTTGATGGGGAGAAGGGGCTCATGATGGACAGCTTAGACTCGTGATTGGTCAAGCATGTGTCTGGGGGGAACCTTGATACTGGGGTTCCAGGTTTGCAGGGGATCAAGCAGCAAGAGCAGACCATTCCCAGCACATATACACCCACTGTAAACTGAGGGAATAACAGACGACAGGGGGCAGAAAGGGAACAAAAGAGCAAAGTAAAAGAGGATTTGTCCATAACTCTAAACAAATACACTACTGTCCGAATTTACTGCATGTTTTTACTCAATGCACCCTGTGTTTGATGATCTATTACAACTTAAAGAACCCTATTTCAACCTGAAACAGAAAGGAAAGGGAAAAGAAGGTTAAGCCCCCAATTTATTTCACTCTAACTCTGAAGAATTTGTGGAACAAATGATCTGGGAATATGCTTCATCTGGCCCGTAACAAACCACTGCTCCACTCGACCTGGAGAATAAGCATCGCTCTTAATGGCATTGTAAATCGGTGTTGTCAAATGTTGTCAAGAATGCAAATTCAGCATTAATGGGTTGCCTCTTCCATCTTTGTAAAGTGGCTCTTTTTCATCGTTATGCCGACACAGTAAATAACTCTTTGTGTAGCAGGAATCGATCAAGATCTTCAAGAGTCACCAGGTTAATGTGGAGAATGTATCACGTGGAATGTTTATTATTGTGGTGGGATAAGATCAATGAGTAGTCATGGTGCTATCAGTATCAACTCACATAGTTTTTTTATGGCATCGCCAGTTGCACTGCAAAAATATTGAGTTACATTACTTTGTGTCGATGAACATCGTATCATTCAGGACATCAATACAAACAGTGTTTTGTTTGTATTGAACCATAAACCAAAAGCACATCGATCCAATCATTGAATTAAAATGACAGACTGTTTTTAAATGTTCTGTGTTTAAGGTTTGTGTTTGCAGTTGGAATGATTTTATGTCAATTGATTTGAGAAGGGAGCTCCACCTTGTAATCGAATTAAAATAATCAATTTTGGCAGGTTCATACATTATCTAAGCTTGGCTCTGCTCCGTCGCTCTAACTATGAGAAAATGTTCAGAGAAAAAGCTTCATTTCTGAGAAACCATGGGAATATACTGTGAAATCAGTAAATTGGACACAGAGGACCCATGTTCCACCTGGTCGATCTGTGATGTTTAACACCAAAGGGACTTTTTGTGAAAACAGATTTACTGAAGCTCAGATGTTTTGCCACCATCATCAAACACATGTGATCTATTTTTCACACAAACAGTTTTTGAAAACATCTGCCTCTCACCTTATTTAATATGATTTCATGCATTATGCATCATCTTGGATTATGCAAATAACATGTCAATTCCTCTGAAACATATAATTAGTTTTGCAGTATGGACATAAGGGAAGGAATTTAACAAAAAAAATCAGGGAAAGTGACAGTATGAAAAAGGACTAAGTTTACTATTGGACAGATTTTTAGCTAAAAGAGGCAGAAGGATGCAGGACACCTGGTTCATCATCTGGCTTCTTTAGCTTCTTAGTGCCAGTTCCTTTTCCATCAGCTCGTAAAACAAATGCCTCAAACCAAGACTTGTATGTACAACATTGATGATTTGGGTGAGTGCACCCGAGAGCAATTCTTACAATGTGTAGCTTGAACATTCACATAAACACGATTCCCACCTTTGGGCCAGCAGCTGTGTCCCAGGATCAGATCAGATATAAGCTGCAATCTCAGTGAAATCCACATCGCACAGTTTGTAGATTAAGCTTAATATTTGCAAAAATTATAAAAAATAAATGTTCCTATAAGTGCACAAATGTTAGGTGCTAGCTCTTGGTTTCAGAGACGGGGGATGTTGACATTCTTTAACTGTTGGGTTGGATTAGCTTTTTATCAAATCCAAAATGTCTTCTGTTGTTAATATATTTCTTAGGAGCAGCAGATGCAGCCAGTCAGTGTCCATGTGTTTCATTACTTGCTGCATGTGTTGTTGTGTTTGTTGGGATGGCCAAGCTCTCTGCACTCATGTGAATTAACTGTGTCTCCACGTTGTACTGATGATCCAGTTATATTTTATGGATTCACTTTGAGTTGTGATTTTATTTTATTTTCTTTGATGATTTTTCATGCCCGACCTATTCCTCATGCAAAACATACACCATTTTGTGTTGCATGGACTTAAATCACGCAGATGTGGATCTGCGAATGTTTTCACTGTACTGACCCATCAAAGAAGCCACAATAAATCTGCAGCATCACTCACTCTCTGATGGAAAGGGGACAGGCATGAGAGTCCGGGAGCCGGTTGGTGTCTGATGTTATTGAGGACACTGCTCATGTCCATGCACAGATGTTTCATCTAATCTGGACCATACTGTGTCTTTCTATGTAAACATAAATCCAATTTTAAATTGCAACAGATTTAAAAAATCTAATAAAAAGAGAAGATAAATTTGGGAGCCAGTGAAGCGCTAAAGTAAAACCGGCAATTAAATCGGCTTTGAGTCAGTTTCATTATGAAAGATGTTAAATTATGATTACAACAGTTCAAGACTGAAAAAGCTGTGTCATAGTTTTCAATCATTTAGTGACACTTTTATATCAGCCTTTTATTTTCATTGCCGGACCTGCAGCAGGAAACAGTTATGGGTTCAGATCAATTTGTACAGACTGTTGTAATCACTGGCCACAACACAGTGGCATAAAACAACACAAGCCCCATTGGTCTGCAGTTGCATTTAAAAGTGAAATGTGCTGAAGCTCGTTGAACAGGTGAAGTCTGAGCCAGAGGGCACAGGAGCTATAAAGATTGTTCTTCCACTTAATGGTTTTATTTTCCAAAGACTTTTTTCTTCCAAAATGTACAGTTTTAAACATCAAGGTTACAATTCAAGACCATTTCAATCCAATCAGTCTCTCTACAATGTCGTAAAACATAAAAAAATTCCCTTAATGCAAGGAAGAAGCAGTTGTTTTAAGAGAAAGTAAAACCACTGAAATGTCAAAAAAGCAAGGATGCTATTAGACCCGGTCTTTTCACAATGAAGTCTTGAATACCAATGTAGAATTCCGTGCAGCCTGAAAGTTTTTTAAACAACTTTTCAAAGTCATCAGAGACAGAGATCGATCACTGTGTCTTGTGTGCTGAGGATCTGGCTCAGTGAACTGTCAGGGCCTGTACAGTCTAAGAGGCAGACTGAGGGGGGCACACAGATACACGGCTAGGCTTCTCTATGGACTGAGATGTTTCAATAGTGAACATCACAGTGTGATATCCACATCATCTTTCAATACACATCAGATAATTTAGCGAAGTCTTGTGCTCGTTGTCTGTCCAAAACTTTGTTTGAGCTTTATTCCACCACTCCTATTTCAAAGTTTATTAATTTCAAACAACTGAATATCACTTATGCTATTAATATGATTTTACTAAGCTGTATTCATATCTTGTATATAAATATGGATGCCGTGTCTCTACTTCCTCCCACTTTCTAGAAATGATCGATAAAATGTCCACAATACGAGCGCTGCCATTTTGTGTCTATTACGCCATTTGGAGCCAGAGTCGGTGCACACATGCGACCAACTGTAAGTCTGTCTCAGCTGTCAATCATAATGTCAATCATATTGTTATGATTGACAGCAAATTACTAGACTGACAAAGAGCAAAGGAAGGAGCAGAAATAAAGCGATTCCCCGGGTGGGAAATGCAGCTACAGGAAACTAATCAGGGAGCAGGATTGCAGTGGGGCCTTGACCAGGAAACAGGAAGGGGAAACCGTGTAGAACTTAGTGGTATTTAAAAGGTTTTTGTTGATTTTATGTACAGACTTAATCTCAGTAAATCTATATCTGATCCGATGAGGATTTAATCACCGTGCACTGCACTTATATTTACTCACTGAATTACATTGAATACTCCAAGGATCTGCTCTAAGCCTCAACTGACTTTACAGCTTTATATACTGTAGAACAATATTTTTGAGTTGTTATCTTCATCACTGAGTAAACCGAGCCTTTTAAGAAACTGAGAGACTTTAATACTATATAACGAGAGAAGAAAAGCAACATGTAACTCCCACTTTATCTGTATGTCCATTTGAAAATGCAGTGTAATGTTACTGTAGGAAACAAACACAATCTTCTTTTTTAACTGTAAACTGCTTTAATTTTCGACTTAAAAATATTTATAACATTTTTACACACCACACCAACATACACGCAAGGCTTTTATCCTTATTTTACATACATTTTCACATCTTTAAATTCGGATCCATAAGATTTGTATTCTATTTTGACTCTTATTATGAATCTTATTTGCACATATATATGAGATATTCCAGAACAACCGGAGAAGGATCCCCCGCATTTCACTGCATGGATTGTTTGAGCATGGGACCAATAAACCTTCCATCCTAATTCTGATCCGCTCAGTCAATGGCACAGTTTTCTTTCCTCTCAATTCACCGATGTGGCTGAATTATTAAACGATAAACACCCCAGACACTTGTACTCTGTTGGGAATCATTTGTGATCTCGTGTTGTTCACGCTATGACTCATCCAGGCCTGAGTTTACCTTCTTATTTTTCTCCAGTCGTCTTAACACACGTCCTATAAACCTTTTCAGCATGGAAAATGTCAGATAGCAGCAGGTAGAACGACACACAGATAACATCCCCTGCTAGCTTTTCATATGCAGATCCAGCTGCTGCGCCTGGCTCCATTTGGAGGACGTCCATCAATTTGCTTCTGGTGCAGAGAATGTTTTTGTCCCACATGCTTCCGTCCATCTAGAGAAACCAGGCCTCTAGGTCTTTGTTACAGTTTAGAAATGGTACAAATCACATACTTTTTAAAATTGTTTTAAGAGTCACATGGACTCACATGATTGGGTTCGCATGGCCTTGGCAGAGACGTTGTGCATTTCAGCTCAACATCCGGATAATTTTTCTCTTTTTATAACACCATCACCAAAAGTGTGGATGTGTCTCTACAGTAATTGTGTGCATCAGAGGATTTTTTTTAAAAACAGAACAAGCGCTTCTTTGATGGTCCAGTACACAAGGCCACCTTGTCCAATATCAAGCTCATTCTCTGTCTTCGCCTTTAAGCTTTGCAAAGTAACAAAGAGCTGAGTATAATTCAAATTTTACAGAAAGTTAAGTGAAACATCCAAAATCTATTGGTGGCATTTGCTTTAACTGATTATTTTTCTTTTATACACACAACAGATAGCATTCAATCTAAGAAATCCTAAAAAAAAATGACGTAGTGGAAATCTTAACTCCCTAAAATATTACTTTTGTCATAGAAACAGTTCAAAACACAATCAAAGACATTTGGCAGTGATGTCGAAAACAAACACAACAAATCTGACACATCAGTGGAAGAGAATGCTTGACCTGACGTCAATGATGCTCCTAATGACTCGTTTCCTGGTCGACTAAACTCACATTTAAATTCAGACGAAAAACAGACCTAACATCAACAGTTACAGCTCAGCATAATGGTATCAGATTCCTAGCATCTGTGTAAATCATGGACTCTAAATATAGATGGACAAAGATAGACATATCCTCCCACTGTGCAAAAGTAAAGACAAATTATCTGGGATGCAGATTCTGCTAAAGTGTGCACAGTAGTGGTGGTGGTGTGGAGCCACATTAGCGAGGTCCTGCTGATAAACAGGCTCACAAGTCAGTCTCAGACGTCAATCATTAGGTTTCACTCCCTTTTTAAAGCATGAAAACACAAATAAAATAATTAAAGCCAAACATATCTGTAAAATTAACACATGAACATTCACTAGAGTGAAAACTATGTCAAATTTAATTTGTAGCCTGCTATTACTTTTTAGTTTGGCACATGTCCCATCTGTTAACATGGAGGAGTCAGGGTTTAGGACTTATAATACAGCCAGCCAGCAGGGGGCGTTTGTGAAAATCTTTGTGGAGCTGTGGTGCTGTCAATCTTCATTTACAGACTATGGGGTAAACAGGCTAGCACTTAAGTACTTCTTTTATTGCAGGTCAACATGCACTTGGGCTAAAAATAATTCTAAACCATGTTAGTTGTACTCTATTCCGTCTGCTGGTCTAGGGAGTGGAGGGCTGCTGCCCCACCTAGTGCTGGACACTGCGTTACATCTTAGATGCGATGACTGTAACACACACAAAAAATAGATACTTATTCACTCCCAAACCTTTTCAAGATATTAATTACTGGTATAAGTTGCTTCATTTCGACAATTTGGAATATTAATTATTAAAGAAGCCTTTTTCTGTATCCTGCATTGGTTTGTCATCACACATAAGAGAGTTGTTGTTGTTAATCTCTGACTGAGATTTAGAGATGAAAGATTTTTTTACTTTTTAAGTCACCTTGTTTGAGATGCAGTAACCACAGAAACAAAGGTATTCTAAATATGGATTCCTTCAATAAGTACAGCCATCATATTTGATGGATTAACACAACACTGACCCGAATATCTATAATTGCGTGACTATTTCATATCAGACGTCTTTTGTTATGGAAAAACAAGCCTTAATAAATTTTTCTTGCGCTTCCAAGAACTATCTACAAATTGTAACAGTCTATAAACAGTCGCACTTCAAACACTTTCACCCGTCATCGTGCTCAACATTAATCAGAATGTTTGTGTTAGTGGTCTCTGTATTTGGGGTTGTGCAGCCTCACTGGCTGTGAGTCACAACAGTTTGTGAGGCCGAGGGTCAGGCTTATCTGTAATGACGGGAAGGAGGTGCTGTGCGACCCGAGCAGGATGTTTTTTAATTACAGGATTATGAATCTCCAACAGCAGAGACGTGGACTCCGGGGAAACAGATGAAACATCAGATGGAGGATGACTCAGACAGAGAGAGAAAAGAATATGTTTTATCTGCTCTGCTCACAACACAAGACACCTCAGAGAGTGAATAATTGATACAATACCTGACCTAGACAAGGGCCAGGAGCAGGGAAAACATTCTTTCCTACTCGATGTGCTGAGGCATCCATCTCCTCCATGTTAACACTGACAAGTTATTTCCTTCTTCAGGAGTTACTTTGTTCCACTTTCTAATCCGTTAGACTTCTGTTGACCTTCTTTCCTCCTGGGGGAAACAGCACGGACATACAAGAGTCATTGATGAGAAACAAGAGGTAATTTCATGCTTCAACTATCACCATGTATGTACACAGCAGACAGTGTGACATGCTGTGCTGATATAGATTTTAGCCCCAAGTAAAAAACGTGTAGTGATATTATCTTGACATGATAAGATTTGCAAAGGCGTCCACATCAGATACGGCTACAGAGCAGCTTTACTCAAGTGTCAAAATGTACAGTACGACAACACAAATGGAAAACATCAGAGGGACAATGCCTACACTGTGCATGCTGTATATACCCCATCAGAAGTTGTTGTTCTTTATGTTGTAAGAATACCATTTGATCATAGGGTTAGGGGTTAACCATTTGGGTTAGGGTTAGGTTAACCATATGATTGGTTAAATAAGATGTAGATTGTGTCTCTCTGTATGTGATTGGTTGCAAAAGTTAATGCATTGGGACATTATATATATCGTCATTTTCTGACTTCATAGCAACATCATGATGATGTGATTCCTACTATAGGATCATTAGTTAATTTTCATCTATACAAACCTTAGGTCATATCACTAGTCCTACAGGATGCAGAGATACCTTCATTTTTTAACTAGAATGTAGCGTGTTTACCTCCAATGAGATCCACCAGTCCAATTGACAATAAACTTTGATTTGATTTGTACACTCTTGTATATATCAGTCCCCTAAATATACCAGATTTTTCGCATGAATTATTCTCTGAGAAATCTGTGAAAATGTTAAATAATAAACAAATAAATAAAACCGGCCCATCTGGTCAGGATAAAGAAAGTGAAACAAATTCCTTGATATCCCCGCTGAAAATCAGTTTATGCATTGCTGAGTTACACAAACATTCAAACACACACAAACGGGTGAAAACACCCTGCAGGCTACAAAGTAGTATGGAAACATAAGCATCTACTGTGCATTGGCACGCGCATTAAAATGCTTCTCTCGGATAAGATTAGATTTTCTAAATTAAATTCAGTCTTGTGTGGCCTCATGTCGAGCAGTTCACAAACGATTGTATTCTCCTTTTTAAGTGGAAATTTGCAACATCTACATATTTCGGCTGCTCACTTCATACAGTCTGTCCCGAGCAGTGCGATGCCTTGAGGCTGTTTTCTGTCTTCATGCAGTGAATCCATCTGAACGACCTGCTTATGACTTCGAAGGGATTTTCTTGAACTTCATGTTTTATTCACAATATACACTGATGTTTTTAAATGCAGGAGTCCACTTGAGGTAATTTACCGCTGTTTATTTGCTATTGCGGTTGGTCATCACCTAACTTACGCTATAATGTGTATTTATAATGTTAATTATAGTGTGCAGCTGCCAGGATGCTCCTTCAGAAGAGCTTACTGATGGTAAAATTGGGTTAAAGTGATCAACCCTTGTGGCGTCCATATAATAACCTTTCATTATTCTATGTAAATCAAGGCAGACTCAAGCCTCTACCTACTCCCTCACTACAGGCAAATAACAGCACCTCTACATACATGGTGTTATGCGTTTTATTCATTCTATTCCAGCCTTGTTTGTAGTACGTACACTCAAGCACTCTGTGTTCCACAGCCCTCTATGTACAGTGCTCATTAAAAAAATAACTTGTGTCGTGTGTTGTCCATCTCTTGCCCGTAAGTAACAGACTTGTTCTATTTTTTGGTTATTAGCTCAAGTCAGAAAAGGTTATCGTTGTTCAGCTGTAAGTATTTTTTTAATCCTTCTGAAAATTGGTTCTGTGTAAACAGGTCGAGAACCAGATACAAATTCCTTTTGTGTCAACAAACTTGACCAGTGACCTTGGTTTTTTTCAAATGCAAAAGTTTAAAAAAGAGAAAAAGAGAAAAAGAAAAATGTCATTTTCTGAAATGGGACTAGGGAACTTCCCGGGAGTTGACTGCTGCAGCGTGACCAAAACCATTCATGCCAAAAATATATGAACTCGACACAGATGGAAGTCAAGTACTGGAATCATAGTTTTATTGGATGCAGATCTGTCTCTCGTGACCTTTGAAACATTTAATAAGGCTTCAGCAGATACAGTGAGTAGAAGACATGATGTGTACGACTCATTGAGGCTGGAGGAGTTTGGACCGAGTAGCTTTGTTAGAGCCTGCGTCACCTCAACCTGGCATTTAAAGTCAGTACGTGCTCTGATTTGATAAAAACATTTATTTCTAAAATGTTCTTTTCATCCTTTTGATGAGAACATTTCATTTATACTTTCTGTTCTGCTGGTGCTTTAATGTTTATTCTCTTGTGGCCTGAACATCATTATATTTAATGGCACCGTTTTTTCAACGGACATAATTCACCCATTATGATTCACATCAATCAGCTAAAATTGACAGCATGTCTTTTTACACGTCCGACCTTGGTTCAGCTCAGTTCGTGGTGCAGATGGGTTTATAAAAAAACAACTGCTTTCTGGGTTTCCTTGAATAGCAGCGAAATTGACATTACACAGAATCAATAAGGGACTAATTATGTTCTTTCCCTTTTCAGCACAGAGCTGTGAGGAGAAGAATGGCGATCAGTGTTTCTTGTTTCTCAGATTAGACTGTGACAGCCCGTTACAGTTCAATTTGTCATGCCACAGTTTCATAATGAACCAAAGAATCTCTTACAGATCTATTGATAACATCAAAATAACGTCCAGTGTGGACTTTTTGTGCCAGAGACGTTGGAGCTGTTTTCTGGGAGGGGGGAGGGCTGACTGCTTCACATTATAGACTCTTGCACCGTTTACACTTCTGTCTTGTTGGCTCACTCTGGACAGCGCTGTCCAACACAGTGCTGACTAGACAAAGCTGTTATGGAACCCAACCCAAGGCTTTCATTTGAAATATCAGAGTAATTTGAGAAGTATACAGCCATTTAGGAAACTAGAAAGTATGTTTTGAAAGCAGTCGCTCAGGACAATCCTGCTAATGTTCCAACATGCTTGTGGTTTGTTCATCCATTATCTCTATAAACAGATTCTGCATTTTAATCTACAGAGGGTCAAGATTCTGCGGCCGGAAGTCTTCTGGTTTCTGTTTCTAGGAAGCAGGTTGGAGCAGACTTTAGTTGCCTGTAGGCAAACAGTCAGTGTGGAGAGCACAAGAGGTGAAACACATTGACTCGCATGCATTGGCTATCATTTAAAAAATGTATCTGCATTTATATAGAAAGCATAAAAACTATCGCTGTCTGTGTTTTTTGTGGAAAAACGTTCGACTCTTGTTATAAAAGAAACTAGTCTGACTTTAAACAGTGAACAGAGGGAGTCGTTGCCCCCAGAGGAGAATTCATGGTCAGAAGATTGGCTGAGGGATCTGAGATCAGTTCATCCGTGGTCTGTCCTGATCAGATCAGCAGGTGCTTCATCTCCTGTCATTCATCTGCCCCTTTGAGGACATTTACTCGGCTGTGGCATCACACAACCTAAGTTGTGACACTCGAGGAAACCGAGAACCAGACAGAGGAGTTCAATGAAGTTTTATCTAAAATCAATTTTGGGGTTATTAGATTATCTGTGCTAACAATATGTCAATAGGTTCACCTATAACACAGGGTCATAGGCTTGACCTGGTTTTGAAATCCCAATAACAGCTCTTCTGGTTTGTGTTTTCATGTCATGTCCTGCTTTTAATGGAAGAATATACAGTTCTATACACTTTTTAAATTAATACTAATACAGTTGATATATTTAGCAGGGAATTTTGAAAGGATACTCTGTCCACACCATTGTGTGATACCATGGTGGAGGATTTCTCTAATGTCACGTCTCAGATCACTGATTATGATGCTCCTGCCAGAACTGTGAATGTTTGTAAACCATGGAAAGCTCCTTGGTGTAATGGAGTAAAAAGTAAATTACAATCTAATTTTACGATTTATAGAAATGCACTCCAGTAGTAACTGGTTTTCACCATCCGTCGGACAATATGAGTGCCTACGTTTCAATAGGAAGTTTTAAATCTGCAGAAATATAAATAATATCTGAGCTTTCACAACAGTTAGTCTTTGAACCATTGCTCTTCATATGCCAATGACTAAACACACTTTAGTGATAGTCACAGTTTTGGAAACAAATATGTAAACTGTAGTGATTATATTAATGGATATTGCCTCCTAATGAATTACTGGATATCCCCCCATTTTTTTTCTGTTGAACGAAGACTGGTTTCATATTTGGTCCTAAAAATGAGAGACAGAAAATGTGTTTACACTTGACATTGTTGTGGAGTGACCCATCTCTGTGTGCAGGGTTTTCCAAACAATGAGTCGGACATCTCCAACCTCATTTAAAATGCAGCAGCCAGACTACAATCCTTCTAATAGTCCATAAGCACTTAATGGTTTTGCTCCTGAGTACATTTGTATATTGCTCACTGATTATAACTCGATCAGGCCTCTCGGATCGTCTTCTGTCTGTTCGAGGAATTACACCAATAACAATTGTGTGTGTGTGTGCGTATGCATGTGTGCGTGCACATGCGTAAAGCTTAGCACATTTTTATTCTGTTTAGTATAATAGTAATAGTATAATAATATAATAATAATAGTGGAGTGTAAGTGGTAGATCTGGATCCTGCAGCTCCAGACTCAAACACCTGCAGAATTCGGTCACTTTACTAAACACTCACTGGACACTGATGGAGATTTAATCAACCACGAAACAGGTTTATTTACCCTCTCGTTTACCCGCAGTAATTTACGTAGACAATAAATCACAGGACATACCATGTTCCTGTTCAAATCTCAGGTCTCCCCTCTCTGCAAACAAACTGGTTAATATGGGAGGGAGTTAATGGGTTCAGGGTTCATACAGGGCTTTAATGCTCATGTTAAGCATATGGTGCAAGATGCCACAGCAATGTTTTTTGCAGGACCAGACCTGGCTGCCTGTTGAATCCACCAAAAGAGGAATTATTTAAGATAAGGTAAGATTAGAAAGTCCTTTATTTGTCCCACTATGGGCTAATTTACTGTGTGAATTGTAATTTAAAACAGCAAAGAGGAACATTTGGTCTCTCAAGAGGATACAAGATACAGGATTGGATACAACATCCTGACATCATTTCACCATCTTAATGAGCAATTACAATCTGGTTAGTCTTGAATTTCTATATCTGATAACTGACCAATAGGTGCTGACTGGGTTGTGAAATGCATTTACCTTTTTGGCTTATTTTTGGAAATAATAAAATGATTATGGGAAGGATGATTTTTTTTACTGTGAGGTGAATGAGAAGAATGTGAACCTAAACTACTACCCAGACTAAAGCTCATTGATCAACATGTTAGTATAAAAACTGTGACTTTTGTTACCACTTATCAATTGTTTAATTCTCCTAATTAAATTTAGATATACTGTAAACCAATAACTGGGTTGACGGAAAGATTTCACTTGAAGCAAGAATAATAACGCAGCGGCATCAAGTTACACTTTATCCATATTCATTATTTGTTGGTAATATAATTCTCACAGTGTCCAGACGTGCTGTTTACAGCTGATGTCACTTTCTGGGAAACCAAAGTAAATATTTCAAACTGCTGCATCTTGCGGCCATGTTTGGGGTCAGAGTCCATGACACAACATTTTGCCCTCTCATATTCAAACCCTTTATCTACAAACTTGTGTTCATGAATGTAATCTTTGACTTGAGATGTGATGGAGTGCAGGCAGCCTCCAGCCAGCGTTTCTTTTCACTTTAATACAAGGGACTGAAAACCCGCACTTGGAACTACAGGAGCCACTTTGTGTTTACTCTGAAGACTTTAGCTGCAGATTCTGTTGTTTAAACTGGAGATAGCACGTCATTATTTATCATAGAATGTCATTTTATAGTCATCTGTAGGATAAACAATACAAATCCCCTCGTAGCCATCATGACATGACTGCTCATGCATCCTTTGAGATGTTATCAGGGACTGACAAACAGTGAAAACCGGAGCTGAATGATGATGCTCATTAGGAAAGACAAACCTCACACAGACTACAGTGCAGCAGCTTTGCAGCCGAGTATAAGAGTGAATTTTCATTCATTATCTCTATTGATTCAAATTGAAATACATCAACAGAATAATGAACAGAGCGGGGCTTCAGAAAGGTGGAAACAGTTTGGGAAACAATGCTGTAAAGAAAGCCTCGCCACAGAGAAAGTGTGAGGTTGAAATAAGTTCTCAGAGCTTTTCACAGTTTCAGACACATGGACAAATTCACGATGAACTATTTACTGGAAAATACAAAATGCAACAAATCAAATGGAAAGAGCAGTGAGTTAAACACACAGAAGAGATGCAGGAAAACATGGCCCAAGTTCAAATAGGGATTCGTCATTTAGCTTTTCAGAAAATAACAGGCACGACAGGATAAAGTGTCCTATTTAGACAGAGCTACACTCTACCTCTGTATATACTGAAATGCTATGGCTGTGGGAAATTGTGTGAAGATAACAGAACAAAAAAGTTTGGATCCGTTCATCAGGCCAGTCAGAGAGAAACCCTGTGGCTACACAATCAATGGGAAGAGAACCACAAATCTGAAGAAACACACAAGGGCGCACTTCACAGGAATTGATGCAACCTCATGTTAACTTTTTATTATCATTACTTCACATTTAAAGCTTTATTAAACCCAGTGGTGCAACATTATCCATTAGCACCTCACGACAACGGGTCAGTGCTTCATTGCTTGCAAATAATTAAAATAAAAGTCGGCGATGGTGCCTCGTGTTTTACAGGAATGAGCCTGTGATGGATGAATGTTGTATATTTGTGACATCTACTGGTTATTACAATGCACAGCACATCGTGTATAACAGACTTTCAGGATCAAATAGTCTGTTGGCCAGTAGTTACTGTGCTTAGAGGTTCCAGATATTACATTGATACATAGCGGCCTACTTACTGTTTCATATGATATGGGGCAACACCAACACTAAAGTGTAAAAAAAAATGTTTTGTGTGTGAGTGAGCACGTCCAGGTGAACCAGGGAGAGAGCGTTGGAACAACTGAGAAATGTGGACAATCAACTCTCCCTGGATTCAAAAGGCAGCAGCTGAGCCTCCAGAGAGAGACAAGGACTGAGACGCACATGAGAGAAATTAGAGACACAAGAGACATTACCAATCTGCTGGATTTAGGTTTGTAGTTTAGTTTTTGTTTGCACCTGGTGTCTGAATACAGTCTAAGCCTGAATGGTTTGTGGGGAGACCTTGGTGGCCTTTTTGTATGCCGCAGTACAAGGTTATTTGACTGTGAAGGATTTTTACTTTCTTAGTATTAGATTTGGTAATGTTTTTGCATCTCTCCAAATTTGATCCATGGGAGAACATCAGCTCCATTTAGTGAGCACGTGTTTTAATTATATTGTTATAAGAAAGTCGTGTGGCAGGAGGCCTTTATATCACTTATTACCAAGAAGATTTCTGGTATTTTAATTTGAATTAGTGACATTAAGAAGAATCTGGGGTGGAACCTGACCAGTATCTGTGTGAGTTCTCTCCCTCCTCTTGCTTCCTCCGACCGTCCACAGAAATGCAGGTTAGGGTCACTGGAGACTCCAAATTAACCGTAGGTGTAAACATGAGCACTAATGGTTATTTGTCTCTGAATGATGTTCCTGAGATGGACTGCCGATCTGTCCACGGTGTGTACCCGCAGCTCTCCCAATTTCTGCTCAGCCTTCTTCAGTCCTTTTTCCACTTAAACCCAGCACATGCCAGGTTCCCTACGAGTCCAGTGAGGCAGTGGCGGATGCTGAGTTAACGCTTAAGCAAACTGATTATCTTCTGGTAGAGACTTGAGAGCTGGTCAGCTTGAATGCCTGATGCAGAAGCTCCACAGAGATGTTAAAAATCAATCACATGCTCGTAGGTATCAAGAAATTAAAGTTCCAGTGAACCAGAGACTTTAAAAGGACGATTAGTCTTCGACAGAGCCAGAACCTTCAGTCTCCTAATGGGAAAGTTATTGATGGTTTGGTCTTTAGGGCGGCAGCTCGCTCAATTGATCCACCAGCTTAAACTCCAGTGTGCAGCCCACCACTAAATTGAATGTGTCGTGTCAACTCGTAATGGTTGGTGACACTGAACTCCACTCGTGTTTGGACAGCAGGATGGTCGAGAGGAAGTGAGACACACAGAGACTTTACCGCAAACTCATTTTCAAGGATCAGTGGGTTATAAAACGACATTGTCCATGAGTGGTCTGATCTGAATTAGGTTTTTAAAAATGAGTGGTGATGCGATGTGGACAAATCCCTGAAAACAAATGAAAAAGCAGGAAGGAATTCAGGTTTTGTGATTGGCCCAAATACGTCAAACTCAAATAACGATTTCATAAATTGTGTTTTTCTGACAAAGCTCATCTTTAACAGCTTTCAGTTATAAAAAGTAAACCTTGAACATTGTCATTGCGGCTAAAGTTTGCTCCAAATGATGCATTACCCTCATTTAATGGCAAACACCCTGATTAAATTAAAACGTGAGGAATAATATTAGTGAATTTGGAGACTGGACTGTGCATCCATTCTAAGAAGCAGCCTAAAGAACATTTTTATAGATCTAATCCAATACACCTTTTGTCAAATTCACTGAATACCTCCTAGCAGTCTGGGAACTGTCCCTTCTGTCTCAGAGCTGATAACAAATTCTGCCTACACAGCCCTGCTGGGAAATAAGAATTAACAATAACACCATTCCTGTGACAGGAGGTGTTGATGCACTTGCAAAGTGCAAAAGGGAGATGGGGAGAGGGGCCGAGGGAACGAGAGACTACAAATCTGGTGCATGGTAATAGATGGAGGTAATTTAAGTATTACAAGGAGAATGATAAGTCGAAATCTGCCACCACAACGTGTGGAGTTCTGAAGGGGATTGATTGGCACTGAGGCCGAGACCCCCTGTGACATTAAGGTACATGCAGAAACTCTAAATGCTGATGTTGCGATGGCCCACCCCTCCACCAGGCTTCTCAACAGCCCAAGATTCCTTCTGATGGCAAGTCCTATATGGTAGGGGGACCTGGAACCTGAACAACATGTTCATGCACATCATTGTCTTTCTATTGGCATTTGCATCACTTAGTAGAGAATTATGTTAATGCTAAAACCACAAACCAAGCACCTCTCATCCTCTTAGAGGCAGATGGGGCTTTGGTTACTTGAAATGTCCAGAGTAGGAGCCCTGTGAGTGAGCAGATATCAAAGAGCTGCAGGATATTGTAGAAGCTGTCCATCGATACAGGTGTCAAACATCTGACTCGGCCTGTGAGGTCCTCAAACCTTGTACCTCATGACGAGGCGTCTCCACTGATGAACAGGTTAGACAAATCTAGGGTTTAGTTTTGGTTTAAAGGGGATGGCAGGGTCCCTTAATCCCGACCTGACATTTTCTAGGCTGTGAGGTTAAAAATACAGTGAATTCCAACACTTTCAAATGTAATTCAACAAATTAGACTTGTGTAAACCCTAAACATGAAAGACATCCATTCTGAGACAAGTTTTTAAAAATACCTTTACGGAAGCTTTATTTGTCTTTGACCCAAACACTTGAATATCATGTCAGTCTGAATGAATAAGAATTTCAAAACGTTCCAAATGAAAACAGAAAACACATAGAAACATAAAAACAAGCAAACCCAGCATGAGATAAATAAGATTTCAACTTGTGTTAAAATAATTATTAAAAACATTGTATTAATAACTAAGCGATAGTAAGATTTGTATCATTTAAGGGGAGCAGGTTTTTCCCTGATAGATGCTGCTTGAGGGCTGATCATGAGGCGCCATGACTTGATCTGCCATGTTTAAAGACTTCAGGTACCTCCAGTCTTCTGAGGAAATTTCAATTCATCGTTGGATGCTAAGAAAAAGGGAGAAAGAAAAATATCTAATCAACACTGAGGCTTTCGGCAGGATTTTTCGGGAATGACATGTTTTCGTGGAGCGTAGAAGAAGAGCCACAATCCACAATCCACACTCCTCCTCCTCCTCTCCTCCAAAATGTCTCACTGGACCGCGAATCCAAAGCAGATTGTCAAAGAGAAAAACCAGACGCCACAGACCAAAGATTGTTCAGACAAAGTATAATTAATGGAATTCAGCCACAGAGGTTTCAAATGATTAACCAACAGCCAAGTTTGTGACTCAAAACCGACCCCTGGATGAGGAGGCTTGACCGGAACTTTCACCGTCTGACCTGACGTCCCATCCAATTAAACCCGCAACCCATCACAAGATGCTTTTTCCCAGGCCAGACGTCATTAGAGACATTTGTCTCCATTTAATTTCCATTCGCTACAGAGGAGCAGCAGAGGGATTAAGAAATGACATCTGAATCCTGCGGAGATAAGGTGCAGGCCACAACACAGGATATGGCTGCATGAGGTGACAGAGAGGGTTTGAGAGGAATTCAAATTCCCTCCTGATGGCCATAAGGTCGATAGACGCACATTTTCGGTGATTCATTCAAAACCAGCACACAGGGGCTCAGTTGATTTGGTTTTAATGTGATACAATCTCAACCAAATCTGGTCTTCAGATAAACTGCTGCAACCGAGCAATTCCATTCATTTTAAGTTGCTTTCTTCTAATGCATCTACGCAGAATATAAAATGAACACATACTCGTAGAAGATCCACTGAAAAGAATAAGATATGATTTAAACCTTTTTTAGTTGATGTTTTGGACTATGGGAGGAAGCAGGAGTATCTGGAGAAAATCTGTATTAACATACGAAAACATGCAAACTCCAGCAGAGCAATCCGCCAACGCAAGGATTCACACTGGGAACTTTTCTTGCAGTGAGGTGACAGCGCTAACCATTGAAATCACTGTGCCACCCCCTCTACGTGGTGCTGCTGCTGGCACAAGGCATCAGTTGCCAGGTTATTTCAAACTTTATCCTCTACACAGCTTTGGAGACAATTGCACAAGGTTTGAATCCCTTTGTCCTACTCGCTAACAATGTGGCAATTAATGCATGCAGCATCCAAATGCTCACTAACAGCTTTGACCTTGATTCTTGAAGCTTTAGCATCGTCCCTCAGTTATAAGCCACTTTGGATAAAAGCCAAATGAGAAAATGTAATATATTTAAGCTGCTAATGTAGTTAGCAACTGTGCTTTAGGAAAACAGATCCTTGGCTGTGCAGCAGAAAGAGAGTGGGTTTATGGGATGGGTGGATGCGACAGAGCCCAACACAAAGTGCACAAAATGAAACTTAACTCAATCCTGGTCTGCAATCCTTCCTGTCCTGGCTCTCCCTAAATGTTCCCAAGATAATGACCACATCTACAGGAGGGGTTTGTCTTCAGTTTTGACTAATGTGCCTTAATTAACACTATATAGGTCAAACATATGGTTTGTTTTCTGCATGTCTAGGTTCTGAAAGCAAATAATTTACAGACATAACTCTGTATGGGAAGGGTTTCATAGATTCTCCGAAGATTTACTGAAAATAGTATCACAGAAAACTGTAATGCAATCTTAATTTTTCTTTAAATCCTGTCCAGAAGTGCAGGTATCGACTCGAGTGATGGATCCGATGCACTCTGAGATTAGATATAGCCTCGCAACTGTAAAGCACCTAGAGCCATGCATTTACCCTCTGATTGATCATTAGTAACATCTGGGTCCTCTTCTTAACACTCAAACCATGAAGCTGTGGTGCAGTGGAGACACTGTGCTGCATTAAATAGCGTTACATTTTTGTCAGCTGCTCTGTTGGCCAGCTTTCAGATCGAGTGTCATGGACCATGAGAGTGTCATATTAAATTACAGCTAATTTAGAATACAAATCCTGCCTGTGTCCTCATGAGGTCCCAATGAAACCCTCACTGCACTGTGTGAGATAAAGTGACTGATTGTAATGATCATTATACAAAAGTATAAAAGGCTCATTTAAACATCTGTGTGTATGGAGTGATATATTATTTAGTCTTTCCAAGGCTTTATATCTGTTTATGTTAACTGTCTTCACATGAACACAAACTGGGTTTTGTATTGTATTGCTGTGCTTTATGACTTTAGGGGATTTTATTCTAATTTACAACAGCGGGGGCAATAACATAAGTGTTTTTTTTTATGTAGTAGTAGTTTATTTCCCTGCCGCTGGAAAATGGTTTTTATTCATTAAGTTAACTTGTGTATCTGACCTTGTTTTTCCAGGTCTCTTTACACTTTGACATACAATAAAAATATGCAAAGATACATAACCAGTGAGTCAAAACTAGATTTATCAGACATGTGCACTTATCAGCCACAAGGTTGAGGTCACTGACAGGTGGCTGGCTCTGATAAAAGGTTGCCCCCGCGCTTGCACGTTCACAAGCGCGGGGGGGGGGAGAATGGGCAAACAGGGCTTTCTATCTCAAACGTGAATTACAGGTTCCAAGCAATGTAACTCTTCACAGCCTGTCAGAAACTTACTGCAAAGCATTAACAAGATAAGTGACCTGTCTTACTCTGGGGCGGGTTTTGTTTTCTGAGAGATTATGAGAGTTCTCATGTTAACTGCTCTAAAACAATATAACACACCTCTGAGTCATACTACTTGTTATGTTTGTTGGAAAATTCAACGCATCTTTCTGAAGTTATTTTGCGCAAGGTAGAGGAACCTAACTTTCTCAAGCCAGCTGTTTCCATCTTAAAGGATGGGATGAGGGCTGTCATCACTAATTAATGTGTCATTGTGTACTCACAGCAGCAGCCAGCGCCTGCTTCAGGTCTTCAATGATGTCAGCCTCATCCTCCAGGCCCACAGAGAGTCTGATCAGTGTGTCGCTGATCCCCAGCACACACCTCTCTTTCTCCGGCACTGATGCGTGGGTCATGATCGCCCTGAATTATGATAAAGAGGATAGAGACACCAAGATATGAGCCTGATGCAGAGAAAATACATCCTGATGCGTCAACAGAGACTAGAGCTGAGCCTTCATATAGGGATTTCTTCCTGATCTCTGCTGCCCCCATGTGGTGCTATTTGTTACAAATCAGCTTTAGAATAACTAAAAAGTACAAAAATAATTTATTTTGTGATACTTACGGATGTTCAGCTAAACTCTCGTAACCACCGAGACTCTCGGCTATGGCAAATATCTGAAACAAGAAAAATAGAGAACATGAAGTAATAATGCACACAATGAGAAAAAGCCACAAATAGAAGATGATTAACCAAAGTGTAATTTTCTTTCAAATACACATCAGGTGTTTGTGTGACAAAATGAACCATTTAACAATACTGAGGCCTGATCCAATTAAATGAAGAAGTCCAAAACCAACAAGAAAATATATGTTTATAGAGGGGACAGTCTGGTTACAGACAAATATAGCGATTTCTGGAAAGAATGAGGTGTACTTTTTTACCCCTGTCCTTTTGTTTGTTGGTTGTTTGTTACAAATATTACGCAAAAACTACTAGATGGATAACCAGGAAACTTGGGGTAACAATGTGGTGTCAGGGAAGAACTCTGTCAGATCTGGATCAGAGGGCGAATCATTTTTTTAACATTGTGAAATCTTTTTTCAGCATTTACTTGATTTCTCAGTGAATAATACATGGATCTTAATGAAACCAGTTTAGTTTTATTCCAGTCACTGAGCCCAAAGCATCTTTTCTTGAATAATATATTTAGATAATTTTTTTCTTCAGCTGTTTTACCTAAGAGTAAAATGTTTAAAACCGCCGCCAGGAAACACCTTCAGTGGTTTTCTAGTTACGACACTGACGTGTTCTTCCCTTCAGCTTTCCCGTCAGACTAGAAATCTAATCCAGCCATTTAGCTTAATCCCCCTTTCAGTCGCACAACACCCACTTTATAAACACAAAAGAAAACAGCCTCGATAAAAACAATATGTCCTGCCAAATTACCTTGAGGTTACTGAGGAAGGCGCTGGCATGCTCGAGGTTCCCCTTGATGTAAAAGGTGATCATGCCTGGACACCCGGTGCATTGTTTCTTCATCACCTCGTGCTGCGGGTGAGAGGGCAGGCCTGCGTTGATCGACAGAGGGAAGACACAAAAAAAAACAGTAAGACAAGAAAACAAATCCTTTAGTTACACCCTAGGCATAGACAAGCAGAGGCGGCACCTTAAACCCACATTAAATAGTGTTTTTTTAAATAAGTATGTCTGGTTTTGTTGGTTTGCCTGAGAAATACATTGCCTTTGCTGTTGAGCCATGGTTTGTTTTGACTTGAGGCTTTGAACACTTGTTAAAGAAAGTTCCTGAACAGAATCCTGAGTGGGCGAAACGCAACACAAGCATGACTCTCCTTTTAGGCTGGGGCTCTTGTGCATCAAATAATAAGATGCTTTATTTCCTTAGAAACATGAAGACTTGTAGTTAATCTTTCACAAGCCTCCTGGGCAATATGAACTAAAACGACCCACATTGGTAAAAAGCCCAGCATCAACTGTGTCCTCGTTTTACTGTGATTAATGTAAAGTTTCTCAACACCCACAGTTTGACACTGGAGTAAGAAGCCACGTAACACTGTAATGGTGATATATGAGCGGTGAATAAGAAGTTCGTCAGACATGGGAGTCATCGCTGGTGTTTGTCTCACTAACTACAGAACTGATTCCCATGAAATTTTGTGGAAACGTGGGGCATGACTCACGGAAGATAAACCATAAACATGATACAGAGATAGACGACACAACTCCACTTCCTACCACTATTCAGAATTATTAATTAAATATATAAATATTAAAACGCTGCCATCTTGTGGCAAAGACACAACTTGCAGATCTGTGCAGTAGTGATCAGGAGATGGTCCCGCAGTAGCTGAGTCCCGCTGATATAAATCTCGGCAGTCAGTCTCAGCTGTCAATCATGACGTATCACTACGTTGTTTTATCAGCAGATAACTAATTTAAACTAAAACTTACCAGGATAATCTGTGTTGTTAAAAAGTACCATCCTTGAGATATTTTTTGGAGACTTAGTCAGTTAAATTTGCTCCATTTCCCATCTCCTAACATAGAGGATGCAAGGTTTGTGACTTATGCAGTCAACCACTAGGGGGCATCAAGACGCTTTGGCTTCTCTTTTATTACCTTATCTCTTATATCAGGGGTTTTCAACTGGTTTTGTCCCAGTGACCACCATTCTGACTAGAAAGTAATCCGCGGCCCACTTATGTGCCTACACGCATGCATGCCTACTTGTGTGTGCGTGCATGTGGATAGAAGGACGTTTTAACATTTGGTTTTCCATTTGGCTTTTATTTAAAAACCTCAAAAAAATCTAGAAAAATCTGTTTATAAAACAACAAAACGGTTGAGTAGTACTTCTGTGTGTGTCTTAGAGCTCTCATAAGAAATTGTTTCTCAACCAGCGAACAAGGTAAAGTTGACTGTTACTGCTGTTATTTTGTTGGGCTATTATGCCAATTATTTTTCTTGTTACAAAGTATTTATTTTTCGCTCTTTTATTTTATTTAATATTTTCAACGTTAATTCTGCCCTTTTGGGCCTTCTTTCTCGGAAAATAAAAATTCCCATCCTACAAACTACATCTCAAAGACCTCCTTAGAGTTTTTCTACCTTGCTCAACCGCTCTTCTACATCTACCTTTAACACGCATGCACAGGGGTAAACTACTGGAAGTTTCTAGCCCAAAGCCGGTTTCAAGGTTCCCCTCATCACTTTTATATTATTTTAGACATATTTTTCTTATTTTAGAGTAAGTAGTTTCACGGACCCCCTGCAATGCCTTCGCGGACCACCAGGGGGCCGCAGACCCCTGGTTGAAAACCCCTGCCTGATATCATTTGGCTTGTTATAAGGGTTTTACACTTAAAGTGGCATGTGATTACCTGGAAAGATAACACGCTCCACCCTGGGATCAGCCTCGAGAAATTTGGCAGCGGCCATGGCATTCTTGAAGTGCCGCTCCATCCGAATGTGTAGCGTCTTGAGTCCGCGATTGACCAGGTAGCAGTCGAATGGAGATGGTACACCACCCAGTGCTGAACAACAACACATGAAGAACACATTAGAAGGTAAATACAAAACTCAGATCAGTCAAACAACAAACACCTAAACAAGCATCAACATCCTGTTGAAAAGCTTTTGCACTGATTTAGAAGTTAGGCCTCTGGGGCTTTTTCCAGATCGTTAACCGATGAATGTAGGTAAAGTTGGAATAACCAGTTCAGCACAGTGGGTAGGTCTCTACTGTTCCTGTCTGACATCCAGAAATTTCTCACAAGACATGACTAGCTATTTGTGTTTTGCAGACAACACGAGTAGTTGTATTCGTTTAGTAAGTACACACCGTTTTGCAGGAACCTCAGTCGCTCACTCAAATCATCCCGGTTCGTTGAAACCAGACCCATCACCACATCACTGTGACCTGAGAAATCAGGACAGGAATAAAACGAGAGAAGTCAGAGACAAAACAGGTTTCATTTGTGTGTGTGTGTGTCTGTTTGTCTTTGTATAGGGTTCAAAATAGGAAAATGTAACCAACCTACCGTTCATGTACTTGGTGGCTGAATACATACAAATATCAGCTCCCAAAGCCAAAGGACGCTGTGAGTGAACAGGACAAACATCTGAGTTAATCATTCAGCCATTAGTTTCCACATGAGCTGGAATGTGTTTGCAGGAAATGATTGAAGGGCTATTTGAAAATCGAAAGGGCACGAAGAGCACATCTGTCCCTCTCACCTGGAAGTAGGCGGACATGAAGGTGTTGTCCACAACCACCACAATGTCTTTGTCGTGCTCGTGGATCAAGTCGGAGCAGGCCCTGATGTCGACGACCTTCATGGTGGGGTTAGTGGGCGTCTCGATCCACACCAGCTACAGGCCAGAGAGGAGAGGGAGTCAATTCTTGCTGGGTTACTGCAGCTCCATCAGAGCATTTGACATACATATAATGATTATCACACAAACACAAGGGAGGAGACACAAACCCTGTTTGACCACAAAACACTAAAGCTGGATCTGAATATTTGTTATCATTTATTTAAATGTACAATATGTAACTTGGCCTCTAGGGGGTCTCTGATTCAAAACAATAATAAAAGACCTAGTTGGATGATGTTGTCAAGCAGCGTGGGATCATGGGAGTTGTTGTCGTCAGCAACACTGCTGGTGAAAAATCCTCCCGACACTGAGAGGTGCAAATAACATTCAGGGATGAGGTCATGGATTACGATTTTAGTCACGATACGCAGCAAACAGTGATATACTAATGATACTGTGAGTGACATATTCAAACAGTGGGAGGAAAAACGAGCTGAATGGCAAACTGTTTCTTCTTCTTCATACATCGTTTGGCCTGAGAGTTGAGGCAGAGACAGGCAAAGCCACAGGTAAAGTGGAATAAGACCCAATTAAAAGGTGACCAAAACAAAACATCCTGTTAACTTGTATAAATTGTGGATTTCTCTGAGTTTGAATATTTTTGCAAACATTTAGGAATGAAGTGGACAAGACAACAACATACATAAAATTGTTTCATGTTAAATCCTCAGAACAGTAAGTGGTTAATTAAATACTGTTATAAAAATCTGTTGGGAGGAACCTACAGGAACAACAAACAATAAAAAGTCATTTCACTTACTTTAGTGTTGGGCTTCAGTGCCGCCTTCAGCAGCTCTGGTTTGGTGCAATCAGCAAACGACACCTTCAGGCCAAGTTCGGTAGCGATTCTTTGGAAGTAGCGATTTGTTCCTTGAAATGACCAAAGTGAAAGTGAGTCAACACTTTCAAACGTAGCTCTACTTATGGTTCAAACCCGGCTCATTTCATGTAAGACCCACCATTTTGTACAAGTGACTAATAGTGAAACCCCTGGTGGATCTAACCGTTTTTCAGAAACCCTGAGGCCTCTCTTTTGGAAATATGCATTCTCACATAGACAGACACATGGAGACAATAGCTGTATTAGCTATTTTCCCCATTGAAAACAAATAACCTGCGTGCAATCTCTAATGGTGTAGAGGCAGTTTGAGTGAATGTGCGCCTCTTTTTTCTCCTTGATGTATAAAGAGAAGTATACCTGATATTTTATATTATAATTTGGTATTGCAAAAGTATACGAGCTGTATTGTTACAGAATGGAGTGGGACACCTTTAAGTTCATCCACTGAAATTGTCCGTTTGCAATTTAGCTACTTAATGAGCCGAAGAGCGTTCATCTGTGTTTCAGGTTTAATTGATTCATCACTGATCCTGGTGATTCAGTATGCTGCTAGTGCCAGACACTAGCAGCATCCCACAAACAGTGAGTATCTGATGGTCTAAGAAAACCTCTAGTAGGTGTGTGTTTGTGTTCGGCCCAGGCCTCAGAGACGTCACTCACCTCCGTACACGTCATCCATGCAAACGATCCCGTCACCTGATTTGAGCATGTGAGTGATGGTCACTGTGGCGGCAAGCCCTGAGGCGAGAGCAAAGCCTGCATGGGAGAAAAACAAGACGCAACAGTTTTACAAATCTGAGGTGGATTAATTATGTGTTACACTCCCCTCACTGTGTTTACGCGACGCAGAAGTGATGATTAGTGGTATTGTTTGTTCATGCGGCCCCTTATGATAAGCATGTCCCGCCTGAGGTATACAATATGGCATGAATAACAACTTACTGTACTTTGCTCCATCCAGAGCTGCCACAGCCTTCTCAAGACAGTTCCTTGTAGGATTTCCACTGCGGCTGTACTCAAACCCCTGCACGAGAACATTAACCGAACATTTCAGTAAACAACAAACATTTAAATAATATATTGTATAAATGGACAACAGGTTGCCACACCCCAAGTGTGTTATAATACCATGCATTGTTGCAACATAAATTCTTGACTTTGCTGCAAACTAAATAAAATGCATCTGCATCTACTTAATTTAAACTGCAATTCAGGTTAACGGGTTTTTGATTATCCGTTTAAAAAACAAGTCTAGGCACAAACAGAAACTGATTGAGTGATTAAATTAATAACAGTGTAAGGCGTGTAAGGACAGCACCCAACCTCTTTACTGGAACACCTTGAGCTGTTACGTGAGCACACTGGTAAAAGTAATACTAAGAAAGTTCTTCAAAAAAAATAGCAAATACAGCTTTGTGTGTTTGTGTTGTCTACAGCTTTGCCAAGTGTATACAAGTCAAAGTGAGTTAAATACAGAAGGAGATTTATACCATGGACAAAATGACTGATGTTAAACAGTTCTGAGGAGAGTTTTTTAGATTTTAGGAGCAGGAACAGAGATAGGAAAAATGGTGTGAAGACTGGCCTGGATTCTGCTGCCTATGGCAATAAATGGAGCCTGAATGGCCTTGAACACATGGTTGGTGTAGTTTGTAGTTTGAGTGAACAAGGCCAACTGTAGCCATGCAGTAGTAAAAAGCAGATAAGCTTAACGTCACTGTACTAGTTTGACAAGTTTACTCTGGGTTGAGAGATTAACATATGGCAACAATAAAATTGGTGGAGTAATGGGGATAAACATACCAGGGCCTGGAACATAAGGTCAAGAGGTGAGGAGATCAGGGCGAGTGGTGCGTTAGGGTATTTCTTTCTTTCTTTTGTGTGAAAACCTAAATGACTACAGCTCTCATAAACTCATTTTATGTTATTTGCCAGCACCGGAAAAATGGCACTATACCAGAATTGTGGTGTTTAATCATTGACAGAGGTTGTTCAAGAGAACTTTACTCTTGAACAGAGGACTTTAGTAAGTCCAAATATGTATGCATTTCTAATACAGGGGCCTCATGCTCTAGTTGAAGGTATTCTATATAGTAAATAGATTACCTGAACATTTTTCATTTGATCATCATATTTTCTAACAGGAAAGGATTAAAAACAACATTATAATTGTAATTTTTATAAATAAGCTCTAAGGACGGAGGGATTGGTAATTAGGGATATAAACGCCAATATTTACGTGTATGCAGATGACACAAGTTAAATATTATTTTCCTTTACCTCTACATTTAGTCTTTATGTTGTTTCAATTACAGTTCCCCACTAGTATTTTAGAGAATCTTGACTTACTTGAACGGTACTTGAGCACATATATCCCATGCTACTTTGCAGAAGATCTAATCTAACTGATCTAATTGTACATTTAAACTATGACTGTATTAAATTGTTTGAACAAAATCCGGTTATAGAAACAACACGAAAATGCTTCGTCATGCCTCAGGTGGCAAGAGTTGTTCACCACCCAACTTTCCACCGCTGAACTTTCTCACGTGGCTTTGTTTGAACAGGTTGAGGCTCAAATCGGTCACATAATCGAAGATTTCACGAAAATAAAAATACAAATGTATGAAGCAGAATAGATTTGTATTTTATTTAGGTTAGATAACATTGTACCTCATTGTATTTAATGCACAATTTACTCCTTATGCAATGAACCGTTTAATACTGATAATGTTATGATAATCAATCACAGGAGCACATTGATTTATATTATATACATTTTCATATTATAGGACTTTGATTCAGATCTCATTCATTTGTTTTGATTGTTGATAAAGAGCACGGATATTATGGCGATGTAATGATGGCGCCTTCAGCTTCACTAACTGTTTGGTAACGATCCCCTCCACCCTCCACCCTGCTGGGTAACCCGAGCTGCGGCTACTTACGGCGTGGTTCCCCGGTGACTGCTGCTTGAAGGTGGTGGAGAGAGAGATCGGCGGCACCACGGCCATCGACTTCCACTGCTCCGGCTCCTGACCCACGTGAATGGCTTCGGTGGCGAAGGACTTGAACCTCGGGCAGAAACCGGCGTACACGTCGGCCCCATCCTCGGTCTTCTGCTTGGGATCCATAGCTGCTGTGAACCGCGGCGGCACCGGGAGGAGTTCTTTACCGCTGACCGGTTAACGGAGAAACCATTTAACAGTGCGGCTGCGCTCCTCCGCCCCGGCCAATCAGCGGCCATCAACACGGGACGCCCGGTGCTGATTGGTGCGTGGGCAGGGGAGTAAAAGCCACGTGACGCCGCACGTTGTATGCGTTCTTTGTGTGTCTGCTCTTTTGTGTGTGTGTGTGTGTGTGTGTGTGTGTGTGTGTGTGTGTGTGTGTGTGGTGTGTGTGTGTGTGTGTGTGTGTGTGTGTGTGTGTGTGTGTGTGTGTGTGTGTGTGTGTGTGTGTGTGTGTGTGTGTGTGTGTGTGTGTGTGTGTGTGTTGTAAGTATGCGCGTGTTTGTGTCCGCATACTGATGCAACACTTCCTGTCGTTTGAGTCAGTGTGGGCCCTGCTCCTCGAGGTTCTCCCCCCTCTCACAAGAGCGCTTTGAAGAAAACCATCACGTTTGAAAAGCTGCTGCTAGTTCGTTTTTCACATTTGCACCGGTTTCTAGTGTCTGACAAATCCTCCCCAATCAATAAATCCTTTTAACACGGATCATTTCGACTGGTTGGCTTCGTGGTTGCTGGGGGGAAATCCTGAAACACCAGAGGCCATGTACAGTGGAGACCAGTAGGGCCCTAACAACTGGGCCCCCCCTGCCCCATGAGGTCCTTCTCACCATGCAGCAACTGTAATACTCATGGTGTTTCCGATCCATCACCATAACAGCTGTAGTTGTGAAATGCTTCATTCCAAATATGGGCATTTTTCTGTTACACACACACACACATACACAAACACACACACGTACACACAAACACACACACACGTGTGGCTGTTGTTTCCAGTCGTGGGCCATAGGGGGAGAAGTGCTCCATAGTTAGTTAGTGATAACACTACAAAACTCACTGTTATGAGTCTGCTTCATTCTGCCTGCACGACAGGTTGGAACCCTGCAAAGATTGCAAGATGCACAATGAATACAACTGAAACAAATATTTTAAAAAGCAGAATGTAAACATAAATCTGCTCTGCATTGTTTTCTCTGCAAATTCTTACATCACCAAACATAAACGCAGATACAAATATGGCTCCTATCGGGCAATTTTTCAATATAAGTCTTGCTCTAGATCATTAGATAAAAACAAAACTGTGGGATTCATTTTTTAAATTTTTCTTAGAAAATTTTAGATAATTAGTACATTACCTACATCTAGATTTTAAGACTTTATAAAAGTAGACTTAAATGTAATTATATTAGAAAACATTTATTTGATTTGTTATTTTCTAAACAATTTATTAAAAATAAACTATAGTTATAAGCCAATGCTACATTATAACAGCCTGCATTAGCTGCTCTTAATGATTAGTGAGTTTTTATTAGTGATCATGATACTAAAAAGTCTTTAAAACAGAGGATCCTCAGTGAGAAGGAGCAATATATACATATACAGTCTATGTATACATAGAAGCCATGTACATGTCACGTGACCGGTGGTAACCTCTCCGGAACTCTCGCGATACTACGAGGCGGAAGCTGCATCTCCTCGTCCACTGGAGCCGCTGACGTTGAGCAGCGACGCTTTGGAAAGAGACGAGGGGAGCGGACTGTTTGTTTTCATTAGAGAACCGGCGCTAAACGGAAGCTGCCTCCCGTTCCTCTCCGTTTCCTCTCCTCCTTCACACTCTCCAGTGTCAGCGGGAAGTGTTTTCATGCGGTGCGGCTCTCGGCGTGTGCGTGAACACTTCCAGCTGGAGGATCGCATCGGTTGGTCCGGAGGGTCATCGTCCGAGGCGAGACGCCCTCTGCTCCGCTAGCGGCGACGGGTTTGGGGGAAAATGACCGGGGAGAAGGTTCGCTCCCTGCGCAAGGACCAAAGGCCGAGCAAGGACGAGGACCTCCTGGAGCCGGACGAGGAGGCGGCCACCGGGACCTTCGCTGCCTCCAAGACCAGCAGCAAGAGCCGAGCGAGCAAAATCTTCAGCAATCACAAGTTGATCAAGTCGTCGTCCACGCAGCAGCAGCAGCAGAACCAGCAGATTAACGACAACACCAACGCGCTGTCCACGTCGGATGTCATCGATGACAACAACAAGAACCCCATCATCCGAACCGGCCAAGACTTCCCGGTGCACGAGTGCGTGTTCAAGGGAGATGTCCGCCGCCTGTCCTCGCTCATCCGGACGCAGAACATCGCGCAGAAAGACGTGCACGGTGAGTGAACCTGTTTCCTCCATCCCGATGCTCCTGTGTCAAGGTGCAGTGGAGCTTAGTTTGTAGCTGACAGGCCGTTGAGTGTCCGGCAGCACTGGAGGTAAACAAGGCTGCTCCCTGTCAAGGCCCGGATCACTGTTGGATTCATCCACCGTGCAACTTTATTCATTCAGATTCTCCCTGTCATCAAATAGAAAAGTGACCCATGATTTTCATCTGTGCGACCTCTGACCAGCAGCAGGGAAACTCCTGCTTATTCACAACCGGGGCTGAAGCCAACTATTGTCTTTATCAATTGATTCATCGGATCATCAGATATGTCCTCAATTCAGAATATTGTGATTTCTATCCATCTTCCACAAAGCTCTGATGTTTTCTAAGGTGACTGATTTTGTCAGATAAACCCTCCAAAATCCAAATTTCCTTTAAAAAATGACTCAGAATTATGAAAAGATAATCAAAATATATGCTGATAAAGTGTCTATCAATTGATTAATTGACTGATTGTTGTTTCTGGTGTAAGAACCAATCACAAATTAGGCATGGCTGCATTATCCCATGACCGGTAGCATATCTTCTACAGGACAAAGTCTGCTCAGATAATGGCCCAATCTCCAGAGACACTCCCTGAACTGGTGAAACAACAGCATTGTTTGGTTCCGGTTCACACGTGTGTGTGGAGACAGAAAGTGGCCTGCACTTGTGTCAGTTGGTGAATCTGGTCTGTCTGGTAAGTCAAAGCTGTGACAATAACCTGAGACATATTTGCCTCTGTTGTTGTTGTTGTGGAAGTTGAACCTGCAGTTTCCAGCAGGCCCTGCTCGCCTCGCTGTGGACTGGTGTGGTTCAGTGGCAGCAGTTTGTGTTTACTCTCACCCACACTCCGCCTCTGGGGCAGAAACACTGAGGCTAAAGCAGAACTGATGCACCGAGCCACTGAAATACATCAGGTTGATTCCACTTTGAGTAACAGCCAGTAGTTTAAGGACAAAGAAGTAATGCTTATCATTCATGCCACTTTTCTCCTTGGCACAACATCTGCCTCATATAGCAAATCGAATTTAACATGAATGGCTGTAAACCACTAACATGGGTGGTTACTGATTCACCCTCATTATCATAAAATCATATTTTCTCACCTCAGTTTCAGACCATAAAGATAATACGATTTATTTTGAGCCATAACAAGACTGCAGCTACCAATTAAAATTGATGATTCATTTCAAATTTGTAATCTGTGCTTGTAAAATTGGATAATAAATAACAGTGGTAATCAAAGATAAATTAAAGTTGTGTGTTAGTTCCAGTAAACTAATAGATACGATTGGTGCAGTCCATCAATTGACTAATCAGAATGGAAATAAATACATCTTTCTCTCAAACTGGATACATTCGATGTCTGTAGAAATCCCCCACTGTGAGACTTAAAAAGTTTGCCTCTAGCCTCCAAAGCCTCTTTACGCAACAGAAGAAAAAGTCCCTAACCAAACAATAACTATTGACAGCAAGTTCTGTGTTATCTATTGAAACCAGGCTGCTGGTTTTGAAAATAAAAGAACATTGTTGCTCAGCTGAAATAAAAACAATTTCAGAGATGTGAGTAAATTAAATTTTCTCCTTGGAATTGGACCGGTTGTCGAAATCTCATGGGGAGAAAATGGGAGGAAACATTTAGTCCTTTGGTAGAAGTGATGCTTTCAGTGCTGCCGTTAAATATAAAGTGTCAGGAGACAGTTGAGGTGGTTCTGTCACCACAGCCATGCAGCACAGATATGGTCACTGTTGTTCCTCTGCACTGCTCTATGCAGTTAATCACAACATCCAGTTGGACTCCAGCTGATCTCCAGCTTCTGTTTTCAACCACACTGGGGCCACTAGCAGGCAGGGCCCTCTTTCCAACTGGTGGCCTCCCTTGAAGTGGAGCCCTGGAGTAGCTGAGCGGACACTTCCTCTTCCTCTTGAGGGATTCTCCAGTGCTTACGAGGCACATTTCACACCCTGGGAAGAAAACCTGTTCCTCTCTTCACCTAATGTAAATGTTATTTTCTCTGAATGTGTGAGCAGACCTCCCCGTTTACCTTGTCTCTATAATAGGCCACTTCCTTGCCTGGGGGGGTGCAGTAGTTTGAATGCTGCTTGACATGGCCGGAGAAAACGCAATTTGGTTTCTCTTAACATATCATTTGGTGTTTATTAGAATGTGCCTCCCAACTTAAACTTCGGATTCACCGTAAATGTGACTCATAGCTGCAAAATGCTGACGTCTCTGAGCTTCAAACACAGCCGACAAATTCTTGTTTATTTCTTCAACAGGAAACACACCGCTGCATCTCGCTGTCATGATGGGCAACAAAGGTGAGAAGTGTTAAAAGATTCACCTCACGTGGTCTATTATTGTCTCTCTCTGTGTGTCTGTCTCTGTGGCTTTCTAAATGAATCTCTCTCTGCCAGGCTGCATGTCTTTTGTGTGTGCTGCCGTTTATTTGCGTGTTTTGCTTTCAGTCTTTCTCTGTCTGTGCACTTATCATCCAACATTTGTCACAGATCATCGCCACACAAATCCCAGAAGTGAAGATAGAGTTTTTGTTCATGGACAAAAAAAATCTGGATTGACTGTTTAATACATTCACAGAGGATATGAGAACATATTTAATCAGTGAGGATTAGACGATGATGACACTGCAAGAAATAAGATCCTCTCTGAGTCTCTTCAGACTGAGCTTCTACTACTGCCTTAAAGACTTATGATTTTGAAGCTGGTGCAGAGGATAACTAACTGAGATAAGAAGTCATTTTCATTTAGTTTAGTTATTTAAGTTGTGAAACAGAGAAGGCAGCAAATCATTCAGATATTGACTTGTATCCTACAGTGCTTTGTTTGTTTTGAAGTATATCACGTATCAAGGCTTTTAAAAGAAATCTCTTTGTGATTTTGTTTTCTGCTGAATTGCACCGGCTGGACTGAAAGCATGTGCATGAAACATTAATGCACTGCCCCCTCTGTGAGCCGATAATTTCACGAGGAGACCTTGGATCATGCTATTGAAACATTTATTCCCCCCCCCCTGCAGCAGGCTGTTGTGAGCAGTTCAAGCGCAGGGTGACTTGTGTCGTGCATCCCCCATTTGTTTAGTTCTCGTCATGTGAACCCATTGGCACACGGGCTTCCATCGATTTTCACATTCGCAAAGTTCAATACCTGTCGCCAGAGCAGAGACCATGCCACTACCGATCGGGGGTCTCGGACTAGTGGCGTGCCCCTGTGTAGTGGTACATGCTATGTTATGGAATTGATCGTGCTAATGAGGTTGCCTATCTCCTCCCTGCTGCTGCCTCTGTCCTCCAGGGATCGGGCCAGACATGGTGAAGGCTTCAGCATGAGCTCATAGACTGGGTGTGGCGGCCCTGCTGGGATAGAGAGGACAAGGCTCTCTTTTTGTATGGATCTGTATTTATGTGTTTCTACCCGGGCAAATGATGACACTGATTCTTATTTGGCTACTTTAATTCTGAACTTAATACTTCTATAGGGGAAAAATCCCATTTAGAAGAAGACGTCACTATGAGGTTAATACAGAGCAAAATGCATTTCATGTTTGCAGTTCTGCTGATGAAAACAAACAAAATCCAGACAAAGGAGTGTTGCTATATACATGAAACACATGATAACCTAAATCGTTGCAGGTTCATTTTCTGTTCATTGACTGGAAAATGTCCAGGAAAACAGTTACTGAAGTAGGAAAAGAAGAGATTAAAACATATTATTAAAGATGAATTGGGGATGTATTTTTTATTTCATTGATCTTCTTCAAGTCACCATCTGACTCACAATTTGAAATAGAGCACTAATGCTTTTCTGGAAATGAAACACTACACTAAACACTGTCACTCTTTTTGGATGATGTCATTGTTTATTCCATTTTTCTCCTGAAGCCCATTTCCTGTCATGTCACATCAAACGACGGAGAAAGATCAAGTTTTCCTTTTGTCATATAGCTTTGATATCTGTTTCTATGGTTACTAGAATAAAATTATGAGCTATCTTAAATTGGTTTCAGTGATATGAGATTACAAAGTCAGGTCATCACTAAATAATCAGCCCATTAAGTCAGGAGGGAAGATTAGAGTCATTACAGAACATTAACATCATTTGTTTGTGGAGAAAACATATCAATGGTTTGGTTTCAGCCTGCAAAACAGAAACGAGATGTTTAAGGGTTTTCAGTTCTGCCTCAGATTTGGAAACAATCCAAGTCCCGTTTGATTCAGTCGCTGGGTGTGTGATCGATAGAGAAGAAGTGAGCAAAAAAGCAATTTTATAGACGCACTCAGCCTGGATGAGAATGAGTGGTGATGGTCGGGGCTTTAACAGCCCACAGAGCTTCTTGACGAGTGTCCCATGTGTAGCCGGTGCACGCAGTGCAGCATTAGATTAGCACTTAGTTTCTCCACCCTGCTCTGCCTCGCTCACAGAAGTGCATGTGACTCGTGCAGCTGCTGCACACACAATTAACCCAGAAACCCACCAGGAGACTTCCTTATATCAATACTTTCACAACTGCGTATCCGATCAAATCTGACAGCAACCCGTGGATAATGAATTATAGGATAATTGCTAATGTATACATCATTATCCATCCCATCTGATTGTAATGAATAGGCTGGCGTTTTTTTATTTGTGTGTTTTTCCTTTCTCTAGCTATAATCTTGCACGAATACACATACAAACTGTATACATATAACTGATTAAAATGTATATCGCACCCGGATCGATAACTGATAATTAGTCAATTTCAAACTGGTGGCTCTCACAGTGTACACAGCTGTTGTACGGCAAACCATGCATTATCTATCGCTTATCCTTTAAGGGTTGCGGGGGGAAATGAAGCAAATCCCAGCTCTCATTGGGTGAGAGGCATGGTCCAGTATGGTCCAGTTTGTACTGCTGGCACATTGTATCCCCACATGTCTCTTGTGGCTACAGTAAATAGTATGTCAGAGCTCAAACTTTATAAATTAGATGATAACATGCAGTATTTGATTATAAAGTGACATCAAGACAGATTGTACACTCAGTTTGGTGCCATTGGATGAGGCTACATGTCCTGTTTGTTGAGGTTGTTAAAAGAGTATCATCTAAGAGCAATGTAAATGTAAGAGCAATGGTCTGTTTGCATTGTTAAACAACAGATGGTTGCTGTTGTCACTGAGAGTGAAACGTTAAACATATAGCTCCTTGATTAAATTCATGCTGGAGGACATTTGAAACACAGAAAACCTCTGGTAGAAACACTGTGCATGTATGATGATGTCTCAAATCATCATCAGAAGCGAGGGCAGGTCTGTAGCTCAGGGCACTTGGCCTGAGTGCTCTCCTCATGGTTATGTAATGTATATCTGTTAAATGTTGCCATTATATAACACAATCATTGGATTTAGCAGGATGATATATAGGTCAAAGGCCAGAGGGAATGGGAGCCTTACGTCAGAAGGCAAGTGCTCGTTCACTTGGCCGTCTGTGTTTATCAGCTGCTCGGTCCCTGAGGCACCGAGCGGACTAATGCATTCACACTGAGGTTGACCTTTTTTCTTTGCTGATGCAGACGTCTTTGTGATGCACTCTGAAGTGATATCCTCTCTTCCTGGTGCCAGCAAAGCTTCTTTATTTAATGGTATTTCCTCACATGTGTGTGTGCAGTAAAAATACAAAGCTGTGGAGGAAATTGTCACAGCTATTGATTGGCGTGTACAGTAGCCAATGGGGCAGAACGTGTGTCACGCCCCCTCGCTAGAGTTGACAGTATCAACCCACTCAATGTGGAAAGTCGTGACAACAGCCTGCTCTCTCTCTCTCTCTGTGGTCAAGGAGTCATACGCCTGTGGATTTGACCAATGGATCAGACAGTGTAGGTAACTGGAGGAATTTAAAGTCACTGGGAAGGAGTTAAAAATTCAATGATGAAATTATTAAATGCCAATAAATACAGGATGAGTCATCAAAGAGCTGAAACTGGAATTTGAATGTAGAGCTATTGAGGGACAAGAGCTAATCTAGAGAGGCACTCATTAGTGCTTACATCAGCCAAGACCCAACAGTCCCCTTATGAAAACAGATTTAAATTCCTTAGATCTGGATTTGGATGTGCACTTTAATGCATAACCCTCATAAATATCAGTCCCCATAACATTTCAGATTTTTTTTTCCATCAAGATCAATGAATTATTCTCTGAGAAATATGTGACAAAAACGAGCCCTATCTCAAAATGTTAAAGAAAGTATAAAAAGATTCCTGGATCCACACCTATATTTCATGGGTTCGTCCCGGATTCGCACGTAATCCTTCCACAAAGTTCAGTGGTAATTCATCCAATGGTTTTTGCATTATCCTGCTAAAAACAGACAAACGAACCGACCATCAACCAAATAGACATGGGTGAAACCTTGACCCGCGTTCCAGGCCCTCAGAATGATGTCACACCCTGAATAAGCCGAGTTGATAGCGTTGTAGTTGCACAGGAACAATGTTTACGTTAGCCAGCTAGCTATTGTCATTACAAAAATTTCATAATAACTTATTATGTTGCATTTCACACATACCAGCGGCTTGGTAAAATGTCCACAGACAGTAATTGGACAGTACAAAATACAGTGTACAACACATTTAATGACAGGAGTGCTAATATATATAACCTCCTACCTTCCGAGACGAAGTTCCGACTGTGGCAATGACCTCCTGGGCAGGGGAAATGAAAAATTAGAAAAGGCACACAGGATTATAACCGTGAAATCCTGCAATATTATCTGTATTAATCGATCTTTTGGAGGTGGTCAGACTTTGCACGCTCTATAGCACTTGACATGCAGATCACGTCACAGCGAATTGGGCAGAAACACAATGAGAAGACGAATTTAGACGAGTCACGATCCAAGTCTTTGAACTTCAGCAGCTCCCCCTGGTGCGAACACAATTACTTCCCACTGGCCTGTCTTTGTTCATTTTCGTTTTTTGAACATTGGGGTGAGCTGCACGTTAAGGCAAAGCTGTTGCTAGGACGAAGCTGAAATAACTTTACAAATTTGCCTTTTTATCCCCGTGTAACCACACCCCTGGGACAGCCACTCTGCTCTTTGTTGTGAGGATAATGTTTAATTAGGAGGAGGTTCTTACATGCATTCCTCTCCATCATAAAGAATGTATGAGACGCTGGCCTCTCTCGTATGAATAAAACATGGTTGGGTATGTGGATCATTGAGGTGATGTGGTAGTTTAGACTGTGTGTTGTGCTTGATTTTTCAAAGGGCAAAATTAGCTCCCTCTGCCTCCGGACACCAGGTTGGCTCTGTAGTGTTGATGTTGGCGTGTAGCAGAGGAACAAGTCTGAACACGAGGACAGTAACCAGGTATATCGAGAGGCTTGTGTGCGGCTTTTGTCAGACTAAGAGATCAGTGCTGGGCCGATCAAACAGCCCCACTAATTCACTCAGCGGCCGACTGTTCGCAGTTAGCCTCTGCTCTTGCATTTGGGCAATTTTCTGCTCACAGGGCTGCGACTGCTCCGGCCCAGTGGTTAGACTGAGCCGCAACAGACGCCAACAATATAACGAATTGTGTTGTGAAAAAAAAACTGACAGCTGAGCCAGAACAACAGGTTTTATTTCCTTTCTGGGTTTTTTGTGCCTCGCTGTAGTTTGTTGACACGATGCCCAGAGGCAGAGTAGGGATTTTTTCTGTGCTGCAGTTAGTGCCACAGAAAAAAGGGATGAGTCTCTCTGGCTGTTTTCCCGCACAGCTCCGAGGGTAACTCTGTACAGTGTGATGTTTTCCATGTGATAATCTTTTCCTCGTTTTACAGCAGTATGTCGGCCCCATATGGCTCTTTGGTTAATGGGTCAGCTGTCACCTCAATCCTACACACAGTCTGTCCCTGTATAAAACCAGTATTATTTTTGGCCAATAAGTAGAGATAAACAGGTTACATATGCATAAATACAAAATGAATGAAAGCCACTGATGGTTTCCTAGAATTGACTTTATTTTCAGCCCTGTCCAATTGTTGGTTGGGTTGTAAGTTAGTTTGTAAAGGAGATTACACAAGTTGCATCAAGCTACTGAACAGATTTCCACAAAACTCAACAATACTAAAAAGTCAGGTACATTTAGAAACTAGATAGCTGAGTTTGTTGAATTTAATTGTATGGTATAAATGTCATTCCAGTTCTAGTTCATTTTGACTGGTTCTTGCTTTAAGACAAGCTGAAGGGATAATTAGACCTGGCGTCAGTGTTGACATGGAGTTAAAAATTAGTATCCAGGGGTTTATTGTCCTGTTTGACTGCGTGGGAGTATCTTATTATGAATTACATGTGATAGTTACCATAGCAACGTCAAATGTGCTGACAAGAAGCAGGGCTGTGAAGTCGGTTTCATCTTTTAAATTTCCTGAGGAAATGATAATTTGTCCTCTGTGTGTTTTTAAAGCAGGTGTTATCCTTCATCATTGTCTTTACATTGTGTGTTCAGCATTGTGAATGCATCAGATAGAGAAATGAGAAAAGCCATAAGCTCTTATTCCTCCATTTGTTTTAATAAAGGTAATTTCTTTTCATTTTCTCTCCACTTTTTTCTCCATGTTCTTTTTCTCTCGGGTTAAAAGTAATTTCTGATACCTCAGAGTCACCTTTGCGCCTTCAGATGTTTGGATGCAGACTTCTGCTTTCTATTTTATAAAAACAGTTTATCTGTTGTTGGGGCTAAATTTATCATTCAGGTCTCATCACCTGGCTTTTGCTTGATTTAAACACATCTCCAGTTCCTCTTGTTTGAACAGAAAGCACCTGCCAGGGCTTTTTACTGGGTTTTCCAACCTTTGTGATGGTAGCACCTGTAGAGTCGTGTTCATAAGACACATTCATATAAATGTTTCTGTTTCCTTTGCTGTTGTCTGTGTCGCTGGTCTTTTATTTGCATGCTTTTTCTTTTGTGTCTTTCTTGTCCTAATTGCGATGCCATGAGTAAACCCTATCATCCATGTAAGTTAGTGTTTAGTAATAATTCTCCTGTCTGTTTGGACCTCCTACAGAGTGTGCACACCTGCTGCTGGCCCACAATGCACCAGTGAAGGTGAAGAACGCTCAGGGATGGAGCCCCCTTGCAGAGGCCATCAGCTACGGAGACCGGCAGATGAGTAAGTATCTGTGACACTGAGACAGAGCTTTATGAAACTCCCCCACCACCACCACTGCTACATCCTGATCACCTTGTCAAAGTGTCAGCCAACTCACTCACTGTAACAAACGTGGCTTTGGTGCAGCTTCAGTTGGGATTTTCCTGTGTGAAAACATTGAAGTGGGAGAGAAAAGGTCCCATGGACAGATGCAAACTAACAAACAGCTCGGCACATTCTGCTTCCCAGTGAGGCCGTGACGCCGGCCTGCCTCCTTTGTCCCTCAGAGAGAGAGAGGACATTCCTCAAGGGCCCTCTGGCTTTTGTGCTTCGATGAAAGGCAATTCATTAGATGTTTTCTCTCTCTCTCTCGCCTCTCATAGGCTGATTAAGCTCAAGCCCTTTTCTCGCCCATTTCCGGCCCACAGTCCAAAATCTGGATTAAACTGGGGTTTGGAATATTAAAATGTTATGTATCCAATTAACGCTTATAGTAATTATCCCATTGTACAAAAAACTGGCAACTAGATCTATCATGCAGGGTTTGTAATGCTATTGATGTAAGAGGGAAGCATCAGAACACTCTTTGTACGCAGGAAATATGAACATGGGGATGTTTGAAAGATGCATTTTGTTCATTATCTACTTAAAGCTCCTAATATGTTAATCATGAGGATTTTGAATAGATCATGTCTCAATGTTTTCACTTGGTTTGCTGGCTATTTGTACAGGAAGAATCAAACCAGTTTATAATGAAAATAGACATGAAGCAACCCCAGTTACCTTCCATGTGGTTCATTCAGCTTTGTTCTGCATCTGTTAGACAAAAACAGCTTTCATACTGTGTGTGAAATGCTACAAATTGATTCTGGTTTATGACTGACAGGTCTTAGAAGAGAGAACAGCTCTTCTACTTCGATATTAATATAAATACCTTGATGAGATTTCAAAATTGTCATTATTATGTGGGGTTTTCTTTTTAGCCGTCTCCTTTGTCAGAGCATGTGAAGTGCCTCGCAGCCCATCGGAGTTGTTGAGAAGATTGAATGCACTTATCTTTGCTTTGTTGTGAATTGATCTGTCAGAAAATATGTTTGGTTTGCTGTGAGTTTGCAGGTAAGTGTCTGATTGGCTGGGCCTGTGTCTGAGGGGATCAGGACAGTACAGACTGAGTGGGTCAGTTTGCTGATCTCTTGAATCATCTGACAGGTTTCAGAGGAAAGAGGCTCTACAGCTTCTGCTGAGCAGGACTTGTCTTTGCCTCCTGGGTGAATTTATTGCCACACTAATGTACAGGCCAGGCAAACAACACTCTTATTGCACTGATCAGTGTGATGCTGATCCACTGACTGCATTCACACTTTCCTTCTAGAGGACTTTACCTGGCTGCCATGATGACATTTAAGGTGAAAGATGTTCAGGGAAACTTGACCTTTTCTGTATTCAGTGCAAGTTAAGTCCTCCTGAGGTTGAGCCGAACCGAGCCCTGCTTATCAGACATTCAATGACACCCAGGAGCTTTGTTTTACAAACAGGGTCATATCCTAGACTTAGACTGAATCAACACTTCAACAACTCTCCATATAGACGGTCCAATTACCAGAAAAACATCTTCTCGAAAGCGATAATCATAAAAAAAACGAACTTGCAGTGTTGTTTTTGGTGAATAGTTGTGTCAAACTTTTGCAGATCTCTACCCACATTTGCAGCCATTTGAACAAGGTGTTAAAATGTGGCTCTGAAATAGATTTTGTCGGTGTTTGGTTCAGAAAGAGCTATTTCCATCCTCACTCGGCTGCGTAGTCACTTTCAGGGGCTTGTTTAAAGAGCTGCTTCAGTCAGTGTTAGTGTTTTCAGATGAGTAACAGCTTTTACGTGAGTGTCAGACTGCAGTGGTCTTTGTAGTTGACTGTTGAATAGAGAACCAGATTTGAGTTTGCTGCCAAAACTATGTTTTTGTGAGATTAAATGAATTTCAGCGGCTAGTCAGAATTTATTTGCCTGGAAAAGAGTTTTAGGTTTTTTTTTGTTGGTCTGATTCAATCCAAGTTTAAGGTCGTCGTCACATTTTCTCTTGATATCTTCAAAATCTGTGGAACATTGGTTTATTTAAAAAAAGTATCAAGATCATGTGCTTGTCCCCTGTGACCTCAAAGCCATAAAATCACTGGTTGATATGTGTAACATTTTTCTGAGTGATATGCGGGTTATATAAAATATAAGATGGAAGCTTTGTTCGTCGATATTTGGGGGAACTGACCAGGTGGGAATATGGTGCTGGTATTTTTTTATTATAATTTTGTTTCTTTTATTCTGGCAAAGTCTCTGATTTAATTTATACTCGAGAGATTCAAATGTCTTTACTGTCATATGTACAGTACAATAGGAGTTAATCCTAAATATTTTTTTGTTTGCTAATCCTCCATTGAAACACAAAAATAAAGATTGACCACAGAAATGTAGATTTTACATATACAATAAAAAACAAATAAACATTATTACATAGACTTATAACTATCTAATAAGTTCAGTTTCTTCAGGCAACATTTTCAAGATTTGTAATATATTTGAACCACAGTGGATCTTTGTTCTTCGCTTGAACTTGAGTCCTTAACAGCCGTAGTATTAGACATCCAATAAAATACTGCAGGGTTTATAGCAAAGTGAAAAGGCCCATTTAAAGAGCAATATCACATCAGACAAAGTACTATCAATTTTTAACACAAATTGTATTCTATGATAAAGTACTTTACATTAACATCAGTTTCTGTACAGGCCTGAAGCTGTACTAAATCCTCTTTTCCTCTTCACTACATTCACAGACTTCTTGAAAGCAGCTTGTAAGTTTTTAATCAGATGTTCAAAAGTCCCCATGCTGCACGGCTGTCATGAGTCTTTTTAGATGTCTTTTTAAAAAATGAATTGACTGTGCCTGAGTAAGTTTGAAAGTACATTCATTCAGGCCTGTTTGCAGCAGCCCAACCACTTGTCTGTCCCACACAGGGACTCCACAGCGTACCTGTGTCAATATTGACTGTTCTCAGATTATTGGATTATTCTCCAGTCACAGCCAAGAGCTACTTGTTAAATAACAGCAGTTTGTGGTGACTTAAATGCAAAAACGGTCCTGACTCTGCCTCTGTTCAGTAATTTGAGGAGGTGAATTAACTGAGATCACTCACCTTATTAATGCCAGGAAAGTGTCCTAATCAGTATCAAAGTGAATTAGTGGCAGCCTGGAGAGTCAGTTTGGTTTAGCGCTGCAGCAGTCAGGATTGGTTTCTCAGGCTGTGCTGGACAGGTCGGCCGTGGGCAGATGGTGAGATTGTACTCCATTCCTTATCCCGCTGAGAGGCGGTGAGGATCAGGAGGAGTCCCATTCAGGGCTTGTCTCCACTCATTAGGCAGCCGGGCCACAAAGACAGCCCTCGTCCTCTACCTGTGTCTGCGTCAACTGCCACATGCGTCATTGTGTGTATCAGTGTTCGTGTGGATGTTTGTATGTGCATTGTGTTATCTTTTGGCCTTGTTTTACCCCTGCCCCCTCCACACCGCCTCGTGTGGAGCACCGGTCGCACCATATGAACAACATGTTTGTGTGTGTTGACTGACCACGTGGATATAAAGCAACACAGGGGCTAGTTAGGCTGCTGATGATGCCATATGTCCACTGTTGCTTTTCATGCTAATAAAACAGAGGGCGGTCTGAGTGTCAAAAGCCAAATATTTTATTTTTTCATCACTGTTTCCATGAGTTTTGCAAATGGTAATTTAATCCCCTCCTGGCTCCATAAAACCACCACAGTTATGTTGATGGGCGGCTGATGCTCCAATTCCACTTATACACAGCAAATGACATTCAAATAAATGCTTACATTAACAAGCAGGGCTCCTGCAGCCACTGGGCACGAGAGATGTGACGGCTTGTTAATGTAGCCCATCACGGTTAAGAGCCTGCCTGGAGTGTGTCTCTACCAGGTCATTAAGGAGTTATGGGGGCAGGTCATTAGCAGGCAGCTCCATGTCTGCCAGGCTCATTCCCTTTGAACTTCCTGTAATGGTTTAATCCCTGCAGGTGGTGCGCAGGGATTGGTCGGACGCTGCTCGGAGTGCCCCGTGTGGCTGCAGGAAGTCAACATGGTTCTGAACCATAAGTCACATATACATTAAAGTGCGTGCTCTTTGCCTTTTGCATGATTCAGAGTCGGATGGATTTGCATAAAGAGGCAGCGAGTCATACATTAATACACACAGGGTTATTTATTATCTTTCTGAGCATGTTCCTGAAATGTTTTAGCAGAGCATGTGTTGTGACAAAATCTGGACCACTTCTGTACGGTCCTACATCAATGCTGCATTAGTGTTGCCACTGTGAAAATTGCTTTATTTTAATATTATATTAAGTCACATTTTAACTGTGCATGCTCCAAAACGTCCATCACCTTTACATTTAAACAGAAAAAAACTAATTTTTTCTCTAAAAATATATTATATATCCAAACGTATACAGCAATGAACAAACAATTTAAATAAATGATATCCCTCATACAACAAAAAAGCTTCTTAATGTAAGAGTGCAGCTGTCTTCAAAGTTAAGCTAAAGCTAAGTGTTTTAGATTTTTTTAAACATGTCTTCTTTCTCAACCAGTTAATCCTGATTTGAGAAGAGTCCTACTTTCCTGCCACGTAGAGAAGAGGCATTTCCACTTGGCATGACAGCAACATGGCAGAGGAATTACTTTTTGAATATAGTGACTTAATGTTCTACTTGGAGTGAGTTATTTCTATGGATCAGATTCAAAAGGTGATTAACAGTCAGCTGTTATGGGAACTAGCACTTGTCTCCACTTGTGAATCATTTTCCCTCCAGACGCTCGTCAGTCACACAGCAGGGAGCTTCCTGTTTGCTGATGGGTTTGGACTCACTTGTGCTTTTTCTTCATCTGTGTTTGTCTTTTTTGTTCGTCTATAGTCACGGCGCTGCTGAGGAAGCTGAAGCAACAGTCCAGAGAGACCGTGGAGGACAAGAGGCCCAAGCTGCTGAAAGCCTTGAAAGAGGTTTGTTAGTTTCTTATTTGTCTGATCGTTTCTCTCTGATGATGCTGCCCCTGATGTTTTGGTGTCTTGAGTCTTTTTACATCTCCGTTCTGCCTCTTATACCCCGTTTACACCAGAACTGCATCGGTATACCCAGTTTTTTAATTCAACACGGGTAAACTTCCCCATGAAAGGCTAGACTCCCATTGCTAGGAGAGAAGCTTGCCCTTCTGTTCTCTTCATGTTCGATGACACAACGCGTCATGAAGCACAGCACATAACAGAACAAACAAACTGGAGATCACTCTACAATTATTATTTACCCTTCTATGTCTTTTACTTCAGTCCCTCTTTCGAACCCAAAGGCGACTGAATGATTTTAGATCGCTCGCATTTTACACGATATGAAGAAAATATCGCTTTGGCAAAAGAAATCTCAAGATGTGAAAAGTACACAAAACTTCATTGCTATTGATGCGCCAATGCCTAGAAGTTCAAGGTGCGCCATCCATGTTATTGTGCCAGAAAAATGCAGTGTCAGTGCCTTTAGTCTATACTGCCACAATAAAGAAGAAGAAATTAGCAGGTTCAACCGGGTGTCATGTTTCCATCACTGCTGATCAGAGCTGGAGTCGATAAAGAGTAAATTGACCAAGAGGTGACAGACAATTGTATCCATTCTCACTGCTGACAAATCCAGGTGTAAGTGTGTGTTCTTGGGTTTTCTGACCAGTGGATAAGGGTATCTAGAACTCATAAACACCACTGCCTGAACTGCAATAGTTTCTATGTCACTTTAAAACCATATGAACACACAAAGAGAGTTAAATATACAAATTTAACACCCACAGATTCACAATCATTGTTCCCAGACCACAATGAAGATTCTCTTTCAAAAGTGATTGTCCTCACAATGAAGCAAAGCTAAGCGGGACACACAATCACTCACAATGGCCCCATACACGCCTGGTTTTAACATGTGTTTTTTTGTAATCCGATCACAAGTGGACAGCTGTGAGTGTGCGCACGTTCACAACTGGCACTTCAAGGTGCCACTACATGCGTTGTGATCGGATCTCATATTGGATCTCACCTTCCGGCGTCATACAAACAAACATTCAAGTCATTTCTGTTCCCAATGACCAAATAATAATAATAATAACTTGAATTTAGTCATTATGGACAAAAAGAAAAAAGAAAAGAAAGTAAATTGCAAAAAAACACATGTTAGTAGCAGTTTCTGTACGGGGCCATTTACAACTAGTCAGAGATGTGCTTGTTCAGGGTTATGAAGACTCACTGTGCCTTTGTGTGACATCACATGCACACATACACTGTAATGTAGCCACACACAGACATGACAATCAGAGCCACAATTATCCCTCTGGATTTATTGTGTCTGGCTGACATGATGACACCCAGGCCTCACACAGACATAGTCACGTACAGGCTGACGTACTGTATCTATATCGTTGAGCTTCAACACACAAGCCCTTTTGTTATAGTCTTGCTGCCTATCATCAGGATATTGACTCTGTAGGTGTAATCATCTGGTGATTGCAGCTTTCAGGTCATCTGTGCTGCAACAACCCCCCCTCATGAGAGTCAGGGAGGAAGTCAACAGATGGACAAACTATCTACAACCATGTTTTTCTACTGTGTGGTATCAAGGACCTGTTTCCATGGTTTTATCACCTCAGACTTTGACGTCCATAAAAGTTGCTTGACATTGAAAAGGGTTCACTGTGACATGATGTGAACCTTCCTGGATGTTGACGAGGCAGAGATGCTGCAGATAATCTTTCTGCATCATCATGGCTCTGAGATGATAAAAGGTCTGGGAAGGGACGATCCTCTGTCGGCCTGAGTGAAGGATAGATTGAGGCCACCAGTGAAGAGATCAGAACCTCCCATCCGCATACATCAGAGGGTAAATCAACTGTACTGAGGGGTGTCAGTCAGGCAGGACTTGTTATGGACAACATGGAATCTGTTTGCTTACATGGTCAGCGGTTATTTTCAGGCACTTCTTCATTTACCCTTCCGGCACTGTCAAAACTTACTGGGCCGAAAAGTTGGATTAATACGCAGCTGACAATAGTCCCAAAATAAAACAGTGTTTAGTCCTTTTGTTGAATTTATCGGCTATAAGACCTGAATCTGTTTTCTAGGTGATTCTTAACCAGTGATTCTCTATCTTCATTTGCAGCTTGGTGACTTTTACTTGGAGCTTCACTGGGACTTCCAAAGTTGGGGTGAGTCAAGTTCCACAATCTGCTGCCCCATAATATTTATGTCAACAGTTATGTTAACAGACAAATTTAATCACAGTTACACAAACATAATTTCTTCTGGCAAGAAACCACACGTCGCGAGTTAGAGTGTCGTCTGGAACTCAGAGGACTGACACACTATAGTCAGTAAAATATGATGAGGTCAGAGTTTTCACCTTGTGCTCCGAGGTCCACTGCTGGAGTCAAGTTACTCCCCCTTCTGGGAATGAGCTGACATACCATCCTCTCATGTGGATGTGAGTCTCCATTTATGCTTAGTCAGGGATATCTGCCAGCACCGGGAGCAGAATGTGTTCTCCAGCTGCCACCACTAGTAAACAATGCAGGGCCTTGTATATGCTAATGAAGGATAGTGTATGAGAGTTTCATAAATGTATCTAATGGTGCTGGTGTAGGAGCATTTGCTTTGTCAGCAGAAGTCTGGTCTGAGCCCGGGTGGAATTCTGTGTACCCGCTGTGTCTTTGTGAATTATTGACAAGGTGGGCAAGATTATGTAATAGATGCATGATGGGAACATGATGGTGTGTGTGTGTGTGTACCAGAATTTTTTTTGGGACGAAAGTAAAAGCTTTGCTCTAGAGACAGACATTGAGATTATTTGTGTGGGTTACAGAACTACACATTTACTATTTTCCACATTGTGTAATGTTTTTCCCCCTCATCACTCGACTCTTCAAAAGGAAAAACAGGAACACTTATTCAAGTATTCAGACAAAGCACCTTTGGCAGCGATTATAGTCCTAAGCCTGCTTATATGACACAATAAGCTCTGCTCACCTGGTTTTGGAGATTTTCTGTCGTTCTTCTCCTCAGATTCTTTAAAGCTCTCTAGAGATGTTTCATTTGTTTCATGTCAGGTCTCGGGTTCCACAACTCTAGGAAATCTACAGAGTTCTCCCAAAGCCTGTGTTTGAGTGTGTGTCCAGGGTCATTGTTCAGTTAGAGGATGACCTTTTGGACCAGTATGAGGATCTGAACACTCAGGACCAGGTTTTCATTAAGGCTATCTCTGTACTTTGTTCTGCACCTTTCCCTCAATCCTGATGAACCCCCCAGTCCCTGACCCCCCCAAGGCATGAAGCCAAAAGCATGTTTCCCAGTTGGGATTAAATGGTCAGGAGATGGTTTCCTCCAGGCAAAACTCTTTCCAAATAATGTCCGATCGATTAAATCAGAATCAGAAGTATTTTATTGCCAAGTTTGCACCTAGAGGGAATTTGCTCTGGTAATTGGTGCATACAATGAACATAGAAACATAAAACATAAAAACGCAATAAATACAACATACATAAGAAAAGCAAGACAAATAAAAGAACAGTATATATTTACTCACTATCTACTTCTTGTTTACTCACTTTTTTCCAATATTTATACAAAGCAACATTCATTTTGACGTAAACATTTCTAAATAAAAATATCTAAGATAAAATATGTAAAAAGTGAAATGCAAAATGCTAAACAGTGAACAGTGTTCAATTCTTCCTAGGTGGACTTCGATCAAGTGTAAAAACATCTCAAAGATCTTTGAGAGAAAAGAACATTTCAGTTTTTCTTTTTCAATAAATTCTTTGTCATTAGGAGCGTTAGGGGCAGATTGATAAATCAAATATTTAAATGGTTTAAGTTTGAGGCTGCAACATGACAAAGTGTGTAAAATAGGTGACGGGGTCTGAATATTAAGTGAATGAGACAAATCAGATTTAAACCAACGCGTCTCATGGATCCGTGCTCGAGGGATTTCTGGCTTGGTGCTGTTCAGGCCTGTTTTACTCAGAAGCCAGTGTTTTCTGTTGAAGCCTCTTGCTTCAGTGACTTAAAGCCTGGCAGGGGCTGTGAGTTATTAAATATTAAGCCTCAGAACTAGACGTGCACATGGTCTATATGCTACTGAAGCTTTGAAGTGGTCGCCTTCATTATTGAGTGAAGTTTCTAAATCGAGGCCCCTCCAAGATGTATGACACGTTTTAACTGAATCCTTTCATGTTGCAGTGCCTTTGCTCTCCAGAATCCTGCCTTCAGACGCCTGTAAGATCTACAAGCAGGGCATCAACATCAGGCAAGTCCTCTCCACAAATGGAATGCATACATGTCAAATATGTGGTAATTAAATTAGCTTTGGAACATTATATGTTATTGAGTTTGTATGAAAGGAAACAAGGACCAGCTTAACGGAAACGGCATTAAAATAAACTGCATTCCTCAAGAAAACCTTCAATCGAGGCACTTAGTTACCTAATGGTTCAGTATGTATCTGCCCTCTCATGCTGCACACAACACATCATCTCTTTCTACTCTCTCTGCCTCTCATTTCGTCTCCTCAGTCCAGTTGGTTTAACTTGAGTGTGAAATAGATTAAAACAATTAGTGCTTCATAGATCTGTAGAGGACGCAGATGAAGATGTCAATTCGGAAAGGCGAGATGCAAGATCTTTTTATAATAAAGACAGATGCCGCTGTAAATAAAAACATTTCAGCAGAATTTATTCGTCACGTCCTGCCTCAGCAGCTGACCCTCACCGGAGCGTGCCGGACATTTTCCTCTTGTTGTAAACGGTCCTGTCACGGACAATCTCCTGCATTGTTCCTCATAACTGAAAGACAAACTCCGGAAAAGAACCAGACCCTTAACACAAAACTGTTAAAGTGTTGCTGAGCTTACAAACACAGTGGCGTCAGCAAAACTCCAATGCAGCTGACACACACAAACAAACAGACACACAGACACACACAAAACAATGAAACTATAGCAGGAATCCTGTTGTTTTAAGGCCACGTCTCTAGCATATGCACAGTTATTAACCCACTGCTCAGTTTACTATAAGTTATTTTGGTTTGCTTGACAGACGAGGGCAGGCCCCTTATCTAGCACAATCCCACATGCTTCTATATTTGTGGCTCCACAACATATCAACGGAATCTATTTGAAAGAAAAATTCAATTTGCGTGAGATGGCCTTGATGTGGAGCTCGTCCTTACTCAGAATCTGCTCCTGTCTTTCCCGTGCTACAGTGTGTCAACCTGTCACACCGACTCTCAGCACCCACCACTTTGTTTCTGCTCTTCAAAAGATGAATGTTGTTATTTCTGCCATATTTGACTCCAGGACTTCCCATTCTGACAAATTGTATATTTTTTAAGATTCTTGATATGTTGGTTTCCCATGGCAACGATTAGCATACACAACAGCTCTCATCTTTCAGAGCAAAGGTCTGACATGTTTTCTTCAGCTCACACTTTTTCACAGTGTCTCCTGTGGAGTTAGATGTAAACTCAGTTGAGCTCCTCTGCTGTCATCTTCTGGTTACTTCTCTTGTTTTCCCCTTTCATATTTCCGAAGTTCTCACACTAAACTATATAAAATGTGTTTGTGAGTGTAGACTGGACACCACCCTGATAGACTTCACGGACATGAAGTGCCAGCGCGGTGACCTCAGCTTCATCTTCAATGGAAACGCCATCCCCTCCGAGTCGTTTGTCGTGCTGGACAATGAACAGAAGGTTTTCCAGCGGATACACCACGAGGTGTGTGAGACCCACACAGATATGTGTGTGAAAGCATGAAGCCTCATTTACACAGTGTACATTACAACACTTATTTACAGTTATGGATAGTGAGTGTTATTACTGATGAACCTGCTGATTTCTGTCTCAATTCATCGTTTTGTCTGATAAATGTCAAATCAATTTTCCTACAGCCATAGTCATATATATCTTGTTTTGGTGTGTTCTGTCTTTTCAATAGTTTTCTACTTGTGTTGATGCTCATGTTGTGTAACTTTAGGAGTCGGAGATGGAGACGGAGGAGGAAGTGGACATCCTGATGAGCAGCGACGTTTACTCTGCTACACTCTCCACCAAGTCCATCACTTTCTCCAGGGCGCAGACTGGCTGGCTGTTCAGAGAAGACAAGACGGTCCGTGTCAAGTTATTGTCCTCGATGTTGTTAGCGTGAGATTAATAGACAGATTATTATTGTTTATTCCCACTGCCCCCGCTTTCCCAAACGCTGCTCCGGGTCACAGGGTCACACCAGCTCCAGGAATTCCCGGAATCCTCAGTAGCTTTTCCCAGACAATAAGTTGGAAATTTGATTAATTCCTTGGGAAATGCAGGAAATTGAGGGGAGACGAGGCATAGGGTCTCAGTAAACAGATTTCTATCAGCGTGTAATGCACACAATATGTTATGCTTTAAGTGAACCAGACAGTTGACCCCCGGACCTGTAACTTCTCTGACCTGAAATAAAATCAAACAAACAAAGACTGATAGAATATTAAAGGTCATGAAAGGTCTTAAATGAAAAAAACAAAGAAACCTGATTGTTCCGTTTACTCTTTCTTAACTCTTCTCCATTTTGTTTTACTTTGCTTGATGTGTAAATGTTTTTTTTTCTGGGTCTTTTTACTATTTTACCTTGAATTCCCTCCACTTTCCCGATCATATTTCCTGTGCTCCAAACCCCCACCAGGCAGGCAGGAAAAGACAGTAAATGAATTGGGGTAGCAGCAGTGATAACCCCGGGAAGGAACCGCAGGTGATAGGCTCAGGGTTAAAAACAACACAGACGGGGTTAGGGAGACGCAGAGGCGGGGAAAGAGATATGTGGAAATGGCTCCTTTGTCCTTTTTGACGTGTTTTGACAAGGGAAATTGGCGGCTCAGCGGGGGGGGGACTTATCTCGCTGTTTCTTTTATCTCAAGGAGCGCGTGGGAAATTTCCTGGCAGATTTCTACTCCGTGAACGGCCTGGTCCTCGAGTCCAGGAAGAGACGGGAGCATCTGAGCGAGGAGGACATCTTGAGGAACAAAGCCATCATGGAGAGCCTGAGCAAAGGAGGGAACCTGGTAGAGCAGAACTTTGAGGTGAGTCGGGATGATGCTCACTGGTCGACTCAGTGGAGCGGCAGAGTAAACAGTCGCGTTTACAGCATCTGTCCATAGCTGGTGTGTGGTGCTACAGAGCCAAACCATAATTACCCATGATTGTGTAAAGAATCCTCAAACTCCCTCAAAGGTGTACACACACACACACACATACACACACGCACATGTATTTTTAATGTTGGCTATGAGGGTTTCTGTCGGATCACGTCTGTAACTTTCCAAAATCAACAATCCAACGATCTGCCAGCTGTGCAGAGGTCAGAGAGGAGTCAAGGGTTGAACTTCTCTGTTGCTCTGTTTTCCTTTTGTTACACAACTATTTCTATCTCCTAAAAACTCTATTTTGTCCAATAGACTCAAAACCATCAACTTCTTTTAGTGACAGCTGGATTTTATCTCCATGATCCCTTTGGGCTTTGGAACTTTTTGACCAAAAGGTTCAATGAATTATGGAACAAGTGTGAAGGTCAAGCATCTGTATGTTGTGTCTGCTTTTACGTTTTCTGATATGAAAACTTTTATTTACAGAATAAACTAATATTAATACATTGATCTCCAGAAACCCATTTAAGCAGAGTTCTACTTATTAGACCAGTGTCAGATGAAGACCAATCTACACACAGTCATTCTGTTGTGTTTATTTAATGTTGTGTGACTGATGTTTCGGTTTAATGAAGGAAGGTAAAGTACTTCCTTGTTTTAATGAATGACAAATGACCAATCAGCAGCCTCAGTCCTGTGTACTTCATCCCATAAACCAACAAAAAGTACTACAGGATTTCTAACTTAAAACTACCACACAAATGTTTAGTTCCTGGTTCCACTGGTTTAAATACAGGTTTGTTTTCTCCATTAGTTTCCTTTATATACGTGGCTGCAGTAAAACTGGCCATGATTCATATTCCTGGTTACACAGTGAGTGAGGAGAACTGTGTGTTTAAGCTGTAACTCATAGAGGTTAACAGACGGGAATCTCTGTCTTCCAAGATGAGTGAGGTTTGGATGTTGTCTCTGGGAACAATGATGATTTAGAGTGCAGCTAGGTCAACTAGGAACCAGTCGGGTCACAGTTTTCTCTTTGGTTAAACATCCTGTTTACTTATACCTCCTGCAGCGTAACCACCAGTCCAGTCCTGAAACTGTCCTGTCCCGCTGGAACCTTGGGGTAGGACATAAGTCTAACAAAAAAATCCAATCCACCTCCCACCACCTCCCTGCTGTATGTGTTCAAAGATCAATCCTGTAGAAACCACACAGCCCCTCGACTCTATCAATCCATTTTGCATGGTTTATTGAAAAATTCCAGTCTCATTCCCCCACTGTTGTTTCTTCCATGTCTCCAACATGAGACGCTGCTCTGGTCACTTCTGTCATGAGGGAGGTTTGCTCCCCACCTCATCCACTTTGCATGGAATCTAGTGCCACCTGGTGGTGAAAAACTACAAACCAGCACCTTGTTCACGGGGACGATCCTCCGGCCTATCACCTCCCCACCTCACCTCACTGCAGCATGTTCCAGAGTTAGTTAGCGAGCCCTTGTCCCACACACACGGAGCACAACGCTTTGTGAAGACAAAGCCTCCAAACACTCCAACGATGCTTTTTAACTGCTCGACTGTGTTTTTGTCCACACTCCCTTGTTCCGTGCTGGGCTTTGTCTCATCACAGTATAATATGATGTGTGTCAGTCTATCCGTAAAGATCTGAACCAGACTTTACTCCTGTCTAAAGTGAAAAGCTGTGTTTTAGGTTGCCTTGCTGTCAGTGTGGAAATAACTTCTCCCTCAACGCTGCTGGAAAACGATACACGGGCGAGGGAAATGAGCAGCTGTCGTGACGTAGCTGTGTTTACCACAGAGAGGGCCAGTGGATCAGCTCCGTGCCTGTCGACACAGGGAAGCGTGGGGAGGCTTTTCAACTGGGGCTTGACACTATTGATCTCACGGATGAAGGCTAAAACCCCTGGTGCCATGGAATGATGATGGGGGGGGGGAGCGGGAAGCAGCATACCAGCGTATCGGGGCCTCCGCGGCCTGTGTGTACTCTGCCCTCGTCACAACAACACGCCAGAGCTGATACGCACAGTGGGAGAGCGAGCACCTGACCAAGCTGCTGAGGAGAACAAATCCCCGAAACCCTCTCTGTGAGGGCTGCACTGTTGTTGGAAATGATGGAGACGTGATATTGTCCCCGGTGTTTATCTCACCTCAGACACCTGACTCTTGGTTCAGGCCGGCCTCTCGTCACTCGCCACATTTCCCACATTATTCTGCCCTAGTTGAGTTGTTTAACCACAGAGGACTGGTCAGCTGGCCTCAGCCTCTCTCTTTTTTTTTACTGAACGGTCGTTTTTTCAGGGGAAAGTGGATGGAGCTCATCCCAGCTCCGGGTCAGGGTCAGCAAGGAGAGATCGTCCAATCTGAAAATAAACTGACGTAGGAGGCAGAGCTGAGATCGTTTTCCACAGAAAGTTTAAGTGATGGATTTGTTTTCGAGAGAATTTTCTTTAATGCTGCTTTGCTGCTGGAAGAATCTGTGGATCAGGGCCCGACCAATTTATCGGTTGGCCGACGTGAGCTTTTAACACACATATCAGCATCAGTATTTATGATAGACAATATGAAAACTTATACTTTACAGAATGTATGAAGCAAAATAGATGTTTTTTAAAGAAAATATATAGGAATTAATAAAATAAAATCTTAATTCAAGTTTGATATATTTGGTTGGATTTGTGTTTTACTTTTATTCTTAGGCTTTTATAAAAATGTTGATTTCAGAAGTTATTCAGTTGAATTTGAGCAAAGGTAGAATTAAAAATAATAATAATTTGAAAATGCATTGCACAGGATTATAGAGGCCTTTCATTAAAAAGTACTTCTCATTCATATATTTCATTCAAATTATTCTGATATGTATTTTCATCACTTCAATGTACATCTTGCAGTGAGAGTAGATGAACCTAACCCTGCTGCAAAGGATTGTTAGTATGTATATATTGTACGTGTGTATCTTTCAGAATTGTACTTATACATCTTTGGTGGTGAACTCTAGCTAACAGGATGTTACGTCCTTGATAGATCATGATTTTAAAGACATGATCATATTATGAGTGTTTTATTTTGTAACTTCCTGTGGTCCATGTCCCTTCATCTGTTTGTCCACCATCAGCGTCCAGTTCTCCAGCCACAGATACACATGTGATATTAGTGTGTACGCAACAACTCATTCTTACAGAGGCTACTACTACTACTACTTTTGTTTCTCACTGTTATATTTGTAGAAACGTCAACTTGTTCAGTCTGAATGCACAAAAGATTAGGATCAAGTATAAACACTGGTGTTCAGGAGGGAGAGGTCAGAAAGTTGGATCAGAATTCACTTGAAATAACTTCACATGTTCACTGTTTGACTGTGTTGGTGGGATGTATGTTTCACTGTGAGGCTGATGGATAAACTGGTTTTACTGATCCACTGGGGCCCTCTAGTGTCCTGTACTGTGCTCTGTGGAAATACATAAAAAACATAAGAATAAAGTGTCAGGATCATATTCAAGAGTTAATCAAGATCCACCTTCCCAAGTTGACAGCTCAAAGGGACACAGCCTGTTTCAAGATCATAGAAATTATAAGGTGGGAGTAAGGTGGTGTGTCTGTGACTGGGGAAACTTTATCAGAAGTTTCGTCTGAAATCTGAATTCAACCTGTTTTATTTTATTTTCTCCTCTGCTTCTCAGCCCGTGAGGAGACAATCTCTAACCCCCCCATCACCCAACACTATATCCTGGGAGGAATACATCAGTTCTGACAATGGAAGGTAGGTTTCTGAACACATGAAGAATCCACTTGTACTTTTTACAGAGAAAACCAGAAGAATAAGAACACAAAAGGTTACTGTAAATTACAGATGCACATGGAGTGATGATTTGATCTGTTTAATGAAAATAAATATAAAACGCTTTTATAGGAAATAGTTCCACTGGGTTGTAACTTGTCATTTTAAACACATGCTGCAGTTTCTCTGATCATGTAACTGTGATATTCTGGTTTGATAAAGTTCATGTTGGTTAGTGTTCAGGGGAAAGATCGTAATTTAGAATTAAGATTAACAACCAATGGAACATTTCAACCAAGAACCACTGCAGCAGGATTAGAAGAATCGGTCACTGAAATTATCCTGAGATGAGTTTGTGACAAGCTGCTGTTTCTGTCTGGTGTCAGAGCTCCTCATCTGGGACGAGAGCTGATCTGCAAAGAGAGCAAGAAGAACTTCAAAGCCACCATCGCCATGAGCCAGGACTTCCCTCTGGGCATCGAATCGTGAGTCGTCTCTTCAACTCTGACACCTCCACAGTTAGTGGAAGACACAAACGTCTCCTGTGAGGTGCAACTGAAGCTGTTCATGTTGTTTATGATATTTTCTTCCTTAATTTATCTATTTTCATTTGTTTTTATTTGTGCAGACAACATTTGTATCAGATAAAGTAGGTTTCGCTTTGGGGAGGGAGCCTGTATGTATGTGTTAATATGTGTATATGTGTGAAATATTATTGATAATATGTTGATTTTGTAATTGACCCCTTTGTAAACGTAATTGTGCATCTCAAGGGGTTTTATCCTCTAATTTAATTTGTAAAAAAAAGTGAAGTGATACTGTAATAATGACCTAAACTAACATATTCATATATATATAAAAAAAAATCTATCTAAAGCTAAATAACCCCAAATCTAACAATGTAGGATTAATAACTGACAAAAGCAGCTTTATATTTGTCTGTATTTCAGTGTCTGTTGATCTATTTTCTGAATCCGTTGTCCGTCTTGTTCTGTCTCAGGTTGTTAAACGTCCTGGAGGTGGTCGCTCCCTTCAAGCACTTTAATAAACTCAGGGAGTTTGTGCAGATGAAGCTCCCCCCTGGTTTTCCTGTTAAACTCGGTAAGTAGATGTGAATAAAAGAGGAGAAATGAACCATCTTCAGGATTATCTGACAGTGTGACTGAGAGATAATGAGATACAGGGTCAGCCAACTGAAGGATGTGGTAACTTACACGGAACGAGATCCCCTGGAGATGTTTAGACTTCACAAAAACAAAGAATAAGATATTTGGTTTGTTTTCTAATTGTGCTCTTGCCTCCCTGCAGACATCCCCGTCTTTCCCACCATCACGGCCACGGTGACGTTCCAGGAGTTTCGCTACGACGAGTTTGAGGCGACCATCTTTACCATTCCCAGCGAGTATAAAGAAGACCCCAGCCGCTTCCCTGACCTTTAACCTCTCCATGCCGGGCAAAGGAAACAATCGTACAACCGAGCAACATTCTGCTACAAGACATTCTTTTATAAAAAATACAAAAAGGAGAAACTGAGGGAAATACAAAAAGCGATAAACCGCTTCTTGACAGTTTATAGATTTCATCGGACGTCCAGACTCTGATTTACAAACCAACGAGCAGAGTTTGATGAAGATGACGGTGCTGACGAAGACGTCATCAGTGAAAGGGCATTGAAGTAGAGATGAGTGAGGGCAGAGAAGTTGAGTTTCCTGGTACCGGGGATGTAAGTAGCAGACGTGAGAAGACGAGCGGCTCAGCCTGTATGTGATGTTTATAAAGCGACTGTGTTTAACTGACCTGTAGTGAAGCACTGATGTTACTGTGTGACACGTCGAGGAGGAGTTTCACTAAAAACCTGTTTTTTAACTTCTTTTCCTACTGAAGTAAAAATAGAAAAAACTCTCAAGGTGCAAAGTCATTTTAACTTTGTGATATTCGATGTAAAGGTCAACGACGTTAAACTGTACAGAGTCTAATCCAGATGTTTCAGACAGATGTGGAGGGGAATGGAATCATCCTCTTTTCATTTTTTAACATCATCAAATGTTAAAGTTTTCCCAAAGATAAACACTAAACATTTAGGATTCACAAAACTGAAAGTCTGATCCAGTCTATCTTTTACTTTTGTAGGTTAAAGAACTTTTAAAAAATCGTCTTTTTCCACAGTTCCACTTTAACCCTGCACATTGTAAAGTTGTGAGTGTGTGTGTAAAGATGATTTTCATAGGCATGGAATACTACCACTGAGCTCCTGGGCACTATTTAGATCCACTACAGCGACTGCGTTCAGTTGAGTTCACTTTGTGTCACTCAACGCTGCGTTGGTTGTCATGGCGACGTTAGACAATGCTGCAGAACTTGTTTTTTAATGGTACCACAGATGTTTTGTTTTCTCTGTCTGAGCAGCGGCGAGCGAAAGTTTGAATGTCGGGTGTTTTGTTTCTGACTTCACCTTTTTGTAAACTATGTAACAAAGTGTACAACAGACAGACATTGTACAGATGCTAGATGTTAGGGGAATGAATGACAAAAACATTCACCACATTTTTACACTTTAACCAGAACCAGGATTTTTCCTCCTGCACAATAAGTAAATACACGTTTTATTGCTTTTGTCTTTTTATGTTTTCTCATTACTCGTGCTGTCTAAGACCAGAGGGAGAGTTGTGGAATTTTATTTTATGCAGCGTCTCACAGGTCCATTTACTTGGTTTGTAAACATGGTGGCAGTTGTTATTTTTGTACATATGTGTTGTTTTAAAGAAAAAAAATGAAATCTTTCATTTCTCCTGTCATTTTTTTCCCCCGATAAATTGTAAGAGCCTTCTTCAGATGTGTTGATCCAAAAATCACCTCCACCGCGTGTAAAGCACAAAGCACCGAGGTTCTTAGAGAAGTGAGAGTGTGTTAAAGGCTGTGAGGCGTTCACTGGAGGCTGGGGGAAACCGCCATGAGGTCTGTACCGGTGCTGCTGTGGTTCATGAACTCTTAGTGAAGCAAACAGATGTTGGAGGATGTACTTCTTGTTCTCTGGTTGTTCTGCATCAACATTGAAAGAGCAACATGCTTATTTATATCCATATTCAGTGCAGCCAAAACTGTTGTAAAGGTCTGCAACACTATTTTCATACAAAATGTACTAAAATAAAAATTCCACATATCTAACTGAATTTGGACTCCATGTTTTTTCACTCATAATTAAGGAGAGGTTGTAGTTTTACAATTGGGTAAATGTGTTTTAGTGTAATTAGAAGATTGAACTGATAGTTTAATGTGAAGCTACAACCAAGAGATAAAGTTTTATTACATTTGCTTAGTTAAGTTAAAGTTCTATTGCAGCATTCAGTTTTGCAGCGGACTGACACTTTATGGAACAACACTAACATTATTGTCATATACATGTATATCGGTTAATAATATTTACTTAAACTATCATTTTCTTATTGAAATTATAATGATCAATATATAAAGCTATCGTTTTATCAGGGTCCAGTTAAAAAGCTGATGGAATAACTTATCTGATCCAAAATGCATAGACTAGAATAAGGAAAAAACTTCATTACCAATTTGTATGGCGCTCTAGTTCTGCATTTCAAACAAGGGAATTTAATTGTAATTCTAGTTTGTGTCATTGCTAATCTCATGATTGCGATTTGTACATTTCATATTGATGAAATTATTATAGATTTTGCTTATTCATACGTTTGACCAATGAAATCAACCGTTTTCTTTGCATGTGCGGAAAATATTCAAAGACGAAGCAGCAGCAGAGGAATCACAACCCTGTGGACAGTCGGATCAGATTTTATTTGTTTCCTTTGGAAAACCTATTGCAGACAAAGTATTTCATTGCAACATATTCAGTCTACAGTGTACAATTACAAAGCGCTGTAAATAGGAGGGTCAGCTGAACAACCACTGGGTGCATAACAGGTGAAGCAAAAATGGTTCCGCAACCAAAGAGGAAAATAAGAGAAACAGGAAGCCGGTGCTGCGTCACTAACAGTCTGAGGGAAAGATTCAGTCCTGACCAGTAAAATATTTACAAATGCAGCCGATCAGAGTTGAACGCTGCGTATTCTACCGTCAGGAAAACAACATCTGAACTCAGAGCAAAAATAAACAGGATCTTAAAAAAGTACATGAAGACAATTTAAAAACAGGTTCTCGTGTTATTCATATTTTAGTCCTGGTTTTCTCACGTCTTTACAAAACTGAATGGACTGTTTTCCTCTACACACCCCTCCCTCCCCCAAGGCGTCTACAGCTAAGACAACAAATCTTTTTTAACCTTGTGAACAGGCACAGACATGTTGTGGCCGATATTAAAAATATAAAAAGGACAGTGGGGAGAGAACGTTGCCATGATCATTCCCAGTTGTTTAATCACTCATCTCCATGTCTTCCTGATGGTGATCATCTCCGTTCTGTTTGGACTTCTTGGGAATCGGACCCTCGGAACGCTCCATCTCCTCTTGACCTTTGGGAGATGAGGCCGAGTCGGAGTCGCTCTTCCTCTCGTCATCATCCTCCTCCACTTCCTTTCCACTGTCGTAACCTTGCTCCTCCTCGTCATAATCGCGGGTCACCTGTGACGCACAATTGAAGAGTGTTCTAAACCAATGAAGGGAATTTGGAATCTTAATGATGCTTTAAAGTTCCTAAAGTACATGTCAACAACAAACAGAACATAGTCGTATTTACCTTGACGTCTCCCTTCTCGCTGTCTGACTTGCGTTCTCGGTCTCGCTCTCGTTCCCGTTCCTTGTCTTTGCTCTTCTTCTTTTTACTGGTGGAACGTTCCCTTTCGTCTCTAATGCGGTCCCTGTCCTCCTTCCTGTCTCGGTCCCGCTCCTTCTCTCGCTCCTTGTCCTTCTTCTTCTCCTTCTTGTGACTGCAAACATGATCAATCCATAATAGTTATCTTTAGCTTTTTACTTGAATGTAAATGAATGAAGCATTGCACATGACTCCACTCACCGTCTGGGGGATGGAGACCGGGACACCTTCCTCTTGGGGGAGCGAGACGCACTGCGGCTTCGCCTACGTCTCCTGAAAGCCAATCAAAGAAAATAGAAGTCAAGGAACACAATTAAAACCAAATACTACTTTGTGTTATTCTTAGGGTTTCATTTGGCATGTCCACATTTAATTAAATGATTGGTTCTCAAACTATTCACTTCTACAGTTAAGTCAAACTGCTTCAACAACTCACCGACTGATGCTTCGAGATCTCCTGGCGCTGCTGTAGCTCTTAGGAGGCGTTTTGGACCTTTTCTTAGACTTCTCCTCCTTTCTCCTGTCCCTGTTCAAGACACGGGTGAAGTCAGAAAACACTACATAACAGATACTGCTTTGACAGCAAGTGGCAGATTTAAGATAATATTATTATAAGTAATTAGTTGTAAACTTGTACGTATTAAGCATGGTTTGTGGTCCTCTAGTAAAACTATTTGAGGCCAAATGCACAGCGAAACAGAGGTAAAGTACCAGATGAGAGAAACAATAACTATTCAGGGCCCAATGTTAAATATCCACCACATGCTTTGCATCATTGACTGTTAGCTGAAATTTTCCATATCAGAGATGCGGACCTGGACCTGCTGCGGCGGTTCCTCTCCCGGGAGTGGGACCTCCTCCTTCGTGGGCTCTTGGTCCTCCTCCTGCTACGGGAATGGGACCTTCGTCGAGACCTGCTCTTCGAACGTCTGCCAAAATAAAGATAAGATCATTTTTAGAAGGGTACTAACACACATGTATTCCATGTTTTGAATGGACACACAGCTCAGAACTCATGTGAATAATCTAGTAGTAGGCAGCCGTACCTGTGTCTTGAGCGAGATCTGGTCCTCCTGCGACGAGAGCGGGAACGGGAGCGGGAATGTTTACGCTTGTCATCTTTCTTATCTGCAAAGCAACAACAATTAAATATCAACCATGTAGTGGAGACTAATTGCTTTGACAAAAGAACAACGTAAATTCACTTGTAATTATAATTCAGAGTCAACTATTTTTTAGAGACTTAAGTTGGTTGTCAGCAGATACAAGAAACACACAACTCACTTCCAGGTTCAATGGCTGCAGAGATGAGAGACTGAGCTTCTCGGACTCTCTTCATGGCCTCTTCAATCTCCTTGTTGGAGGCGTCATTCTTCATCCCGGAGTTCAAGTTCAGTCCGGCTGCTAGTGAATTCAATCTGCAAAGAGCAATGGATGATTTAGATTTTTCTTCAATAAATATTTGAAATTACATACTCTAGATGAGACTGTGGGATCTTACTTGGGATCCATGGACTGCATGAGCTTCAGAAAATCTGCAGAAAGAGCCTGAAAGAGACGCACGAGATGTTAAAACATCAGACTGTTTGTTTGAATATACTGTGACTAGGAAAGTGGCTCATTGGGAGCTCACCTGGGGGTTCATGTTTGCTCCCTGCATTCCCATGGCAGCCATTTGCTCCATGTTGGGACCTCCCAGACCTCCAAATGGTGTCCCGCCCATCTGAAATATCAAACCATTGAAATTGAAGGCAAAGCTGGATGAACAGCATCCAACACAGCACAGGTCATGTTTTGTTTGTAGGGAAATTTATCAACATATTAAGCTACAATGGAAAACAGCACAGTGCTCATCTTCTGCACTCTGTGCTACAAGATACACGTCATTTAACACCATACAACTTTCCTTAGATAGTCACTGCTCATTTACAACTTTGATGCATAATTTAGTCATGTTGCTGATTTCACCGGTCATTGGTATGTGAGGCTGCCCGGAAGGTACAAAACAATCTAAATCTAATAATAGTAAACAGTTATGACATTTATTTAGCTTACAAGTAGAAGCCTATATGAGGAGCACAAGTCTGATGTGAGAACTCACTGATGCCAGAGGATTGGGTGTTGGGAGAAGGCCTCCACCAGGCATCATTCCTGCCACGGCATTGGCTGGAGCCAGCAGCGACATAGCTTTAGATTCATCAGGAATGACTCCTGGAGAAAAACAACAGCATTTCAGTATATACTCAGAGCATATGATCAATAACAGTCAAGACTTGCAGACAAGCCTCCTTAGTCTAACTGCACTTTTGTGAAAAATAAAAAATTAATAATAATACCACTTTGTCTCGTCTGTAAATCTTGATCCTTGACTTTTTTTGTGTCAAAGTATGATTGTAGGATTAGCAGCTAGGAGTCTAAAAGTCACAATACACACTGTGGTCAACACTGCCAAGATTTTATCACCTGTACTTGATTTTTAAGTCATGAACCAAACGTAAGCAAGCACAGCCAGTTGTCCCGTGGGATGTGCTCTCAACTTTCATTAGATGTTTTATGAACAAGCGACTCGCGCCGGCTGCTTCGCTATAAAGTACACAAGAACATTGAGATACAGAAAACAAAGTTCATGATTCGGGTGTAGACACAAGGGTACATTTCAACATCACTTACCAATACAAAAAAAATACACAGAAAAGGTTCAGTCATTTTACCTTTTCTGGGATTTGAGTGTGTTTACTTTGTACAATACCACCAGAATAACAAAGACAAAAAGGCTGATTTGCAACATGACAAAATACTCATACTACTAAGCTTCAGAACTGGTGTTCGCCAACAGTATGTCACAGTATAAATACACAATGTCCAAGATAACCTGCACTAAACAGTTATGGGCTTGTGCCTGCAAACATCATGGAAAATGTGCCCAAAGCTGAAGAAAAACCAAACAGCAAAATCTTAAAAGGAGATGATCCTCCATGGTTGTGCAATCTGAAAACGGGCTATTTGTAAACTGACATTTTTACATGGTTTTTAAAAAAATGAGGGGAGAGAGGGGGGGGAGAGAGACACGCTCACACACACTCGCACACACACACACAACAGAAAGGACACTTGAGAACAGGATAAGGCTGCAGAAGACAAAACTGTTGGTGGCATTTTCAGCAGGGCCTGGTTTATAGGGGGCTGGCTGAACCAGGAAAAAGAACTGTAAAACACAACAACAAAAGAAACACCACTGTTAAACGTGAGATTCACTCAACTCTGTCAGAGTCATGTGTGGAGAGGGTCAATTGAAAAAATATGCATTTTTACTGCAACATAAAGCAGAGGCTGATAACACTACTTTTTAGCTTGTATGATAGTGGAAATTTGGGAACACAAATGCAGAGTCTAAAATACAATGTTGCTTTTGCACATTAAGAAAGTAAAAGCCAAAGGCAGCTTGTGCGCTTATAATTAATAACCAAATTATATGCTTATTTACTTCCACAAAATCGACTGTGTGATCACACTTTGGAAATCCAGTCTTGCATGCAGAGCTGATTAGATAATTTATCTTGCATGCTTTGTGGTGTAGGGAGGTCCCGAACATTTCCCCTTTATTGCCAATCAGAGCAAGTTAATAGAAATCTGCCAATACCAAGCCCTGATCCAGTATTTATATTTTTTCTTTTGTCATGTATTTGTACTGTACAGTCAGGGGAGTTCTGAGCAGCTCTGCATTAAGAAAAAAAAATAACTCATAGGTTTTCTAGCCTGCTTGGCTGATTGCACCCCCCCTCAGGACAGTGTGGGCCTGTAAGAATGATTGACATCTCCCTCGCCTGCTTAGTTTTCTTGCACCTATTTGAGCCGGAGACCTGGAGTTTGATGACATCAGCAAACTCCTCCAAGAGCCCGGTCCAACTTGAACCCAAAAATTGCTCTAGTCAGCCAGTTACTGAACATACCTGTGCGTCAGTGCAGAGTTCTTGATGCTTTCCTATTATGTGGCATGAAATGTCAGTCAGTGCTGTGTGATGGAAAACTGTGACTGAACTAGAGGTGAAGTGAGTGTTAGTGTGGATCCAACACATTGGAAAAAGGTTTAAAAATATAAACACAGGATAAGAAATGGTTCAAGGTTGACAGTAGATCTATTTTTTTTTAATGCCTTGATTCAGATCTGCTCGGGGCATCCCTAGGTCCCTGCATGCCTACTTGTCAACATTTAATTTGAGTAAAAATTGAAATACTTGAACGTGAGGAATTGAGATTGCCCTGCACCCTGTCCCCAACCCCCTTAATTGACTTAAGAGTCATGGGCCTATTCTTATTTTCAAAGAAAAGATGCCTTGAACAGAGAGAGAAAAATAAAGAGTTAATATTTTACTGCAGAACAAGAGAGAGAAGGCAGCTTGCGAGCCTGGTGCCATTATTTTTTTCTAATCTCCTGATGGCAGCAGTGGACCACTTTCAGCCAGCAGGGAAGGGGCTCACTGCAAATGACTTGTCCACTATGAAAACCACAACACAAATAACAGAGAGAGAAGTTTACAGCTAGATTGTAAGACATGGACACAAATGCACAAGTCCCTTTTTATATACCTAGAAATGCTAAGCAGTGAAAAGCTTAGCTTAATTTGACTGGTCAGGAAAAACTCACAATGGCTCAGATTGCAATGCTGTTTAACACACCTACACATTGTGATGTAACGTTCAGAGATAGCCAAGTGAGTGACAGGAGAACAAAACAGGGACCCACCTTCAGCGAAGGGGACCACGATCAAGGCTCGGTCCACGAAGACGGTGTTCGTCAGGTGTTGAGAGACTCCCACCGATTCAGACTCAAGGAACTTTACAAAACAGACACGTGAAGTCACAGGCAAGGGAGAGTCACTGGAAAAAAATACAGATATGTTGTGCAAAGAATAGAAACAAGGAGACCCATCAAGCCATGTTTACACTGAGTCTGTGTCCCCAGAGACAACTGAGCTAATGATGGATTATGAGAGAAAAACACATACTGAGGTAATACCAGGTTCAAACAATATCTTTAGTGTGTTCAATCATTTCCACATTGTTGAGAATTAAGAAATACTGCCAATCACTCATGTTTAGACCTTCTTCTCATTAGATGGTTGTGATGTCTTCATCTTGCCTGAAAAGCAGGACATTTCCTACCTGCACAGTAGCCAGATGTAATTCAATAGAAGAGAATACAAAGCAGAGGACAATTATTTCCTAGTCAAATAAAAAAAATACTTCAATCCAGGCATCCTAGAGGGATCTGGGTCTTCTAAGGGAGGCACTGATCAGGAGATTTGCATTTATTCCTCATATTTTTGTCTATTTCGGTTATTGAGCATATCCTACCTCAGCTCTTTTCTACCACATAGACGTTACACATATTTAACAAAAGTTGATAAATCTCAGTTACAGTTATTCATTAAAATATCAATAGGGAAGGTTACCAATTTGTCATAATGTAGAAGGTATTATGCTTGGTATTTTTCTATCAACTCATCAATCAAACTCAATAATCAGACTTTTGTGTGTTTTTCTTGTAATGGTTGCAATGATTGTATTATTGATTTCACATCTGATAATTGATTATTTGGAAGCCACGTCATTTCTTGATGAATTTCCATCCCCTCCCTCTTTGTATTAATAGTAAACTGTACATGTATTAGGTTTATAGCGTGTCCCATTGGACATTAAACCATTTTCAATAAATTCACACCGTCACTGGTCAAATTATGTTTTTTCCAGACGATGAATCGACAACATAATATTTCTATTTGATGATAGTCTTGATCAGATCAATTATCGATTACTCAACTGGAAATAAACTATACTGCGTATTTACAACATGATCATATCCTTGATTATAAATTATCGTTGTTAAATAATATGTCAAACGTTTTCTGGTTGCAGCTTTTCAAAATAAAATGTAACTTTACTATCAAAATATAGACATAAGTCGTTACCCTGTAGATTATGATGAGGATTTACAAGCGTTATATTAAAACACATGGGAATTAACCAGGACTGGTCGGAGGATTAATCCCTAATCGGGGCTTTTTAGGCCGTAATGATGGTTTGTTCTGCGGGGAGCCTCTCACCGAAGGCGCGGGCAAACATTAGCATTAGCACTAGCTAGCCGTGCACCGGGGCCTGCTCGACGCTACAGGCCCGAGGGGGAGCCAGACCTCGGCGAGGCAAAGACAGACGCTTGACCCGGGTGTAATGGGGGATACTCACTCGGGTGGAAACAGTTTGAGCTCCTCTATGTTCCCGAGGAAGCCGAACAGAGTCCTCATCTGCTCGGACGTCGTGCTCGGGGAGACATTAGTCACCTGAATGACGTGCGTGCTGGAGTTCATTTTTCTCGACTGGTTAGCAAGCTGGCTAGCTCGAGGCTAGCTACGCGCCTGGGTTTAAAGCCAAAAGAGACGAGCTGCGAAAACGTTCAGGAAGAAAACCACATTAGTCAAACAGAGGAACCAGCATCTCTCCAGGAGGTAGACGGTGGTTGTTGTTAGGGACAAACAATGAGAGCGCGAGCAGCCAGAGAACAGACCGCCACCGACACTGTCGAGGGGCAGAGGGGTGCGTTCAAGGCATGCGCGTACTTATCAATCTTTCCACAGTAAACACAATTGGATCCATTACATTGAGGCAGCAATAAAATGGTAATAACAATGTTTTAATGGTGAAAGAAATAAAAGGTGCACTTATTTCTCACAACCCCTCAGTTTACATACTTTGACCAACAGCTGCAAACCCAATGGTTCTTAATCTACTGTCATGGCTACATTCAAATCTCCTCTTAAACCCCCTAGTTCCAAGGCCTCTTTCTTTTTGATTTCCTTTTCTTTTAAATTTCATTTTAACATGTTCTTATGTTAAAATCTCTTCTCTTATGTGAATTACATTTTAACAGGTTTTTATTTGTATCTATATCGTATGTAAAGCCCCTTTGAGCTGCATTTCTTGTTTGGAAGGTGCTAAACAAATAACAGGGGTCAAAGTGTCAAAGGTCACACCTCTACATATAAACGTTACTTTACTGTGATGTAGTGCATATCTTCTCATGAACACATTTTGTAGATCATTTTATGGCATTTTAAATTCAGGAAACAGGTGTAGGACAGAAAAGCTGAAGTTTATTTGGAGCATTGTGAGACAAAAAAAACGGTCACCAACAAAGAAGGGGAGGAAAAATGACACGAGAGGCAACAGACACCATTATACATTTATTTTACGGCACTTTTACACTTGGAAACACATTCCAATACATGAGAAGGAGACAACTCGTGCCCATGTACTGTCACTCAATCTCACAAACGAGGAAACAAGAGTCCAACAGAGGGTGGACAGGCTTCAGCACCACAGTATATACGACTCCATGAGTGCCGCCAGTGTTGAGTGACATGAGACAACCGGTCGTCCATGAGGTGGAGGCAGATGGATTTGACAAGAGTTAAGTGGCGTTCTATCACACAAGTCGGAGGTTGGAAAATCCCGTCATGAGAGTTGTCTGAAACGTAGCATTATCAATCAATCAATTAGATTTTATTTGTATAGCCCATTTTCACAAATTTTCTCATAGGGCTTTAACATGGTGTGGCATCCTCTGCCCTTAACCCTCAACAGGAGTAAGGAAAAACTACTAAAAAAACCTTTTAACAGGGTAAAAGGAAAGTAGAAAACCTCAGAGAGAGACACATGCGAGTGATCCCTCTCCCAGGACAGACAGAAGTGCAATAGATGTCAAGTGTAGAGGAGAACATCATCAAGATACAGGTTTTATCAGCATTGATAAGGGTAAAAGCATTACTGAAGCACAATGAATTGATGGATTATTGTCAGTAATGTTCAACTATCTGAGGAGAAATACTATCTATCAAGCAGTCCTGCTGCAAACATAGTCTATGGTCAGCAGCCGGCAAGATCATGATCCACCATTAAGATCGGATGCCACTATCGTCCACAGACATTGTGTTATTTATGACCTACACAGCAGCCAGCCTCCCGTTGGCTTCACTTTTGGGAGCAGCCATGTCGTCCATCTTAATATGCAGTCTCTGGGGTGGAGGTGGCCTTTAAAAACACCAGGTGCCGTCTTTTCCCGACAGTCCACGAAGGCATCGGGACGGACCACGTTTGACGCAGAGTGGGTGTGGTTACGGCAGCGTCACAGGATTATGCTGCTAGGCTGTTAGCTGCAGCTCTGAGCCTCCGAGTCCCCCCGCGGGTTTTCCTCTTTATATCACACGTGTGCACGAACGCTCTGGTTTCTCCAGGTCGACGGAGGTTCGCACGGGTCGGTTTATTCTTTCAAACAGTCGAACTCGGCTCGGTTCGGTGCAAACTCAGCGGTCGGAGGGAAACTCGAGGAGCCGCATCTGGGCGCAAAGTCTGACGCTCGCTAGCATCCTCGCAGCCAGAGGTGTCAACAGGTCGCCGCCGCAGCAGCAGCTCTGTCCCTGCGGAGGGTTTCATCTTCTGCGGGGTTTCTGTTCATGCAAAGTGGGCCGTTAAGTGCACGTGTGACGATATTAAAGTCCAGGATGAAGAAAGTCTAATCCCGGGATTACCAGAGAGGATGTGACTGCACGGATCTGCAGCAGGAGGTAGGCGAGTCCCACACTTTCTCTGCAAAGGTGAGTTATACCATTTATTTAACTGTGCATGGTAGGGATGAGATGTGTGTCTGTGCAGCAGCCAAGTCAGAGAGCGACAAATAAACAGCCCAACAGTATCATGAGGGATCTTGAGTTGAACTGCGTGGGAAATATATATTGTGCAATTTACAGGGTTCTTACGGTCATGGAAAACCTGAAAAAGTCATGGAATTTTAAAATGTGTTTTTCCAGGCATGGAAAAAAATCCCAAAAGTTTGGGAAAGTTAATGGAAATTTGTTATATTCATATTTTCATGTCGTTCATTTATGCTGAGTTGTAAATAATTCATATGCTTTTAAAGAAATACGCTCAAAATATAAGCAGGCATACTTGGGTTTGTGTCATTTAAGATATACTGTATGCCTGGGAATTCTCATTATTAGTTTAAATACTACATTTTTGTCACTTTTTCGCGTATACACCTAGATTTCACAAAAAGTTCGGTCATGGAAATTGGGTTTAAAGTTATTGAAAAGTCATGGAAAAGTCTTGGAAATCCATTGGTCAAAATGCGTATGAACCCTGAATTTATCAGATCTGGATCCAAAAGTTAGTTTATAATATCACCAGGACCTCCAGAAAGTTAGGTTTTTGAGTTGTGTCTTAACTAAGGTGGCATAACATCACTTTCCAGTGTTGTTGTACTAATAATACATGTCAGTGGAATAGTATTAATAATTTATGGTTTCAACTCCATTCTGTCCATTCTCTTACAGGAAAATGCTGACGAGTCATAAAAAGTGACCATGACCCGGACGGACACAACATGGTGAACGTGTTCCCGTTTACTCCCCCGTTCTCATGAGACCAGCAGGAAGATATGGGCGTCCTCAGACTGGTGCTCAGAATCATGGGTAGGATCAGCACGTTCAGGTCCTATCAGTTCGTGCTTCTCCTGGCGGCCGCTCTCGCCGTCGTAGCTTTCTACTACTTTGGCTCTGAGAGGCAGAACTTCTCCAGCACCACAAAGAGGATCAAGCAGAGCCAGGCCAGCCACAACACCAACCGAAACGATGCAGACCTGACCGTGGACACCAGGCTCTCGCATACCGGGGGTTCTGAGGAGCAGGGAGATGCAGGTGGAGAGGTTGAGGATTTCAGGTCGAAGACGGGGCCCAGTGAGGCGGCTGACCAACGCTACCACGCACTCATGATGTTCACCAAGGTGGACAAGAGCCGGAGCCTGCAGGACAAGTTCCGGGTGGCCATGTTGTCTATGGTGGAGCACGGAGACTTTCTGGAGGGAGAGGTGTTGGTGCTTCATTTCGTGAGCGACCAGGCCAGCAAAGAACTGGGAGAGAGGATGCTGCAAGAGTTTCTCCTCGACGCAACGTTTAAGTACGAGGTAAGCAATTTAAAGACGTATTGGCATTGTGCCGTTTGTCAATCACCTTCTGATATCAAGGCATAAAAAGTCTGTAAAGCTGCTCTGAGTATTTATTTTAAACATTCAAAAACTAGAATGGTCCACAGTAGAGTCCTTCATTTTCTTACATTTCAAAGATCAAACAGTAACAGTTTAGTTTTGCAACAAAAAAATCTATTGCCAATTGATTATCCACCATTACAATAAGTTTTTTATGGCAGACTTTAACTTTAAAGCCCTAAAACTACATTTATAAAAGCCTCCTTGGTTATGTTTGCGTTGGCCTTAGATGCAGTTTGAAGTTCAAACACATGGGGGCAGTGTTGGCCTGCCAAACCAGTCCCCCAGCAGCGGGGGTATCCCTCCCCAACTGTTCTCTTCCTGCCAAAGCAGAGGATTATGTTCCCTCTCTGTTGGTCTTTCTCTGACATGCAATATCCTGCCTCCTCCTTTGTATTCTGCACAGAGAACATGATCACAAAGTTGCTTACAAATGACACATCCCCTCCTAAACCCTCTTCAGCAGCAGCAGCAGCATCTGGTGTGGATGTAACAGCTCTCTATTAGCTCACACTGATCCCAGGCCTGCTCTGCATTTGGTCCGAGATTTGTTCAGCTTGACATCTCTTGGCAGCCTGGAGCCCGTGGGTTAGATGCTCACTCTTCATTTCACTCTCTACACTCAGAGTCTCTTTTCAGAGTCTTGTAGGGTAAAAGACCAGACTGTGTAATGATGTGAGGTCTGCAGCACTCATTAGAACTGGGTCTGTTTTGTTACCAGGGTGTGAGACAGCACCAGATAAGGTGTCTTTCTTCTGGCTGCAGCTCAGACTGGCACGCAGAGATGAATCCTCCACCCCTTCCTCTAATGCACCACTCGGCCAACATTAATAATCACAGATTGCTCAATAACGACTGAAGTTGGCCAAGAGACACAACACATCGGTGGGACAGCGATAGCAAAAAGTAGTGGCAGTACTAACAAGAAAAAAAGTCTTAAGAGTATTTTTTTTCAAAGGATCACACATATACAAATATTTAGGCTTTAAGAAACAAATGTTTTGGTAATATTTATTTAAATTGTCAGCAGAAACATGTCGGAGGCATAACTAAGAAGTGGAGCTAAGAAAAAGTGGAGATATGCTGTCAATATTATGATTTATTGTAGTTTATAAGAGATAAGTCCATGTGGTCAGACCAACCTATAAGGCGAGGCGCTGTTAGTCATTAGTGGTGTGTGCTGGCTGTTGCAATACTGGATATATGAGACTGAATATTGATAAAATCTCATGATATGCTGTCCAACATCTTTATTTACATTTTGGTCAAGACCGACATTGGGTGATACTGCCCTTTTTGAGGCCTCCAGTTTCACATTTTGTCCAGGGCCCCTTTGGTTTTTTGAAAGCAGCTGTACATGGAGATGTCGAGAGCCCCACTGAGAGCTTGAGGACACTGCACACCCACCTACATCTGTGACATGCACCCATTGGCCACTCGCTTTCATTCGCACTGTATCAAAACTCAATTAATGTTTACTGGTTGATCGTCTATTTTACACTAAATGGGATCATATTTACTAAATATTGTAGAAGAGTACTGTGTGAATTAGACTCACAATCTTGTTTGTGTCTTTATTGAACACACACACAACATTCAGTGCCGTTACATAAAGTAAGTAAACAAAGTATTGTTTTTTTAAATTGGTCTCTTCATATCATTCCAGTCCACTGCTTTCCAACATGGATTAAGATAATGACTCATGAAAGAATTGTCTGCCACCACCAACACTTGTCTCTCATAATGTGCACTCGAACACTCACTCCTCCTGACAAAGTTACAGCTGGAGAGCCGACTGCCAGAGGGCTGACGCAGGCAGTGTATCCGAGCATGTTGACATCTCCAGTCTCATTCTCTTTAATTATTTATCTTAAAGGAGCAAAGTGGTAAGACAGTGGTTACGCAAGAAATTTAACCGCCATGTCTTCCCGACAACTCCATGACCCACTTGACAGTCGACAAAAGGTCTGTGGAGTCACTGCCCCGGGGCTGTGCTCATTACTGCTGACCAGCTTTCTCACCACATACTGCTCTGGTGCTAATCACTGGAGATAGATTAGGCAGAGTGTTGTGTCACGATTCCTAGTTGAAAATCCTGCTCCTTTAATCAGGAGTAACTGAATGTCATGAAACTTAATCAAAGTAAATCAGACTCAGAGTTCCTGAAGTGGGTCCGTAATACTTCACATTTGATCAGACGATGTGCACAGACCTGAATATAATTTACCCAATAAAATATGAATAAAACATTTCAGAGCCACAGGTCTGAACCAACTCTGCGTCAACAGCTGTTGCGTTGACATTGTGAAAATGCTTTGTACAGGTAGAAACCTGTAGAGACTTTGAATGATCAAACAATGTGGAATTTGTCAAGTTCGTGTGAAGACTGAAAGCGTTACAAACCAAAAGCTTATCAAGAAGTGCTACCAATGTTATTGTTCAAGCGCCCCATGGGTGGGACGGTGCATTTTAAAGGCCAAGAAGAAAAGGGTCATTATCTTCACCTCTATATGAAGATCTCCTGATATCAAGGAGTCTGGTTTGTACCAATAATCAATCTCCACTTTGTGAACTTCTTTCTTTTTCTTCCAAATTTTTTCTATTAAAAGATGCTCACATTATTTTTGAAAATCTGCCCCCGCAAAAGACCGTTACTGTTTCTGACAGAGAAAGAAATGTCTTATGAAAACAATAATGTTGTTTTAAGGCCAACTGCATATCCAGCTTTCGCATGTAATACGTCTCATTCTGTATTAAAGTTTATACAGTCTTAAAGGTCTTTGTTTCTCCCTCTCATGCTGTCTTCAGTAGAGATTATAGGCTGCAGGTTCTACCACCAAAGTCAAAAAAGGAAATTTTGCTTGTTGCTGGCAAGCAGCTCAACGTGCCAGCGACTGCCAAACAAGTCCAGTCTCTCTGTCGGCCAGCTAGTTTAGTCTGTATGCCAAAAACAATACTTTGCCACATAGACTGGATACCAGTGGTATCAGAAGTAAAGGTTATAAAAACAAAAGTATTTATTTGATAACTTAATAAAAATGCTGATTTGCTATTTGCCAGTCGTCATCATGTTGTAAAAGTCTGTGATCTGAGAAATCTGGGTCGGAAAAGTGAAGTGGGCCTATTGAATTTCAGGGCTTTCATACTCTCTAATCTGTAAGTGAAACAACGTTCTTCTAACATAATAATGTTTCAACAAGCATCATTACCCTATTCATGTTTAATTATTATTTATGAGGTCCTTTGAACTACCTTCTTCTAACCATGACAAGCATTTCATGTGCCTTTGCATCGCGTAACCAGGTGCAGTCCAGGACATGACTGATATCCACATATGGCCCAGGGCTTACCTTAATCTGTAAGGGATCATTAAATGATAATTTCCCCAGGAGGCACTTGGGTCTGATTATATAATACAACATCCATACTGTCTATGTTTTATATGAAGCCGCTAACGTACACACTTACTGATGTCAGGCTTAACACAGAAAAGTCTTGATCGTCCTCCAGGAAATACTGCCTCGAATCAGCATATTTAGTTTTTGTCCTGCAGGACAGCTTGACTGATTATCAGCCCTTACTGTATTTAAAAAAGATCCTCTTTCATTTATCTGGTTAGATATCTCCTGTACGTGGTCAGAGCAGAAACTGCTGCCTCGCAGCTGTGGAAGGATTAAAGGCTCTCAGGAGCGGCAGGAAACTTCCACACAAGACCACGGAATAACAAAAAATTGGGTTGCAGTTTAATATTAGACCTTGAAAATGACAAAAAAAGACTAGTACTTTTGGTTTTATTCTTCCTAATAATACACTGGGGAGTTTTTGTGTGAGGTTTTAGGAGGTCAGACGTTTTCTGTACTGGGGCTTTCAGTTATGAGCAATTTCTCTTTCCATTTTGTCAATACATCACTAAATCCCCAGCTCATTAAGCATTGAAATCGACATTAGCATCGATCAACTTCCTCAACACGATGGAGCTAATTTTCTCATAGCTATAAAAGTCAGGAGCGCAGACTTCTCCACTCAATTCTGTGAAGGTTTCTCATCAAACTATTAGATTTAATGTCGTCTCCAAGTGACTCACTCCAACAGAAATCTGCATTAGCAAAGACAAAGATGACATTTAATCTTTGTCTAACTTCTCTTCAGAGCTTAGTTGCAGTCGTCAGCAGTGAACTGGAGGCGAGCGTCAGGTTGCTTTGAGTCACTTTGGTACTTTTGCAAACTTCAGAACCAAACGTTCTTTCTCTTTCTGTACAACTCACCATTTCCTGCTCTCCTCTGGTTTCTGTTGTATAAAACTAGAAAAGGACAAAATGGGCCTATTCAGTTTCAGTTATTTCATATAAAAATATTCTAGTTGGCCCCAACTTGTAAACTTGGATGATGAAAATTCCACTTCAGTGGTTGTTTAATTTGTATCAATTGTGATTCATTACTTTGTATTGTAGTGGTCGTTGCGATTGGGATAAGTGTGAGACAATAATTAAGTTGTGGACCACATGTTCTGCAAAGTCCAGATGAGTTTTGATGAGTACTTATGCTTAAAAAGATGATTACACACAACAAGGTCTTAATTCAGCTTGATGTGATAGCCCAGCACGTTCTTATCCAAATTGTAACACAATCTTTAAACCAGAAGAACACAAATGAAGCCACTGACCAAATTCTCAGACTGTGATGGTCTAATAAAGCAATATCTTATCTAGCATCTTAAATACCTCCCCAGCTCCTCTACAGTGTGGTGATTGTTGCACTGACCTGATCTCACTGCTGATCTCTCCTGCAGGTGTTGTTTCACGACGTGGTGGCCCTCACACAGAAGCTCTTCCCTATCGTGGAGGCCATGCAGAAGCACTTCAGTGCCGGCTCCGGAGCTTACTACAGCGATGCCATCTTCTTCCTGTCTGTGGCCATGCATCAAATCATGCCTGACAGTAAGAAAAGCACTTTTCTTTGTAGCAGTGATTCAACTACTTGTGCAGATTACTTTAGAATAGCTTGGTGGTGTGAGTATCAGATGAAATCATTTTAAAACAATCTAAAGGTAAATGTTACAGATAACTTTCTATAATTTTTATGATTAAAGGGTAATCTCACCCATATTTCAAAACATCTTCTGCCCATGCAGATAGTTTTGGTATTTTTTAGCCAAGTTTTGAGATATCCATCTCTGGGAAATCTGTCACCACTCCAACATAACAGGGATGGAAGGACCTTCACGCTGGTCAGATGTTTAAAATCGACACTGACCGCAATGCATTTTCAGAGTCAAAGTTCTATAGATGGTATTAAGTTGTAAACCACACCATCAGAAAACATTAATAACTCAGGTTTCAACATTCTTTTGTATTTTTCCTAGTTCTAAAGGCTGCAAAAGCAGATACTGATCCTTTATTTTGAATTTAGGCTTCCTCCTTTATATTTATTAAATTACTTTATTGTTTCTCAATTCTGTACCCACTATCTATTACATATCTGTTCCTCCTCAGTGAGTGATCCCTCCTCTGTTAGGAGGTTCTTTCTTATCTGAATTACAGATCTAAGGATAGTGTCAAATACTACATATTACATTACATGTCATTTAGCTGACACTTTTATCCAAAGCGACTTCAAATGTGTGCAATCAACATCTAGGGGGGGGCGGGGGCATTCGTGTTTCAGCATCTTGCCCAAGGACACTTTAAATTCCTTGGGCAAAAAATCAGATTTAACCATTTTGTCACAATTTACAAGAAGTTTCCAAGGTGTGTTTGGGTGAGATGCAGTACAGCCCCAGCTCGGTTCTGCCCTAAAAAGGTTCATGCATTTATTTTTACTAAATAGGAGCTGTCCTTAAATTCACTCAGAGGCTCACATCTCTATTCTGGCACAGTGCACAGCTGGAAAAGCCAGTGAGGGCAGGTATCTCACAGACACGTGGCATGCTGCAGGGGCCCTGGGGAGTGCGGAAGGAAGACGTGATCTATCACTGCCTCCCACATTAGTGCCCCCCGTGTTGGCGCTGACTGATGGCAGCGATCTCCTCCGGTGTTCACTGTTGTGGTTTAGGTGGGTGTGCAGCGTGGGGCTTCAGGCCACAGAAACACCCGACCGTTTGGCTTTTGGGGTTTTTGATCAAAACAACACAGGTACACGTGAAACCGGAAGCGTGTCTTGCAGAGAGCAGGGCATCATCCCATTGAAGGTTTGAGACTGTAGCTCAGCGTGCACGGCGAGGGGTGATGTCAGAAGTTTGGATCATAACACAACAGGGGGAAATCAACAGTAATTTTGTGTTCAAATGCTTTCACCCTTCCAAGACGATTTCTTAAAGCCTATCGATCATCAGAGTTTGCTATTTCAACTGCTCGTTGAGAATATCATTTAGATTGCATGAGAGGAAAAGATGAATGTCTTAAGGCATAAAAGATGATAAAAGATTCTGCTTTGAGTGTGTAGTTATCAGTCTGCTTGTGGTGAAGTATCGAATTGCATAGATTATAAAGATGTTATGGTGGCACTGTGTGTGTCGTATGACAGCGGAACTGGAGTTGTGTGTCTGCTGGTGTCTCGTGTTGCTTCCTGAAAATCCTTATTGATCAACCAAACTTATTGATCAACCAAAGTGCTGCTTGTTTTCTCTCTCCATCCAAGTGGTCACCCGTTTTTATTTAAAGCTTCTTTCATCTATAAAGGGCATATTGAGTTTGTCTTGACACAGAGAGTGGGGGAATACGTGGAACTCAAATCTAAATCAGTCTTATTCTCTAACTTGTGAAGTCGGAGATGTTGTGATTTCAACATATTTGGTGGTCGAAGAAGGAGGAAGGAAATTGCCAAGACGTCTGTGCTAAGCTAATTTCACAGCCTGAACAAAAGTCTTTGCTGAACATTAATGTAAAATAAAAAAGTTTGCGATTTTATTTTTTTATTATATATTAAGTCGACAGATTGATGTGTCATGAGTGTATTTTTACCTAACGAACCTGAATAGGGGTTTGGTCCATCAGGCAGTTTCCGACACAAGATTTTGCTCAAAATAACAGTGGTATTTTAATTAACAATAACATTTCTTCACAACCTGATACTACATTTTATGACATTCATCTAGTCTTAAATAGACACATTTTGCTTTTATTTGAAAGGTTTCACAGACAGATGAGACTGTGAACCTAATTTCAAAGAGAAACGGTTTGAAGATAAATCTTTGACAGTTGAGTATTTAATGTCGTTGTTGTCCTTGGACAAGGCAGCTCCTAGAAAATAATTTTAACTTAATGATTTGGCACTTTTAACCTTGTCTTGTGGTCTTCATCAACAAATGCACTGTGAAGTGCTTTATAATTGAAATAAGTGGAGCTTGAGATAAAATTGTTTGGTCAAATATTAGTGAGTAATTAACAGCAGCTTTCTGTGACACCCCTAAAGCTGTGACAGGCACTTACACCATAATGAAAGCAGTCATGTGGAGAGAAGACTATGTTCACACCATCTGTCTTTAGAGGACGTTAAATAATACTGCACAATGGAACAATGTTGTAATTAATGATAAGGTTCCTAAGAAACTGTTATTGTTAGTGGAGAGGTGTTGCGTGTTTTGCATCCCCTCTAGAGGTCTCAGCATGTCGGGGCATGAGTCTCTTCCACAACCCCGTCCTTTATTTTCCACCCAAGGTGGAATGTGTGACTCGTATTATATAAATGAGAATGATGATGGAGCAGGCCTGTACGGATCTGCTTGTCATCAGGGAGGCCAAAAATAACATGGCAGGAAAAACAGTATGTCAAACTGTCTTTATTTTCTTGACAGTGAGGAAATCGATGGGTTCTGCAACATGAATCTCTGAAAACAGATACCTTGGTCATAAAACCTTTTAATTATTTAGCAGGTCTAATAAACAATGTATACATTTTCTTTACATTTAAATAAAGCTTTAGTAGATGTTGCTGCTATAGTCAAACATCTCAAACTTTGTCCTGCTTTTCCTCAAGTAGTTAGTGATGTAAAGTAACTGGGTCGTACAGTATTGAGTAAAAGTTTCATACACTTCAGATTCGGGTGACAATATTGGACCTCAGTAAATCTTTTGTTACCACTCAGAACTGATGCTGCATGGAAATTTTGAATTTAAGATGATTATCTACTGGTATACTGGACAATATTGATGCACTTCTCTCAATAAATATAACCAGCTATAGTATAAATAGTGTTTATACTAGCGTGAAAAACACACACATTTGTCAGTCCTTTTTCCTGTAGGTCACCCTCAGGGACCCACACACAATCCCTTTTGTTGCACATATAGTGTCAGTAAAATACCAGACTTAACATAATAGCCTGTGTAGACGGCTAGATATCAAACAAGGATTTAATCTAATCTGCGAGACATACGACTGAAAGACACCACCAGTGTCCAACTAACACATGTTGAAGTGCATGTGACAGCTTCACATAGAGATCCCCTTGGATCTGCAATGAAACCCAATAAAACGAATCACTGACGTAAATCCCCACTTTGTTTCCAGGAACAAGATTAAACTAACAACAAAGGGATGGGTACCAATTTGATTTAATTGGTCAGTTTGTAGATAAATCACTTTCTTTAATTATTGTGTCAAAGCAATGAGATCAGACTGTCAACGCTCTAGTACAACTTGTATTTCTCACTGTTGGTGTTTGAAACATCTATTTTTCTGTTGTCTTGGGAAAAAAAGGTAACATTAAATAAGAAAAAAATCCACTACTGTGAGAAATTAAAGGGGATTAAATAATGTTTTACCATCTAGATAATTACAAACACTGACTTGATTTTAATTTAATCGTAAAGACTCAAAATCTGAAGATTATTTCTTTCTTTATATTTCATCCTGCAACTTGTGCCCATGACTTGACCCTGGTAAGCACCGGACTGTTTGTTTTTTTCTTGCAACAGCAGACACATCAGAGGTTGGACACATGGGAAGCGTTTGCCTTTTTAAAAGAAAAGCAGCAGTGTGTTTTTCATGAATGTTGTGGCAAAGCAGAATACAATGACCCTCACAAAGAGGCTGTAAGTGTTCACATCAAGACTGATATTAGGCTTTAACAAGGTTGACCCACTTTTCTCTCAGGAAAAAAAAAGTGATGTTGGATAACAGTGTATCAGTTGTGTTGTTCCGAGCCGTCGTAACACCCCCCGTGCACCTGGCTGAGACTGATCTTCTTTCTATTCAAGGGTTTCCTTCAATGGCTGCTGTCGATTCATAAAACATCAACCTGTATGTGGTTAAGAGCTTATTGGGAAAAAACATTAGGCTTCTACTGGTTTGAATCTTCTTATATATGTGCATTTAGTTTTCTATTCTTGCCTCCTCTGTTTCCCTCCATCATCCAAAGCACGTCAGACTTCTCTTAATGCTGCTGGAAAATGATATAAGATCAAACAATAAAAATCTCTAACAATTCAAAATGATGTGGATCAGCTGCACCAGCAGTCATTGAGTTTATGTGACAGCTTTACTCAAGTTAAGATATATATTTTTTTAAAGAAATTAGAAACCAACTCTGTCTAGTTTTAACATCTCCCATCATGTTTCCCTCTGGAGCTGTAGAAAGAAGAGACAACATTCTGTAATTTTGTTTTTGTGATTCTCATTACGGCCACAACAAGTTGAACAGAACCTCAGTCTATAAAGTACTAAAAGGATCTATCTTTTCTTCCAGGTGATTTTCTTTCATTTATCAATTCACTTCAAACACTCTGTACATATATAGTGTAAGAGCAAGTCACAAGACATTAATGTCATTTTTTTAAAGGGACATTTTTAAATACATGTCATGGCGAACCCACTTTCTTACCATTTCACACTTGAACAGTCCTGTCAATAAAGGCAAAATGCATTGTTATCAGCTGGATTGTAAACTCTGATTCACAAGTATCAAACCAACTTTGTTTGTTCGTCACACAGATGAGGAAATGATGGAGAAAGACATGGAATTGGGTTAAAGCATTAGAACCCTCTGTCTCTTTCTCCTTCTCTGTCCAGACTCATATGCAGCTTTAACTTTTGTCGCTCTACATATCATGAAATGGAAAGTACGCTATGTATATGGAAAGTCCTTCTTTTTTTTTAACCAAAACAAACACATATTAATGATGAAAGAAATTTCTATCACGTATCACAAGGATGAGAGAATTTTTGAAAATGTTCTCCAGCTTTGACACAAGCAACACGTGGGGAAAAACCCCCACAATTCAGAACTGTTGCTTCAGTAATAAACTGATCTCTGTTCTTATGAGGAGAAAACCCAGCAGCAGTACAACCACCGCCCACCATCCGACTGGACTGTCACCTCCACAACTTTGTGTTGAGTAACTGATCTAACATCAAAGGCACCACATCACAATGTTCTAATAATGTAAGACCCTCTTCCTGCTGTAATCCCACTAGTTAAGCCTGGTTAGTGCAAACAAACAGCTCCCATCACTCAGGGATCCCACTTGGTGCCGCTCTCTGTTGCCACAGCATACGAAGGCATTGTCACGACAGCTTCCTTGTTTGGAGAGCACAGAAAACAGGTCGCTGCCGTACTGCTGAGTCGTGCTTTTCTGTCGTTTGTTTTGATGTGATATTTTAGCACATACTTCTAGTCCACCCACGGTCTTCCCATAGCTTCTCTCTGGATTGATATGAATTCCAATTTGCTTTGTTGGGGCCAAGATTGTGACCTTTTTCTTTTCTATATCTATGATTCCCATCCTTGTTGAGTCTGGTGCTTTGCTGGATTTTGACTTCTAGCTGGTGATTATGATCCAAAATAGCAACTTTCAAACAGTTACTACCTTCAAGATTTACAATCTCAGGATCAAGTCTTTCTCTGGACAAAATTAAATCAAATTACAGAGGTGAGACACCACTGCATTGTTTGTTTTATGATTTGAACACTGATATACATGAGGACACTGAGATGCAGTTTGTCAGCTTCAATTAGACAAACTGTTGGACCAGCCCATATGCTGACAGGTTGATCGTTGTGGGGAAATTCTACGTAGTGAAATAAAATGTTCTGTTCTTTGCTCCCACATTAGCTTTGTCCCATTTCAGGGGCCGCCTTCTTCAGAGGATGCAGACTATGTGGCATACAAAGCAGATGGCCTTCATGGGCCACATAGACCAAGAAGGACAGGCCTAAATGAGACGCCTGGTCTATGGGACATTTCTGTTATTTGAGTCACCACCTCTGGTGCGTCACAACAAAGCTACATGGGGACACGATGAGAAAAGTGCATTGACCTTTGTTTTTATAACATATGCACCATTGGCCTTATACCTGCATTTAAAAGTGTGACCCTCTGACGTTTTGGTCTCATCAATTGCCAGCGTCGTTATCGCTTTGCAAAACCATTTGTCACCGAAGTGCAATGGATCGTGGGATAGGTTGGCCTGAGAAGGAACCTGTGGAGCGTTGGTTGCTCAGGAATGGAAGAATGAAGAATTGTCTGAGCCTCAGAAATGGGAAAGCCAAGTCAGGCCACTGTGATGCAATCACTCTTCAAATACAGCCTCAAGGTTGCAGCACTTGAACTGAGACACAGATATTCAGTGAACTACTTTCCTCTTTTAGCCTCGTTCTTTTTAGATGGTAACGATATAGATGGATTCTTTCACACAATCCTGATTGTATTCAATGTATTTTCAGGATTCATGTGATTCTTATGCAGCTCATAATTCTTTAATGGCTCCATCTTGTGAGTCCCTCAGCAGCAGCTGCCCAGATGCCATCAAACCAAGCTTTTGCGTCGCAGATAAACATTTACCGCAGTAAAACTCCAGGCTGTCATCTGACATTGCAAGTGTTTTCGTCTGTTCAGTTGTGGCCGCGGGGCACCTTTCCTGAGTATTTCCCATCCTTTCATCACCACGGCAACCAGCAAAACAGAGGAAGCTGAAACAATGAACAGATGAGGGCCTGAATATCCTGGTTGTTATGATTTCATCTACAAACAAGACACAATGTTAATCATTTACCGAAACACAAACTGCACTTTGGGATTTTAAAGCATTCTCAGCCTTCTATATATTTCTCTGCATAATTTATAGACACATCTGTGCAGTTACAATGTTTAGGTTAATGGCAACATTACAGGAAGGTAAAGATAAGTACCCAGCCACATAGTCAACCATATAAGGCTCCTGCTCCTCCTTTCTTTTAAGGAGTCTTTCCTTATTTCCTCTAACTCTGTCTGCCTGGAAGGACTCGTAGAAGTGATTGGCCAAGCCATCACTAGATGATGTGCCACCGGTCAAAAAAACTCTTTGAACACAGCTCACTCGGATGTATATTTCCATTTTATGGGATTACACAGTGATCAGTTTGAGGACTCATCAGTGTAATGAACATTTTATGTTTTATTTAAACAAAGTTTTCGTCTTTCAGGTCAGACGCGCATAGTGCAGCTGGACCTGGATCTGAAGTACCGGACCAACATCAGAGACCTCTTCCAAGAATTTGACCGGTTTCCTCCGGGAGCCGTGATAGGCATCACCAGAGAGATGCAGCCAGTCTACAGGTAAACAACTAGCACACAACACACATGCTACTGCCGAGCTTCTGCTGCTTAGCACATTGAATTCAGACTCAATTTAAGATTTTTTTTAAACTTTTTTAATACCACACCAAAATTAATTCAACACCCTTGGATACCAGTCAAAGAATGACTGAAACACAATAGATGCAAATATAATGAGGTGTACAGTTGATATATTACAAAGATATTTGTGGCACATGTTTGTCAGTATTTGAAGATTACGATCAAAGAACATGACCTGGACCCAGACACGAGGCAGACATTTATGGATGGATGAAGCATTAGACTAGTTAATTCATTATATTTGCATCTATTGTGTGAGTCAATAAAAACGTACAGGTTTTTTTCTTCTTGAAAGACAGTCAGGTTTTGGAAGTTTTGGTGATTCAGTGTTTTCGTATCAGTTTGTTCTGGCTTTATCCTGCTTTAAACACTTGGTTATTCTGTACAAACTATTTGTTCGTCTCAAATAGATTTTTCAGGGCTGCTCTACTGTATTTTTGCACAGTTTTGGTCACATCTGCCACGTAAGCAATATCCTTTTTGTTTGTCCCCATCTCTTTGTGTTAAACTACTAATCTCACTGACCACAGATGGATTTTGTTATTGTACTTTCAGGGCCTCGCTGACACATTCACAGTTATTTTCTCAGACAGTTTGAAAGTGGGAAAGATCGTCATTTCTCATCAGAATTATAATGAAGCATTTAAGAGAAACCATTAGTAGCCTATCTGATAGTCTACGTTTCCTGCTTTATCCTCTCCTCCCATTAAAAATCGAAATTGCAAAAGAAACCAGCAGCAAAACAAACTGCTCAGTCGTGCCCTTTTTACCTGCAACAAGACATTTGCTGTGAGATAGTTGCCTGATAGTGCAACACTGACAGACTGATGTGATGTTTTCATGAATATGCTATTTTGAGTCCTGCATGGGAGATAAATAAATGAGGATTCGGCAGGAACTAAGCAGAGAGGCGTCTCTAGTCAGGAAATGTTTTGTTCTCAAACTATGAATCAGACGTGCCTCCAGTCAGACCTGTCTGGTGCCAATAAACAAACTCTGGCAACACGCTCATATCACCAGTATAACCTCATATAACTGGTTGCATTATATGTCCAATGTGTCAAGTTAATTGAAAACTAACATCAATTAATTAAACTCAATTGAGGTCACAGTGCCCCTTGTTAGCAGTGCAGAGCACAAGATGAAGGGCAGTGTGTGTTAGAGTCACTGCAGCAGATACTGAAAGATCTGAGTTGAGAGTTTTTTCTTTATTTCTTTTCACTGGCTCATCTTCACTTAAACCTACATCAACAATGGTTATCTATCTGCTAACCTAAGTCCCTTCCTTGCCCTTATATTGCTGCTTCGTTCTAGAGTTTTACTGATGGCAGTGGTACCATCATGCCAAGAGTATCTCAGGCAACACAGAGGTCGACTTACATTTTGGTGCACAAAACTCAAATTATTGTTGATTTCCAAATAGTGAATATCTCTTTTGGCCTGTTGGTCTGCAGGGGCTGTAGAATTATAGGGAAGAACACTGGGGTTTGTAGAGTTGAGATACTGCTGACCAGTACTTCTGCTTTTACTGGAACAGTCAGTCTTTGCTCATCAGACTGGATTGGTGTTGAGTAAGAAGTTTTGGGAATCAGTACACATCAAATCTCCCTATGATCTATTTTTCCCCATACAGACTCAGGTGGGAGTTTTTAAGTGCCAGATGCTTACTGGAAGAAATATAACATCAGTTGTTTTTTTTTACTCTGAATTACCCTGAACGTTTGTGTGAATGAAACAACAACATATATTGCAAGTTAGATTTTTCAAGTGTTTTGCTCATAAGTAGCCTTGTACATGGGTTCGTAAGTTTCCTTCTGTAATTTGATGAACTAACACTAGCACCATATTCATGAAACTTTAAGTAAGTTTTAATGCCAAAGTTAATTCTTTGGCATTAAAACAATTTAAGAAAATGCTTAAAGTCAATATTAATGGAATCAAATGTCTAGGATTTGCAAGATTCTACTAAATTTATTCGACAGAAAAGCTGAAATTGACTGAGACCACTAGCGATTTTACAATCATGTCATCATTAATTGCAGATTAAGTTTTTAATACAACTTAGAACATTTGCAAGCTTTAGGTTTTCAAACATGAGCATTTGTATCTGTCTTTGTTCAAATTATAAACCATAATAATAATATAAATAATAAGTCAGTCTATATGTTGTTTCACTCACGTCCTCAAATGTAGAAATATATTATGGTGTCTGCCTTGTGATTCTGCTGACGATGTGTCTGTCATATTACAAAGTGGATAAGTGATGACTTAACTGTAAACCTGGGTGACGTCAGGTTTCTGAAGAAGGTTTAGAGCTGTTTTCACGGCAGACTTGATTTGGCGACAACGTCTCTAAACGGATGTTTATCTCTGCCCCTCCACTGCTGACTCAATGCTCTACTGACCTTGGGAATCCCCTACTGATGCCGTCAGTGACGTGCCACACACACTCTTTATTTAATAGAACAATCAGTAGTACCAGGAGATTGCGCCTCTTAGCATGTACAGTATCAGAGTTTAATCATTTGAAGGATGTCAACAAAGCTTTTACTGTGTGTGTGCGTGTGTGTGTGAGGACCAGTTTGAGTCTACAACAAACGGAGTGAGGACATTTTTGGAAACTGAGGACCTTTTGTCCTCACTTTCCAAGTGAACTGTTTGTTTTAAGACTTGGTTTTAGGGTTAGAATTAGTTTTTGGGGTTAGGGATTTAGTTTGGATGGTTAGGTTTAGAGTAAGGGGCTAGGGAATGCAATTTGCCAATGCTTCACTAAGATAGCTGTACAAACGTGTTTGTGTGTAGTTATATATTTGTGAGGACCAGTTTTAGCATCGACCTTACGAAGTGAGGACATTTTGGCCGGTCCTCACTTATTCAAAGGCTTGTTTGAGACTCAAGACTTGCAATTTGGATTAGGTAGGTTTAAGTGTGATGGTAAGGGTAAGGTTAAGGGTTCGGCAAGTGCATAATGCCAATGAGTGTACTTCCTCATTAAGATAGAAGAACAAGTGCATGTGTGAGTGCGTGTTTGAGGTTTCAAGTTCAGACTTCTGAACCACATTCCAGAACCAGTAATTGATTTTTCTTTTTAAAGAAATTAAAAAGTGTTGACAGCAGTCGAGGGTTAGCATCACTGAGACTCTCAAGGATATTACTACCCACCCAGTCGATATTTGTCTACAGCTTCGCTTTGATCCGTGGAGACGTGTAATGCCAGGTGCAATTACTGGATAAAAATCCAAACATTTCATGTAGATTGAAAAGATTATCGACTGGGTTTAGGGTTAACACAGGAAGAAATTCAGATGAGTAATACGCCTCCCCCAATATCTCAAACGCAGGAACAAACCAGGAATCGAATCATCTGACATGCAGGTCAAAAATATCTCATGATTGCAAACTGAAAAGACGATAACAAATATGTACCAGGGATGTCTTATATGGGTACATTGTGGTATAGCCTGTTAAAAATTCACCAGGTAAATTTATCCACGCAGCTGCACTTTGTCGGGAAAAAAAAGCAATATAGCTACACTGTCCGTGCATCAAGTTCTTTATTGATAGGATAATTCAGCCAGAGAGAACATTCAGGAACAAATGTACACCAGCCCTTTAGCCCAGTAAGATGGCCTGTTAGCCATTAGCCAGTGGCCAATGGACAATGTAGTATTGTAATTTTTGAAAGCTGGTATGACCGAGCCTTTGTGTGCATCCTCTTCTCTGGAGTGTATTCCTGTGCAGTGTGTGGATGGCTCTCGGCTCCCACTCTGTTTTGGTGCTAATGGACAGAGCGTTCTGCAGGAGAATGCGAACTCCCACCAGCCACATCCTGCCATTGAGAAGTTCATTATTGGGCCGAATGCCCCATGTCTTTTCTCTGCAGCGGCGTTGGTAATGTTTTAAAAACCCAGGAGACGAGACCCTCTTACATAAGTGTCACAGTTAAAGCCAGAGATACAAAGACGTCACGTTGAGTCTCCATTGTGTGATTCATCCCACGTGCTCCCTCCTTTTTGGACTCAAATATTCAATGTGAACTATGCAATTTCACTTTTAATCCAGTGGTTGTGAATGTTAGTATTTTCAGTTAGATGGTTGTGAGTTATGTTGCAAATTCAGGTCTTTGTTCTATGATATTTTATGGTTCTGTAAATGTGGATCTTATATCTGCAGGGCCACCATATGCTTTCTATAACCCTCTTTTCCATAACCCTGGAATTGTCTTCACTATAATCTCATCATTTTGCTAAAGTACTGTGTGATGAACAACACCAGACATCTCCTTTGGGTTCCCCAGAGCCAGTCTCCCCTCTGTCAGAGTGTGTTCCACGGCTTTCAGGGAGCAGCCCGTTGCTCCTCCTGAACAAAACGGAGAACACATTTGGACAGAATGTCCCTGTCACCTGCTAATGATTCTCAGTGTAATGTGTGTGAGATGCGCTTCACTTGAAAGGGTGTCAGAATTGGCAGAGCTGGATAAGAGGCACTTGTGGCAGAGATCCCAGTTACTGTAAGAGGTTGTATAGGTGTAGTTTGAGTGGAGCAGAAACCCCTGCAGCTATCGTGACCAAGGACAGAGCTGCATTCTGTACCCGACGTTCAAATCTCACAGGAAACTGTCACAGCATATGTTGAAGTTGATCCATGTGACTGACTTGGGTTATTGGGTTAGATAATGTTTGCCAAACTCTTTCTAGGTTTTTTTCTTTGTAATTCCTTGAAATAAGCCTGAAAACAACTATGAGGTATTTGATATAGCATGTGAAAGTTAGAGGCTTGTAAACATTTAATGATTTGAGCCCACAGCTCTCTAAATAGTTCCTGATGTTATTTAGGTGAGAACATGACTGGAAACATTTTCATTCATGTGTATTTTAATGCTTCTGCTAATTTCCATGACCTCATTCAAAGTACAATCTAGAAAAGTTTGAAGTCTGATTAGCCTGCTGGCCCACTCTGTTGTGATTGGTCAATGGCTTCCTGCGTGCATGGAGGAAATGTCGACCTCCACTCTATTACCTGGTTCTAGGGAGCTTGCCATATTATCCGTTATGTATGTATCATGCAGAAACAAGTATCGGCCGGATCTACCAATGAAGCATTTCAGGAGCTTCTGTGTTTTCTGTGGGGGAGAGGAGCCCCCGTTTCCGCTGACTTCAAGCTTTTTAACCTTGCAGAGCTTTTAGATTAGATTAGATTTATTTATTTATCCACACAATGGGGAAATTCACTTGTTACAGCAAATAAGAGAAAAGCAAATAAGAGAAAAACGAAACAAACAACCAGCAAAACAGACACTGTGCAAAAGCAGGTACTGGGGAGAAAGTGGAATGATGTAAGTGTTATTGTAATGAAAACAAAAATATTATAAGTAATATTGCAACAGTAGTGACCATGATACAGAAAATAATTAAAAGGTAAGTGACCATAATATAAATAATACTACAAGATAGCATAATGGAAAATATAAATATTGCAATGTAACCATTATAAGTGACCATGATATAAATATAGATGTAAAGTGTTGAATATTATTGTGCATGGTAGTGATCTGAGTAAAAAATACAAAATAAATAAATAAGAAAAATAAAAATACAAATACAGCTATGGTGAGAGGTTGAGTGGAGATAGAGATAATAGACAGGGACTACAACATTATCAGGTGGTGCTGGTGTTGTAGAGCCTGACTGCAGCCGGGATGAAGGATGAATATACACAATAATACACTGGAAGAAAGAAAAACTGAAAAAGTATAATATGTGCCTTTCCTAACCCTAAACCATTGTGGTGTCAGTTGTGTAACATGACCGCCTTGGCATGTGAAGTCCAAACAGCCCAATGGAAAAGCCTGTGTAAATGTTCCCTCGCTGAGCGTGCTCACCCTGAATGTGTCTGCAGGCACGTAGCCCCAATGTATGTCTTTTAAAGATGATAAATGCTCCACAGGGGCCACCAGTCCCCAGCTACTAAACCCACACACTGTGTAGAACAGTGTGGACGAGCTGCAGCTGCTGAATATAGGTCAGTAATAATATCAAAGTGTGACTCAGAGAATCCACAGCTCCCACTGGATTTGTTCAAGCTGCACAGAGAGAAAGAACGTACCCTGTGCTATAACGAGCATAATTATTCTACACAACTGCAGCAAAACAGCAGGCAGAGCTCGGCTGATTGTACATTTTTAAGTTTTTGTTTTTTTTAACTGCCCTTTGCCTCTCTGCTATTCCCTTGTGTGTGTTTTTTAGCGAGCAGCATTTACCATAAACATTTAATCCACAGGTTACTTTTAACTGGGCCAGTTCTAAGAATAATCCAAATTTTGCTCCACCAGCTGATAGTCAGAATGTAAAAAAAGAAACATCTTGTACTTTCTTAAAAACAGTGCAGCCAGTGGCCACAATGGATTTATTAGAAGTTTTTAAAACATCAGAAGTGGACCTATCACTTCAGTGGTAAAAGCTAAATAACACATGTGCTCAAACAACAGCGATTCAGTAGATGATCATCAGCTCATTGGCTGAATAAGAGAGGATTTGTTTATCTGGATGCAACAGGACATTTCCAGCTACTGGTCAAGTGAACTGGGCCTCATCCAAACCCCCGGCTTCCTCTGTGGCTTTAAAGTCCTCTGCTGCAGCTCAGTATTCTTTGAACATCTTGTCCCGCTTTAGAAAACTTTGATTTTACTTACACGCTCAGTATATTCGGTTAGTGACATTGCATCATCTTTTTTTTAGATGGAATTATCTTGCCATGTTAACATCTTCCTCTGAGTCTTCTTGGAGATTTCGGAGATATTTGTGTTGCCTTTCTTGTCTACGGGAATACTATTGTCTTCTCACATGGGCTCTGACATTATCCTGAGTTTTTTACTAGGGGGGCTGGCAGGAAACAATCCAGATAATGTCCAAAGCAACTGACTTTGATATTATCTGAAGTTGATTTGATTACATGTCTGAAATCAGCTTTGTGGCTAAGCTTCACCTCTGCACCTCTTTCCTTCTTCCTGCAGACACACCTTCTGGCAGTACCGTAAGGAGAACCCTCAGACCAGAGTTGGCGAACCTCCTCCTGAAGGCCTCCCGGGCTTCAACAGCGGCGTGATGTTGCTGGACCTGGGAGCGATGAGGGCCTCGGCTCTCTACAACCAGCTGTTGGAGCCCAGTAATGTTGCCAAACTGGCCGACCAGTATCGCTTCAGGGGCCACCTCGGCGACCAGGACTTCTTCACCATGATCGGCATGGAGCACCCTGAACTGTTTTATTCCCTGACCTGTGGCTGGAACCGACAGCTGTGCACCTGGTGGAGGGACCACGGCTACGGAGACGTGTTTCAGATGTATTATCGCTGTGAAGGACCTGTTTACATCTACCATGGTAACTGTAACTCCCCCATACCAGATGACTGATCTATGTGCTGCACCGCTGCTGGAAGAGAAATCCTTTTCCTGATTGTTGGGAGTAAACAATGTGACTTTTCTGATCGTGCGCCTCTAGCCACAGACTCTGCCCCCTGCTGGTCAAGGGGCTGGTGAAGAGACTCCCACACTTACTACAAGTATGGCGTTCATCTGTGTCAATTTAGAGAAAACAGCTTGGAGTTATAGCACCGCAGAGGGCTGCACTAATCATGTCCTGTGGTACAAAGATGAAGAAATATGTGAATTTCAGTTTCAGGAAGACGTATCAGTTTCTCAAGAATAAAGAAGGGCTGACAGCATGATCAGGATGGATTTTTCTGCCGTTGAAAACTTATTATAGTGAAAATAACAAGTAATCTACCAGGAATGTGGTCTGGATTATCTGTGATGGGCCAAAGATGCACTTTGCAGGGTGAGTCCACTTTTTGGTCAGAGCGGGCTGCATTGGTACTGAGTCAGTGTTTCCCTCGTTTAAATGATTGTGGGATCGTTGTCAAATTTTCCTTTTGTTTTATTTGCTATCATTAAATTGGTGTTTCGGTTGAGGAGAGTCTAAAAGACGACTCCTTTACACAAAGTAGTGGAAGATATCACATTTTTTAGTTGATAATTCATATGAATTGATGTTGCCCTTGGGGCTGCACAGATTATTTCAACAAAATAATTAGTCACCAAATATTTTGTAGTTATCACTTTATTTTAATCGTTATCACATGATGGTTTGCTGTAACTTATCAATTGTGAGAATTGAATACTTAGTAAAACAAGACATGTGACGAGGTAAATCAAGGATATAATCAGAGGATAATGGATGACAATAATTTCTAGTTGTTTCCCTAATTGCCAACAAATGTTGAAATATCATTACAATGTAAAGTCAGCAAATGTGTTAATCGCCGCCTATAAACGTGAGACCTGTTTTTTCCATTTTCCTTCCATGAGTGGGACGAGTTCAGCCTGTGTCACTTTATCTTCCTGCAACACCAGGTGACTTCTCATCTGGTGCCATTTGCTTTCCACCCCTGTGGCTCGTGGAAGAAGAGGGGGGGGCTGTGTTTAATAGCAGTTGACTCCAAATTGTTGGAGCCATGTGGGCGCAGGGCACAAACACTCTTTCAAGCACGTCTTCCTGCAGCTTGGAAGATAGGAAGAGGGGGGGAAAAAATCACATCAGAGGGTGGGGGGGGGGTCAAGCAGATAACGGCTTACAATAATGTGACTGATGGCTGTTGTTAGCGCTCTGCATGTATGGTTCAGACAAGGACAAACACAAACCCACTTTACCAGAGCACACATTTCAGAGGGCGGGAGTTTTCTTGTTGTGCTCAACTGAATAAACGGCCAGATTCTAAGGCATGTATACACTCAACATTCAGTCTGGAGAATGTTTGAAGTGGTGCCCAATTAGAGGCACACACACACACACACACACACACACACACACACACACACACACACACACACACACACACACACACACACACACAGAGAGACAGTGAAGCTGCTGAATATCCTGTGGAGTCAAAGTGAGGCTTCTGACGACACTTGAGAATAAACATCGCTCCAAATCAATAAGCTTCCCTTCAATTCACTCTGAAACTGATCAGTATGGTTTCTGCCATTTCAGAACGATTCTCTTTATCTTGAAAACAAATTGTTAGTGTGAATGCTGAAAAACTATTTTTATCCTCCATTCGTGACTGCACTTTACAAATTCAAAACACACGCTTTATTGTGAAGAGTTTAGAACCATAGGTTGCATTTATATTACCAGATTTATTGATAATAACTTTTTGTTTTACAGATAGTCTTTTTGTGCATTTTAGCCCATGACTGTTACTCTAAAGTTTACATTGTATCCTATTGATTGATACCCGACTCAATAACTTTCAGTTTCTTTCACAACGGAAACTGCAGAATAGTAGTTTCTCGTGAACATTTTAGTTTGGTCCATGTCCCATCCACTAACATGAAGAAGCGGGATTATGCCATATACTGCAGTCAGCCACCAGAGGGAGATCAGGAGTATTTGGCTTCACTTTGTGGGGAGCCGTGATGTCATCCATCTTTAGCTACAGTCTGTGGTTTGCAATCATGTGAAAAATTGCTGTCTTGTAGTTAATGGGCTAAAATGTGCAAAAAACACTTGTGTCATAATTTAATAGTTAATTATCTGTCTACTTCAAGCTTTATGTGTTTTCCTTCTTGCTTTTATGTGCACACACGCTCTCCTGTGTATAACATGGGGTAGTGACAATAGGTAGAGATTTAAGATGGAGGGCGACATGAATGAACAGGTGCAACTTAATAAATGTGCTAAAGGTAGTATCCTTGTTTTAACCCATCGGTCACATGTTTTTATGCAATGATATTTTTAAAGGGCTCATAAATATGTGTTTAATAAATGGGTTTGTCTCCTCTCTTACTCAGAATCCACTTGATTTACAAAGATGCTGTTTTTGGTGTTAAAAACTCCAAGTAGCTTAATATGATCTTTTTATAGACGAGCTTCCTGGTTTTATTTCTTCTATATGTGTCCCAAATCAGTTACATGATGATTTTCATGTTTTTTCCTACAAAAATAAAAGACAAACAAAAGCAATTGTGTTCCTGTTCTAGTTATTGAACTGTTCACATGAGAGACAGGTTGTGTGTGTGAGCTGACAACACTCAGGATGAACATGACGCGTTCAGTCCCTTAAAGGTTAGACTGAGGTGGTGAAATCAATGTGCGTTGATGGGAGCGCCTGCACGTTTGTCATCGTACACACCTGTGGCTGTGTTCTTGTTTGTCTGCCAGGAGCGAGACGCGACCTGCTTCTGTCACTCAAGCTTGCCAACGCAGGGAGAACTGCAGCATCGGCCAGCTGCTAAATGCAATGACTGTATCCCCAGTGAAAATCCGAACCAACCATCGCACAGTGGAATGACTTCACTGTGACTTTTATTGAGAGGGAACCGTGTGTTTTCGCTCTGCAGCATCTTCAGAGCTGCTCAGTGGTTAATTTTCATCTTTGCTCAACATTTTCTGGCCAAAAAATCAGCACCTGATCATGAATACTGGGGAGTTTTGAACATTCTCATATTCCAATTTACATTCAACAGTAATCCTATAAAGATAATTGGTCTCTACAATGAAGAGACCTTTGTTGCTTTCCATGTCTGTGACCTTTACTTTCTTTTGAATGATGTTTGTTCTGCACTTCTTTTAATAATGCAGCTAAGAGATGAAAACAAAGCTGCTTCGTGCTTTTCTAGATTTTCTTTTTCTGATAGCAGATATTGTGCCTTGGTGGGATCAGGCGCTCAGACCGTTCATATCCCCACCGAGGCTTTATGGCCTGTTTGTCTCCATGTTGCGAGTACATGTACTGCATTTTGATTCACAGAAACCGGATCATTAACCAGATCTGTACCAGAAAATACACCTGTTCAGAGATAATAGCACCTTACACATGCTCTTATAAAGATCTCTGCACTACTTGAGAAATCTCTCACATGTGTGACTTCATGGATCATTAGGCATTTCAGTACAGGTAAACAAGAGAGCAACACTGTTCATCTGTTCATCCCAACAGACCATTAACAAAGTCAATTTTCACCCTACCTGTCTCCCCTGGAGTTTCCAGAGCCTGGCCTTGTATTACAGCTCCTACACTGATGAAATTATAATAGCTCCAGCACAATAACCCTGGGCCGTCCAGACCATCAGTATACTGTAATTTCTAAAATCCCTCAGCCAGGATTCATGGACAAACAGCTCCTTCACCTCCAGGGCGAGCAGCATCAGCAGCATCTATGTCCAACACAGCTTAGTGAGAGTAGGAGTGTTTCTCTGCAGCTCTGTTTCCTGCTGATAGAGAACCCTCCTCAGGATCTATCGCTGCTTGAACTGCTAATCGTAGATGACTCACTTAATCAGCGCTGCATTAAAATCCAGCGGAACCAGCCCATGACCACACTCCTACACACGAGGACAATAGGTGACCTATTGATCTGGTTTACTTGTCTGTTTCTGCACACATCTGAACAATATGAGCCCAGTGTCTCTACCATAGCGACAAACTGGGATTTCACTATCGAGAGATGAAGACGAAGTTTTGTAAAGTACACATTGATAGAGATGATTTGCTTAAAGTCAAGATCTGAATATCTCCCTTTCTGGGGAAGGCCATATTTTTTTGGTTCTGCCACTTTCTGTCGGAGAAATGCTTTACAGAGAATCACACTCAGTCGAGCACTCATCTCCCCCAAGACCCAGCAGTCGCTTCAAATTCAGTCAAGCTAGATATCAGCTCCCTGAATAGGCTTGATTGGTTTCATCAAGATTCCTTCATTATTATCTCCACCAAGGAGGTTGTGTTTGTTTTGTTTGTTGGAGGATTACATTGACACTTGGTGGAAGGATGTGGTTTGAGACATGTCTTTCTTTAACATTGTGTAGATGTGTGTTTATTTTTTTATACATTTCCCCTGATTTTACAGAGAATAACTTTGAATCTTGAACTAATATCTGAGTGTGTGTAATTTGCTGCAGCTTGATTGGCTCTAAGGGGACTGATGGGCCTTGTTGGAGTTATGTGCTCTCCTGAGTGGCATTGTAGTTCCCTGGGGAATTGGGCAAAATGTCAAAAGGAGGCAAAGTGGATCCTCCCCTTTGTCAGGATCCATTACAAATTTAATCAAATTCTTTCTCAGCCCATGTCCCATTATTCCATGGAAATCTGATTAGTAGTTTTTGTGTAATCCTGGTTACAAACAAACAAACTGATAAGAAAACACATAGGCGAAAAATACCAAACCTCCTAGGTGAAGGTAGCCAGGAAGATCCTGCTCCCCATATCCACACAACGAATCCAGTCTGATATAATTTCAATAAATCCAATTCAATAAAGGTCAAGTTATTATATTATATTGAAAAAGGGTTGATTCAACTTTATATGAGCATTGTGGAGGATGTAGTCTGTGAAACCTATTTTTAACGATATTGATTTATACAAAGAGGTGTGTCTGTTGAATCTGAATCTATATCTATATCTGTAAACCTTAAGAATTACCATGCTACTTTTAAAATATTCACTTGTTACATTTTTGCTCGAGCTTTTACACTTTTTGTTTGTCCACAAACATGTAACTTAGCAACGCAGCAGTTCCGGACTCTGTGTAGATAACTTACTGCATTTTTTTACCTTTTTTTTTACTTGGGTCTGTGGGTCACCAAATGTTGAAAAAAGCTTGTAGAAATGATTTCTTCTATCCCGGCCTCTCTTAGCGACTCTCTCATGTGGCGTACTCAGCCGTGACTCACCTTTACACAAGTCAATATTCATGAAAGTGTTTCATTCAAGAGGCCGTCACGAAAGCTGCTGAGCTCCTTTTATTTCCAATCCGTCGACAATGGTCGATATCAAGGTGAACATCCGCACTCAGAAACAATACGTGTTGCTGCTGCTTAGGTGTGAAAGGCATTTCTCCAACTCGCGTCTCCCTCAAGGATCCAGAGAGAAAAGAAAAGACGCGTGATCATACATTTAATACACACGACTCCATCTTTTATATCAACAGAAGCTGAGCTACTCTCTGTCCATTTTTCATCATCATGCTCTTATCTTCCTAGGGCTTTACATATTCATAAAGAGCCAGACAGAACTTAAGATGCACTCACACACACCAGCACCATCTGCGGCCTTCAGAGTTTGCTCTGTGTCGCACCTCCCAGTGTCACAGCAGCCAAATCTCACACACACAAGTGAAGGGGATGGTAATGACAGCAGAGGGACATTTTGTGAATCACCGACAGATGAAACATCAACGGCTGGAAACTGTGTCAGCACCGGTCAACATCATTTCTGTGGCTCATTAGTTTGGGTGTGAGTAGCTGGTTCATGTGTGTTACTTAAGGATCTGGCTCACACCCACTTGGCTGGTGCTGATATTCAGACTGACATCCCAGGACTGCCACAGTGGAATAACCTGAACTCTGTGGATTGACAATATTACAAAGTATAGCAAATGAAAACCCAAGCAGGAGATGAAATAATATTTTATTCTAGAACGTAAGTAGGCTCTACCCCCACTAATGCGGGCACTCCCGATCGATTGGTCCTATCCCCGAGCTTCTACGACCTTCGGAAGAGAAAAACCCAATTTACCAAGTGTTAGGGTTAGGGTTATGGAGAAGAAGGTCGTAGAGACTTGCGAGTAAGCTGTACCCCAACAAATGCGGGCCCTCCCGATTGATTGGTTCCATCCCCGAGCTTCTACGACCTTTGGATGGGATAAACCCAATTTGTTAAGTGTTAGGGTTGCAATTAGGGTTAGGGGTTTTATACCTCCGCCTAAGCTGTTATGTTTTCACGCCTGTCCATTTGTGAGATGACCCATCCTGATTGAACTCTCACTTCCTGTTTTATTTTGTTTACCAGTCTGGTCATGGTCTCCAGCTTCACTTCCTTCCATTGTTCAGTTCACCCCCACCCACTTTACTTACAACACCTGCACCTCATCACCATCTCACACAGTATAATACACCTGGTCTAACACACACACACACTTCCCTGCCATGTTGTGCTTCATGTCAATCTGTCCAGCATTCTCTCTTCACATCTCCCCACCGGGTGAGACCATTGCCTGTTTTCCTTTGTAGCTTCCTCTTCTGTTTTGGGATTTTTTGCTTGTTTATTCTCATTGTGGTGATTTTGCCTCTGGATCCCCTGTAACCTTTGCATGTCTGAGTGACAAACACTGACACTGTGGGTTTGAACTATCTGAGTTAAGCCTGATTCCTGCATGTGAGTTTGATTTTATGTAAACACGATTATACAGTTTGAGTCCGCCATTGAGTTTTGGTATGGACACAGATTAGGGGTGGATCCAGGATTTATTTGACTTTCTTTAATTTGATGAGATGGGACGTTTTTTCTAAATTGTAACTGATTTCCCAGAGAATGATTCATTGATCTTGATGAAAAAAGGCTCATATAATGAGCTGATATCTACAAGTGGGTGTAGGTTGTTGCAAGCCCTCTGGGACATGACCTTAAATATACTGAACCTATTTGCACCAAGTGTTTTGCATAATCCTACTCTAAAATAAACAAACAAAGAAAGAAGGAAACATAGCCTCCTTGGTGGATGTAACAAAGCCTCTGTGAAATAATGTGTTACCGAAAGCCTCTAAGGGATTATGTATATGGAGCACAGCACAGTTAAAGTACAACAACAGGAAGCACACAACCCCAGACACGTAAGCTCATTTCCTCATATGTTCTGTATATTCACTTTTAATCATGTGAATGACACAAGGTGAACTACGTGAGATCAGGAGATACAGGCGTACGAGTGGCATCACAAACCGCAGGGAAGGCAGCGTCTCATAATGACCAGGCAGTGAGATATATATATGAACAGAGGGTCTCAAGAGCAACACCGAGAAACATTTCAGTCATTTATTCACAAGATATGGAATCACAATGCCTTCTGGGAGGATGCAAACTGTGAACACTGGCTGGGAGACTGACCCACATAATATATGGTTCCATCTCACAGAAATTAGGTCTCTGTGTCGCCCTACTTCAAAGTCCACGGGGAGAAATGTCCAATGTGGACATGTAATCTTGTATTTAGCTTCAGAGTCTGATTTGAAAATAGAGGTGGCAACCTGGGGGATTTCTTATTGAACTTCCCTTTTTATGGATTATGGCTGAAATGTGGCTTTTTTGTTGGTAAGTAAATGTATCAGCCTCAGTTCTGAAAAAGCGAAAAGCATCTGAAGGATAAGATGACCTGAACTCTTACAATTAAATTGAGATTAAGATCCTCTTGGCCTCAAATACTTTAGAAACTGGACCCCAGGTCATTCAAAGTCAATGTGGAAATCTCATGAGGTGGAAACTAGTGTCTAGTTTAAATTAGTTGATTCATTGATCAGATTGTAAAAAATGACTAGGATCTGCCCAGATTACATTTGAAAAACAGAAAAAAGTTAATGTGCAATTTGTGCGAGACAAAAACAAGGTTTGTTACAAGATTTAAAATATCACACGTGTCCCTGGACTCTGGTGATAAAGACACAAAATGGCTTGATGAAGCAAATAATGTGAGGTTTTTCATGCATGAAAAGGGTTTAATGACTTTTCTTTTCATCTTTTATATCATTGACTCAGTTTGTGTTTTCAACAGTTTTGGACAAAAAAAAACATGGATAATAAGGATGGATTAATTCAGTAGTGCTAGTGTTCCAACCTATTTCACTAAATGCTCTTCTTATGTAACCTCACTTATCAAACTCATGTCATAACACCTGCATACACAATTCATGTGCACAAATCGCTGTAGTGATTAGATTTTTTCATTGACTGTGTTCCCCTGATTCTCCCTTAGATTAATGAGGGATTAGCGCTCTCGAAAGAATCCTCAGCTTCGTCAAAAAGCAGAGTCTCTTCCACGAAATGTATCAACTAAATCTCCCCCTAAACCCAAAGCCCACTTGCTGCTGTATACAAACAGGATGTGGACGATTCCTCTACACAGAGTCTCTGATTGAAATCCTAGATTATCCTTAAAGTTTTTACATGTAGCCGTGGCCTAATGCATTCAGTCCTGGAGAATCTCAAGGGGTTGCGTTGGTGCTGCTTAACATCTTTAATTTAGATTTTGGACTGAGACACAAGATACAGAGTGGTTTTCGCTATTCAATCAATCAATCAATCAACCAAATATTTTGTACAGCACATATTCACAATTCACAATTAGCCTCAAAGGGTTTAACAAGGTTTGATATCCTCAGAGAGAGTCACATGTGGTGGACCCCTCTCCCAGGTCAGACAGAACTGTAATAGAGGCCACGAGGATAAGAGCACATCAACAAAACAATATTTATAACAATGATGTGAAAGACAATGTCTTACATGAATGGAGAGGTGTATCATTGTTTCAAGTGTTTATGCAAAAGAAGGTCTGACAGAAATGAAGGGAGCAGAATTGACAATTGCAATGATAGGGGTATTGCCAATAATTGTAGTTTAAGTGAGTAGAAGGATTGTACATCCAAGCAATCTAGTTGTAATCATAATCCATGAGAAGATGCCTCCAGGATCAGTATCCATCTTCACGATCATGATCCACTTTAACTCATTCTCACTTTAAATGTTTTTCTTAAGACATTAAGCCTTTTTAATTTAAAATGAATTGAGATCAAAGACATCTTTAGGGGAACTACTAATGAAAATATTCACCTTGCAACAGCTTAGAGGAGAATTGATTATCTTGACCTACTTATTCTCTCATTGCTCATCTCTGTTAATTGTCAGGTGATGGTGGACATGAGTGAGCAGAAAATTAAGCTCCCATATTAGTTATCGAGCATTGATTAAATGAATAAATCAAGGACCAAATGAGTCTACAGCGAATCTCCTCGCCTGCAAAGACAATATCTGACTGTAAAACACTTCAGGGACTTGGTGTTTGCTGAGAGAGAAGTCTGCTGAGGAAGAAGGAGGATATAAAAACAACTCTTTCAAAGCTGATAGTAGAACTTGTTAAGTCTTGATAATATTGGACTTTATCGCTTTTATTCTTTCAAAGTGTGAATGATCCAGATGTTAAAACATCAAATCCTCTCTACTTCTGATGACGTTTATTGGGCATTGAAACACCAAACAGCTCGTCTGTTATATGCTACCATTTTGTGGTAATGCTGGGGATATGACGTCTGTTTCACAATGAGGCCACACATGTCGCCGCTGGCAAGATCGTAAAACACACACACACACATAGGCATATCACACACGTACATACAGAGGCAGTTACACACATGTACGGAGAGGCAAAGGCATACATTCAACATGCACTCTGGTTAATGGAAATGCTACAGAGGGAAATGTTTGCTATAATGAATGCCTCAATACGTCGACCCACTCTGTCGTGAGTGTGGACAGGAGAGATAGTGCATAAGACACAAACAGCAGAGCTCACAACTAGGTCAGTGTGCTACAGTCCATGCAACAGGCTGGCAGCGGGGAAGCTCCAGTGTGTGATTAACAGCCACTCAGGCCCTGCCGGTGCGTCTATTACCAGAGTGACACATTAAGACAGGATGTGTGAAGACCTTCTGTGGGGGATTCTATTCAGCCGGGATGGCTTCCACCTTTTCCAATCAATCAGGAGAATGTATTTACGTCCACATTACAGAATAGCAGCTTGGTATTTAGGTCCAACCCTTATGTTCACCCAACCCAATTGTGAATAAGTTACAGACGTCATACAGGATGTAACACTGTCTTTTTATATCATCAAATTACTAGCTTTTATTTTAAAAGAACAAGCTTATCAAAAAAAGGAACTTATGAACTTACATCAGCAAAATAAGAAACCAATATATAGGAAAACATTTCATTGACTTTTAAGTTTGACCAATGTCCCGTCCACTATGGAGTGGAGCAGGGTCTATGACCTATAATGCCGCTGGCCTGCAGGGGGCGATCACAATATTTTGGCCTCACTTTTCTTCATCTGTAAACAAAGTCAGTGATGTATCCCCCTTTTTCTCCTATCTTTATTTCCATCCACCAACAACAAGCATCGTCATGGCAATAGGCACACTGTAGTCTCTCAATAAATCCCCTCTCTATCGTTGAGAGCATCATTATAAGCCCCCATCAAATGACTGCAAGCCCCGCGGGCAGTCTGTGTGTCCACGGCTCTGTCCTCGTTCCTTGGCCCAGATGGCCAGCGTCCGTGCCCTGTGTCTCCTCCAAAGCAGTGGTGGTGACTCACTGGTGTTTGGAACAGAAGAGTCAAATATTTAAAGCCTCCTTAGTGGATGCACATGTTGTTCCCAGACTGAGATCACTGACGAGGTGGCAACTTGATCACAAGTTCCTTTTATACACACGCCGGATATGACAGCGTTAGTCATGGGCTGACAGAATGTCCTGTGATGGTTTTGGCTCTTGTCTCTGCACATCAATCAGAAATAAACTATAGTATAATGTTACGTAAAGAGTGAGGTGGTGTCACCTGAAAGATTTTTCACTCATTGATTTCCAATAGATTCTGACAAACATAGTAATTTGCACAGATGTCTTGGCTTTGAGGAGCTATCTCAACAAACAATGTGGTAAACAATGTTTTCACGATCCGGGTCAAGAATACTTGCATGGCGGATGTTGATGGACATACTGTCTGAATAGTGTAAACTTTTTTGTTGATAGACTGTTTCCATTCAATTCAATGAAGGACAAAAAAACCTTAGATTGCAGATACTTTGAAGTTTTAATTTGGTCCATATCCCACCCATTAACATGGAGGAGGCAGGATTAAGGACCTGTACAGTTGCCAGCGATCAAGATGTTTTGCCTTAACTTTTGTCGTGCCATTCATCTTATGATAGAGTCTATAATTTACAGACAAAGCACCATTATCCTTCACTTGGGGTCACATCCAATATTAACTCCTATTTTAGCTCTTTTTTGTTCTCCTCCTAAGGGAAATATCTGTCTCTCTAACTAAATGCTCCTTCATGTCCACCAGCAAGACACAAACTTTGTCTGCTGTTGGTGTTAAGAAACTTTATAGGAAGTTCTTTGCTTTAAAAAAAAGTTGTTGAAAGTGGAGTTTGGAGGCAGAAAATAAGTAATAATAAACTGAAAGTTGTAGAATGGATTTGGTGATTATTCTCTGTGGGTTTGTCGAGACAGTTGAAACACAACTTTCATCGACTGTTTTCCTCAGTTTCTCTCTCTCTCTGTCTCTCTCATGTGACTTACCCTGCATATATTACTAATGACTAAGTATTTGGGTCATATCCAGTGATGACCTTAATAATATGCTGCTAATGGGCAGCTAGGGGAAAACTCACCGGCATACTAATGAAAATAAAACCTCACACTCATTTCTCTCTGTTCTGCATTTATATATTTAAGATACACACAACTCACACATAAAGCATTCATGTCAGGTCTGACAAAACACTTGAGTTGCATATGCATATGTGACTATTACAGACAGAAGGAAATGACACATTTGTACAAACCCCACACCTGACTGTTGCAACACATTACCCTGCTTCCCTCATTTGACCTTTGTTACTTCCTTTGTTGGAAATATCAAGGTTAAAAAAAAATGAATGGGGTTACACAAAACTGTTGGTCATCACTGCTCACTTCCGAAGGTTTTTGGTTCAAAATTCTTTCAACAATTGACCTTTATGAGGGACCGAACGTTTCTGAATACCAGAGATGGAACATAAAGGCCAAAACAAATTTGATAAATGGATAGAAGGAAGGTTGGGGAGGGGTGTGTGTGTGTTTGCAAATGAGCAGCTGATTTGAACTCTCCAAGGTCAGACTGAGACGCAAACAGAAACACGTCTTTGTAGCCTGTACGTCCATGTACAGGCTGCAGAATGAATAATTTCTATCGAGTTTGACCCACATTCTGAGGCCTTGTAACAAACAGGTGCTTGTCTTCAAATCACACCCCCTTTGCTCTGCGAGTGCACTTATTTTCTCACTGATGTTTCATCAGTTGACCTATTCAGGGGGAATATTGTGTTCCGTGTTGGAATAAGGGATGTGATTAAACTCAGCAGCGACGGGGGAGTGATGAATAACATCTTCAATCCAAATTCAGCCTCACTCTCTGGCAGCTTTTCTGTGAATAGAAAATAACGGCCTTCACACACACACAAGGCTGCCTGCTGGAACTTGAGAGGAGCTACAGGAGTTTTACTGTAACCTATTTCACACAGTGACCTTGTTGCATGCAGGGACCTTAAACCACATGCTGTTCACATTATAAGGAAACTGTGACCTTGTCTGAGTGTCTGTTCACTTTCAAGTTGCCCCAGTCTGTCTCTTGTGCTTTTACTGCTGTGAAGATATGTTTGTGTATTAATATGCATTTCAAGTTTTTTTGTTTTGTAAATATTGGAGTACGGGTGATTTGGAAAATGTTGCATGATTGCAACAAACATGTGGTTTCTCTCACATTCCACACATTGTGTTCATTTGCAGACTAAAATAAACGTCTTCTTTTTTTATCACAGTTAACACACTATGACGGTTTCCTTTATTTTGAAATCTCTTTTGGTACTTTCCCTCAGAGGTCAGTAGAACTCTCTAACCCCCTTGTTTCCCCTATCCCCCATCTCTCTCCTCTCTCACTCATTTCGCTCCTCTCACTCCGATGGGTCGAGGCAGATGGCCGCCCCCCCACACAATCTGGTTATGCTCGGGATTTTCCTGATTTCCTGTGAAAGTGATTTTTTTCCCTCTCCACTTTCACCAAGTGTTTGCTCGATATTGGAAGTGTTTTTGTGATTTTCCTCTACAATATTGTTAGATATTGAGATAATTCATGTTCTGATTTGACTTCACTCAGAGTTAAAAAAAGTATAATTCAAACTTTGCTCTTACAGGTGTATTCAGTTATGAGGGCAAACTTAAGAATTTCTAACAGTTTGGCTGCTGAAAACTTCCATATAATATTATCTGATTGTCAACAGATGTGTTATGTTAACTACAAAGTTAGTTTGATAGGAGACTCTAAATTTGTCCGTAGCTGTAAGCGTGTGTGTGTGAATGGTTGTCTGTTATCAACATTTTCTGTTTTTGTAGCATCCAGGGTGAATAAACACATCTTTATAATGAAGGAAGCAGCAGTTGTCAGTGGCAGTGGATTAAAAGATGTGGGATGGTTAGGGAGGATGCTGAGAATCCAGTCTTGATATTATCTCTGTCTTTGAATCTTGTGCTGGCTCTGTGCTTCGCTGTCTCATCCGTCTATACACATCCAGCGCTGGTTGAACTAACACCTTCTTTTTCTGCTAGTGTGTTGAAAATACATCACGTGTGGAGGTGAAATCTGTGCTCTGTGTGTGTGTGTGTATGTGCGTGTGTGTGTGTGTGTGTGTCTGTCTGTGTATGTGTGTGTGTGTTTGCAGGGTGACAAATAAATCTGGTGTTGAATCGATCTCAAAACTCAAATATCTTGTCATGCAGGTCTGCAGCATCAGCAACAAACACAACCTCTTCACCAAAGATTACAATTAGTGATGAGAATGAGCTTTTAAGTGCATATAGTATGGCATAGGGATGTGTATATATGACAACACACCTCTGCTGATAATTACAAACTGGATTTTATTTATTAAGTCTTATAAAACATACTTGATCTCTGGAGGATAGCGGGCAGCTGAACCACCCAGCGCCTGTCCCACCTCCATGGCAGTGCCACTTCCGCCGTCTGCCCCATAAGGGCTGCCAGTTCAGCTCTGGCGTGCCGCCCCGTCCTGCAGCCTGGACCACCCACTCATTTCTGCTGCAACTTCTGCTGGAGTGACAGCGGCCACAGGAACTCTGATTTACTAGGACCGTTACACATACTGTACATACTGTCCCACTTATACCATGTGTGCTATCACACATCCACGACATCATCATAAAAGCTTGCCTGTGTGTGTTCCTACTGGGATTACTGGGATGTAATACATATGTACAGTACAGTAGTTATATACATCCCCTAAGGAAGAAACTGTCAGACAGGAAGTGAACATGTAAGAACATACAGGGAGGATAGAAGAAACTTTTAAATAATTGTGTAAAGATTCCAGGAAATGATATTGACCTTGATTAGTGATACCTTTCCTAGGGAGGTTATGTTTTACTGCGTTTTTTTTGTCTCGTAGCAGGATTATGTAAAATCTACTTGTTGGAAGGTCGGCTATGTACGATGAAGTATTAGGCCATATTGAATAAAATAAAGTGATTTTCTGACATGTCTTGCACAATGATTTCAAAGTTATTGTGATGATGTGGTAATGAGCCAAAAGATTAAGGGTCTGGTTATTTGCAAAAACTTGAATTGAAAGATTCTCCGCAATCTTCATTTTCATGCAGGCGACAGGCTGATCTTATGTTTCCCTCTAGAATGACCCAAAATTATGACATTATGACATGGTATAAAGGCTTTATTCTCATAATATAATAGTAAGATATCATACATTTTCAGACTTTTTATTGTTATATTATGAGTTTATTCTCGAAATCTACATTTTTCTTAATCTGTAACAGGTCTATGGTGCCCTAGTTACTCCCAGCTTCAAATTTATATTAACTATTAACTATTACCTTGACTTCCTTTCTGCTCATCCACCCCTCATTTAGAAACGAGGCTAAATCGAGAGAACAATACATCATTTTATAAAAGTGTTATATTTATGTATATGATAACTCATCTCAAATAAAACACACTGCACACACTTTTTTATAAATATTAATTGAATTTAAGATGTTTTTATGTAATACCTTTTAATATAATAGGCATGTACCATATTGTTTGAACTCTATGAGACATGGCATAAAAAACATATGATGATTGCAAAAAGCATCTAATGCACACGTGCACACACCTGTATCCATGCAATATACACATGTGCTCATCCACCACAGCGTCTCCTGCACACTGAAGCTGTGGCTAATTATGGCATGTGGCTCTTCTTGGAATGGCAAATTGATGCCGCTGTGCTTCCAGTTAATTGTGTTATGTAACTTTGTTCACGGCTCGTTATTTATTGTTATCACTGCAGGGGAAGTTTGATTTATCAATGCCAGCTTGATCGCAGCTGCTCTCGATCCTGTCCACACCAGCTCCGCGAGTTCAGGGCGTCCGGCCTCCGTGTCAGAGGTGCAGCAGAACATGATGTTTGTTGTTGTTTTTTGTCGTTTGTGCTCCACGTGTGCCCACAATGTTCTCTTTGTTCAGTGGTTTGTGGGGAAAGCTGTTTGGACATTTGATTGGGACATGCTTAATTTCAAGACTGCTCTTTGAGGATTTTCAAGTGTGACAAAGTGTTTTTCCTCCCCACAGCTAATATGAGGCAGTCGCTGAGCTCCCACTGTTCCCTATTACCACTGGTACAAGGTTGGTAACTAAGGGTGGCTTGTACTTTACCGTCACAACCTCAGGCTTCTGGACTTTCCTAACTGAGTAAATTAGACTTGCCTTCACTTTACCTGTTTTTAAATCACTGCATACAGTATATTTTATTTCAATGGAATGCATTTTAATGCAAACATTTAAACTCATTATTAGGATTATTGTTAGTATTGTAGTATAATTAGGTTTAAACATTGTAGAAAAACATAATTCTGGGGGATTTTCCTAACATCACACATTACAGGCAGTGAAGTTGCAGTCATGCTTGATTTGATATGAAACAGATTAATTGAACTGTTTGTCATCACGTTCTGGAGAGAGAGAAAGAGACAGCAAGCTATATGTGGTTCACACACAGTTTACTCTGCTGTACATGATGTTCCATTCACACGGAGAAGACAACAGGCTGAACAGATTCTGTGTGCTGCCTTTTGGGGGCGCTACAGCACTCTGAAGAGTCAGCATTGATGCTGCTCATGAAATGGATCAAATCCATTTGCATGCACACACATGCACTCGCTCACTCTCGGCGCAGCGATTTGTGGACAATAGCATGAGGTCTGTGCACAGCGCCATGTAACTGGTGTTTGTTTAACAGTCTGCTCAGTAAAGAGCAGTGATCGGTATTCAATCCAACACACAGGCAGGACAATATCAGGAGAAACGCACTGATCTGAACTTCTCGTTTCTCTCTGTAACACACCTCTCTCCATGTTTTATCAATGTCCACCGTTGTCTTGTGTTTCAAATGTTACGGTATTGAACAGTTGACCGACTGCAGGACTGTTAATGCATGGGTTACACACTGTGATCCCTGAGCAATCCAGGTCCATCGATTTGCAGTAAAATACATCACCTTCTACTTTTCTCTCTTTTTATGTCTCCATTTCATTGAGCTCCTGTTCCTCTTCTCTCTTCATGTTTCTTTCTCGTCTTTCCAGCTGTTTTTCGGTAACTCCTCCTTCAATCTCTCATCTAATCAACTGTTTACCTTTGTTTGGCCGCCCGTCTCTCATGCTCAGCTCTCTTAAACTGTATCCAACACACTGACATTCATTTCTGAATTGATGACCTACATTCATCTCCAGGCTTCCATCACTCACTATAGCAACCTCCCTCTCTCCTCCCCTCCTTTGCCATGCTGCCTCTCCCTCTCTCATCCTATTTCCTCCTTGGAGTAATGGTTTTATGTGGGGGTCCCCAGTTGGCATCACACACATGCACACATGTTGCATATAGAGCCACACATACATGTACATCATTAGTGATGGTACACATTCAGGAGTGGAAATATTGCACCATGAAACATATACAGCATTTTAATGGACGTTTGGGGCCCCAGTTAAAAGGGATCCTAAGACCCAAAGCCCGAAAAAAATGAACAGAGCCAGACCCGAACCCTTTTCCAACATTAAAAAATCAAGGGGATCAACCATCTGAATCCCAACCAAATCCGAAACCAAATTTTTTGTCTTAACTCTGCAATTCGTGTCCCGACAGGCTCGGTAGGCCCAGGTTAGGTATTCACACTCTTACCCAACCACTTTTCCATATGATCCATTCTGGCTGGGGCCCCCTCTCAGCTTGGGGCCCTGGGCAATTGTTGTCAGTTGTCAGCAAGTAAACACAGCTCCGTCTAAAATCCCCCATATCCTGCAATACATTTCAAATGTCCACAAAGCAATGAGAAGAGGTGTTCCCTGACATTTGTTTTAGAAAAACCAATCCTTCAGCGCCTGTAATTTTAGAGATAAAAAATGATGTAATATCTAGATTTACTGCTTCCTATCGGGTGAACGAGTGTCAGTTACATAAGGAGAGAGAACAAACCTAGAGCCGAGAAGCTGCGATCACAGCACAACATTCAGAGGGAGTGTGACTTCACTCCTGCTCAGGACGCCAGTATTCCACTAAACCTTCATGGAAATTAGTAATGGCAGTATAAGCATTGTAAGAACGTGGTTGAGGAACAGATGCAGTATGTCCTGAAATCTTCTCTCTGGCTTCCAGCTCTGGCTCTGATCAGTTACAGTGATTTCACTCATTTTCATTGTGTTTTAGCAGGTAAATCTTGTTTTACAATGCGCCGGCTTGATTGACGTGTTTATCAATTTAGCCTCAGGCAGCTGAGCTGGTTACAAGATCAGCTCAGTTCCACACGTCGTCCCCTGAGCCAAGACCTGGATTTTCTGGCTCCGGCAATTGACAAAGATGAAGTTGTTGTACAGTCTGACAGCAGTTGTGTTTTTACACTGGTGAAGCTGAACCTCAGCCACTGAAATATTCTTTCAGAGGGTAAGGGTTAGTTTCAGTCTGTTAACAGAACTAGGACAACGTTGGGTCTCTCTGTTAAATTAAGCCCTGCAAATTTGTCCAGTGAAATTTCATCATTCAATGTAAAATCACTTTCATGAGAAACTTTTAAGAAGCTGGTTAATAGTAATACTTTTTTGTTTCCACACAGTGGAGACTGTGGACTGTGCCTTGTGTAAAATAAAATGATGACAGCCTGCTCAGTGCATGTTGGGACACGCTGCAGCCTCTTTCTACTTGTAGGAAAAGTGTTATTGCACAAAGATTTTTTTCATTTGCCCCTCACTCACTGGACTGACAGTTCCACTGACAGACTGAGCATGTGAGTCTGTGTAATCATCAACGTTAAAGGGGCCTCCATCGTCACTTGAACTTGACTGTAGAAAGTACAGTCGTTCATTGTAGTCCTCTATCCCCCTCCATCTGAAGCCTCTGTCTTTAAGCTCCATCTCTTTTCTCTTTCTCTCTCTCTTTATCCCCTCTTTATTTCCTTGTTTTATATTCTATCCTGATCTCTACATCCTCCCTCTCCTCTTTTTTGCCTCCACCGTCTCTCTGTGAAGACTTAGAACGACTGCTCTCTGATGCCCCTCTGTGCAGCAGGTGATCAATCGGCCCTCTTTTTTTTCCTCCCCACAAGGCACCGGGGGTGGCACAGCAGGCAACCATGACACGTGCTTGTGGGTTGACATCCCCCCCCCTCCCTCCCTCCCTCCCTCGCTCCCTCGCTCCCTCCTTCGCCATGCACTCACAGATGAGCAAACCCTGTCCTCGCTCTCAAGCTATCTGTAGCCCCTGGTGTAGTCCTGAATTTTCATGGCGGGATTGTTGCACCTTTCTGTATAAAAGGCATGAACACGGAACGGGTCGGCATTGTTGTTACGCCTCACAGCCAGCAGAGGCGGTAGTTCAGAGGCAAATCGGAGGACAGATGCCAAACCTGGAATGCAGATATGCTATTTATAACCTCATGTGGGGACAGCGGTGAAGGTGACATAACAAGGGTCTATTTAAAGTTTACTTCACTTCTTTAAAGTACACTTTGCATTTTCAGTGACCTTGATTATGTAGGTTCCATTAAAGCTGCTTAATTTCCCTTTTTATCCCGTAATACTGTGATGATGAAACATTTTCAAAAGACTAATTTTCAAACAGATTTCTCTTCAAGTAAAAGTTTTTAAAATGTATGTCCGTCACTTCAAAGTGTACAAATTAAAGCGATTACATTTATATAAAGTTGAACAACTTCACAATTGTATTTTATTTTACACAGGCTTTGTCCTCTGTATAGGCATGTACCATGGCACCAAGCCCTTATTACCACCTTATTACAAGAACATTTGGACCCGTATCCCATTGGCCACGAGGCCCTGTTTAACAAACTAGTTCAAACAGTCTTGTACTGTAAGTGCAATTTGCATGGAACTTTGCATAAATTATACATGTAATCCCAACATAATTGTTAGGTTATTAGTTAAATTTAGTAAATTCATCTACACTTATTACATTGAAGTCATTGAAAAAAAAAGGATGCAGAGGATGTCTTCATTGGATCCTTTAAATTCCCTGCAGATGAACTTCACTCAGATCAAGACTTACATTAAGTTGCAGCATGTTCACTCAACAGCAGGTTTAGAGCATATCCCAGTGGGGTGAACTGTGCTTCCTGGAATAACCCATCAGAAAACCCTTCAGAAACATCCCATCTTTGGTGGAAGTTGTCCATTCTGCTGCTCTCAACGACAATCTTGCATCACACTGGTGGGGCTGCAGGTTCAACGTGTATGTCCTCAGTGGACTGCAGGTTTGAACTGTTGGGGTTGGACACCATCAAGACCTATATGTATATCTTGCTGTTCTGAAGTTACTCAGATTTCTATTTTATGTGTGCGTCATGCTCACTACTGCTGAAGAAACAGCAGATATTTTTTCTCTTTATAATGTAGGTCAGACTCCTGCACTCCTTGTTATGAGTGGGCTCAGTGCGTGGTTTACATTTTTGGAGGCTGTGCAAGGAGCTGTACGGGTGCTACCAAATCTGAAACACAAGCCAGAGCTCGAAGGATGTTCTAAGGCTGTGAATAGTTGCAGGGAGCGACACATTTCAATCGCTGCTTCACTGTTAAAACATGGAGATGTGCCCGTACAAATTCAGTTTCTGAAGTATCACACAAGTTACAGTGCAAAGACATGTTGATGGAATTTACAACAAAAATCTGCAGTTTCACTTCCACTCTATTTGGAGATAAGCGAGAGAATGGAAAGTATAAAAAGATCATATATCACCGCCTGGCTGCCACGTTCTCATTTGTTGGTTCGCTGTTGAATTTTGCACCACTTGGTCACTGACTCCTGAGGTGATCTGTTCTCACAGCAGTGCCACAATATCCAGCTTTTCTTCTGTCTGGGTGAGAAGCTAAAAATACACTTGAGCAAACATGCTGAACTCATTTCTGAACTGGCCGACAAAATCCTCTGGCCACTATTATTCGTCCAGATGAGATCTTCAGCCACACTGGCAATATGAACACTATGTTTCTAAAGGAAGTTTAATGTTGCATGGATTTATAAAAAATTATTCTGGGACAAACAGCACAGCTACTTCAGAATTAATCCTTGTCATTAGTGAGACAACAGTTCCATGATATATTGTCACTTTTTTAATATTTTTTGCGTGCTGGACGTTGTGTTCATCCTTTTATGTACAGTGTATGATGCAGAGGGAAAGGAGAAAACTTTGTGTTCATCCAACCTGGTTTATCTGCAGTGAAGCAATTGTTTGTCCATGGTTTTCTTTTCTTACTGATTTTAATAGTCTGTGTTTTTCCAATAAAATTATGGTGTTTTTGCTTAATTACTGTTCAAGTGTGTGGCTTATTAATAAGTTTGCATGTCGGCTATTTCAGACAAAGAGGATTACAACAAGAAAACACACATGGCAGGACGTTATTTTATTCTATTGCTATTATTGACTTTACTGAGGTCAGCACCCATGGCACCTGTGATGGCTGTATCAGTCATATATGGAGAAACAAGGTTAATATTATTATTGCTGTGGGGACAGTTTTGTCCTGTGGGCTGCAGTTTCTGAACAGTTCTAAAGTTTATCTGAGGACGTAGAAGAGGACACGGTCAGGTCGATCCGCAGACTGCCTGTTAGCACGCAGTTTATTCACAAGCCAAGAATAGAGCTGGTTTGATGAACGGTTCCCAAGATAGACATTCCACAGACGGACTGACAGACAGACATTTGTGGAAAAAGTAGGTCGATTCATAGGTAGAGTCCCTAAGCATTATTGCTCATGACAGGCTGGATAACTCCATGTAAATAGTTGCAAAAGTGGAGTAACAATGTTTTTTCTACCACCAGTATACCGCATGCAGGCATTGAGCTCTGATAAGTCTCTTTATGTTCCTAAGCACCAGAGAATTGTGTCACACCAAAATCCAAAGCTGGAACTTTTACTATGTTGGTATGTCCATTGGTATGTGCATTTTATTTTTGAGCATATCATAAAGCTTTACATCCTATGATATGTATATTTTCACCATCATTTCCCACCAGACCAGGAGGCGTTACCTCCATGGCACCCGCCTTAACATCACAGCTGGTGTCCCTTTTGCGGTAATCAATCAATAAAGGATCAAAATAAAATGAATAAAAATCTTCTTATCTTCTTCTCTTCCTCTTCCTTCCTCTGTGCAGTGACAGACTGGATGGATGGTGCTCTGGCTGCCTTCCTGCTCCACCTGCCACATCAAACATTCTCCTCATTCAGAGAGTTATATATATTACCTGCATATTATGTGAGTTCAGCAGTATTTCTCATATTTTAATTTTTATACCCGGTCTGGCAGCTCCATTCAGATGGGCTTCCACGGGGTGTTAGCGAGCACCGCAGGCATAAAATATAAAAGACAAAATAAATAAATAATTTTAACAGCTGTTGTCGGATCGTCAGTGGGTGCGAGAAACCTCAATGTCCCATTTTCTTTGATATTATTATTTAGTTTCTGTGCTGCGTCTGGTGCTGAACTGCAGGGTAGTTCTGCTTTGTTAAACTGAGAGGAAATGATGACTAAAAGAGCGAAGGGTTGAGAGAGAAACAAAAGAGAAGAAGAAAGGATTTATGACTCAATGAATTGGGTTTTTATTGTGTTTGGACCCAAACACAGATCTTGTGAATAACGAATTCTATTTTTAAGTGAATCATATAGGATATGTGATGGTAAAAAAGAAAACTATAGGCTTAAATTTAAGCCACGCATCTGCTGATGCTAGTAACTCTTACAAAAGTGAGCTCCCTCATCAGGTAACCATGGTAACGTATATGTGTATCAGCATATCAGAAAGTGATTATTTACATAATCATTAAAAAAACTTTTTATATGTTGATCACAAATCAATCACAATTTCCCACTGTCCAAGCTGATGTTTCAAATGTCTTATTTTCATCTCAACAGTCCAGCCAGTGACCTTTCCATGTGTTGCTTGTGTCTGACATAGATATTTTACAGTTTCTCAAAAAGTGAGTGTCAGGTAGAAACCACACCAGTTGCAGCTTAAGAGAATCATTTCAACTTTTCGGGGATTAGCATCTCTAATCTTTCAGATACGATATCTCTTTACTGTTAGTTTTAACAATACCTGGACAGTTTCCTTGATTTCATGAATTTCTACTCATAATCAGAGTTGTTTGAGTCATTGATTACCTTCGTGTATGTCCCATGTTTAATTCTTCCAAGGTGGTATGCTTTTAGCACCATTATGCAAAACCTAATAAATCGAATTCCACCAAACCTGATGGGGGGGATGGGGAACATATTAAGTGTTGGGGTTGAAATGGGTTAAGAGGCTGATCCACTTTCCTAAATTAGCATATTTTTATCACCAATAATTAGGTTAGCAGACAACTTCCTTTTCTTTTGCAATCTCTATGTGTAGGATTCTTTGGCCTTGGTTGAGGTACAACATTATAATAATAATAATGAATGTTGATTTATTAAGATTATTTTACATCATGTTGTATATCAATATAACATATTAGACGATGCTTCTTATCTTTGCTCGCTGCTCATCATCATATCTAAGAATTGCCATTACTCTTTTCTCTCTACATCTTTAAATATCCTAATCCCTGAAGTTCACAACAACCAGACGAGTGACTGATCGATTTTCATAAACATCCAACCAACGTGCGCTGTAACAGCACATGTTAATGAGGAGCGGAAGTTAACAGCTATGAGCGGGCCTTCGAGCTGACATTGCCATTAAAGGTTTATGACTTACAGAGTCTCACATGGCATCCTGTGGGGGTCACTGTGGGAGTGCTCCTGCTGGTCCTTTTGCGAACCCCATAACCCAAAGTTATCTATCATAGCTCATTTCTAGCCAGTAGATTGCACCAAAGCTCTGTCCTGAGGGATGCAGGGTGCTTTATACCCTCTGATCTCATTATGGTGTCATTGGCTGGCTGTTTAAAGTACAGTGATGCCAAGGTGAATGTCAGGTCACAGGACAGACTCAGAGAGGTTTCCTAAAGCCCCTCTCGGCGGATGTTAATTGGTGCTCCAGTCAGCCGGGGGCAGCTCTCTGGCTGCACTGTAATTGGGGAAAGTGGAGCTTTGGCCAGACTGGTCCCTGCTCACCCTCTTTCCCTGGGTCTGTCTGTCTCATAATTAACTTGCACTCAGTCACTGCTTCACAGATAATTTGACACGAATGGAAGATGAGCCACAGAGTGTGTCAGAGAGGAAGAAATGAAGAAAGACTTTTCGAATTATGTGTGCAGTTTCCAAGGTGACAGAGAAGTGGCACTAGCAGTATGTTACTGCTCTCCATGTTGCATTAATGACAGGCCCTTTAATCTGCAGTATCACAGCATTAGTTTGCTTTTAACTGATTTGTATAAAATACTATAATAAGATGAAATGTCTGGGATAAGCTTATGAGCAAATTAAGGAACAACATGATCACTGATATGATAAAGTAATCATTACAACAAAACTTATTGTTCGCTATGTTTCAATCAATGTGAATGCTGAAAGTGCAATTGTATGGATATAGATTGTTATTTTGATACTTCTCCTCTTTCCTTAAGTCTATAATATTCAGTGAACCCCAGACCTCAGAATCTGATAACAATAATAAATACATGTTAATAATAAGGATGCCACTCAATACACATTGATACCAATATTACAATATTAACTTGATTAAGACAATTGTCTGAATAAGACACTGACTGTCATGTAAACACCATTTTCTGATTAGCTCAACCTAAATATGGTCATACTCAGATTTAGCAGTAATTGAATCAAGACATGGAGTGTTCGAACCTAAGTCACATAATGCAAACATGAATACGGCTTTGCCATACTATAACTTTGATATTGGTCATAGTGTGACATCGACATTCAGCAGTAACTAACTGCTTGAACAAAGTATAGCCTGGGTTCAAGGGTTAACATTTAGTCGGATGTAAAGTTCATATGAGCGAGTCCAGAGTCGTAATGTTGCTCTCCATGTAAACATGTAAACTGTTATTGTGAATTCAACCTCAATCCAGATGATTTCACTGAAAGTAAAGAAACACTTTCCAAGTCTGTATTTTATACCTGTAATTGTTTCACTTTATCGTCCCAAATACCACCCGTCCTGTCTCACACACACAAACACACACTGACAAACACACTGTCTAGCTGAAGAGCCGTTCATCCAACCATCCAACCATCCCCCCAACCCCACTTACCCTCCACTCGCTTTAGATTTGATTAATCAAATCAGTCAGGGCTCTTTAGAGTATTGCATTAGCCCGTGGCCCGCTGGAGACTGCAGCGACTGGCTGATTGGCTGAGGGGACCGGCGAATGGTGGATGGCGACAAAAGACTAATTCAGCAATGGGAGGACGAGGTGAGAGAGAGGTTACTGTAGGTAGAACGAGGACAGAAAACTCAATGGGGCTTGTGTGAGTATGCGTGTGTGTGTGTGTGTGTGTGTGTGTGTGTGTGTGTGTGTGTGTGCGTGCGTGTGGGAAAGTCAGGCCAATTGAGATACCAATAGGAAAAGTTGCATGGCTGTGAAATGTCAGTATTTGAATAGGTCAATACTGGCTGCAAAGAGTGGTATAGAAATAATGCACCAAAAGAGTCTGGTTCATAACACTAAGTCTATAAATATATCTGTAAAGCTGCAGTGATTTAGTCTCAGAGACACAAGCTCCATGACTGGTGGCACAATGAGGTTTACAAAGCATTAAGTGAAGGAAGCAGATAAAAGATGTGCTGACAGCAGAGATTCTGAGGTTGGGAAACATTTTGAGTATTTATATTCAGATCTAAGACACGTAGTCAGTGCATCCTCCACTTTGTTCTATTGGGTAACAATTTTGAGGAACCTTCATCAATCATTCAAATTCCACCTGCAAATTTAAACATGTGTGTCTTGCTCTTGTTTTGTTGTTGCTGTTCTTCTTCTTTTAACGTTTTTGATTATGACAAATGCGCACTCATACATATTTGCATAGCAGCCAGAAAACAACTAAAAATGAATTATTACCAAATTCCACAACAGACCCTCTGTAGGCGCTTTTTTCAATTATCCTTTACCTTGAGTTGACAGCAGTGTTTCCCTTTTGCCTAAATTGATTGTCCTATTATACCTCCGCACTCGCCGTGCATACAGGTCATGGATACAGAAAACCGTTACCATAGTTTCAGGGACATGAGCTCCAGCATTTTCCCGGCTTAAACCACAACAAATGCTTTTGTCCGCATCTCTTTTCCCTTGACGTCTTCTCACGCCAACATTAAGGACGCACAAGGAAACAACAACAAGAATGAATAAGCTCTTATACTCTTTGCTCCCGTTTCCAAAACTACCTTGAATATAGGTTGCTCCCTAACTACAGAACATTTATTTTGAAAATGTCGTCATCGTGATGGTAATCTGCACCACAACTGCTGTGTGTTTATTTATTTTAGGACACAGAAGAAGACAAGTTCAACTCGCTCCACAGGCCGAAAAACACAATGTTGTTGTATGTACCGTATAGATACTGAAAATATCATAAAGGCTACTATAAATTACATGAATCCTTGTAACCCCTGGGTAAAAGCCACAGACTTAAAATATATTTAGCAGTAGAAATCCTAGCAATGCTAAATAAAAGCTATGTCAATCCTAAAAGGGTATGTACGATTGAAACTTTTCTATAGATTGATTTTAACTAGACAACCTTTAACAGGAGGTGAGAACAGAATGTGTTTTTGACTTACAGTGTTATTTCAGGGAGCTAAACACAACTCTTTGAGCTGCTAGTCTGCTGCACAGCTGTCCGTTAGCATCTACGTTAGCGCGGTGTTAGCAGTGTATGTATTGATTTTGGTTCAGCTCTAGCCTCCAACTAGCATCTCTGTTAGCGTGGTGCTAACTTTGTAAGTATGTACTTTGAGGATGCACAGAGCATCAGGTGACTGGGAAACCATGGTTGCACCTGTGGCTCAGTGGGAGAACCACCCCTATTCTTCTTTCTCACCTTTATGACCCAGGAGGACGTTGTGTTTGTTTCTTCATCTTCTGAGGACTGAATGTGGACTTTCTTCTCTTCTGTGAGTCGGACCACGTTTGAACTAAGAGTCAATGGACTGAGTGACCCACTGCTGATCATTGAGAGAGGACTTTATCAGCAACTCTGAGGTAACACACACACATGCAATAAAGCTACAATCAGGCAAGCAACAGAGGTTTTATTGCCGGCTTTTGTTTTTATTTTTCTTCATTGGGCCCATATGGCCCCCTGTGAATCGCTGTTGATCCAGTGTTTTATCAGGGTTTATACAGAGGGATAAACTGTCATATCTTTTGAGAAATCCTTTCAAAGTTGAGGGGAAAGTTATTGTAGAGTTGAGTCTTATGGCTAAAGGTTGCCAGACGCACTTTTTGTCAAATTACATGGTACTTGTGTTATTTCCGTTTGCTTTGGACGAGAAAAGGGCTAGTGAACCATATTTTTGGTTGAATTTGAATGCAACCTTAAAAATTTTTTTTTATATTATTCTATATTGGCAAATAAATGATTAAATAAAAATACATTTAATGTTCTTATTGGTCAAAGGGTCACTGTGACTGCAAAATCTATGTTGAGTTAAAACTCCTCTGGTTGGTTGAGGCATACGTTGGTTATCATGGCTTCTGACAGAGTGTCATTAACGATGAGCTCTCCTCCATTAATAGAGCTGCAATTAGAACTGCTATTCAGCCAAGTGTTCGATTTGTTCCAAACGGCACGTGCATTACAATCTTCTGCACTCTGACATCCATTGCAGGAAATTGTGTGGCTGCGAACAATTTGGAATAAATACTGGGATAATCAAAGAGAACAGCCAACAGCCTCAGCTACACTTACAATTAACTGTGACCTAAACAGAGATTTTCTCCAACAGGTAGTTATGACTGCACTAGTCACTGCTTTCATAATGATGAGATTTCTTGGTAGGACCACTGTTCTACACAAGGCAGGGTCAAATTGGAAATGAAAGGTGTTCAGCCACTCAGCACATCAGGAAAACAAAATGCCACTGTCGCCTGTTTGCTTTATTGATCCTAGTACATTAAGCAACTAATGCTTTTGAGTAAAGAAAGATGTATTTTAAATGGGGCTGACCTGAAAGCTTCGAAGGTGGGATAGTTGCTATGACAACTGACATCCGCATCAGTACTTAAATGCTTGTTTTTACATTTGTATTATATATAACTTTAATCTGTTATTCTTGTATAACATTTCACGAAAGCTTTAGCTCCGGCAGCAAAACATGTCGGTAGAGAGAACGTCGTAGAGAGAATGTTGTCTTCTCCTCTGAAGCTGTGGTGTTGTGGCAGACGACAGCGCAGAGACATGTTTAGATTCCACAGCAGCATCTTTTGTCTCCATAGAAGCCACTTCTCTCAGTCTCTCCACAAAAACAGAGAAGAAGAAGAATCCTGTAAACACCCAGAGTCCACAGCGGCAACTTGACAGTTAACATATTCCTTCAGTGATCACGTACCTTCGAGATGAACACTGTTGGAAATCAAAGGTTTGGTTTTGGTTCTTAGCTTGGCACTTTTTCCCCTTTCTTTAACATTGCAAGAGAGAGCATTTTCGATAAAAAAGAAATCTGGCATGTTTAGTAGACGGATATCTATGTCATCTATATCGACAATTTGGGGCAGCTTCATTGGATTTATGGACTTTGGGACTTGGTGGAAGTATGTGCTCTACTGACAGCAATTTGAGTTGTATGTGCATATGTTTGAGAAACTGGAGTGACAGGTATGAAAGACTGAGAATGAGAAAATCATGGATAAAGAGACAGGAAAATAGCATGCGAGGAAATGCATAGATTTCTTAAAATGGCACTAGAAATATATGATGAGTTTGATGCTGTTGGTGTTGCTATCACACACAAAACAACCTAATGGTTAAAAATGAGCAAAAGGGGCAGAAGACCTACGATTTTACATCACAGCCCTTTTGTGACAGCACGTGTTGTCGCCATCTGTCCTGCAGAAGTCTTGGAAATGAGTTTGTTTGTTCACATGCTACAGTGAAACCGATAATTACCTTCTTCTCATCTCCCCCTGTATCTCAAGGCAGCAGACCAAATTGATGACAAAAAGAGGACCTACTTTGGTTTTCCACTCTCCCGAAGGCGCCAGCATCATTAAGGCCACAAGTTACAGGAAATAGAAGTGTTAAAATGGAACGCTGATGATGTTCGGTCGCACGTGAGACTGTAAATGCTTGACGAATGACGACTGGAGTCCATCAAAAAAAATGGGCCTTGAAGGTTCTTTGGTGGTTTCAGACCTAAGCACAACACTTGAGCCAATCAGAGCACCGGTGAGTGTGTTGGTCTTATAATGAAATATGATCATGTTCTTAGCATGTTGCTACCTGAGACAGTGGAAAATTTGAGTTTAGATTCTCAATGTGGTTCCCCTTGTGTGTGACGTGAATCAGTTTCCTCTGCAGAGCCGCATTCTCTCTTACCACCAGATTATGACCTTACTTCCTGAAATTCTCCATTCTATCAGCAAATAAACAAGATGCAAGCACATCCGGCCTTTAAAATGAAAAGGGTTACACCATACACATATGAATACAATTTCACACATACACACAAAAATTATAATATAGAGTCCTTAGACAGAGAGATCTGATATACATAAATCACTCCTGCTTAGAACCATTGTAGATGTAGGTAATGTCTCAAAAGTTAGGGATGGCACTGCTAAGGTGGCACTTGGCACCGAGGAGCTAAACTTATGATGTAATAGTTGGCAAAACAGCAACGTGAATCGTACTAATCGACGAGTCCCCGCCCTAAATTAAGAATTAATATAATAATCAGGCTAATAAATGGTCCCAGCTTGACCTATTGTCATATAAAGCTACTGAGGTTATAACAACATCTGAAGGCTGCAAAACTGGAGCAACCTTTTATGAGCTCTGTCTATAAAAAGGTACATTTCTCCTGAAGAGCAGCTTTAAATGTAACTTCCCTTTCAGACAGCTCTGGCAACTGGCGACACGGCTCCTCTGTGTCCTCCTTTCAGTCCCGGCTTTCCAACCTTGGGAGGATTATGTGAAAGCTTGATGGGTCGATCTCACAAGCAATTGATTTCTGCCGCTCACGTGGCCTATGTGCTCTGAGTCAGAAAATACACTAGAAAAGTTGTTCGGACATTTTCTGTGCTTTCGTGGTTTCTTCTTTGTGATTACGCAGACAGAAAACAATTGCTGATTCAAAAATATATTTCATGTGTTGAGGAAAGTGGCAGCTCTTTTGGAAAAGTTAGTAAATTGGACTTCTGCTTTGGTTTTTGTCCTGTTCTTACAGTTATCACAAATTGCACATAAACTTGAGCAGCAAGAAGAAATACACAGAGATTATTTTCTAACTTTGAACATTTCTATTGATTATATCTTGAAAAATAAGTCTGCACAAGAGGAAAATCTGTGATAGTAATATTCTGTATCAAAAAAATGTGATGAATGAACATACTGCAGTTCTTTTCTTTCTCAGCCATCTCGCTGGCTTCTTGTTAATGGTAGCCACCAAATCCACACCAATTAATCTGAGGCTGTAACTGGAGCTTCATCTAATTGGCCTAAGGGTTGTGATACCAAGACCATGCATCCGGGGCTCCATCTGATAATATCTCAATTATTATATGTTCCATATCTTGTGTCTGAATGTTTCTGGTGAGATTACGTTGAGGTTATAGTGCTGAGGCTGTGGAGGTTAGGTTTTTATTAAAACTCTTATTGCTTCTGATTATCATTTAAGAAAATGTGACAGAACAGAGACAAACTGCCGTGAAGAATGGGGATAAACTGGTTAACACTTTGCAAAGCTCACAGAGACTTACCCAGGAAGACAGGAAGATATGACTGCTGCAAAACGGGCTTCAACAAAGGATTGAACTGATTGAACTAAAAAACATGTTTTCAATTAAATCAACACGACAATAAAAATTCAGAGTGTGAGAGAGATAGAGAGACAGAAAGAGGTCAAGTATTTTCGCATGCCCTTGACTCGCTCTTTTGTCACTCAATCAAATTATCCCTTTAAACCTGAATACAGCTGCACATCTCACTGATTGCCATTGTTCTTCAGCTCTCAGCCGTAAGCCGGAGCTAGGTGGGAGGACTCTTACATAAAAAGTTTACCAATTTCATTTAACTTTTTATTGACTTTACACTTTACTTTTCGCTGCAGTGAAATATACATTGGCAGAAACAAAAATGTAACATCTTTTTATTCCTAGTACGCCAGTGTCACAGCATCAGTCTGTATGAAGTTAAGTTCTATCAGAAGTGAGTGAAGGTAACTGTTGGAAGTCGCTCATTTCCACTTTGTCATTAGTTAGTCTCATCCCTTCGCAGCGTGACCTTTTAATCTCCTATCGCACAGTCAATGGCAATCTACTGCACAAAAATCGATGGCTGAAGACTGCAGCCCACTGAGAGCTTCTCTGCTAGACGCAACCGACCAAGCAGCCATCCTGACTCGGAGGAATGAAGCTGAAAGATAAAATTAGTTTTAGAGTAAATGTCAAACCTGAAATAAAAACTGTAAGAGATAAAGGGGTGACACCAGTTAAGAGACTCACTAAGTATTATGTTGCATTAGTTATTGACATTATTCTGGGGTAGTTCTTCCATTTTAGCAGTGTTAATGTAAAAGTAAAGTTTTGCTAAACAATGTGATACATACTACTCAAAGACACTTGTACCTTACAAGGGTAAGATAACTCTTATTTTTAAACTCTTTTGAACTCCTATGATAGATGGAGAAATGTTCTTCTATATCTTAAATTCTTATATGTGATTTCTCATGGACTGTATATAAAGATGAACGACAACGCTGCTCATTGAAGCCAAAGAGTCTCAGTGGCTAGGGTTAGTGATGGCAGTGAACAAAGCTGGGTTATTTTGGCTTCATATTTGGATAGTGGGAGGAAGAGGAGATGCGTCATCTATCTTTATTTACAGTCTTCAGTTTTTCTACTAGTTATGACTAGGGAGGACAGATAAATGGGTCAATGTGGTATCTTTTTTGTAATATATGATTCACTTTCATTATTGTGACCTAAAAACATAATTCTAATTATTTACAGTTATGCAGTTAAGAACAAGAACATTCCGCACCATTCTGAGTAAAACACCTTATGACTAAAAATCTTTACCGACATTTCATGCTTGGATCAGGGTGAGAAACCAAACTGAGCTTGCTATTTATTTTATTTTATTCTATTTGCAGGGGATGCTTGCCTATTTTCACACGTGGCTCAGATTGTTCCCCGGCTGCTGTTGTTCTGCCCAATTTGGTCCCATTTAGTGCACATGATCAGTGTTTATTCAGACGCCGTTGGTCTAAAATCCCAGTGTCAATAAGCAATGACGAGAAGCCAGATTGCGTTTGAGCCTCGGGATCAATATTCACTGGAATACAGCAAAACCCCAGAGGAGGGGAGGCAGCTCAAATAATGAGAAAGGGACTTACAGGTTTTATTAGTTTTCATCATTTTTATGAGTTTAGCGTGACCTTGGATTGAGTGACAGAAACCTGGGTCCTCTATTTCATTAAGTTGACTCTGCTTAATAGGACTTTGGTGTATGATGTAGTGAATCTTTGCTTCTCTCTCCGTTGGCTCATTTATTGAGCTGTGACTCTTTTCTCTCTCTCGCTCTTGCTCTCGCTCTCTCTCGCTCTCTTTCTCTCCCTCTTAACGAATAGGGAACCAGGAATGTGTAACTGATCTCCTGAGCCATCTTTTATTTCAGGCTGCTGCATTGGAAATGATCAGATGCTTTGGTGCTTCTATAACAAGTTGTGCTTAGTTGATCCTTTTTGCCAGCCTGACTTGTAGCATCACATGGAGCTCCTACAGGCCCTTTGGCAATAGACAAAGAACAAATACAGGGACTGCTGTCGCTTGAGGTGTTTTGGTTTAGTGCACACGCATGGAACCCAGCAGTCCCCGTTATATAAGTGCGCTCGGTAAGTTGGTTACGTTCAGGCAAACACATTATTCATGCTCTACAAAGTCCTATACGCAGCCTCATTACTGCGGACTGGTCTTGCATAACAGACTCTAATTCTGTCCAAAAGTTGTAACAGAGCTCATTAGTTGTGCAGCTTTTTGTCTGTTTGATGGATGTTTCACTCACTGTGATGTGAATGAATGGATTCCATATAATAAAATAATGTTTCTCTTTTGTCACTTTTAAATAACTGGAGCTCTGTTCGTCTTTACAGCCCCTGCACTCGGGCCTAAAATACCAACAGTGGGGGGAAATATTTTAATTGGATTACAATAGTTGTCATGGTAACTGCAATTAACTACACTATAGCTATGTAATGCTCTGCAATATGTCGAGTTTCTCTACTCTTCTCAATCACCATTAATCCTACATCAAGTGATCAATTTAAGTTTTTATATCATAATAACTGATTAAAAAGGACTGCCTGATATTGTATAGCATTTTATTAATATCACATATTTTGCATAAACATAACACTGTTATTGTTTACCTTCACTGTGACCACAGTATGTTCTGAGCAAGACAACATTAAAAGTAAGTTGTCATTTTTCTCCATGGGACAAACTATTTAATAAAGACACTGCATTCTAATAAGTAGGACTTTCAATGCTTTTATTTGACACTAATGACAGTAAACCAAATATATTTTCTAAAGTGATATAGATTTTTGTCCAAGTGTTGAATGTGACCCACTTCAAGAGACGTTATCTTTTCAAAGACAAAACAATCATCACAAAATAACTGGCAGATTAATAAGTGATGAATTGGTTTCAGTAACTTCTAAACCCACAGCAGTGCTCCAGAATAGCTACTCTGTTATGCCTCATTAGGTGCACCAGGATATTAATAAGGAACGCCCACAATATTTCACTGCTCCTTTTGACACTGCAGAAATCAATTTGATGTGTCACAGTTTTTTGGCTGTTTCATTGCACCTGAGCTACAGAAATAGGGTAAGCTGTTCTTTGCTGAAGGCACATGTTAATCTTTTTATATCTTGTCGGCTCGAAAGCTACAAAGAACCAGTTTGGCCAAACTGTATGTGTATTTATATATAAGTACAAAGAGAGCAATGGTAATCTGGGGTCAAATTCCTCATGTGTACATATACTTGCCCACTAAAGCTCCTTCTAATTCTAATGAGTTTGGCCATTTAAGTTTGACAATGTGTATTTCAAACATCTACCACGTACTTGTTATTTCTGATGATGCACGAATCAAACCAACCATTTAAAATATGACATATTTAATTGAAGCATAAACATGACTTGACAACAGCCATAAAGCCCATACAGTCAGAGAGGACTTTAGTATATAAAGTATACATATCCCCACTGTTTACAGGTATATTGGGTATTTCAAATCATTTCAATGACTTTTCATTTCTTTGCAGAGGTAACCCTGACTCTGGACCCAAATTCTGTTGCTCAACTAAGATCACCTGGGAAACTAAACAAGCTAATAAATACCCGCTGTGTGCTTGACTCAGGTCTTTCATCTCCACCATGTGCAGGAGCTGTAACCTGCATGTGGCTGGGCCTGTTTTTCTCTATGTCGAGAGAAGGAGCAGCCGGCTCTGATACTGGCTCGCCTCCTAAATGAGACCATTGTATCCCCTATATCAATGCTGCCTCACAACATCTTCATGTTACACAGCCCTATCATGCACTATGATCTGGGAAATTACATCTATAACCCCATAAGGATCTGGCTGAACCTGAGCACACAGCAGGCTTTGTGCTCACGTTACTCAAGACTGCATCTCTGTAAGGGCTCAGGGACACAGACTTAGGATTAGAACAAGCTAATGGATGTGTGCGAGTGTGTGTGTGTGTATGTCCTGCAAAACTGCATAAATCTGTTAGCACCATCATGGTATTACACTTTACCCTGTACAGGCTCCCATTGTCTTACTATGTATGATGCGTTGGTGTAATATTTGAGACATTGATTCATAATTTACATTTCAGCTAGCATTTATGTTATTTAGATTTATTTCTTTATACTAACTACCACATTGTCACTCTTGACTGTTTTAATAGCAACCACGAACAGTGCTGATTTTTTTGACTCAACTTAATAATATAATAATAATAATAATAATAGTTGAGTAAATGCAGCCACGTGCTTATGCTCAGATGGAGATGAGGGTTATGCATACAATACAGAAAATTAAAAAGAGATATAAAATTACACTTTAATGCTAGAGGAAGAACACGCACCAAAGAGTACACACTAAAGGGAGAACAGACTCACCAAAGAGAATAGAGGCATCGAGGTAAGCTGACATCGCGGGCTGACACCAGGCTTTCCAACAAGCCACGCCCCCAAATATTGACTGTTAGCAGCGGTAGCTACCTTGGGAAGACATGAGTTCTGTTGACTTCATGTGGGTCTGCAACTCACAGATTTAACGTGATGCAAGCTGGACATAACACAATGCATGCTGGTTAGAAATTGTCTGACTTTTCCCAGCTTTGCAAAACATCCCCATGTCACATGACCTTAAAATATTGTTTGAGCGAGTTAGATGCAATCAGAACGTCTAGTTGTTCTACTTCAGTTGCAGCACCTGGGAACCACAGTCTATGGAACCGGCCCTATGACAACAAAACCTTATCCACATGACGTATCTTATGTTATATTCTTACACATTCAGAACAATTACCTGCTGCTTCCAAAGAGGATTAAATGTCTTTGATCTAGTAGTATAAACTAGAACATAAATAAATGACCTTGTTGACAATGTCAGCAAACAATACAAGGAAACATTGTCATGTGGAAAAGAGATATATATGGGGTTATATGAAAGACAATTTATGGATATTTATATATGTATATTCCTAAATCTTTTGTTATAGACAAGAGACAGTTTAAGGATTAAGGGCTTAAGAGGCATAAATAAAAACATCAAGACATTAGGGTATATTGAATATCTTTTTTTAGTTTACTGTTCTCTGTTTTTAAATGTTTGATTCTCAAAGAAACAGATATAATCATGTTCTCTCGTTAAAAACGGAACGTTAATGTACGGAAGCGTATTGCATTCACTTGGAAAAAAAAAGAAAAGCTCTGGGTAAAAAATAAATAAAAATAGTGTTAGAAAAACAGCTTTTTTCTTTACCCAGAGCTAAAAAAAATTTCAAGTGAATGCAATACGCTTCTGTAGCTTCCAACTTTATCACTACTGTATGAAGTGATTATATATCAAATCAGAGCTTAATTAGATTATAGTTTCAAACCCATGAAAAAATACATTTATGGAAATAAGCAATTAAAAAGAGGATATAAAAAAAACAAAGGGGTTAATTACTGTGGTTAAGGTTGCAACCTACAGAGGTATCATGGCTTTAAAATTACTATGTTATAAATAACACTCTTAAAGGAAGTGTAACTAAAGGGATATGATTTGTTGAAACTTTCAATAGCTGAACTTTTGGTCATCCGTGTGCAGCAGTGACAAACTGTATAATATGGACATATCATCATCTCCTTTTATGTTAATATGGTGATTATTTTTTTTCTTCTATTCAACAGATTGTCACTTGTTAAGACATTCAGTACTTTCAGAGCAGCATTATCATTCCATATTCATTTTCCTTCACCTCGGTTTTTGAGCTCTACAAACTCCTGATGGAACTAATTGGCTCTGCTTTGTTAACCAGGTTATCATTGACAATTTATGGGCTAATTAATCCTATTATAGAGATATGATCATATAATACAATTTAGACCTTTGTTAACCCTTTTTATTTCTTGCTTAGCATTCTCTACCTTCTACCTGATTCTCAGATCACATTGGAGAATGTTTTTGTGTCTATGTTTTGCATCATGTGTACCAAATTGTACCTTATCCCTGGGAGACAACATGCACAAACAAACAAACACACACACTTGTACAACCCTAACGATAACCAAACATGTTTTCACCTTAGAATTTACAGACAAGTCCCCGTAATGTGACTGTGTAAATAATTTAATTTAACACACCACACAAACACACACACACAACCTAGAACATCTAACACAACACTAATGCTGTTAAAGGTAATTCATGGACTGTGTCACCACAATGCTGTTGTGCTCTCTGTGCTGTTGTAACACCGTGCCGCTGAGTGTAGATGTGTGTAAGAAGGTCCAATTACCTTTCGCCTGGTTTAGAGAAATAAGATTAGGTGTCGTGCAGCTATATTTAGTCCCTACACTTAAAAATACACCTACACACGAAACAAACAAGAAAAACAAGCAGTGGCTGAAACGGTCTGAGGGCATTAGGACAAAGTTATCGCCAAAACGTAGAATGATTTGCGCTCCTCTCCTGAATTACACTCTTTAGGGGATAGGTTTTCCTCGAGCCGTGGAGCCCTGACAGGGTGAGATAAAGGATGATATAGAAAAGCATCCTACTCGAAATTCACACTTGAAATGAACTTTGCTATGTGACTTTATTGCTTTCAGGATGAAGCAGAAACCTGGTAATAGGAATGTGTGTGGGGGATGAGACAGAGATTGAATCTTATCTAGAAAATCTTATTGAGTATTATTTTCTCAGTGACAAAACTAAACAAAGATCGTCGGGCAATGTTTGTTTAGAAAGTGCGTCAGTTTGAGGATACAACTTATAACAAAGACAGTTACACCTGTGGACATGTTGGTTTTGAATCTACGTGATATTGAAGAGTAGCACAGCCTTTTGAAACGTAAGACCAGTGAATGTCAGGTGTGGAGTTTGTCATTTTCAAGCCTGTAGCTGTAGAATATGTATTTTGTACTTGACACTCCATAGATATGAATGAATATTTGATAACAGCTCCTCGCTCATGTGCGAGGTGTTAGCAGTATTTTGTTTCAAACATGAAATGTGATCTGCTTCACTATCTTGGGCTGAAACTTTATCTTGTCACACGGTGTAACATACGCTCATCAGCTGCGCCACCAGTTCACACTGAGGAACAAACGTATATATCACAAAGAGACGAGCGTGAACAGTTGGTTTCCACTTTGTTTTATTTCTCACATGTTCATTTCTCTTTAATTCACTGTTGAATAATGTACTTGAAAACTATCTCCATGAATGTTTAAATTTATTATAACTGGAACAAGTACCAAGCTTAATCAGTTGAGTGTGGTTGGATTTAGAAACGGCATCATTATATTGGGTGTTGTAGGAAAACATTTATATACATCCATGTATTATGATGAGTCATGATTATCATGATTCAAAGCCTAAATAACTCAGCAGTTAAAACATAAATATTAGATGTATATTATAGTTTTTGATGTAAACGAAAAAATGACACCATCCCATATATGTAACCATTGATGCTGTTCTCAAAATCATATTTTTATCAGACCTGAACTCTGTGGAAACTGTATGATGGAACTCTGTATGGACAGAAAAATTTAAACTCTGCACATTCTATAGAACTGGACAGTATGTTAAATTCCCTTGCTTCTTGTTGTGACCACTGGGAGGTGATAGTGATCAATGGTGGCTTGCACACTTGTATAGCTCCATATAGCCTAGATAATGACATGCTTCTGAATATGTACAGTACATAGAGGGAAACCTTCTACAGCTTCTGCATTAAGCAAAGTGACAGCTAATGCAAATTCTGTTGGTGAGCCTGAAGCCTCCTGTTGATGGAGTCACTCATCCTGATATTTACTGATCGAGGAAACTTGGCTTCAACACCCAGGCTAATTGCAGGGTGAGATAACCAGGACAGATTGGAGTGTGTGTATGTGTGTTGGTTAGTGCATGTGTGGGGGGGTTGGTATGTGTGTCTGTGTGTGGGTTTTTTCCTCTCTCAACCTGTATTTGCTAATACCATAACTTATCTACTACTACTTGTCCTCTTCCTCTAACTCAGTAGTTGTTAAGCTTTTGTAAAACCATTGCAGGCTGTTTTAAAAAAAACACATGTCGAACACAAAGGCCCAATTTTAGCTGTTGCCGTGCGGATATAAACACGATATTGAACTTTTTAACACAGGGTTTCAACAATATGCAAACAACTTCATTTGTTGCCTCTGTTACTTTAAGTGTCCACTAGCTCTTCTTACTATACAGTCTGTTTTGTCTCTAGAGCTCTCATTTGACGGCTCTGTCACTTTTAACAGATATTCTTTGCAGCTGAGCAGTTTCAGTGTGGGGCAGTGTAGAATTGTATTTATCTTTTTGGGTTAGCTCAGGTTTGGATTTCTTTAGGCTCTTTTGAGAGCTGTATCTTCTTTTATCACCTCACAGTGGCTTTTCTAAATTCTGTGTCGCTGAAAATCTTGAGATGTTGCCCCTAATCACATCTGTAGCTGCATCATATTTCCATCAATATCCATCATGATTGTATTATTTCTTGCTCAATTCATCAACACTCAACCTCAGCACTTTTTTAATGTTGGACATCTACAGGATACTGTGACTGCTAATTTAATCTTTACGACCCTAAGAACTTAAACTAACCTTAGCTTTTACTGTTAGACTAAAATAAACCTGTGTTTCTAATAACTGCTTGTCCCACATTGCCAATCAGAAGCTGTGTGAAGCAGTCAAACTCCTGGTTAATGTTTCCTCTCTCGTATATTGCAACTCTCAAGGACACCCTAGCAGGCAACAACAGGAACAAAAGCAGCCATTCAGAAAACACTGTGGTATGGCTCCTAATTCCTAACAGGGTCATTCCGGATGAAATGGGCGTTAGAAGTGTCAGGCTTTCACTCGACAGATAAGGTGGGCCTTTATCGACAACAGCTAAAGTCAATTGTTATTACATAACCACAAACAATAAGAGCAGCAAGATGTTTTGTTATGTAGGCTGTGAAGTTACTAACGTATGGCCACAAACCTCACTAGATAATTTTCATGGTGAAGTAGCCAGATTTCAACTGTTTGCGAACTCTAACGAGGTTCTTACTTAGCATGCCTGTTCTCTGAAGGCCTCAGCTTCTGAGCAGCCATAATCCAGAGCCAGGCCATATCACTCAGGAGCAGATGCTGCAGGTCGAGAGTCAGAGCCCGGCCCCAGCACCTCTGCCTCATTCATCCTGTCTGTCGACTCCCAGAGCTAAATATAAAATGTCTCTTCTATCTGGAGGAAGTCGAGCCTTCTTCAGATCTTGGCTTAAATGATGTGCTTGACTTAAAAAGTATTACCTCATGCATGTGACATTCTTCAATTTGTACATTAGATAAATCATGCAAGTCAGTTACATGGAAAGTACAGAAAGATAAGGGAATCTTATTTGTCCTTGTTTTGCATCAGTGTCAATGAAACATAAGAAATAAAAGCCTGAATCAAAACTAGTTATTACAATTAAACTTGAGCTGTGACAAGTAAAGAGCGCCGGTCATCGTATTTCAAGTTTATTAATGTATTAGTGTGACAAATCAAACCAAATTTGCACTGCATTTCATTGGGTCCTTAACAACATTTCATACACAACTATTCCTTAATCAATATTGATTTCTTTAAGACTGCAGTCACCACCTACCATCAACCATGACATGATTATTGTAACCATGACACTGAAGGTCCAATATACAAATATCTCAATAATTATTTCAACCAAAATCATGATCTTTCCCCGACTAAAGCCAGAATGTAGGAACACAAAACACTGATATGTGTAATGTTAGAGGTTATGAACTAAAGATGTGTTGTGTTATTAAATATATATATCCACATAAATACAACTTAAAATAAATAATAAAACCACAGCACCACAACCCTGCGTAATTTGAACCAACACAGAAGTGTCTGGTGGCTTTACAGCATCGAATGTGGAGGTCGGACAGGGTCGCATGTTTTACCTTTCTCTGAAGCTGGAGTCAGGTGACTGTTTATGTCTTGTGGAGTTCTGGCCTTAGCTTCTAGGTTTATTGCCAAGGTGATTGGGAGATGGAGGTGTTGGCACGTTGCTGCTTCATCCTTCCTCATCCTTCTCTCTTTGTCTTGCCCTCCGTCACGTGCTAATGATCTAGCATGATGTTAACCTGTGTGTGATGATCTATATGTAACACTATATAACACTTCTACTGCCGCGAGGAGCAGTCTGTCAGGAGGAGGTGTGTTGAGAGATGATAACATGGACACCCTGTGTTTGTGGGTGTTCCCATTTGTGTCTGTGTGAAATCTACTTGTTAGTTTATTTTGTGTGTGTGTGTGTGTGTGTGGATTGGAGAAGTTATTGCCTACTTCAAATATTTATTAGAGGTTGTTCCCTCATATTTATATTCCTGAGGCTGAGAGCAACACAGCAATTTCTCATCAGCTCTGTTCCAAGGTGAGAGGGAGACGAGGAACAGAGGGAGAAGAGGAATAAAACACACATATGAAGGCAGAGAGAGACAGGCTCAAAATAAATACTCAGTTTTTTGAATTACCATAATAAACAGAACGATTAAATATTCACATCTAAACATTTAATCAGAAAAGTTTTAAGGGGGTTTCTAAGAGACTTAAATATTTCTGAAACACTGCTTGACTTTGCAGTGTTTCTGTTATATATGACCAAAACAAAAAGAAATGTAGATTGCACTTTCTAAATTTGGGTGAAAGAAAAAGGCCGGAGGTTCGATCCCTGTTGCCTTCAGTCTGCATTCTGTCCTTGGGCAAGATACTGAACCCCAAATTGCCCCTGACAGTTGTGAACAGTGTATGAATGGTTTGTGTTCTGCAATGAAAGTGACGTAAACTGTAAAGGGCTCTGAGTGGTTAGGACTGGAAAAGTACTAGACAATCCATTTACCATTAGTTAGATTTAATGGCCCACTGATATTCACTTCATGTCTTGGAGAACTACGCGTGTGGCGCAGGTACAACAGAAGCATTCATAGTTGCACTGGCCATTGGGCCTACTTGGATAAATCTTGTCGGCCAACGGAAGGAAACTGAAACATTGGAGTTCTAGGTTGGTTTACACGTTGGACTTTCTGGCTTGTTACTTCAGTGTTTTTGTTTACTGCTAATTCTCTCAGCATCACAAGCTGTTTTCAGGACAGGTGAACACAATAGAATAAGTCAAAGATGAAAAGCCAGTTTTAAAGAGATTAAAGGAAGGGTCAACCATACCTTAAAAATACTGCAGTCGTCATTTACAGTGACTCAAGAAATAATTTCAGTCGGTTCTAATTATACTTATTTTTTTTTAATCTTTGAATAGTATATTTCTGTCTGGCAACAGTGCTACTTATTTTGCAGAGTGGAAAAAAAGGGAAGCATGTCCTGGACTGCTTTCTCAGTTTGGCGTTCGGCTGTGTTTTTCTCAGGAATGCTTGGCTGTGGTGTTAGTTACATCATAAAACAAGAAACCCACTGTGAGGGATTTAACACTGTGATGGCCCAGTTCTTATCCTTCGGAAAAATGCATCAAAAGTTGGAGATTAATCAATCAACACAGCATCTGCACTCTAATCTGCACAGGCAACCTGCACTGCAGGACCGCCTCCATTATCACACAAACCACTGGACACTAATGGGTGGACACACACACACATGCACGATGTACTCACATGCACTTTAGTAATGATTATTAACAGCTTTTAGCATTAACCTAAATCCCAGAGACAGCACCTGAATTTGACTCAGGTCGTTTTATCGTTTTATCACGTAAAAGGATTAAGAAAACCCAGATAACAAGGTGGTTTTCTGATGGAGAAACCTGATAATTTCAAAAATAAATTTAATTATATTGTTATTACCTGAAGCTTTAACCATTTCATCTCAGCAACTACAACATTTACAATAATGTAAACAAATGCAACTATTTCCTGTCATCATGTGTCAACTGAAAATAATGTTTTGAATTAAAACAATAACAACTAGAAAGGCACTCAAAGATCGCATACCTCGAAGGCCCAACTGTCGGCCCATTTTTAATTCACGGGGGGGTATTGTGTATAAAGGTCAGAAAAATGAATTCAATTCAATTATATTTGTATTTTCAGGTCTCACCGGATCCAGCCCTAACTAAAGGCGTTTTCTCAAAAAGGAAGGTTTTAAGTTTAACCTTAAATGTAGAGACGGTGTCTGCCTCCGGAACCCAGTATGGAAACTGGTTCCACAGGAGAGGAGCCTGGTAACTGAAGGCTCTACCTCCCATTCTACTCCTACAGACTCTAGGAACAACAAGAGAGCATGTGTTTCGGGAGTGAAGTGATCTATTGGGACAATACGGTTCTATGAGCCCTTTGATACATGAAGGGGCTTGATTGTTAAGGGCTTTGTATGTGAGGAGCAGAATCTTGAACTCTATTCAGAATTTCACAGTGAGCCAATGCAGAGAAGCTAAGAGAATGCAACCAGATTTAGCAGATTCCTCTTATTGTTTTCACAGACACAGATGAGACCTGCTTGTTAGAAAGCAATGTCCTCTGTGTGGCTTCAGCAAAGTCCTTTGAAAGTCAGAGAGGAGCCTCTCAGTGGGAGGAAGTGATGCTGCACTCTATTGTTCAAGGACAAGGGGGGTTCGGCACTCCGCTGTAGTTGGTTGGACATATTTCTGGAAGCGTTCTCGACAGGGACCACATCACCATGTCTAATTATTGTCTCAGCTGCCCATTGTTAGCAAGCTAATGAATCTGTATGTACACAAAGCTCAATTATGCAGGACACACAATGAAAAAATAAGGGGAGGGGGGCCTGGTAACCTCCAGCTAGTCATAATGAGTCCGCTCAAATCAGTGATGATAAGTACAAACGAGGCCCTATATGATCAGTCGGAATGGGGCCCTAAAAGCAACACTTTCCCACCGATATGTGGGAAGGTCATGTAACCGACCTTGAAAGACATTGCAGAGGATCTGCTCAACTTTTCATGCAGTAATGAGGCTCAACACACAAAGCATAAAAAAGAGACCAGTCACATAAACAAACAAGATGCAAAACTGTGCCCTGCTTGTGACCTTGCCTGTTTGTCTCCGACTGCAAGCTGTAAAACGACACCAGGGTAGTTTATATGATAAAAAATGCAAGAGGTAATTACTGTGGAAATTTGATCCACATTCAGGGACAACAGCAGCAACAAGAGGAAGAGCCCAGCTGCTACTTCTGTTTCTTCCTGTCAATCTGTCTTCAGCGAGAAAAATCACAACATCAGCAGGATTTTGGGGCTTCACTCGTCATGAAGCAAGCACGAAACTTCAGCGGACCTTGATAATGTATCACCAGATGATCCCTGATGCATGGATTACACACTGATGTGTTTTAGGAGAATGATACCATTTCCAAGCTGTTGCATCACACACAAAAAGACTGCACGGTTATTGTATAAAACTCTTGCCTAAAACAACCTCCTGTCAGTGTTATCACCACTCCCTTGTCTCTGAATACAAGATGACTCCCCAGTGGAGACATTTCAAGGTTTTGCCTCCTTGGCAGAGCAGCAACTATTGTCTGCCAAGTCAAAACATCTGGGTTATAAAAATACACTTTCTTGATGTCACCGTAGTCTGGTTTGGACCACATGACTCTTCAAACAGGGTTATTTGGAGTTACAGCCACGGTTCAAAATTAACGTCCATCAGTTGCCAAATGTGCAAGACGGCAGGTTTCCTACTCTGCCTCTGATTGGCTCTTTGCATCTGATATTTTTAGTCCAAACCTGTCCGACCATGCCACAACATTCCTGCCGTGAACAGGAGAGTTAATTTGGAATTTGTAAAGTTGTTAGACTTCTTCTTTTTTTATAAAGAAAAATCATATCAAATCATATCAATTATTAGAAGCTACAGAGTCAGTGGGTAGAGCCCAATCAATGTAGATTTGATTTGTCAGAAAAGGATATTGATATTAGGAAGGTAATTAATACTGATAAATAAATATATCAAAAAGAATCCCATTTATTGTGAAGAAGTCGCTTTCAAATTTTATAACAAAATGTAATAGATGCTTGATATTTTACAGTTTAACTATAAACTGTTCTCTAAGTAACTATAAATAAATAAAATGCAAATACAATCAAATACATAGAACTTCTATGTAAAATGTCAAAATGTATGCATTGTTTTTTTTCCGTAAAGTAAAAGTTTTCATTTATGGTGCAAACATAAATATACCTATATGTCTGTGAAAGGCCCATCGCCCGGTTTTATTGACTAACTGTTAAATCAGTCAGGCTTTGCCTGAGGGCATCATGACCTATAATCACTCAGACTGTTTCACCCTCACACTTTCTCCAGGAGTCGAAGATGTACTGTATATTTGTACCCAGACATGTGCCAGTTCAAATCACTATCACTAAGAGAGTTTGTGTTTGGGCCTGTGACATCGTCAAGGTGGCATTGAAGAGATGATCCCGTCTTGTTTGTTGACAGTCTGCATCCTCAGACAGTTCTCTCTCTCTCTCTCTCTCTCTCTCTCTCTCTTTGCTGTCTGGCAGAAAAGTGCCATAAAACAAGCTTATCGTCCAGCGGGAGGTAGAGGTGAGCTAACTATGTCACAAGGTACAGCTCGGGCTAGATTTAAATGCATCCCTGAATGGGACTGTGACGCTTCCTGGCTGCGTCCTGCTGCACGCAATGTGCCTGTGACTCAGCCCTCATGTATATTTCATGATGTGGCGATGAAAGAAAGACCTAGTAACTTCTCAAGGAGACACAAATGCTAAAAACAAAGACTTGTTTTTCCTGTTATAGGACATGGGAGAGAGCTGTGTTCTGTGTTACCATTGTAGAGAATTAAATCATCTCAAAAGGTGTTGATGAAAGTCATTAGAAAATCAATTAGTGCGAAAAATGGTTGCAAAATAAGGTACAACAATAAATGATTAGATTAAGTTATTGCAAGGCAAAGCTGTAACATGGTTAGCAGTCTTTTCACAGGAAGAAGGTTAGAATCCCAGTTTGACTTGTGTCTTTCTATGTGGAGTTTGCATGTTTTACCCTTGGATTTGTCTGGCTTCCTCCCACACTAGGAGTGAGATTGATTAGAAACTTAACCTTGACCATAGGTGTGAAGGTGAATGGTTGTTTGTCTCTACATATCGATCCTGCGATACACTGGCGATCGGTCCAGGGTTTACCACGCCTCTCTGCCAATGTGATTGTCTCCAGTCCCCCCAGTGACCCTCAAAGGATAAGCAGCAAAGGTAATGAATGAATGGATGGACGGATGGAAGAAAACAACTTACATTTGATTGACATCCCTGGTTTAACTGTGGCTTTGGAGCTTTGCTGCACATTTAAATAAAAAAAAGAGTAAAAAGCAGCAAAATCGCTGCAATGAAAACTCCCTCAGCTTTGGAGAAGTCTGTACATTTATTACACTTCACAACAAGCTAGTAATAACATAGTAAATAACGGTGTGTAGAATCCATAAATAAACCATTGTCACTTCTATGTCAAGTCTCATTTGGAAGTGACAAATACATGTGTAAATAATATGAATAATGGCTCAATTTCCTTCCCTCTGCTTCAGGCCTCAAATATTGTTGTTGCAAATGTTTCCATCATTACAGCTGATGGTGACAACCAAGAAGGAGCAAGTGTTTGACAACAGAGAAACAGATTTCAAACATTAATTACTCACATACACTCTTTTCTCAGAAACCATTGCTGATTTAAAACTGACCTGAAACCATCTGTACTTTGATTGAAGTAAAGTAAAACATAAATGTGTCATAAATAGTTAAAGCTTCCATGACTTTGATATTTAATACCCAAATTAATCATGAGCATGTGTACAACCAGCCAGGAGTCTTCATGTGACACTGAAATATGGGATTACATCATTAAAGGAACTGAAAACATTAGGAATGAATTCGACACAGAAAATAATGTTTCAGTGGAGTTTTTTTCCCACATATTTCAAGCTCACAGCTGTGACCTCCTGGGACGTTCTGTTATTGACAGAGAATAATATCACTGATTTATGACTAACTCTCCTGAGAATGTCTGCAGGTCTTAGAGCATTTCTGAAAAATAAGACACAATGAAAATCTATCCTGTGTGTAGTAGAACCTATAGTAGAACCTAAAACTAGATCAATGACTCCCACAAATGCTCAAATACACCAAATAAATTGGTAAATAAAAAGCCTGTTGATCATTTAAGCATTGCTGCACTCTGGTCTTCAGGCAACTCGAAAATGATCTTAACACTAACAAGCTCCCTTTCACCGTTTCTTTTCAGACGTGAACTACAGACCATGTCTAGTGAATTGAGTAAATCTCCTGTATCTTGTCTTCCAAGTTTTTGTCCACATCTTCCTCGTGTGTAGCACATCTCTTTCATCCTGAGCCATTTGGGCTATAACCAAAATGGCACATCAACAAAATGGCAATATTTACTAAACTGATTAGAACAAACGGATTTTAACATAAGGGAAAGCTGTGTCAATGTTTAAAGTAGTAAATGTTTGATAGAGATACAACTATGTATCAGCTGCTTGAGGTAAAACAAGGGTATTGTGGGCTACACAGTCATCATTGTGTGCAATGTCCATAATATTTCAAATACCCATTAATGCAAAAATGCACTTCATCCTCAACTCACCTTTACATCTATCATAACATGATTCCGATTTAGTGGACAACAAGAAGATGTTTGCAGCGACACTCAGTCTGTGTAGTGTGGTAATCTTATTTACAGTTTTGTAAGCGAGGCTGAGGCTTAGTACCTGCTGTGAGGTAGTCTGGACAAATTGCTGTGTGTTTCAGAGGGATTAACATAATTTACCTTTATTCACACTGGAATGTTTTGAGCAAAAACTACTTCTGCTTCACACTGTGTGAAATTGTGGATAAATCAGTGAAGCAAAGTTTTCTGTTTTTAGGCAAAAGGAGGCTGCAGATGTGATGTTGTTTCAATGCTCTAATATCTCAGCAAAAAACACCAAAGCTCTTTGACAAATAATTATCTCACTGCTGCTAAAAGTGATCCTCGCTTAGTCTGATGATGTACTGTAGCTCTCTTAATCACGCGTACTTAGCCATAAGTTCTGCTGCGTAAAAGCACCTTCAAAGTATTTTAAAGAAGAATGTAAAAATGATTTAATTGGCTAACAGATCAGCCATGTCAAATGGCTCCACTACAAGAAAGAAGTTGCAGCGTTTAGAGATTATACGTTTTTTATTGCGTCAAATTGGGAAAGAAACTTTTTCCTTGCAAACCAGATAACAGCAGAGTACAGCCCAAGCAAAAATAACTTATTTTAGTATGACCTCTTTCTGTTGAGTGTACTGAAAATTGGTTTTGTCCAAATAAAGTTTTATCTGTGCAACAACAGAATCACGAGACACATTGCTGCACTGTGCTCCGTGTTCCCATATAGTTACATCCCCAGAAGGATGTGTTTCCAGTGAGCTACAGTGCTGATAGGTGGAAGTTTAGTTCTGTGATGGTATGTTGACTGTAGAGCGTGTGTGGCTCCATGATGAGGTCACCTTTTCCTCTTATCAGTTAGGTCAGACCAGAATAATATGCATCTTATTTTCCACGGCAGCTGTCTTTTTTCCCACAGAGGCTTTGTAAACACTTGTCAGTGACTGCAGCAAAATATTCGGTCAGACCTAAGTTCACAGTCTGAAGTGACCCAACAGCTGTGGCATGCTGACAGGATACTCTTGTACAGTGCGAGGATACCAGGCCTGTAATGTATGTGCAGTGGGTCATCGTTTCAATATGATCGTGGCTGAAACCCAGTGCTTATTTAATTTCTGTTGAGTTTGCACCTCTAAGTGAAGACAACTCCACTCAACTCTCCCACTTAAGAGGTTATCGGCACCCTGTGGTAATCGTATCTTTATCATTCAGGAGCTAAATTTCCTCATGGCTGAAATGCAAATGAACTGCTGGTGTGTGAAATCCTCCTCCTTCAAAATGACCATGCAAGCCACTCGGTGGGTCAAATCGAAACGGGCTGTATCAGGACTCCTCTGGCAATCCACTTGAATTATTTCCACCTTAATAAGGTCCATCCTGTGGCTGTAGCCCTCTGAGGACGGCGGACAGGTAGCCTGCCTCTGACTGATAGAACTTCTTATCCTTGCAGGGCGAGTTCACTTCCATGTGGCTAACTCTGTCAAGAAGTCAGGAGATTTCGGAAGTCATCAGGATTTCAAGCAGTCATGAGGTGATGGGTGCTCTTAATAAGTAGATGTAAGATCAATCTTACATCTACTTCAAGCTGTGGTGTGTGTGCATTAGGGCTGAAATAATACTCGAACCAAAACTAAAACTGAAACCTCGTTCCGGACATCCACGGTTTCAGTTCACGATACGTGAAGACGGAACCGTGACACATCAAATATCAAAAAGTGAAAATGAGCACATTGAAATACGTTTATTATTTATTTTCTATAAATATGTTTTTTATATACTCCTTAGCCTAATTGATCACAAAACTAAAAAAAATTGCTGATGATTATTTCTGACTATTTCTGACCCTGGCTTTGTGCTTACAGAGCAGAGTGCAAAGCAAATAACAGCGAGGCCGCTGTCTCTATAATCTGCTTCCTGCAGTGCTGTCTTATTTACTCACACCATATCATGTCTGCCATTAGTAGACTACCTGCCACGTGAAAATGCCATCAGCTGTGTCAAACAACCTCACCGTGCAGCCTTTAAAGGTCTGCTAACATCGCTTCCTGCAGCGATGGAATACCGTGTCACTGTGTAGCGTAGGAGGGAGATGTCAGGATAAAGGAGAGAGTGTGCTAATGTCGTCGATGAAGAATATCACATGTCACAAGTGATATTCTTTAACTGTGAGAGAAACGATTATCTGGTAACAAAGAGCAATTAGAGGAGGCAGAGATGTGTTTGTCTGGACTGATTCCACCCTGTGTTCATTATTGAGTACGTATATAGCAACAGTATAAGATGATGAACTTAACTTACAAAGGCTTGCATTCGTTCAGCTGCATTCATCGTAACAATGCATGCACATAATGGCTGATCTGCTGCATGTATATGTTATATTTGTGTGAGTATGCATGCTCAGCTGTGACAGTTTCTCCTATTTGAAAACAATTGATAAACCTGAAAGTCCTTGAACAGGAGTCAGGTCTGAATCTGCTATTGGCGAACCTCTGATTGGATGGATGTTGCAGAGTTAGGAGACTGACCCCGTCTCTTTAGTGAGGGCTGTTTTTCATCTCTATGTGCAAGGTGACCTTGTCTGCTCTAAAAATCCTGCCGGATCGGTGATGGAACCATTCAGTCAATGTGGGCCTATTGAGGGCTGTTGTACTGAAAGCCTTATTCATTACAGCTTTCTCCCTCTTTGTATCAAATCTGAGCAAAGGCTGATGGAGCCCTCTGTGATTGTCTTAAAATGGACCATCTGGCTTGATTAATCTGTACATAATTGTATTGATTAATCAATGTTTTTCCAAGAAGATTTAATTAATACAGACCATTATCATTTTGAGAGCTGCAACAGTTATTGACTAATTGATTAGCCCATTAATTGGTTGCTAATGAAAAGTTTAGTTAGCCTTACATTGCCAGATATCGAACACTAGATGGGTCCAGGTATTTAAAAGTGTATATTTTATGCTTTGTTAAGCTTTGTGTCTCGTGCACAGATGCTGTAAAGATATAAAGATGGATGACATGATGGCTTCCCCAAAGTGAAGCCCAATTATCCGGAAACCCACCCTGGTGACGGGCGGCAGTAGAGGTCATAATCCAATTGGGCATACCCGCATTAGTGGGGGTAGAGCCTACTCCCAAGTCTCTACATTCCCAAACCCTAACCCTAATTCCAGACCCCAACCCCCACCCTAATTTACAGATGTCGTACAAACTCGTAGATGGTACCAATCAATCGGGCGTGGGATGCTCACTCTCTGAAAATGGAAGACAGCATATGTCGGCCACAAGAGGGAGGAGCAGAGGATGATAACATAGTGAATAGATGGGACATAGACATAGAATAACTCCTCCCCAGACGGACGCACACTTCTTTCAGCCTCCATTGTTACTGTGGTTAGAAGCACAAGTAGATTAGATCAGAGAGACTAATGATCTTTTGGCTGCGGCATGTTTTGTTGATCCTGAGCCCTGGGTTTAATTTACCTATCATTTAAAAGTTCTTGAAGCTGTGCCAACTTTTTTATCTTACATCCAGAATGTAAGATAATCAAGTCGCAGTTTTCATCGAGATGCCGCCAGTGATTTACGCAGCATGTATTGTCTCCTTTTGTTCCAGTCTACTTCCTTGCAAGGTTTATTGCAGTTGCACAAATGGTGTCCATTTTGTAGTTAGTTAAGCAATGTAGCGGTAAGCTTAGTATTATGTTAGGAGTCTTTATTGACAAAGACTGGTGCAGTGCCCATTCCAAACATGTCTGTTTCTGTTTTCTTGACCTGCGGTAACACCCCAGAGGTACTTCAGAATTATTCACTGTCGGCCCAGATGTCATTGGCTGCATGCTACCAGTTGCAGACGGCTGCTGTGGTTGTTTTTCTATTCAAAGTATACATTTTGAACTTATCACATGTCCAAATCGGACTAAATTCAACACTGCACCTCCTTGGACAATAAGGAATACACATACTAAGTGTAAAGCCGGTAAAAAGAACAGTTTGGGAGATATGCGTTCAAGAGACAGACAGAAAGACAAAACTGGTTAAATGGGTAGCACTGTTGCTTCAAAGCACCGTTGTTTTTGGTTAAACTGGAGTTTGTGTCTTTTCCAAGTGTCTCTGTGGGTTTTCTCCTAACTCCAGGTTCCTCAAACAGACCAACAATAATGGGCTTAGGTTAATTGGAAACTCAAAATGTACTGTTTTGAGTGGGAAAGGTTGTTTGTCTCTGTACGTTGGCCCACGGTGTACCACACCTCTCACCCAATGTCCGCTGGGATTGGCTAAAGTTCCCCCGCAACCCTCAAGAGAAGATAGTAGATGGATGGACAGAATTTGTCAAAGTCTCACCATCGATCAGTTCTGGACAGAGCAAGGTGTTTACAATGTCATGAATCCATTGTCCATGCTGACCTACATTCACTGTGCTTCTTGTGACATGTATTAACCTGATTCAAAGATTACAGCTGAAATGTCCAGTGTGTGATCATCAGTGATGACTCAGTAACCCAGTAACATGCTAACCTTCGGTCCCGCAATATAAAACATGGGATTATTTGTAGAGTACAGTTCTTTGTACGCCGAAAGGATAACTGGGGGAGAGAGTAGTCTATTCAGGACCTGGCACTTGATGTGGCAGTTTCCTGGCAGTTTTTATTATTCCAGATCATTGTATTGAGGCCGAGATGCTCACCCGAGGTAAACCCTCAATGACTTTTTTCCCCATTTGTGTGCTGCAAATCCAATCAAGTTCAACCTCAGGGGCGACGTTTATCTGCCACAGCACTCACACAAAGGGAAAGTGTATAGTCAGAGGTGAACAGTGTGGTGGTAACTGGGGCAGCTCCACTTTAATTCAACGGATGTAGCAGCTGACCAAAGGATGACCTGTCTTTTGACGTCTGACTTCTGGCTCAGAAACAGGGGGCACTTTAACGGAGACACATTCACAAAGAGAACAAGGCACTTATATAGAAATATATAATATATAGTGGTAGACATCTTGAATGATACCTGACAATCTTTGATATTAATTGTGTTATATGATCAAATTAAGCTACAATGAGATTATAGTTTTTTATTAACAGACGGCATTTTAATTCAGCTAATTAATATATGTGATATTTATTTACATTGAGTAGACACAGGGGCGCATGACCCTTGACACAAGGCTGCATATTAAATGAAGATTAGAAAAATTCATCATCCGACTCATTTGACTAGATTGATAACATTTATGATTCACGTCTTTTTAAAGGTTTGACAAGTAGCAGGAAATAACTTGAGATATAGCAGACTTTATAAAAACATCAGATGTACCTGCATAATAAATGAAAAATAGTTCACATTTCCCTTTTTCCAGTATTTTCGTGACTGTCTTTTTTTATTTTTTGAATTAAGACATGATAACGGCTTTTTAAGTTACCCAGACGTAATTGAAGAAACAAAAAAACATTTTGCATTTTCTACACTAACTTGCCTTATATCACTTTCTATGTAACATTGTTTTATTAGATGTTCTGTCTTTAAGATGAAAAAAAACAAAAAACATTTGTGAGTCATCCTCCATGGACGGAAATTCCACCATGTGCCACTGACCCTGTGTGCAGATGTTTCCTCTCTCTGTTGTTGTTGTTGTTCTCTCTCAGCACCCTGGGGGTCTCTTCCACTCAGCCTGAGTCCAGGTCACCAAGGTTGTATTGACGATCTCTATTAACAGTAGGCGATTAAAAGGAGCATGTGTGTTTCTGACTAGAAACACGAATGAAGCAGACAGATTTTGGCTTGTTTCATACAGTACATGTCATGACCAGAGAAAAGAAGCAGGGATTTCTTTGGATTTTGGAAACATAATAGCATTACATCTTTCCACTTTGCAAGTAAATGCTGTAGCCCAATTTCTAGCTCAATTTGTAGGAGATAAAAAGCCTTTTTACTGCTGATATGTTTTTAATAATGTTGTCGAATAAAAATGTATAATGAGAATGTGGCGTTCGTGAATGAGAAAATCAGTAATGTGTAGAAGACAAATGTACCTGACACTAGCTTCCTTCCTTTATCTCCCTGTTGTCTACTTCTTCCCTGATCCACATATCACATGATGTGGCTGCCTGCTATATGTGAAATATACAGTACCCAAGTGTGTGTGTTTGTCTGTGTCCACAGAGAGGACATGTTGCCCTTTTCCTGCCTCATCTTTCTCTCATTCTTGCATATCACATGCGTGGTGCACACAGAGGGATGGTGGTCTTGTGAGAAACATGGCTATAAGGATCTGAATTTAAACCAGCGACCCACATGTGTCTCTGTGTCGGGGTACATACACATCATGTGCAGGTATTTATAGGAGTCTAAAGATAGGGTACCCCGACTGTGTCTGACTAATGAGATGCTCTGATTTCTTCTCAGAATAGAAAGAGAGACACTCCAAGTGATTCCACAGATACTGAATGACTGCAGCTTATAAATGGAGACCAGGGATATACTTAAGTCAAATTTCAACAAAATTGGAACAGGCGCAGCTCTCACTTCATCTCAAGTTGTAACCATTAACCAAAAATCATGGCTTGTTCTACAAAACTGCTCTTGACTTTTCTATTCTATGTGTTGTGCTTAAATCAATCTTTGTTGTAGCTGCAGATGAACTTTACAGGGATTGATTTGTTTTGGCCTTGGTTTATGTGCTTTGTCTTTTTAGACCTAGGAGGTGTTGGTCCATGTGCACAAGAGTGTTTACTTGCGCATGTTTGTGGGCACTGCTGGAAGTGAACAGATCAATAAAAAGCTGATCACAAGAATACTTGTTTCCCTGAAATGTGAAACCACCACACATTTGAGAAACTCCACGAAAAACCCTCTGGAAGACATGACAGACTGAATAAGACCTTGCTCATGCTCCTGCAATATATTTCGGGGGAAATGCTGCTGTGCTGAATGTTGCGGTCAACAATCGATGAGTCATCCTGACAAATTCCCAGGAAATCATCAGGCACCAACACGATACCCTCAGATCATTTACAGTAAGTTCTGTGAGTTGGGCCAAGTCAACACCTTTAAACTTTCTGCCATGTCCCTCCAACTTTTCCTGAATGAATTTTACAGTGCAGTACCTTATCCTGCTGAAAGAGGCCAACACCACTGAGGACCATACCTCTGACAGGAAGGAGTGTACTTGGTTTACCACAATGTTTAGGTTGGTAGTTAAAGTAACCACCTAAGGTTTCCTAGCAGAACACTGTTTAGAACAACTTGCTACCTTCTCTTGTGAGAAAGTATGATTCATCAGATCAGGTCCTCCATTGCTCAATGGTGCATCGTAGGCACAGCGGTTGCAGCGAGGGCGATCTGACCACAGAGCTGTGATGCACAGAGTGTTCTGACATCTTGTCCAATCCCACCTCATCTGTGGGATTGGACCACTTTTGGTAGTTTCTAACCACAGCACACTGCGCACACACAACACGCCGAGCCATCACAATCTAACCCATGTCAAAGTCACTCAGACATTTACACAAGACAATTTTTTTTCAGCTTATAGCAAATCAACTTTCACTTCACGTCACCTGTCAGTACTTTTACCTATGTGGCTGGTTTGTGAATGTCTCAGATTTGTTCTTGGACAAACACTGAATATGGCTGAAGCCTCTCTCTCTCTCTCTCTCTCTCTCTCTCTCTCTCTCTCTCTCCCCCTCTCTCTCTCTCTCTCTCTCTCTCTCTCTCTCTCTCTCTCTCTCTCTCTCTCTCTCTCTCTCTCTGTCTGTGTGTTTGTTATGTAACACTGACACTGGTATTAAACAGAGTGGGGCCTCAGGCTACATCGTTGCAACCCAGGACTCACTGAGTCTAACCAGCACATTGTGCTTCTCTCCCAGTTGACAGTTTGCATTAGACAGAGACTTGTTAATGCTGTGGCACTTCCTCCATCCTCGACCTACTCTGCAGCCTTGAGGGCAGAAGTGGCAGAAGGTTTACGGAAATGATTGTTTACATTTTAAGTTGCTCAATCAACTGTGAAAACCTGGAAAGTGAACAATTTACACTATAAAATCATAGTTTTGTCATAGTAGACAGAGAACATTAAATACAAATAATAACTAGTTATTTAAATAAAAGGTAATGAATTATTAACAAAACAATTCATTTGAAATAAAGCTGTTATACAACTTACAGCAAATAAAATCATAAAATATGAACAGAGCTTACAATGCAAATAAATAAATGAATGTCTTTCAATGACATTATGTCAAGGTAAGAAAAGAAAACGGGTCAATAGAAAAAAATTATCATGGCTTAATTCCATCTCTCCACTTCTTCCCACTATCCAGAGTTGAAGCCAAAATATCGGACAAACGAGCTCTGCTATCTTTTGCATTTTGAGCTAAAGTCTAGTGATAAAGGGATGGAGCCAGTGTATTGAGCCCCCTCCGATACACCCTTTTCTGACCTATACTGCAGCACACCAGTAGCTGGCGATCAAGAAGCTTTGGCTTTACTTTGGTGGGGCTGTACTGACCATCTTTATAAACAGTATTTAGGTTACATGCACAAAAGCAGAAAACTTCCCTATTCAGCTACTGCCACAGTGATCTAGAACCTACAGTTATGGTAAAATAATCCTCTCCACTTTGTCCATAATTTCTGCTTCAGCCCATGAGCGTTGGGCAAATGGGCATTTCATTCAAACCGGATTTAGTGGAACTATGCTGTAGATTTATTTATAGATGAATGAAGCTCCAGGTGTCTTAGGGAGTGTGTTTTGACACTGATGCTGAGATATTATATGGACGTGTTCTTAGCAGAGAGCGTTCCCTCGTGGTTGTAATGACATCATTGTGTTGAGGTCTTGCGTAATGTGGTCGTTGAAGAACCAAAGATCGATAAAATCCTGGAAAGGCACTTCCAGCGGTCTGAGACATCTGCCATTTAACTGCGATGTCTCTGGTTCTCACGCAGGGTGGCTCACTGACAACTGACGGGTTTGAGATACAATACAACAAAGAGACTATTCTTCATCTTTGTGTTTTGCTGAGTTGTGCACTGTTAGATTTCTGGCAAGCTCTAAGACTTCCTGCTAAATCTTTTTCTCTCTGTATATTTCCATTGTTTATCTCTGGGTTCAATTTCCTACAGCTGGGGGTTTGATTTAAAGCCACCAAGCGGCTGAACTCGCAGCAGAGAAGACAAGTGGCCGCACTCATACTAGCTGGACGAATAAAACACCACCAGGGGACTTCAAGTGCTCAGCAAATGTTTTGACATGAGAACTTGATCTGAGGCCAGTTCGTAACCCAGTATCCCCACACAGACACAGGTCATGACCTTTCCTACTGAAAGTTAAAAAGAGCTTTCGTTTAATTTTAAGTTGAATCTCTGCTCAAGTTCTAAACAGGAAAAAATACATGAGGAGAAGTTTAACATTGTTTTTGTGCTTTTTTATTTATTTATATAGAATGATTCGGACACAAGGCAATTAGAAGAGCTTAAAAAATGCAGAGAAATATATTCATAAAAAAATAAAATTTGATTTAAATAAGAACAAAAACAGGGATATATAAAGTGTTTTAAACTATTTAAAAAGCTCATACAGCCATAACATGTATTAGCAGAAGGCCTGTGTGTAGATGTTCAACTAAGCCAGTTGATTTTTAAAACATTACTTCCAAATTCATCAACATGTCTCTCATGGAAGGTTCTCCTAGAAAGTACCTCAGATTGTGTAATTTTATTTAAACCACTTATTTTGTGGTAGTACAGTTATTTTCCTTCAAAAAAGGTAATTTCAGCCAAATCAGATCTGATTAAGCGATGAATTTTTTTAAGGAATTCATGAGAGGTCATCTTAAAACTACCGGCTGTTTGCTCTTGTTTTTCTAACTAATGCATTTTTCATTCTTAGATATTTTATTGTTTCAACTGTGTGGTTAACCACAACTCCTTTATAAACACACACCCTCTGAATACTTCATTAGTGCTGAGATGCAGACACTCTTCAGAATGCTGAAACTTTTATGGCTCTTAACAAAGTAGAAACATTCAGTTCCTCATCGGATCCTGTACCCCCCTCCTCCAAATGCACCTGTTCCTTCATTTTGTTCTAAGACCTGTGAGGGCTCCTCATAAATTGTGAAGAGCGTTGAGATTTCAGCAGTTTGCATCAGACACAGCTAGTGTGTGGGGGTGGATTTGTAGGCAGTGTGGGTTGTGTGGATGGCAGGTACTGTCTCTGAGGGCCTTGTTGGTCTGCAGCAGAGACTAGAGATTATCAGGATGAAACGGTTTAACCAAGTAGATGAGGATATCTGAGATTAGTTTTGAAGAAGGCGAGTCTAGTCAAGTAAACCCCATGTTTCTATCTAATGATATGTGTATCACAGTACATTGTTGTGTGTGTGTGTGTGTGTGTGTGTTTGTGTGAGTGTGTGTGTTTGTGTATATTTGTTGTGGGTTTATTCTTAGATTCATTGATCATTCTTAGTATTGAATGTTTTATATTAAACATCCTTTTTTATACAGCTTAAGCTTGGGGTCAGATTTGTTGGTCCAGACATTATTGTATCTCTAGGTAGATTTCCATCTGCTTGTATCCTCCAATTTGCGCATTCAAAAAACCGAGGGAAATGCAGAAATGCCCCCCAAAAAATATTAGTATGGAAAAAGATATAAATTCGATTGGCTGACATGGAAAGGTTGGTGTATTGTTAACAGTGGCGGTTCTACATGGAATCGCGCCCCGGGCGAGACCCCCTATAATCGTATTATGTTTTTTTTTATATATATAACAATATAAGTGAAAGAGAAACTTACATTTCTCTATTGCACAAATCCTTCAATAGAACATTTGAATAACACACTTCAGAGAATCAATGCACACAATTCTGCACAACACAGTATAAGTTACAATATAAAAGTGGCAAAAATATATACAATCTGATATAGAAAAAAGTTAACAAGAGCAGAGACAAAGTGGCATCTGATTTGGATGGCTGATCATGATATTGATATTGCTTGTCCGTTCCATTTGGGAGACCCAGAGGTGAACTGTCCCCCGCGCCCCCTCCCCTTCCCCCTTCTCACACAGCATCAACTGCGCCTGCAGTTGCTTGGGCGCCAGTTTGACAATTCCCCACACAGTGATATGATAGATAATAGAAAAATCGCTTTGCGGGCCAGATGATTTTTAGTGCTCGTGCCGCCCCCCACGTGACATGAAAAAGTGCGCCCCGGGCGGCTGCCCGGTTCGCCCGCCCCTAAAACCGCCACTGATTGTTAAACACCATTTATGTCTGAAAATGTGCATAGTGCATTGTTTACAACATACGTAACATAGGTTACCTAGGTAACCTAAATGTTGGTTAAAGGTCCAGCTCAATTGAAGAGATGCATGACAAAAACATCAGATGTGTCAAGCAATGAGCCGACTGTTGCTTTCCTCATATTTAAATCCAACGGGCCTAAATACTACATTTACATAATGTTTACTGGACTGTTATCCAATGCTGAGGCTCTTTTAATTGTGTTATCTTGTTGTTTAAAATGAACACCACCAATCGCTCATTTTAATAAATATACAAATAGACCTAGAATGACACTTTAAATTGTCTTGCAACTCTTTTCTGTTCTATAATATTGTTTACAAACCTCTTTATGTCCAGTGTTATGTTGACTCTGTCTAATGTCTGACCATGTTATTACGATTTGTTATTTATTTATTTTCAATTGGGGGTCATTTTGATTTGCCACATTATGATTTTAAGGCCTTTTTAATTGTTTTATGTATATTTGTTTTTCACCTCTTTTGCACCATTGCGTTTGCAAATTACAACATTTGCATAATGCTCCCCTTGCAGTTAATAATCGTTCACGTAATGTCTTATGAATGTATTATTTTCCTAATTGGAGAGATTGCTCTTTCATCTCAAGTGGGTGAGCCACTTTCGTCATGTATTACTAATACAATTGCTTTATAGTTATGAAGTGACTGATCACCACACCCTTAAATTACCATTACACTCCACTTAATTGTTTTTCACAAAGCCGTAAAAACACTTGGAGACACAGTCATTACCTGCATACACACGAACTGGCATATTATACTGGTTGTTGTAAGGGGTAGACTACAGCCCAGTAAACAGTTTTGGGGGGAAGGATACTGCTCTTACTGAGGTTCAATGCAGAGAGCATGGTTTTAATAGAATAGTGTGACATGTCCCCGGTAACAGGGAGCTAAAAGAAAAAAACTTGCTCATTCCTTGTCCATTCTTTATCACAAGCACTGACAATCTCCTTGTGTATTGTTTAGCTATAGACACACACATTATTACAGGTACAGCCTACTGCTGTTTAAGTATATGCTTAGATTTGTCTCTGCTTGTGCTTGTTGTCTGCTCCTTGTGTTCAAGGTTGAACACCGCTGCTCCCTTCCCTTGTCCAATTTCAAGAAATGTGTGCCGACCATTCCATGAATCAGTGAAAATAGGTTTAGCGTTGACTGCAGATGGCCCTCTGTTTGTCAGAGTCATAAAGATATGGGTGATAAAACTTCCCTGGACAGACATCAGCAAAGCTGATGCTGTTGGGGCCTCATCGGCGCCATGCTTCCCTGGAATATGGGCTATCCGTTGAGCGCCTCAGTGGACAGAGCGGCAGAGCATTCATTAGAGTAAGTATACCCTCTTTAATGTGACCTACTATTCCTGCATAGAAAGCTCAGGGTCACAGTACATCCCAAACAAAATCAAACGTAGTGTGTTTTCAAAGGGAGTCCGACTCTTTGAATACAGTGTGCAGCTCCTTCCTTTGGGCATGAAACACTCTCCCCCCAGTCGAACTGAAGTGTAGCTTGCTTCTTCCCAGAGGACGGCAGCTGTAGTCGGCTGGGTTTCAATTTTGAGTGGATTCCCACAGTTACACTTTGCTGGAGAGAAAAATAAACCTTTAACATTCAAAGGAAATTTTTAAACTTGCACTTATAATAATGTGCACTGATATCAATTGCCAAAGTAGTAAATGTACAGTTTATCTTTCAGTTGTCCCTTATTTAAACCGTTTTAGATAGAACTACAGAGCTTTTCACGTGTATTTACCTAACCATAATTCTTAAGACACAAAGGAAGGGTATTTCAGTCACTTTTTCAAAAACAACCCATAAGGATCCGCTATAGTTAGATCAATAGCTTGTAAAATTCATTCAAAACTCATGAGTTGTTCTGATAGGATCTCCTGAACCATCCCTGTGATGTCTGACCTTGGTTGTCATGGTTACATTAATAAATACATGCAGAGTGTACCAATGGTGGGATGCGGAACATGTTGTCCTCATTTTTAAAATAATAATCAAGCTCTTAAACCAACAGGCTCTTTCTCTGTCTAACTTCTATATTTTATCACTTTTACCTGATGCCGACATTTTAGCTTTATGAAATTATCTGGCTTCCCTCCTTACTGCCTTCATTACTGCGGTCGCTTAAAAAAAAGTAATATGGCTTGTATTGAGCTGTTTCACCCACAAGTTATGTGAGTGTTTTTTACAGAACAATAATCTCAAAGGTTTTTTATTTTCATTTACGCTTAATAAATGCCATTTAAGGAACAATTCATTCAGATTTTCATTCGGTTGTTTAAAATGTATAGTGTCTGTGATTATTCCCAATCCACCCATTACAAGCATTCAACCACACACCCGACATCCAAATAACTGAAATGTCTTTTCTTGAGCAAAAAGTTAATCGCCAAACAATTTGAAAAAAACATTGATCACAGCTCAATATCTGCTGTAGCACTGTTAGCGTGATGGCAGTTCTTCATTGGGCCTGAGAATAAAGACAGAGGCCTTAAGGCCATAGATCTAAATTAGCAAAGCTTCATTAAATCCGCATTTAAGCAATTAGTCCAAGAGGCCTTCATTAAAAGCTCAGTGACAGAGCCAGTCGGTTGTTTTCATGTTATATAATGATAGTAAACAGACGTAGCACTGAATAGACACAGGCAGAGCCCAGTTAATCTTGCTTTTATCCATTCTAGACAAAGGTGTTACTAGGAAAAACTTTCAACAGTAGGTGTGTATATTTACAGTACACTTATAATTTAAACTGCAAAGTTTAAAAAGGTTCCTGCTCATTCGTGTTTGTGCCCCTTTGATCCTTTGGTCTACATGTGACAGAACTATAAATTCCTCCGACCTCACCACCGCTAACTGTATCACTTCAACAAGTCTTGTTATTACTGAGATGCTCTGTTTTGTGGTTACAAAGCTTTGTCCCTTATCAACGTTACTCATATCTTTACACCTGCCCATTTCTTCTACGTCAAACATGTTGGGCTCTACTTAGAAAAACGAAGTCCATGGTGTAATGCACATGGCACAAGTTTATTTTAGGGTATGTCCAAGTTAACAAAACGTCACTGCGCAGAATACATGATTCAAATGGGTTGTACCCAATGTCGCTGTAATCATGGGTGTGGTCTGGACATAACGTGCAGTAAACCAATCAGAGTTTGGTTTGTGACTGAACACACCTTATTTTATTACCAACACACCCATTGGTGCTTCGATGGGCACAATTGCATATGGTTATTAAACAACATGGGCGCTGGATGACATATGACCACGGCATCAGTGTGGAATGAACAAAGTATTTGTGTCATGCTTTGTGACACTGAGACCTATTATAAGGTCCATTATCTACAAGTACTGACTCACTCTGTGTCTAGGATGTCTCAGACGTGAGAAGATTCACATTATTCACTAAATGTGGGAGTGGTGCCTAAAAAGTTCATAGATTGGTAAATTATAGGTGCTGCACGAAAACAAAGGTATTATGTTGATATTCTGTATTTGTCCCTTTTTTGTCAGGTCACACGGTGGTAACATAGAAATGATACATCACTTAAAATTCATAAAAGAATGTGCAGAGCGACACCTTCTCATTATCACAAGAGAGTGACTCATTATTGTGTGTGTGTGTGTGTGTGTGTGTGTGTGTGTGTGTGTGTGTGTGTGTGTGTGTGTGTGTGTGTGTGTGTGTGTGTGCATGTGCGTGCATGTGAGGAATGCTGGATTAGTCAAACAGCGTCCACTGCCATTGTGTTGCCATGAGTGTACATTGCTATGCAGCAAACATGCAGTACATTTTTCTACAGTCAGCAGAACGTCCTGGTAGCTGACAGAAGTCAAAGATAAAATCTCACCAGTAAAAGCTGATTTTGTTTGAGGATATTCTCATTTTATTTCCTTTGCATTAGGCAGCACAACATAACATATTATTCACTCTGCATTAACCTATCTCTCTGCACAAGAGCAATAAAGGGCAGGGATTTGCTGAGACAGATATCATAATAGTCATATTATATACATTTCTTTTCGTCAACAAATCCCACACAAAAGTGTGTTACTCTGCTTGAGGTTTACCTAAAGTACAAAAGCTTTAAAGCTGTGCACATAAATTGACATCTTACAAAAATGTATTGTTCTGTTGTGTGCCATGTAATATCATAGCCTTTAACTTACTGACATATTTATCAACACCTTGTTCCTCCCTCACTCACCTGATGCAAACACTGATAAGCATCAGTGTCAGTCATAAATATGTTTGTAAATAACTGAGGTGGAATAGAGTGTATTTTTCCCAGGCGTCAAAGTCAGTCTCCCATGTGTCATGATTCAAAACATCTGAAAATATCCAGACAGATCTCTTTTCAAAAAATGTGAGAAAACATCATCCATTCTGAGTGCACTCTAAAAGTTTCAGGTTAAAATCAGGTCAGTGTCTTCAGGGCAGCATATCTACATATAACTTCCTCAGACGTTGATTTATTCCTGGAGTTGAGAAGCCAGGCCTCCTGTGCTTAACTTTACTTTGAAACTTGGGCCCTCTACTTAGACAGGGCTGCCTCTAAGAATACCACATGTAACGGTACACACACCACTTGCATCAAACCCTGCAGCAGCACCACACGTGTTGGATTCTTGTGAGGGCGTTGATTACTGTGAACCCAAACCACTAATGACAGGTGCAGCACAGGGTTTGACTAGACACGTACATGATGACATCATTCGGTGGCGACGGCTGATCAGGGGGTTGGGAGAGTCACTGCTTCAGTGCTTGAGAAAAGAACATGTGGGTGAAGGACGATGAAAAACAAATTGTCTTTTCCCAAAACAACACCTCTTGAGGTTTCCTTTATGACTCGGTGGGACTGTTAAACAGAGCATCATCCATCCATCAACGTTACCGCCTCATCCTTTTGAGGGTAGCAGGGGGGCGGGAGCCAATCCCAGCTGACATTTGGCGAGAGGATGGGTACACCCTGGACAGATCACCAGCATAACACAGGGCCCGAACACAGAGACAAACAACCATTCACACCTTCAGACAATTTTGAGTCTTCAGTCAACCTAATGTAAATCTGTCTTTGCACTGTGGGAGTACTGGAGTACCTGGAGAAATCCCACATAGACACAGAGAGAAAATGCCAACTCCACACAGACAGACCCAGGTCGAATTGGGATTCGAAAACGGGAAACTTCTTGCTGTCAGGCGACAGTGATAATCAAAGTCAAATTACTTAATGTATGTTTAATGAACTTAAACATAGGAGAGAATGCAGGTAACAGGAGGTTTAAGAAACTCAATCTCAGGTTAGTTAAACAAAAATAGCTGCTGAGTCAGCTCTACTGCCAACAGCATCACAAGGCACCGCTTCCTCCAACATCAGTGGCCCTTTGTGTTGGTTCTGATCAAACAGAGTCATCTATTACTGTCCTGTTTAAAACAGACCTCTAGGGTTCATGACCAGGTTGATGTCTTCAGAGGCCACGAGGTTTCAAACGCCTTTAGAGCCAATTTTCCGGAGCCACTGAGGACACGAGCCAGAGACAGGGGTGGATAGGATCCTCTGCTTTCTTTCTTCTTGCTCTGGGCTGCATCCTGAGGCCAGGCAGGCGGCGGCTGGAAATAGCTCAGACATACGGGCCAAGTTGAAGCAGCGAGCTGTTGGTGTTGTGTCCTGTAAGACTTCCTCAGCCATGCTGCTAATCAGCACAGACATAGGAGGATGCAGAACGGGAGCCAGACAGAGATCAGGCTCCACTGGGTGAGGGAGGCGACAGGAGCGTGCACGTGTGGAAGTATGTGGGTGTATATCAGGGTGTGCATGCAGGTAAGCATGTACAACTCTGAACATGTGCGGACGTGTGTACAGGAGACAGGGGAGTGGCGTAATCTGACTTGGATTCTTTCATCAGACACCTTAATTGGAGGTGGTAAGTACATTTAGTCTGGTACTGTACTTAAGTACAAAGTTGAGGAACTATTTTCTCTCCTCAACTTCTATGTCACAGCTTTAAGTTACTTTTATCATTTTTATCATCACCTTCCAAATGCATTTCTACATTCTGCAGCTGACTTGTAAATGTTAACATCCATAATGCACCAAATGAAGATTCGATTTTTACTTTTGTGTTACATTAGACTGTTCGATCAATTATTCAAAATGTCTCTGAGGTCAGATCATTTCATTACAGTCAAGCCAGATAATTGATACCAACTTGCAAGTCAATATTGATCTACTGAGTCTGATGCAATGCTTTTACAGGCCAGAATGTGGGTTTGACCAGAACATTAGGCCAACATGGGGCTAACATGGTTTCAAAAGCCATCAGTTGAAAGGATGGTCTTTCCATGCTCCAGTATTATGGTGTGTATGTATCCCAGCAGACGTAATCAAATCTCGGGTATGAGGTCATCTACTTATAGCATGGGGCAGATGGGATATTCCTGATCGTTATTAAACATGGCAATATGCATTTTACATTGATGTAGCTGTAAAAACATTTGCACTCCATTGTTTATGGTGTAGTTTTATCAATTCTTTAAGTTTACATGGATTGGAGCCAGGAAATACATCCTACAGTGCTTTTCCTTTTCCCATTCGTTCCTTTTTGATCAGATATTTGGCTTCACTTTGCAGCTGCTCTATTTAGCCGTTTTATGACACCTTGAAAAATGAGATAAATGAGGTAAAGCAATGTAAATAAGCCACAGGAGATAATGAGCTCTCTGGATAGAAGTGGCACCTGTCTCATAACCCAGCAATCTTTTCCAAAACTGCTTTGGCATCAAGAAAACACTTTGAGGAATATAAGTGTAAGTTAAAGGTCTAAATTAAAGGCAGAGGATTTCCTTACAGACTAAAGAATAACAATAGTTTTGATATCGTAAAGACTGACTTTGGAGATCTGAAACAAGCCACAATTAGAGAGTTCTTTTGTGTAACAATTATTTTCACTGAAAAGGAAGAAAAACCTCAACAGGAAAGATCTGGATTTCAGTGCCTTTCTTGCTGCTTCTACTCAAATGATAACAGCTGATTAACTTACACTTTAAAGTCTGATGAAGCTTAACTTAAATTCTTTACTGTGTATGAATCAGATGTTATTATCCTTTAAATCACATGTATATGAAACATATTTATGAGGTTGATAACATTTGTATTCTGTCCTTTTTTTACTTTCGACTGCAGCTCAATCTCAGTCTTCTTCCCTTTATTTCCGTCCTTATCTGAGATAACACAAACGTTTGAGTGACTGTGGCATTTCAGCATTTTATTTTTAGAATGAAACTAATTGGCCCAGTCTTTTAGGTGGCACTGCATCGTCTGTTCATTTGGTTGAATGAATGTCAGATATGATAACAGAGCTGGAGTGTATCCCCCCGGCAGCACTCTTTCTAAATCACTGAGATAAGACTGTCAGTTTAGTGATTAAAAGTAAACACAGGACCAGTGTTTGGAAAACCCTCACACTTCCCTACTGGCAGCTCTCCAGACGTCCCTGCTCTGTTTTTGCATTAGTGAAAAAAAAATTCGGAGGTGTTGCTCATAATAATCGTGAATATCAGTTAATTATGTCCCTGCAGCCATTGTCTTGTCTCGTTGACTGTACGCCTGCAGTGTGTGAGTGGAAGTTCACTGTATAATACCCGAAGGTTACGGCGCCACCTTCAGCTGACCGTGTTGTCCTGAGTGTGCGAGGGATCATCTGTTCTTGGCCGAGGGAGTTCAAGACATGCGCACGCACACGCACACAGACACACACACACACAGTCTGAGGTCTTTATCTACAGTACAGCGAGTGTGTGAGTTGATGAATTGGCTGAGACAAAGAAAGAGAGATGTGGCGGCTGAGAGGACAGAGGAAGTTAAAGAATCACACTTCCCCAAAACACACTGAGTCAAAACCTCTGTCCTGTTTCCTGTTTACAGCGCTGTGATGGCTATATTTGTCCACTAGCTGTTCGAAGCGAGGCCTTCGGATTTTAACAATAGACCATAGCTAAGAGAGCGACCATCTAGACTTAAAGCACCCACACTCACTCCTTATGCGCTTCCTGTTTGTTAGCTAAAGTATGTTATGTTAAGCTTGATTTAATTTGTGCTGTTCCCCCCCTCCCCTAGGGAAACTAAGATAATTAAGCTTGCTAGCTAAAGAAACTATGCCGCTAAGCGAACTAGCTACTGCCAGCAAAAAACTGAAAAGCGTATCAGTCTGTCCGAAAGTCTCAGCTCTGACCCGGCCGATGCACTTTCTGTTATAAATCAAACTACTGATATATAACATGTTAGTCAGCGGGTTAAAGGTTCTAGTAGATGGTTGTTTTACTTCCAGGATAGCTGTTCTCCCTAGTTTCCAGTTTCTACTGTAAGCTAAGCTAACTAGCTTTTGGCCATATCATCATATTTACTGTACAGACCTGAGACTGATATTGATCTCTGAGACCGTCCACCTGTAAAAAATAATAATCCTCTATGCTAAAGGTTTTCGGTGAAAGCGTATACGAGCCATAGTTATGTTTTATTGTTCGGCGACCTCTAGCAGCCATGGTAATTATTATCTTTTATGAGGAAAGCAGGTGACACAATATATAATGGGACAAAGTCGGCGTTAAGAGGAAGTAGAGATGATGGTCAGGTCTACAAAATAAAGTACTTTTACAGAGGAGGAGCACAAAAGAGGCTTCACACAGACATTGGTTAAGGGTTTACTATTTCTTTCTGGTAGACGGAAGGAAAATGTCCTCACTCTATATTTGGAAGTGGGTCAAAGGTGTTTTCGGAGGTTGAAGAGCGCAGGTCGAGGAAAACATCTCAGTGCAGCAGTCTGTTGTGGCCCCACAGCCATCTGCCATGACGCCTGTTTATCCATCATGTTTCCTGTGTGTGTGTTGGACCATTTCAGCTATGAAACACTTTGCTCTGTCTTAATGTCCCTGTCATGTTTTTACTTCTATCTTAGTGAAGACACTATTGGTGTAATACACAACCTAGACCCTTAACCTAACCTCAACCGTCCAAACTAAATACCAAACCCTAACCCTAACTAAATATAAATCTAAAAATCTGAACTTTGTGAACAAACCATTTTGCAACCAGCTGAATGAAACAAGGTGTTTTGACTTTCCACAGTGTTCAATTTCAGATTTTGCACATGAAAAGCCCATTCATATTTTATGATTTGCCCTGGTCTGGTTTTCACTAAGGGAAACCTTAGCGTTGCGTTGCTCCTGTGTTGTTCTGTTTGCTCAGTTTAGTTAAGCCACATTCCATGTAACTGCAACCATTCCGGTCTGGCTCAGTCCCATAATCATGTGTAGGATCCTTGTCGAGTCTGTCTATTGTCTGTAAATGTTGTCAGATGGAGAGAAATAATCCCATCTAGCAATTCACCCTGTCCGCCACAAGAGTTTGAATGAAAGTGGAGAAGAGAGAGACACACACCCAGAAAACAGAAGGGGAGCTCCCTCGCACCCGTGCAGTCTTTATTAAGCTCTACCAACCACAGCTTCCACCCCCACTTCATTTTCCCACGCAGCAGCCAAAAAGGCAGAAGCTGCAGCGACAGCCGGCTGCAGATACCCTGTGTTGGGGTTCTATTTTTAACCCCGTGCTTGTGTATTGGGCAGAGTTAGCTTTGTAGGTTTCTTTGTGCTGAGCTTTGGCTCCTGCAACACAAATGCTCTAAACCCGTGTTTCCCATCCAGCCGCAGAGATAAGAGAGTTTCTGCTTTTCTAGCAGACAGGGGGCCTCTGCACAACAACAACGAGGCCCCGCACATGACACACGGAGCACGGATACATGCAAAACAAACACGCACATTCTCACACACATTCTTTCGCTTGCTCTGTAAGCATGTATGTGTGTGTGTGTTCATGTAAGTCTTTTTTTTTGCTCAAACTACACACAAACATAAACATGCGAACATAGTCGGCAAAATGCATGCACGGCCTTGGTTATTATTTTTAGATGGCAGCTGTTGATATGAAATATTTTTAAACGTGAATCATTACCGAAATTTCCCCTCAGAATGTTCAACACATACATTTTCACTTTCGCAAGAGGACATACCAGTTTGATGAAACCATTATGTAAGTACCGAGTGCATACTGGCGCTCTAGCATGAATAATAGATTACAGGGAGCCCTATTCATACACGTTATGCAGACACACACATGTGCCTAGCGTACACACACGTTTTCAGACATGACATGACAAATCCGGATAATCAGCTATGGAGTTTACCCGCTGTTTGCTTTTCACACATGTACAAAGCAAGGTGGGAGGTTTTCTGCACAGACACAACAGCAACAAATCCTCCCCATTATTCAGGTGAGAGGTGGAGCAACCGGCTGCAGCAGGCAGAGGCAGAAAGTAACATATAACCTCCGCTGTGGAGATCACGTGATTTCCTTGACAACACACAGTCACCAGCAGCATCTTTTATCACCACAAGATCTCTTGATAACTTTGTTGGTGTATCCTGCATGTGGGTCACTGCTTTTTCAAATTTGTTTTGTTTTTGTCCTTTTGGCATCTGTCACGTGTGATAAGTGTTTTCAACCCTGCCTCTCGCGTGGTATCTCCAGCTGTGATCACACATCGAATTCTTCTAAGTTTCCACAGACTCTATACTAGGAGGTCAGGTGGATAAAGCCTTCAGAAACTGCGGAGCCTCTCACTCGGACATTTGCATCCACACGTGCGCCTCCTCTGGAGAAAATACGGTACATGTCTGAAAGCAGCTGTAGGGAATGGAAACAAGCATATGCTGTGCACCTCATTGTCACTTTATTCCCTACCCTCCGAAGTGTTTATTAAGGTGTGATAAGTGACACCAAACCAGGCACAGCAGCAAAAACATCTTGTCAGGGGGGAACGCTGTCCTACCTGAGCTCAATCTCTTCACAGCAGGCTGTTGTTATCAGGGCACAAAACAGCTGCTGCCGTTTTTTTTAATTGTGTTAATGCATATGCATCAACATGACCTATATTCACACTCTGCATTTTCTCATTTCATTCATCTTTGACTCTCATTGATGTGTCGCTCTCTTTCAGGTTAGGGTGGAGGGAGAAAGGGGAAGGAACAGAATGTGAGAGATTTGACTTGAGGAGAATAAAGATAATGATAAAGGACGTTCCTTGTAAATCTAATCAAAGTGGTGCCATGTCTGTGTTGTAAGGTTGCTTTTCAGCAGGGAGTCACCCTGAAAGTTTGTGTTGTATTGTGGCAAAGCACTGCAGATGTTCTCCTTTGAAAAAAGTCCTGACAGCATCTCTTGAGCTCGCACAGAGTTTGCACATTGGCTAATATCTCAAATACGATCTGTTTCCCTGTTTGACTCGTCACAGCCCTTTCCAGAGAAATGCCACTGTGGCTGAAGTAATTTGTTGTGTTCAGCTTCTTGTTTTGTCTTTACACATCACTATATAAACTTATCAAACCAGTTATACAATGTGTAATTATAATAATCTGACACATCCCTGGTACCGGAAGAAAATGACAATAATGATTTCAGATAGCGTCCTTGAATCTCTGCAATTTACAGATTATATAGGCAGAGGATTATACAAACCCATGTCATTAATTAGTTTGATTTAAAGCCCCTTGTCTGTCCGGTCCAATCTGTGGGTCTGTAACAAAGGCTGCAACCTTCTGACTGCAGCTTGAAAGTAGCACGGCAGGCAGACTCACATGTTCCAAATGTTCTCAGTCACATGTTAACTAGAGGAATATATTCACCGAGCTTTACAGAGAGTTCAGAAGTTTTTACTGAAGCTTTGGTGCTGACACAGTCTGGTCGAACAGGAATTTGGAGATCGGAGATTAATCTAACTGAACAGAATGGCATGTGTTTAGCAGCTACAATCAAATACAATAAGGCCGCAGATTGAAATCGAAAAGAAAACAATGTGTTTTGCTGGAGCCTCAATAGGACCAGGCCAAAAGTATAAGGACCACGACCAAGCAACATTGTCTCTGTTGGCAGTTTACACTGAGCTTAGGCGTCATTACAACAGGTTTTTACCCTAAATGTCCTCTGTTAGCCTCCTCGGAGCCACGTTCAAGTACGCACGTTTTAATTTCCATTTTAATCAGGAGACACGTATAGAGTAACTAATGGAAATGAATAAATTAGAATGAAAATAAATGTATTGTGAACAAGAGGAATATGAAGGTATGAAGGTGACTCTCCAGGAACATCGACATATGTGGTGGTGATGAAAACTGAGCACGAAGACTGAATGTCTGGTGAAGGGCTTCTGATTGGACGGTTGAAAGGAGATGGGCGGGTAGTAGGGCTGGGCGATATGACTTCAAATCAATATCACTTTACCTCGATTATGATTAATGAATGATTATTAAAAGAAAGAATGAGCTGAAAGAGCCGAGCGATGACTGCAGGTTACTTAGGACAAATCTTCAGATTAATTTAGCAGATGTTTGTATGAATAGTGATTCAGTGTATTGATGACATACATGCAAGCAGTGATATACACTCAATACCTATTTAATATCTGATTGGTTTATACAGTCTGTTGAGGACCTTTGGCTAGTCACTCTTCCTCCTCCCTCCTTCAGTCTGTACCTCGTTCCCTCTTGTCCTCTTCTTTGAACTCACATTTTTCTACTTTCATCTCTCCGTCTTTCGGCCCATTGGAGGACTGCCAAAGTCTTCTGGGGCCAGGCCAGTTATGAGCGGCTTTTGCATTCCAGTGTGATCTGCAGTGTTGGGCTGGACAGGTTAGACAGGCGGGGCGGAGGCACGGGACTCCTCTTGTGACAGAGGGGAACACGACCCAGAGGAATCAATCTCTGCCCCCACATCTTCCTATCCTCATCTCGGGTTTTTCTCACGCGAGGATTTTACTTTCTCTTATTTTCTTATGACCTTATCGAAAACACACTCAAGGTTTAGCAATGTTCTGTTTTCTTACAGTCATTGATAATGTTGATAGTCTTTTTATTTATTACTTGAAGGCTACATAGCCACTGCAGTTTTTTGTACAATCAAATCTTTTAATAAATGAGCATTTGTTGAAGTAAATGTTAGAATTTTTTATCGAGAAGCATGGAAATTTCAGGATATCGGGATCGATTACAAATGTTTTGGTATCGTGACATGCCTACTAAATGTCTCCCTATTATACGGATTCTTTCTCAATGTGTTTCCTGCTGCAAATTAATACTTTTAGAACCAACTAACGAAAAACAAAGAATGTTTCAATTTTGTTTAAATGGTTGTTTTGGTCGAATTGTGCGTTTGAATTTGTGTGTGTGTGTGTGTGTGTGACATCACAGAGTTGGAGTGTGGTGTGATACTTTTGGCTAAGGAAGCACATAAACAAGCTCACACAAAACTATGTCCCAATCACCAATGGGTTGTGAAGTATGCGCACACACACACACACAGACACACACACACACACACACACACACACACACACACACACACACACACAGAGTGCAAGCCCATTTAATCACAAGAATCCTGACTGGGAGCATTCCTGTCGCAGGGAGTTAGCACAATTTGCTTATTAGAGCAAACAATGGTATCTGTCAATTTCATTTTCATAAGCTGAGAGATTACAGAGTGTTGTGCTTATCCTCTGTGTCAACCTCAGCGCACTGCAGTTCCTCTGTGTTCCCACGTCCGATAGTCTCCTCGATGTATGGACTTCAGCAGACCTGATGTCCTGCATGACCAACTCACCGATGTTTTATTGGCTGCTACATAAATACTTTCTCTACACATGTTGAATACATATCGTAAAACCACGAGATGAGTGTAAGTGTGCTTCTTGTTATTGTCAGAAGCCTCCTTGCTGATGGCATCTCTCAGCTGGCCATGTGTCACCAGGGTACCATTATCCATAGTAAAGAACGCCCTCTCAGGTATTACTGCTGCGGTGATACAGAGGAGCCTCTGTTCAGACCTGCTGACTCCCAGTTCGACAACCCGCTGCACCTGAAAGACTGCTGTGTCACTCACAACCACCACTAATCACACAAATCCACACGGGTATGCACAAAATCTCATAGTTCTAAGCATATAAGCATATGCAAATACACACACAGACTTATACAATTTTTATAATATCTTTGGCCTGTGACATAAAGTATTCTGTTTCTGCTTCCCAATCCTATGTACTGTGTTTCCATGTGTAATAATGAATAAGAATGAATGTGAGTTATATTCATGAGTGGACATCTGCTGCAGAGCAGGATCACTGTTGCTTTGTTTTTGGAAGAAACCTCGCAGATGCACCTGCGTTGTGTTTCCGTGTTTTTGTGTGTTTTCAAGAGAATGTACAAGTGCATGAAAAGGATTTTGTGAGATTGTTTATGCGGTGTTTCAAACGGTGTGTGTGTGTGTGTGTGTTTCCAGGTGGAGGAAAGAGGGGGCAGTTTGCAGCAGGGGACCGGAGAATGAAATGAAGGAAACGGGAAGGAAATGACGAAGGTTTATTCTCTGAGACTGCAGCCACACTCTCTCTTTTTCGTCCTGTATGGAAAGCCTGACACACACACACACACACACACACACACACATACACACACACACACACACACACACACAGCCTGTTGTTGATGTGACTGTGTTGAAAACAGGATCTGACACACGGGATGGTAAACACAGATTTTGGTGAATAAAGTCAGAGAAAGCGGACAGAGACAGCGAACACAAAGTCATATACAATGTTAATAAATAATGAAATAAAAAAAACGTATTAATAAAGATGTGTACAGCTAAAATGCAGACTAAAGAGTTGACTGTAGTGGAGAGGAACATTTTGTAAATGTCAATAGTTTTAAAAAAAATTGTGATAACTTCAATAATCTGTCCTTTTATTCAGGATCCAATTTGTCAAACTGCGGTCACTTCCTGATAAGATACATTAGATGATTATATGTCTCTAAAAAAAAGCACTTTCTACATTATAACTTTAGGCCGAGGGAGAGTAGGAAGTCAGTCCTTCCACAGTGTTAACCCTCAGGTCAGCGAGCTGCAGTGGCAACACAAACATCACTGCGGCCCAACACAACACGACACATCAGGAGCGGGAGATGTTTCCTATTTGTTTCTGCTGTGGTTTAATGGAGATTTTTCCTGGCACTCAGGAACAAACATGATTCTTCTGCAGAAGCCGAGAAAAAAACACAACGAGAAAGGAATGTCACAGGAAGGTCAAATGTCACAGGAGGAATGTCACTGGCTTGTTTGCTCTCACGTGTAATCACTCCTGCACCTTACACCAGGCTGATCATAAACATGTTCAATAAAGATTAGTTTGAATATGTGCATGTGTGTGTGTCTCATTTGTTGTGTGAGTCCATTTCTGTGTTTGTAGTGTCTTCCTTTCTTCATTAATGGGTTTAGTTTGCATGTTTTTCAACACTTTTCCCCGAGTGAGCCTGTTCTATTTCGCTGGAACCAAACTAAATCCCATGACAGGTCAAATAAAGGCAGCTCAAAGCATTTTAAATGAGATATCAACTGCGGGAGACAGAGTCCCAATGGAAGCTGCATGAATTTATGAATCGCTGATGCTTTTACAAAAGAGAAACTTGCTCTGCGACTAGTTCATAGAACACAGTCCAGCCTCTTCACTGCTGTGGATGGTGGCTCCATCACAGGAAAAAATCCCCTGGTGAACAGGAACTGATTCAGTGTTTCATGTTCTTGGCAGCAGCAGCAACAGGAGGCTGGTATGAAGAAAAACTTTGTATTTGGCAGGATGTGCATTAACAAGCCGGACTTATCTCAAACGCCAGTGGAGGAACAAACACACAGCAGCACATGGACACACATTAAAATCACAGCACAAAATCAAAGATGACCCCCATATGTTGCCTCTTTCAGGCCGGCCTCCAGGTAAGCCAGGCGACAGAGCGGGGCATAGCAACAACCAAGGTCAGTGTGTGTTACCTCCATGGTGAGTGGCTGATGGGGGCTGATGACATGCTAATTCCATGGAGACAAAGTTGTGGGTGGGGCCTAGATTACAGTCTGGTAGTGGAAATGTAGCGAGGTGGCTCTGTTGTTTCCTGGAGCTCACGGCCTGTGTCTTAAGAGGCTTTCAGGGGCTTGGATGAGATGAGCTGCCATCTGGCTAAATCCCAAGCAGACAGGGCTGGGGACATGTTGACGGCGCTGACGTGGTGTGATGCAGGACAGGACTGCTACCTGGGAAGAGATGATGCTCAACTTGAAGTCATGTCTGGTATCCAAATCAGACACACTTTTAATATCTCCTTTTTTGTTTGATTTATTCCTGCACATTGGAAACTCTGTTTTTGAGTTAAAATATCACATGTTCACGTATTTTAATGGGGGACACAGTGTAAAGGAAATATCAGCCCAGTCTTGTCACCTCTTAACTTGAGCTGCTGAATTTGCAGAAGAGTCTTGGCTTCGTTCAATAATACATTAAGTAACATAAGCTGAAATTCAAAACAGTTTGAGTTCACTGCTCTGCGGAAAGAGTTTGTCTGACATGGTCGTGAGCTTAGACCCTCAGATAGTTTGCTAATTTAAAGTTCTGTAAAGAGAACAGAGTTTATAGGAAACTTAATAATATCCTGGTTAATTTATTGTCGTCAGCATCAAACGTACATTTTGTAAAGTAAAACAACCTGGCAAAACTCAAAATATTAATAATACTGAATGTATCTGTAAAATTGCAAAAAATAACCAAATATTTCATTTGTTCTGTTTAGTATCTGCCAATACAACATTATCATACTTTTTGATGTCCGTATTTTCATACTCACGGCACATAGTTAAAGTAAGAAGGGTTTGTGTTAAAGTGAAAGTTATTGTGGTCTTAGTTTAACACTGTGACCACAGTCCTTCATCTTAACCTGAATGCTTTTTTGCCTCAACCTTATCAGATGTGAAAGACCATATCTGTTGTAAAAATCGTTTTTCCTAGCACTACTGTGTGATACAAAAACATTGGTATCCTTAACATGGAAAAAACTGTGAAAATAAATGTGTCTCTCACCACAAACTATATTTCTTCAGACAGGAAATGGCCCTTCCCCCGGACAACTTTAGTTTTTTTGTCAATTTTAGGAACCTTGACTATGAAATAAGTGCTGAATGTGATTGAGTCATGCAGAGAGGTTGTGGGTGTTCACCACATCTGTGTTCAGAAGTGCAGCTGCTGGCACACAGCCTTCACCATACCAGTCTGCCCAGCTCTGACAAAGCTTTTCACACTTCACAAAGTTGACTCGATCTTCCTCTGCTGTGGTTCACACATAACTGCAAGTTACTGCACTTATGTTTGTTTTCATCTTATTACAGGAAGTGTGTCTTCGATAGTGGCAACAGATCGATATCGCTGAAATTTCGATTTGACCTAGTTTTGTTTAGATTCCACTAACAGGAAGCCTCATGGTTCGGACTCTGCCTGGGGCTGAAGGACTTCTGATGCTCCGTCCTCAGACCTCCTGATCCAGTGGAACATGTGGCGGAGGTGACCTCAACCTTACGAGCATGTTATGTCATACTGTCGGGGAGAAAAATGGACTATGCAAGTGAATCAAGCAGACATCAGTATGGATGCTCTGTGGCCAATTAAAGAAGACCGTTGGTTGGATGCTACAAATGACCCGACAGAGTGACAATAAAAATCCATTCCAATACTGTTTCTTTGATTTCAGGGCTGCATGAGGAAATATGCTAACATTCATCTGACTACATGTTTTCCAGCATCGTGCTTAATATGAACTGTATAGTTGATTGTATCCTGCAACACCTCACATAGTACAGTGCGACCTGTGGCAAATATATTTGGAAAATCATTAATACGTCTGATCTACCTGAAAAAATGAATTGTCCTCAAATCGTATACCCACTAGAGATTGATTACCTGCAGAGACAGAAAGCTGAAGTCCTGAGTGTCCTGATGCTGGTTGTTAGTCTCTTACTGGTTCTTCCTGACCAGTCTGTTTCTTTATCGGCTTATGATGAAGTTCATTAAACTGTTGGAGGTAAATGTTTACCAGCTCTTGCAGCTTTTCATTGACTTTGAATTCAATCAGGCTGCATCTTAAATTCCTCACACACATTTTTTTGTTTTGTCGAGTAGAAACTCTTAAATCAGATATGGTGACGTTCATGTTGCCATGTCGGGAAAACGATGTTATGATCCACGTCATTTTATGAATTGAAACTATTATAATGCCGGGCCATATAACAAAATAAAATCTGTCAACATGACACCTATCCCCTGATGTCAGCTGATGATATGCAGAACAAAATGCTCTGAAGCCATTGCTCGGTCAGAGCAGGGATCCTGATCCCTTCTCACAGCAACAGTTTGTCGATACCAGGCGTCAGTGCAGCCTGTACACGATGACCTGCAGGGAATTGATCTGCATGCAGCACAGTGGTGACGATGTATCGGTCAGTGATGAGGTCCGTCTGTTGCAGGGCATGTAATGGAAACTTCAGATTTGATTAGTGCCATCGATGCCTCTGAGCTGTTAGAGTCTGTCAGTAAACATGTCGCTGTGGTTGAAACCAGAGAAGCTTCCAGGTGTTGGGACATTTTTCAGAAATAGCAAACAAGTTCAGCCTGTGGAGCTCTGGTAGTTAACGGCCTGTGTTGAGATAAGAGCCACTTGTAAAACCCCGCTAGATGCAAAGTAGATAAACATAACTGAGGAATCTTTATAGTCGGTAACCTTTACACTTGGGCTCTGTTTTTTTAGGAAGGCCTTTCTGTCTGTTATTTAAAAGCACCTCTCAACTCATTCATTCATGAACAAAGAAACATGGACATGAGGAGTTGGACACTGCATCTGTTTCCTGTCCGTATTTGAAACGGGACAATGCTACATGTGGATTTCACTACTGTTTTCTTTCTTTTATTTCTACTTACGTAAAAAAGTAGGCCACAGTATCCGGTGAATAGAAGACGCCTAAACCCCGAACGATAAAAGCAAAGATAAGCGAGTGTTTGGAAAGCAGAGATTTGCTTTCAGGTGTCCCCCCCTACACAAAACCTGCTGATGTGATGAGTATCTCATTAAAAACACTAAAAAGCCTCACCATTCCAATCGCGGATTCCACATAATGAATCAGGCAGCCTGTCTGTCGAGAGCTCTCCTCTGTTATTATTCCATTTCCTCCCTGTTAACGGAAAGACCGAAATAACCCAGCTGAAATCTATGGCTCTCCAGGGGCAAAGCTTTTGTGTCGGAGCAAGTGGAAAACAAGAGCAGTGTTCGGCTGAACGGGACACTGGGAGATATAAGGTTTCACGGGCTCATGGGGCTCGGCCCACAGTCACGGCTCGTTACATGAGCAGACTGTATTCAGACCCACCGAGAAGTGTCGTGTGAGATGCTGCGCGTGTGTGACGGGGATATTGTGTAGCCTGGACTCTTGTCTGAGGCTGAATGATGGCTCAGTGCACAGTGATGAAATAATCTGTAGGTACCTGCAACAGTGTATTTAGTGAACTGAGCGTGGAGATGTTATGATCCCAGATCAGGGAGACTAAAGGTCAATCCCACAAAACCTCTACTCCTTCTGCTTTTCTGATTTATTTATCCATGATGTCAGAGGAAGGTTCATCATTTTGGTCCAGACTCAAATTTCTCAACAACTATTGGACTGATCCCCATTATATTTTGTCATTCATGATCCCCAGAGAATTAAGCTCAATAGGTCACCATAAGGTCAAAGTTTTCCATTATCCTATAAATGATATAAACATCTCCATGTTGGGTTGGTATGTACTGGTACAGATATTCATGGTTCTCAGATGATGTATCGTAATGATTCCGGTGATCCTTTAACTTTTCCCCAGGCTCAACCATGAGGTTGGCATTCAGGGTTATGGTTTCAGATCACTTGCATGAGTACATGCTAAACTATGTTGGTGAACGCGGTACACACTACTTACATGGAAGTCCCTCAGACACAGTTGATTGTATTGAATCCACATTCTCAATAATTAAGTAATTAAAGTCTTTGTCCACTGATTAATCTGTTCTCCACTTCAGCCAGGGAAGCACCTCAGAGGACACAGCCCACAAAGTGTCTCCTGAAACACATGACCATGAAAACCACCTGTACCTACACACAGAGTGCACTTACATGCATAGATACACAACTACCAGCGGATGGCTGTCAGACTCAAACTAATGAGAGCTGAGGCTGACACCATAATGCATTTCTCTCTCTCTCTCTCAGTGTCTGTCTGTGTCTTTCTCGCCCTCAGCCATCACCCTGATGTCTGCGCTGGACTCTGACACTGACACACACTGACACAGTCTGTCTGTGAACCATGGGGTCCAAAGACATCATCTTCTCCTAAAAAACACCAGCAAAGTTCCCCTCAACTTAGAATCTCTGCATAACTCTAATCCCATGTTAGGTGTATGAATGACCCTCGGCGGTGGTTTGTGTAATTGTAGAGTGTGTGTTGATTACACACCTCCACCCTACAAATTGTAGAGTTCCATATCTTCCTCACCTGCCCGCAGCTCGGAGCTACAATTTGCATACAGCATCTGATTATGATCTGGGGGCTTGACGGGACATGTTGCTCTCTTCTTAGACATTGATTCATACGTTTTTCCTCAGGAGGCCACTGTGCCTCCGTGCTCTGACTCAACTTCTCTGACATCTCTTGTGCAACCAGTGAAAAATCAAGTCCAGGCACCGTCTCTGTTGTTATTGTTGTTCAGAATGAAACTACGTGGAAGCCTGGAAGTGATGATGCTCATCTGGAGAGTTTCCCTAAGGCAACGTTTCGACGAGGAGCTAATGAGGAAGCTCTGCTCTTCTGCTTCTGTGTCAGGTCGGGTCTTGACCTCCAGATTCAAGGGAGCTTCAGTCAGAAAGTAGCTCTCTCTGTGAACTATGAATGTGATCAGTTCTGATGAAGGGTTGTCATGTGTTTGCGAGTCATCGCTGCAAGACAGACCTTGTGTTCACTGAATACATATTTGTATATAATGGCCTGTATATACATTGTACGAGAGTACACTGACTCAAGTACTGTGGGCTGACAGTTAACTGAATATCCTGGGGGGGAGGTTGAACTGTAGAATCGTAAAAAATAATCAAGATAATAATCACCAGAATTCTAAATAAGAGAATTATAATTTATTGGAGCCTTTCACAGCAGCGTTGCTGTCTTCAGTGGTTTTTTATTTACAACTAAGTCGCACACTCATCCTGTTTTAATAACTTTTCTACCGCTTGAAACCTGTAATTTCCAAGAAAGGATGAAAGAAATTAAATACAAAAGCAAAAAGGCGTCTGTGATTGACAGTTTAATGAGTAGCCTCCTTCCCTGTGACTCACACACGTCTGACAGTCGGTCGATAAACACCTGAGTGTTCAAGGAAAAGTGAACGTGATGTGGAAAAACCCACAGCCCCCTTTTTTTCTTACCTCTCTCTTATCAGTCAGGATCTCTGCTCACTCCCTTGACAGCGTGTGACGCGTTCTAGAAAACACTTGTCATCAGCAAACACTTTCAGACACTTTAATTCTCAGAATGAGCTATCTGCACATGTGGCGGATTTCCAGGCAACGCTGGGAGACTGTGAGACCTCCATTGCTTGTGCAGAGGTGGGGCACCCCAGAGAGCCTGTGTGAAAATGTAGGTCAGGGGGAAAAACACAAAGCTGTAAATGCGTCAAGCAGCTGCACCAAGCGGGAGCAGCAGTTCAATGGCCTGTTGCTACGTCTTTATGTTCATGAGTCCTGACCGTCCACTAATTACATTAAGAAAGGCATATGCTGATGATGTCATGCTGTCTTTGTGTAATAAGCGTGACCTCCCTGGAGCTGCAGCTGGTGTAGGCAGGGCACCAGACCACATGAGGAACTGAAGCTGACTGAGTGGGTTTCTGTGCTCGGCTGATGTTTCAGTCTTTGTGTGTCTGTGTGTGTGTATGAGTGTGTGTGTGTGTATGAGTGTGTGTGTGTGTGTGTGTATGAGTGTTGTGGGGACCTAAATCGGTCTACATAGTCACATTGCGGGGACTTCTCTTCCTTATGGGGACAAGATACAGTTAGGTTTGATTAAGGTTAAGGTTAAGGCTATGGTTTACTTTAAGCTAGATTTAGTTTAAGGTTGGTTTAAGTTAGGTAATAAGGAATAAGTCTCAATGAAATCAATGTAAATCAATATAATGTCCTCTGAAGTCATGGAGACATGACTGTGTGTTTGGTAAAAGCTATGAGTTTGTGTACTTGTGTGTGTGTGTGCGAGTGTGTGTCTCCCCCGAAGGCACATCAGCTCATAATGAGCCACTGTGAAGCTGTTGATGGGATTCACCCACCACTGGCTGAAACACACTGACCCCCCCCTCACTGTGGATTTTCATTCTAAATCCATGCCGGGAATGTTTTTTGTTTTTAGTGAATACCTCTGCATGGCAAACGGTTTTGTGCCAGCTGGGGAAACACAGTTTGTCCACATAACAATCCCCATATTCACCTCCTCTGGGCAACAGCCTGTTTCCTCCCTCCTCTGGCTTCACTCGGCCCTGTTAGTGGGCAGCACCAGTGGATTAAGTGAGGCAGAGCATCTCCGCATGGTTCAATCTGGACTCTGGAGCTGCAGCCCTGACACAAACATCCATATTCGCGTGTTTGAGATAATACTGTTATATTCGTCTCAGCCAAATGACTTGTAAGCACAGGCCTGGTTTGTGTGGAGGCCTGCGGCTGTGTGTGAAAGTGACAGGTCTTCCACTTTATGATCCGCAGCAGCAGAGGTTGTAACGCTGCTGATAGGTCACATCCCTCACTGACTACAGGGTCTGTTTCTTTTGCTGCAAAGAACATATGTGATGTCACGACTTTCAACATGAACTAATTTAATTTGTTATTAGCTGCTCTGCCACTTAAAAGCTGACATCTTGATGAAGTTGAGCTGACATCCATCACCACTTGTGCATCATTTTCTGGTTTCAGTAAAAGGGGCACACGGAGGAATTTTCACCTGCTGGATCTATCGTATATTCTCTGAAATATCCAACCAATGGAGGACTGATAGCAGATGAATAACTGATTGTGTTGTTTCAGGGCATCTGATGTGCCTGCTGCCTTGTCATTAAAGGATCCATGTAATGTTCTAAAAGCTTGTGCTCGTGCTGACGTCCTCCTGTGGCCTGGCTTCCCCGAGGCCAGTCTCAATGAATGGGCCTTCAGTACCTTAACTGAATAACTTTTACAGCCTGTTCCCTGAAAGCACATCGGTAAAAAAGAAAGTGTATAAATCCAGCCGAGGATATTGACTCAAAAACATATTTACAGAAAAACAGACGTCCTAGATATGATATTAAGACTAGAAAGCTTGTGTAACCAGCTTCGATGACTCGTGTTCACCAGCAAAAATCTGACCTCGATCTCAGACTCTCTAAATCCCCTCTCATATTAAAGAGCACTGGAGGGAAACGTGGCCCACTTGTTTTCCAACTCACATCGATATAAAACTTCAACGTTTTTTGAAATCATTTTCTTTTTTTTATTTATAATTCTATGAGGTTCACATAACAAACCACATTTCATTCTTCTGAAAAATAACATATTTATACTTAAAACATCTTACTTTACATCATAATACATACAGGTGTTTTTTTCTTTTGCATAGCAAAGATATGACACTTATGTTTTAGACAACAAACATGTTATTTACATGTAGTCAACATAATACTTGAATTAATTCCACAACAGTGCAAAGTAAAATAATGAGCAGGCTGTTACAGGGGAATTAAGGATGCCTGGTCAGAACCACTGAGGGATAACGTGCTTTAAACCGGAATGTTGTTTGGATCATTATGAGCATTGCTCAACAGAAAATGCCTTTTTCACGAGAGAGAAAAAACGGAAGGTAAACAAGTTTGAAGCTACAACAAATCCTCTTAAATAAAAAGAGACGGGTTTAGTGCCTGCGCCCTGAGGCGCGCTGGAATTTCGCTGGTTCCACCAGTTGTTTCTCAGATCGGCATGCACTTCGTCTTTTCCACTTTGTCCTGTGGTCACACGATCTCTAACTCGTGTGTCCGTGTGAATTGTCCCGGAACCCGAGAGGGTCTTCTGTGGATCATCTCAGTGAGTCGCAGAGGCACAGATCAGACGAACTCTCCCCAAACACAGCGACAGAGGAGATGTCTCTTTACAAAGGAGACACCGTGGCTCATCAAAACAATCACAGGCGCACAGAACAACCAGAGAACATTCAAGCAATCTCCTGCACCTTCACCTCCCCGAACCCGTTGGAGAGCGGAGCCGGGTCCTGGTTGCTCTCTATGGAGGACTCGCTCCCCGTGCTCTCCCCGGAGAGAAGTCTGGTGACCCTCAGGTCAGCTTTCAGGGTCTGCACGTCGTTTCCTATGCTCATCTCCCCCAGGTCATTAATAATCTGAGTCAACTCCTGTTTACCGTTGGTAACAGAATCCTCGTCCGTATCCAGAACGTCCTCGCACTCAAAGTGCATCGCCTTCTCCTCCTCCTCCTCCCCGACCAGGTCCTCCGTGATGGAGCCCAGCTTGGGCGCGCTCCGGCTGCGCTCCACCGGGGGTTTGTAGTAACACTGTCCGTTCAGCAGCTTCCTGAGGGGGACCAGCGGGATGGTCTGCTCCCCGATGAGCTGCTGCTGCTGGTGCCGGGCGTCGTCTCTCCGCTTCAGCCTCTTGAACTCGGCCAGAGCCGTGGCCGAGGTCTGGTACAGGAGCAGCGCCATGGCCTTCGCCTTCTCCGGCTTGGACACCAGCACCGCGTGGCAGCGCAGCATCACCGCCTTGTGCTTCATCTCGTGTCGGTAAATCCAAGCGAACACCTTGGGAAGCCTCGGGTCCGCGACGCAGTAGGTGATCCGGTGCAGCAGGTACAGGTGTCCCGGCCTCTTGGCTTTGTCGTCCACATGCACCATGCGGATGCCCTGCGAGCTGATGGTCAGGCGCATCTTGGTGCCGTTCTTGCCCATCTCGCTCTTGCCCCAGATCTTGCTCACCGCCACGTCCGTGCAGCCGTCCCCCTTGGACTGGATGGTGGTGGCGTTGCCCAGGTAGAGCACCGTGTACGTGGGGTCCTCGCTGGTGATCTTCACCTTTTTCCTCTTGGTCTTGAACATGCTGCCCACCCGGTTGAGCGCGCTCTCGGGGCAGGACTTGGCGAAGGAGGTGAGCGCGGAGTAGTTGAGGCTCACCGCATAGCCCTTTTGCTTGGACTGCTTGTCTTCCTCTATCAGGTCGAACTTGTTCTTCTTCCACGGCAGCATTTTAGCGCTGGTTCCAGTCAACAGCAGCACTGGGAGAGAAAGAGAGTAAACTTTTGATTATTCTACGTCTCGATCCTACAGGTGTTTTTCTGCCTGTCACGTCATAGGAGATATTCTGCAAGAGCTGCGCGCTGAGCACCGTACGTCATGTGTCCAGTGCGTAAAGTGCTCCTGTCCATAGTGTGGCTCCAGGTCCTATCTCATCGTAGAGCAGTGAAGTGACTGATGCAGACGGAGAAGCTGCACGGGTTATAAACAGGGACAAACCATCTCTGCGCCGCTGCAGGGGTGGAGGGAACCAAGTGTCAACAGATGCGTGTTGGTTTGTGTTTGAAATGCTCATTGATGGAAAACTCACGTGTTCGCTGTTTTACAAAAGGCTGCCGGAAGTTATTTTTTGTTAGAAATGACTCCAGGTATAAACACTGCAATGAGTATTTAGGTGTAACAATGACCCACAATAATGACATCGTTGTTACAATTTAAATGTTGTTACAAAAGGAAATGTATTATATAAAAGTATATTTAGTCATTCTGTGTATGAAATAACACATGCCATTCATAATTATATTAAAAGATATCAAGTGAACACAAATAAAATAAGTTCATGAAAGGTGTATATTATTTCAAATTCTGTAATTTGTTTTTAACTTTATTTATTCTGTTGACCTCTTTTATATGTTCATTCTTTCTTTCTATCTATTTTTCATTCATTCTTTCTTTCTATCTATTTTTCATTCTTTCTTTCTATCTATCTATCTATCTATCTATCTATCTATCTATCTATCTATCTATCTATCTATCTATCTATCTATCTATCTATCTATCGATCGATCGATCGATCGATCTATCTATATATCTATCTTTCTATCTATCTATCTATCTTTCTATCTATCTATCTGTCTATTATCTATTTAACCATCTGTCTTTTATCTATATATCTATATATCTTTCTAGGAAGCAGCAGACAGAAGTAACTCTGGTTAATACCGTGGTTTTACACTGCCATCTACTGGTTCACATGATAAGTGCGTGTGTGAAGCCCGTGTGTGTGTGATCACAGTTTTTTATTAATTTGTTTGCAGCTTTTCGAAATATTAAAGTTTTATTTACCACTATTAAATTCTGTTCTATTTTATAACATAAATATACAATATTCATTTAGCTGTAAATCGGCTGTTGCGAGGAGGGAGGAACAAAAGATTGACACTGTCTTATTTTCTTCAGGACACATTTAAGAACTGGACAAATGAGCGGGTTGTACCACAATTACGTTGCTATGGGTGGTTTAAAAAACACAATTTCGTGAGTTTGTATGGTGTAATAACTGCGGTATTTTATGTGAAGCACTACCCATTGAATACTATTTCGCGTTTATTGAAACAGACTCGTCCGGATATCTGTCTTCCAAATGGTTTGGTCCACTTCCGGTTTCTTACGACAACAACGTTGGGCACATGAGGAGCAGTGGTTAGCGACGGATCCTGAAGTTGTTCTGTATCAGACCAGTTTAGTTTGAGCGCGTGTGTGAAGCGTGCACATCAGGAGTTGTTATGGGCAAGAATAAGCCAGGAGGAGGAGTGGGCAAGTCCCTGATCAAAGAGAGGCTCCAGTCAGGCAAAGGAAAGAAGAGGGGCGAAAATTGGGTGAGCTATAACCGCTAGCTTCTGTTCAACATGTCGGACACTAACATGTGTGCCACTAACATGTCTGGCCCTAATAATGTCAACACGTCCGTACTGAAACTAATAAAGTGAACATGTATAAAACTAATAATGTCAACATATCTGAACCGAAACTAATAATGAATAATAATGTGTGGTCGTGATGTGAAGAGATCTTCATATCATTAAGGCTGCAGTTATGATCCTGGTCACTTTGCTCCTTCACTGTACGTAGGCGTCAGTTCAGTTGTGACCAAATTCCCTTAAGAAAATGTCGATTTGCAGAAGAAGGTGAAGCTAATAAACTGATATCTCCTCCTAACAATTAGTTTCCAAGGTTATGGAGATAAATTAGCGTTGTGTTTTGATTACATGTGTATATACAGTACATGATTTTGAAGCAGGGCAACCATGGGAATCCAGCCTGCCAGAGCTTATAGTTGCAGTCTCAATAGAATGTGTTTGTATCTCACTCCTTTTTTGACCTTTCCAGCGCCACACCAGTGAGCTGAACGATGGCTACGACTGGGGGCGGCTGAACCTGCAGTCGGTGACAGAGCAGAGCTCCATGGATGACTTCCTTGCGACCGCTGAAATGGCAGGAACTGAGTTTGTTGCAGGTTTGTGGTACCTAACTTAACTAGTCTAGTTCTTGGGTTTTAGGTTGTACACATGGTTGTACATGCTCTGTCCAAAGCATTTAGAGGTTTACCACTACATGTACTCATGTATGTTTAAATCATGTCAAAGTAAATCCAGATGTTCTATAAATCGATGTCTCTCCAGCCAAATAAAGGTTCTCACTGCACCTTTATCTTTTCATTCCACTTCCTTATTCTTGCTTTGTTTTCTTAGAGAAACTCAACATCCACTTTGTGCCAGCGGCGGCCAGAGCCGGTCTGTTAACAGCTGAGGAGAAAACCAAGCTGAAGAAGCTGCATGAAGACAACAAGCATTTCCTCAGAATTCCCCGACGGTAGACACAAGAGATCTTGGTAACGTGATGACATTTAAGTGTAGTCTGTGTTTTAATAGTTGAAATGTCTCTTGATTGTTTTAGCCCCCACTGGGATGAAAACACCAGCGCAGTTGAACTTCAGAAGGCAGAGAAAGAAAGCTTCTTGGAGTGGAGACGAGAGCTTGCAGCGTACGTATATTTCGGTCATCTTTGCTTTTATCAATTATTACTGTTTTCTAGTTTGTATTTTTATTAAAAAAGTTCAAAAAAATCACACAGTAAAGCATTTCTATATTTTTATATATATGATATCTTTGTTTTGGGTTATTAGTGTCAATAATGTAAGAAAATATCTTTTTGTTTCTTTCAAAGGCTGGAAGAAGAGCAGATGCTATTTCTCACACCGTTCGAGAGGAATCTGGAGTTCTGGAGACAGCTGTGGAGAGTGATCGAGAGGAGGTACAAACCAAATCTCTGTACAGCTGCTGGTTTAACCCTGTTCTCAATGGAGCGCTGCACGAATGAGCCCTAAAGCATCAGTTAATTCCCCATTCATGCTTGTTTAGTATTTACATGCTTTTAAAATGGCGGTTGCAAACAAGTGGCTAAAGAGACTGCAGAGTTTATTGGGGACATGTATTACACCAAATATCAAAATCACTCCAAACATTAGCCTTCATTTACAGCCTCTTTGTTTCTATACTCATGTCCTTCCAAAATATTACTAACTTTTTAAAAAGCCAAATCAGATTTGAGGTTTTAATCTTATGGTGGTGATGTTAAAGTCATAAAACTGTGATCTCTAGATCATTTATAGTCTAACATTAGCTTGGCTTTACATATGGAATTGTGTTTAGGCAGAAAAAAATTGAAAGATCCCATTAGCTGTTTCTTGCCCTACAGAAACACATCATCCCTGCAGCACCAATGAGGAATATCTTTATTTCCTGTGACACTCAAAGCATACTTTTGTTTTGGTTTCCTTTAGTGATGTTGTCGTTCAAATTGTTGACGCCAGAAATCCCCTGCTGTTCAGATGTCCTGACCTGGTAAGAACATATCTTTTAGGAAATATTCATTTATGAAAGGAGATAACTTCATTAACCTTTGTGTGTCACACTTTTTATTATCAGTTGCCGTTGTTTGATTTGCATAACTTAATCCAAGAAAATCCCCAAATTCTAAATACTACACTTTAGTGAACTCAACACTTCACTATTCTCTTGATTGATTGTACTTCTTCCTTGTTGTGCTTGTAGGAGTTATATGTAAAGGAGGTGTCCGGGGATAAGGTGAACATGCTGCTAGTGAACAAGGCAGATCTGCTGACCAGGGAGCAGAGGCGAGCGTGGGCCAAACACTTTGAGAAAGACGGGATGAGGGCCGTTTTCTGGTCGGCCCTGGCTGAGAGCAACAGGCTGGATGCAGAGGAGAAGGTGAGGGGATGGAGATCCAATGAGCGGCTTTCTGAGGGTGTTAATACATTTACAGTGAATGAATGAAATTTCAATGGTTACGACATTTATAGCTGAAGTAAACTCCAAATGAATGTGTCAATCTTCTCTTTTAACAGGGTTTGGAAGTGGAGAGCATGGAAGTGGAGGATCCAAACTGTGGAGAGAGTGACGAGGAAGAGGACAGTAAGCCAGACAATGAAGTCTTGAGCAAAAAAGGAGTGGATGGAAAGGAGAAAGTGAAGACGGAGGAGGAAGAGGAGGAGGAGGAGGAGGAAGAGGAGGAGGGAGAGGAGAGTAGTTCAGAGGATGAGGTGCAGGAAAAGATAACCGTGGCTGATGAGGAGTGGTTCACCTGCTCAGAAGACGGGTATGAAGAAGACAAGAGGGCTGGCGGTTCATCCAGTGACTCATTCCACAATTCCAGCCGTCTCCTGCATAAAGATGAGCTGCTGGAGATATTTAAAGCTGTTCACAACGGGCCCAGGTTGAAAGAAGGAGAACTGACCGTGGGACTGGTGGGTACAAGTTCTTGCTCTGGTACATTTGTTGTCATCTTTAGGAATGTTAATGTGTTTGTTTTTAACTGGAAAATTTATGACAAATGCCCCTTAAGTGAAAATAATCTCTAAATAACTTGACTCACGTCTGAATCTGACAGGTTGGATATCCTAATGTGGGCAAGAGTTCCACCATCAACACTATCTTAAGGAACAAGAAGGTGTCGGTTTCTGCTACTCCTGGACACACAAAGCACTTTCAGGTGAAGAACTACTCCACACACACAATATGAATTCAGATCATGTGTAACATCAACATCAGAAAGCCTGAGGTTTTACCTTTTTTTTAAACATATATTTCAGACTTTGTTTGTGGAGCCTGGCCTGTGCCTCTGTGACTGCCCAGGTCTGGTCATGCCCTCCTTTGTCTCTACCAAAGCTGAGATGATCTGCTCTGGGATCCTGTCCATCGATCAGATGAGAGACCACGTACCTGCCGTCTCTCTTATATCCTTTCAATGCTTTCGGCACAGCACCTGCAGAATTTGACTACAGCTTTTTTTCCACTGTAAGAAAGGTGTTGATTAACTTTAAATACACCGTCAGGTTAAATAAAAGTCCTTAACAGATTCGATACATATGTCAGTCAGTCCCTCGGCATGTGCTGGAAGGCACTTATGGCTTCAACATAATCCGACCACGAGAAGATGAAGACCCGGACAGGAACTCGTCCTCTGAAGAGCTGCTGATGGCTTATGGATGTGAGACAGACGTCAATTACCCGACCCAAACATTTACTTGTCGGCATGTAACTGACATAGAAGGCTGATATCAATCGATTGGACATTTATTGTGATGATTATCGATACTGACCGAAATAAAAATTTTTATTGACTTGTACTGACAAATTCTCTCTACTAGGAAAACATGATGTTTTTAGATAAGAGCTAGATAAAGTTTGTTATTCTTTGTTTATCTTTTTCCAGACATGAGAGGTTTCATGACGGCCCATGGCCAGCCTGATCAGCCCAGATCGTCCCGCTACATCCTGAAGGATTTTGTCAACGTAAGTACCAGACCAGCATCCAGATTTAAGTCTCAGTTAATGGAGGGTTAAGAAAATAAGGGACCTTTTGAAAGTCAATTTAGAGCCTCTCTCGCTAGTAAAATCAAACATGAACATGTATCCAATTGAATGATGCAAAACGTCTATGTATTAACCTGCTGCTTTAAATGCATAAAGTTAATATCCTGTCCTTCTGCTGTATGTTTAAAACTCAGTGGGGAAGAATGGCTCTGTAGCTGCACGTTGAAGGAGCTGTTAAACACATTTATTTTGTATCAAGTAATTGTCCACAGATAATGAGAAATGCCTCATATGACTTTACCATCCAAACAGTCATTTTGAATATGTACATCTTGTGTGGAGCATTGACTTTGTAACATGCTCCCCCTTACACTCTGCAGGGAAAGCTTCTGTACTGCCATCCTCCTCCACATATAAACCCTAAAGACTTCCAGCCACAGCACGACAAGTTCCAGAATACAGCTTTAGAAGAGAGTGACTTTTCCACGTCAACACACAAACATCACAAGATCAAGAGAATAGAAAATTCAGTTGACAAGAACTTCTTCAATCAGGTACAGTAAATCTGCTGTCCTCTTACTAGTATGAACAATTCACGAGTGGTAGTTATTTATTATTAATAATTCACAAAGAGAGGCTTTTCATTATGGAATTCAGAGTTTGAGTTTTGACGTGTCTTCTGTCTTTAGGACAACGTGCGGGCTCTCACCAAGGGCGTTCAGCACGTCATGGGCTACAAACCAGGCAGTGGACCTGTCAGCCAAAGTAAAACCGGATCTGAGGTGCCGGTGGGCAAACCCTGGAAAAAACACGGGAACAAGAATAAGAAGGAGAAAGTACGCCGGCTCACAGGCCATCTGGACGCCTGACAGTGACATAGAAAATGAACATTCTCACTTGCAGATTGTTTTTCAGCAAGAATGGGGGGGGGAATAATCCAATGTACAATTCACATGTGATTCCAAGGGAATTGAGCAGTACTTGTTTAGATTTACTCTTTGGCCACTTAATCCTGTGAGAATGGAAAGGTCAGGCTGTTGTGATATATACTAAAGAGTCTGTCATGGACTGTTGTGTTTGTTTAGATTGTATTGGAGCAGTGCATTCCATCATCTGGATCACCAGTTGAACAACAGATTTCACCACAGTGTTTGGAAATCATGTGAAATTAGTGAAAAATAAAGAAATTTTCAAGTCTTTATGAATTTACTGTATGTTGGATACATCTTTTAACCACAGTTTGTGATTGACAAATGTAAAGAAGCTTGATCTTTGAATAAAATCAATGTTTTCATGCTATTGTGTTGCTGCTTCCCTTTCTATGAGGTTGATTAACTGCTTCACAAAGTGGAAAGAAAAGTTACTATGCATTTACAAATACACATTATGGAATTAGGCGCAGGGATTGATGTCATTCAATATAAAAGATAAGACTGATACATGCACACACATCTGCCGATCATTTATCTGGTCTCTGGTCAAACAGTCTCTTACCTTTGTTCAATAAAACAACTCGCGTGTGTAAAATAGTTGTAGATCGACATCTGCTGTATTTTGTTGTCTATCACCGCAGCGTGTACGTCAGGGACACACCTGAAGGCCTATATGCTTCTCAGTTTTGATGGACACGGACAGATAGGAGGACCGCCTTCTTTGCCTGACTGTTCACACAGGGAGCCGTCCAGGAGGATGTTTTAGATGCTGGCTTTCCCGTCCACGGAGCCATGGGTGGTGACATCAGCAAATGTCCCTACTATGCTGCCAAAATGAGTAGGTCTACATCTCTTTGTGTGCATCATGCTGCTTTGAGTAACTGAAGTGAAATGAAACTCCCTTCTTTTTTTTCTGTTCATGCTGAAATGAAGTGGATTCACTTGGTCTGACGTTTTAGATCACATCTTTATAAAGCACCTCAGTAGCTTCACACTACAAACCCTATGGGATATGTCTTTTGAGAGAAGTTTCCAGATTCATTCACTAGACGTCACTCAGTAGAGCTCAACAGAGCTGTATAGGTTCATCTCTTCTGACTAGACCTTGGTCATCAAAGTAAATGCCAATGTACTTCACAGTAAAAATTTGGCACTGATGAGTATCATTGCAAAAAAGTGGCAACACATAAATATGTATACATGAAAAATGAAGAAACACTACAACTTAAATTATTTAGATATATATAGTCCAATGTTTCAAGCAACATTTTAGTCAGGACATGGACCTACTCAAGGAAAGAACAAAAACACGAAGTACGTACAACTGAATGAAAACAGAATATTGAAAATATATGTTTTGCATTATTCATATTCTTGACGTTCTTGCATGCTATGATTTGCCTTTACATGCCCTTGAACTTCCTACTAACTAAAGAAGAACTTCATGGACGATAACACTTTTCTTTAGGCTTTTTCTCTTTGAAGATTTCTGCCTATCAAGACGTCTTTATACGTTTTATGCCATTAAATGTCACAGAAGAGGAGAGTATGACCAGAGGAGAAGACTGCGTTATAGATACAAGTAGTTCACCACTTGTGTCCCTAAACAAACAGACGTTATATCCAAAGCCTTCCTCTCTGCTATCAAACGATTCCGTTCAGAAAACTTTACAAGAGTTTCAGAGAAGCTGAAAAAAAGCAATGGAACCAATCACCATGACGACCCAGTCAGATACTCAACCAGACATCAAAATGGAGACCATTCGCCCGCTGATTGAGAACTTTTTTACCAGAACCACTTCAGAGGAGTGGAACCTGTTAAAGTTAGGCAAACCCGACGACATCACCAAGGTTCTGTTGGCAGAGCTTTTTCTTGACATTTTAGCGACTGTTTCAACAGCTCTGCTGAAGAGTCAGGAAGATTCTGTCTCAACTATAACTCAGGAGGATGTTCGGACCAGTCTGGGCGACACCATCAGGGCTAGTTTTGCACCTGGCGGCAAATTGGAGTCTGTGAATTTGGCTGATCTCACCGACCTGCTCGTGGAGGAGGTGACCGACACCGTCAACTCCAGCCTGAGTAATAGTCCCATCAATGTTCCCCCTGAGGAGCTTTTACTGACCCGTGTCACAGACCCAGGCAAACTGCACAAGATGATCTCCATCATCAGCAAAATGTTCAAGGCATTTGCTAACAACATCAAACGCATGTACGGAGGCAAACTGCGACAGAGTCGAAGCAGGAAGACTCCCTCACAGGAGCAGAACCCTGCAGAGAGCTTCGTGAGAGACATCTCCTCCATATCAACAATTGATTCAACAAGTAACTCAGTGGGTAGCTCCAGACGCAGCAGCGTCCGCACTGACGAATGTAAGACTGTCGAAGAGGTCATCGTGAAGGAGGTGACTGACATCACAGAGCGCATTTTTGATGAGATCTTGGACATTGAGAACATCAAGAAGAATGATTCTGTGGAGATCATAAAAGGTGCAGAGGCCATTACTAAGCCGGCCATTGAGGCAAGCATTGAAATTGTGACAGCTGAAAGTAACAGCCAAAACTCCAAAAAGAGCAAGAGCTCCAAGAAGAGCAGCACAGGAAAAAAGGGGAAGATCAACAACATTTTTGCAAAGACATTTGCAACAGCATGGATTTTCAAAATTTTGACACAGTTCAAGAGATGTTTCAAGAAGAAACCAAAAGTCAAGAGCAGGAAGTCAATCGATCAGCTGATGGAGGACATTTACGCTCTGCTCCAGACTGAGATAAAGCTGACAGCTGAAGATGAGACTTGTGTGTTTGAGAAAGTGAACAACATTCCACCTGACAGAGTTGTTCTGTTCACAAAAGAAATCGCTGGTCTCCTCTACATGTACGTCACAAATCAGAAAATCAATCCAGGTTGTCCATTGGTGATTCCTGAGTCAAATACCAAACTGTACTCAGACATACTGAAGGAGGTTTCATATTTCCTGTCCATCATGAGCTGGTTTGTGAACAAGCAGGTCGACAGCCACACCAACAGGGTGATGGCCGCTTGTAGAAGCTCACGAGTAACACCTGAGATCCCAAAGGTCCCTGAGATCCCAAAGGTCCCTGAGATCCCAAAGGTCCCTGAACCGAAAAACACGAATGACAAGAATGACAAGAATGACAAGAAGGACAAGATCAGGAAGAGGAGCGCAAACGAGCTGACAGACGTCCAGAAGAAATTGTACATCCGTATACTCGTGAACCAGATCGTCACGAAGACGCACAAGAAGACCAAAGTGGCAATGACGAGTGAGAATGTAGTGGAGATAATTGAAAATCTCTTCATCAACACATGGGCGGAGTTGGGAGACTGCGACTTGGTTCTCACCTCGAAAAATATTGAAAAACTTTACCAAGCCATTTTCAAGGACCTATGCAAGAGGTGGAAATGTCCTGAGATGCTGCTGCTCGCCATGCGTAAGAAGGAGCCCGAGGTGGAGAAGTGCATCGCCAAGTCTTTGAAACGTCAGCTGTCCAGAGGGGCCATCTGCAGGTTCTTCTTCAGATGATAGAACATCTCTCTCTCTCTTTCACTCTCTTTTTATATCTCTGTTTAGAGTCTCAAGGGCCTCTCTAGCTCTTATGACCATGATGTGATGTGTAGGGTTGTGTGGGTTTACTCTGAGTGCTTCAGTTTCCTCACACAACTATCAATTTTATGTGAAACAAAACTTAATAAAGAAATAAAATCAAAATGAGATGTCTGACTTGAGTTCTTTTACAAGGTCTTTAGTTTCTTCTTTGTAAAGAAATACATGTTTATATACACTACACTTTGTCATCAAAGTAAATGCCAATGTACTTCACAGTATAAATTTGGCACTGATGAGTATCATTGCAAAAAAGTGGCAACACATAAATATGTATACATGAAAAATGAAGAAACACTACAATTTAAATTATTTAGATATATATAGTCCAATGTTTCAAGCAACATTTTAGTCAGGACATGGACCTACTCAAGGAAAGAACAAAAACACGAAGACGTACAACTAAATGAAAACAGAATATTGAAAATATATGTTTTGCATTATTCTTATTCTTGACGTTCTTGCATGCTATGATTTGCCTTTACATGCCCTTGAACTTCCTACTAACTAAAGAAGAACTTCATGGATGATAACACTTTTCTTTAGGCTTTTTCTCTTTGAAGATTTCTGCCTATCAAGACGTCTTTATACGTTTTATGCCATTAAATGTCACAGAAGAGGAGAGTATGACCAGAGGAGAAGACTGCGTTATAGATACAAGTAGTTCACCACTTGTGTCCCTAAACAAACAGACGTTATATCCAAAGCCTTCCTCTCTGCTATCAAACGATTCCGTTCAGAAAACTTTACAAGAGTTTCAGAGAAGCTGAAAAAAAGCAATGGAACCAATCACCATGACGACCCAGTCAGATACTCAACCAGACATCAAAATGGAGACCATTCGCCCGCTGATTGAGAACTTTTTTACCAGAACCACTTCAGAGGAGTGGAACCTGTTAAAGTTAGGCAAACCCGACGACATCACCAAGGTTCTGTTGGCAGAGCTTTTTCTTGACATTTTAGCGACTGTTTCAACAGCTCTGCTGAAGAGTCAGGAAGATTCTGTCTCAACTATAACTCAGGAGGATGTTCGGACCAGTCTGGGCGACACCATCAGGGCTAGTTTTGCACCTGGCGGCAAATTGGAGTCTGTGAATTTGGCTGATCTCACCGACCTGCTCGTGGAGGAGGTGACCGACACCGTCAACTCCAGCCTGAGTAATAGTCCCATCAATGTTCCCCCTGAGGAGCTTTTACTGACCCGTGTCACAGACCCAGGCAAACTGCACAAGATGATCTCCATCATCAGCAAAATGTTCAAGGCATTTGCTAACAACATCAAACGCATGTACGGAGGCAAACTGCGACAGAGTCGAAGCAGGAAGACTCCCTCACAGGAGCAGAACCCTGCAGAGAGCTTCGTGAGAGACATCTCCTCCATATCAACAATTGATTCAACAAGTAACTCAGTGGGTAGCTCCAGACGCAGCAGCGTCCGCACTGACGAATGTAAGACTGTCGAAGAGGTCATCGTGAAGGAGGTGACTGACATCACAGAGCGCATTTTTGATGAGATCTTGGACATTGAGAACATCAAGAAGAATGATTCTGTGGAGATCATAAAAGGTGCAGAGGCCATTACTAAGCCGGCCATTGAGGCAAGCATTGAAATTGTGACAGCTGAAAGTAACAGCCAAAACTCCATAAAGAGCAAGAGCTCCAAGAAGAGCAGCACAGGAAAAAAGGGGAAGATCAACAACATTTTTGCAAAGACATTTGCAACAGCATGGATTTTCAAAATTTTGACACAGTTCAAGAGATGTTTCAAGAAGAAACCAAAAGTCAAGAGCAGGAAGTCAATCGATCAGCTGATGGAGGACATTTACGCTCTGCTCCAGACTGAGATAAAGCTGACAGCTGAAGATGAGACTTGTGTGTTTGAGAAAGTGAACAACATTCCACCTGACAGAGTTGTTCTGTTCACAAAAGAAATCGCTGGTCTCCTCTACATGTACGTCACAAATCAGAAAATCAATCCAGGTTGTCCATTGGTGATTCCTGAGTCAAATACCAAACTGTACTCAGACATACTGAAGGAGGTTTCATATTTCCTGTCCATCATGAGCTGGTTTGTGAACAAGCAGGTCGACAGCCACACCAACAGGGTGATGGCCGCTTGTAGAAGCTCACGAGTAACACCTGAGATCCCAAAGGTCCCTGAGATCCCAAAGGTCCCTGAGATCCCAAAGGTCCCTGAACCGAAAAACACGAATGACAAGAATGACAAGAAGGACAAGATCAGGAAGAGGAGCGCAAACGAGCTGACAGACGTCCAGAAGAAATTGTACATCCGTATACTCGTGAACCAGATCGTCACGAAGACGCACAAGAAGACCAAAGTGGCAATGACGAGTGAGAATGTAGTGGAGATAATTGAAAATCTCTTCATAAACACATGGGACGGAGTTGGGAGACTACGACTTGGTTCTCACCTCGAAAAATATTGAAAAACTTTACCAAGCCATTTTCAAGGACCTATGCAAGAGGTGGAAATGTCCTGAGATGCTGCTGCTCGCCATGCGTAAGAAGGAGCCCGAGGTGGAGAAGTGCATCGCCAAGTCTTTGAAACGTCAGCTGTCCAGAGGGGCCATCTGCAGGTTCTTCTTCAGATGATAGAACATCTCTCTCTCTCTTTCACTCTCTTTTTATATCTCTGTTTAGAGTCTCAAGGGCCTCTCTAGCTCTTATGACCATGATGTGATGTGTAGGGTTGTGTGGGTTTACTCTGAGTGCTTCAGTTTCCTCACACAACTATCAATTTTATGTGAAACAAAACTTAATAAAGAAATAAAATCAAAATGAGATGTCTGACTTGAGTTCTTTTACAAGGTCTTTAGTTTCTTCTTTGTAAAGAAATACATGTTTATATACACTACACTTTGTCATCAAAGTAAATGCCAATGTACTTCACAGTATAAAATTTGGCACTGATGAGTATCATTGCAAAAAAGTGGCAACACATAAATATGTATACATGAAAAATGAAGAAACACTACAATTTAAATTATTTAGATATATATAGTCCAATGTTTCAAGCAACATTTTAGTCAGGACATGGACCTACTCAAGGAAAGAACAAAAACACGAAGACGTACAACTAAATGAAAACAGAATATTGAAAATATATGTTTTGCATTATTCTTATTCTTGACGTTCTTGCATGCTATGATTTGCCTTTACATGCCCTTGAACTTCCTACTAACTAAAGAAGAACTTCATGGATGATAACACTTTTCTTTAGGCTTTTTCTCTTTGAAGATTTCTGCCTATCAAGACGTCTTTATACGTTTTATGCCATTAAATGTCACAGAAGAGGAGAGTATGACCAGAGGAGAAGACTGCGTTATAGATACAAGTAGTTCACCACTTGTGTCCCTAAACAAACAGACGTTATATCCACAGCCTTCCTCTCTGCTATCAAACGATTCCGTTCAGAAAACTTTACAAGAGTTTCAGAGAAGCTGAAAAAAAGCAATGGAACCAATCACCATGACGACCCAGTCAGATACTCAACCAGACATCAAAATGGAGACCATTCGCCCGCTGATTGAGAACTTTTTTACCAGAACCACTTCAGAGGAGTGGAACCTGTTAAAGTTAGGCAAACCCGACGACATCACCAAGGTTCTGTTGGCAGAGCTTTTTCTTGACATTTTAGCGACTGTTTCAACAGCTCTGCTGAAGAGTCAGGAAGATTCTGTCTCAACTATAACTCAGGAGGATGTTCGGACCAGTCTGGGCGACACCATCAGGGCTAGTTTTGCACCTGGCGGCAAATTGGAGTCTGTGAATTTGGCTGATCTCACCGACCTGCTCGTGGAGGAGGTGACCGACACCGTCAACTCCAGCCTGAGTAATAGTCCCATCAATGTTCCCCCTGAGGAGCTTTTACTGACCCGTGTCACAGACCCAGGCAAACTGCACAAGATGATCTCCATCATCAGCAAAATGTTCAAGGCATTTGCTAACAACATCAAACGCATGTACGGAGGCAAACTGCGACAGAGTCGAAGCAGGAAGACTCCCTCACAGGAGCAGAACCCTGCAGAGAGCTTCGTGAGAGACATCTCCTCCATATCAACAATTGATTCAACAAGTAACTCAGTGGGTAGCTCCAGACGCAGCAGCGTCCGCACTGACGAATGTAAGACTGTCGAAGAGGTCATCGTGAAGGAGGTGACTGACATCACAGAGCGCATTTTTGATGAGATCTTGGACATTGAGAACATCAAGAAGAATGATTCTGTGGAGATCATAAAAGGTGCAGAGGCCATTACTAAGCCGGCCATTGAGGCAAGCATTGAAATTGTGACAGCTGAAAGTAACAGCCAAAACTCCAAAAAGAGCAAGAGCTCCAAGAAGAGCAGCACAGGAAAAAAGGGGAAGATCAACAACATTTTTGCAAAGACATTTGCAACAGCATGGATTTTCAAAATTTTGACACAGTTCAAGAGATGTTTCAAGAAGAAACCAAAAGTCAAGAGCAGGAAGTCAATCGATCAGCTGATGGAGGACATTTACGCTCTGCTCCAGACTGAGATGAAGCTGACAGCTGAAGATGAGACTTGTGTGTTTGAGAAAGTGAACAACATTCCACCTGACAGAGTTCTTCTGTTCACAAAAGAAATCGCTGGTCTCCTCTACATGTACGTCACAAATCAGAAAATCAATCCAGGTTGTCCATTGGTGATTCCTGAGTCAAATACCAAACTGTACTCAGACATACTGAAGGAGGTTTCATATTTCCTGTCCATCATGAGCTGGTTTGTGAACAAGCAGGTCGACAGCCACACCAACAGGGTGATGGCCGCTTGTAGAAGCTCACGAGTAACACCTGAGATCCCAAAGGTCCCTGAGATCCCAAAGGTCCCTGAACCGAAGAACACGAATGACAAGAATGACAAGAAGGACAAGATCAGGAAGAGGAGCGCAAACGAGCTGACAGACGTCCAGAAGAAATTGTACATCCGTATACTCGTGAACCAGATCGTCACGAAGACGCACAAGAAGACCAAAGTGGCAATGACGAGTGAGAATGTAGTGGAGATAATTGAAAATCTCTTCATAAACACATGGACGGAGTTGGGAGACTACGACTTGGTTCTCACCTCGAAAAATATTGAAAAACTTTACCAAGCCATTTTCAAGGACCTATGCAAGAGGTGGAAATGTCCTGAGATGCTGCTGCTCGCCATGCGTAAGAAGGAGCCCGAGGTGGAGAAGTGCATCGCCAAGTCTTTGAAACGTCAGCTGTCCAGAGGGGCCATCTGCAGGTTCTTCTTCAGATGATAGAACATCTCTCTCTCTCTTTCACTCTCTTTTTATATCTCTGTTTAGAGTCTCAAGGGCCTCTCTAGCTCTTATGACCATGATGTGATGTGTAGGGTTGTGTGGGTTTACTCTGAGTGCTTCAGTTTCCTCACACAACTATCAATTTTATGTGAAACAAAACTTAATAAAGAAATAAAATCAAAATGAGATGTCTGACTTGAGTTCTTTTACAAGGTCTTTAGTTTCTTCTTTGTAAAGAAATACATGTTTATATACACTACACTTTGTCATCAAAGTAAATGCCAATGTACTTCACAGTATAAATTTGGCACTGATGAGTATCATTGCAAAAAAGTGGCAACACATAAATATGTATACATGAAAAATGAAGAAACACTACAATTTAAATTATTTAGATATATATAGTCCAATGTTTCAAGCAACATTTTAGTCAGGACATGGACCTACTCAAGGAAAGAACAAAAACACGAAGACGTACAACTGAATGAAAACAGAATATTGAAAATATATGTTTTGCATTATTCTTATTCTTGACGTTCTTGCATGCTATGATTTGCCTTTACATGCCCTTGAACTTCCTACTAACTAAAGAAGAACTTCATGGATGATAACACTTTTCTTTAGGCTTTTTCTCTTTGAAGATTTCTGCCTATCAAGATGTCTTTATACGTTTTATGCCATTAAATGTCACAGAAGAGGAGAGTATGACCAGAGGAGAAGACTGCGTTATAGATACAAGTAGTTCACCACTTGTGTCCCTAAACAAACAGACGTTATATCCACAGCCTTCCTCTCTGCTATCAAACGATTCCGTTCAGAAAACTTTACAAGAGTTTCAGAGAAGCTGAAAAAAAGCAATGGAACCAATCACCATGACGACCCAGTCAGATACTCAACCAGACATCAAAATGGAGACCATTCGCCCGCTGATTGAGAACTTTTTTACCAGAACCACTTCAGAGGAGTGGAACCTGTTAAAGTTAGGCAAACCCGACGACATCACCAAGGTTCTGTTGGCAGAGCTTTTTCTTGACATTTTAGCGACTGTTTCAACAGCTCTGCTGAAGAGTCAGGAAGATTCTGTCTCAACTATAACTCAGGAGGATGTTCGGACCAGTCTGGGCGACACCATCAGGGCTAGTTTTGCACCTGGCGGCAAATTGGAGTCTGTGAATTTGGCTGATCTCACCGACCTGCTCGTGGAGGAGGTGACCGACACCGTCAACTCCAGCCTGAGTAATAGTCCCATCAATGTTCCCCCTGAGGAGCTTTTACTGACCCGTGTCACAGACCCAGGCAAACTGCACAAGATGATCTCCATCATCAGCAAAATGTTCAAGGCATTTGCTAACAACATCAAACGCATGTACGGAGGCAAACTGCGACAGAGTCGAAGCAGGAAGACTCCCTCACAGGAGCAGAACCCTGCAGAGAGCTTCGTGAGAGACATCTCCTCCATATCAACAATTGATTCAACAAGTAACTCAGTGGGTAGCTCCAGACGCAGCAGCGTCCGCACTGACGAATGTAAGACTGTCGAAGAGGTCATTGTGAAGGAGGTGACTGACATCACAGAGCGCATTTTTGATGAGATCTTGGACATTGAGAACATCAAGAAGAATGATTCTGTGGAGATCATAAAAGGTGCAGAGGCCATTACTAAGCCGGCCATTGAGGCAAGCATTGAAATTGTGACAGCTGAAAGTAACAGCCAAAACTCCAAAAAGAGCAAGAGCTCCAAGAAGAGCAGCACAGGAAAAAAGGGGAAGATCAACAACATTTTTGCAAAGACATTTGCAACAGCATGGATTTTCAAAATTTTGACACAGTTCAAGAGATGTTTCAAGAAGAAACCAAAAGTCAAGAGCAGGAAGTCAATCGATCAGCTGATGGAGGACATTTACGCTCTGCTCCAGACGGAGATGAAGCTGACAGCTGAAGATGAGACTTGTGTGTTTGAGAAAGTGAACAACATTCCACCTGACAGAGTTCTTCTGTTCACAAAAGAAATCGCCGGTCTCCTCTACATGTACGTCACAAATCAGAAAATCAATCCAGGTTGTCCATTGGTGATTCCTGAGTCAAATACCAAACTGTACTCAGACATACTGAAGGAGGTTTCATATTTCCTGTCCATCATGAGCTGGTTTGTGAACAAGCAGGTCGACAGCCACACCAACAGGGTGATGGCCGCTTGTAGAAGCTCACGAGTAACACCTGAGATCCCAAAGGTCCCTGAGATCCCAAAGGTCCCTGAGATCCCAAAGGTCCCTGAATCGAAGAACACGAATGACAAGAATGACAAGAAGGACAAGATCAGGAAGAGGAGCGCAAACGAGCTGACAGACGTCCAGAAGAAATTGTACATCCGTATACTCGTGAACCAGATCGTCACGAAGACGCACAAGAAGACCAAAGTGGCAATGACGAGTGAGAATGTAGTGGAGATAATTGAAAATCTCTTCATAAACACATGGACGGAGTTGGGAGACTACGACTTGGTTCTCACCTCGAAAAATATTGAAAAACTTTACCAAGCCATTTTCAAGGACCTATGCAAGAGGTGGAAATGTCCTGAGATGCTGCTGCTCGCCATGCGTAAGAAGGAGCCCGAGGTGGAGAAGTGCATCGCCAAGTCTTTGAAACGTCAGCTGTCCAGAGGGGCCATCTGCAGGTTCTTCTTCAGATGATAGAACATCTCTCTCTCTCTTTCACTCTCTTTTTATATCTCTGTTTAGAGTCTCAAGGGCCTCTCTAGCTCTTATGACCATGATGTGATGTGTAGGGTTGTGTGGGTTTACTCTGAGTGCTTCAGTTTCCTCACACAACTATCAATTTTATGTGAAACAAAACTTAATAAAGAAATAAAATCAAAATGAGATGTCTGACTTGAGTTCTTTTACAAGGTCTTTAGTTTCTTCTTTGTAAAGAAATACATGTTTATATACACTACACTTTGTCATCAAAGTAAATGCCAATGTACTTCACAGTAAAAATTTGGCGCTGATGAGTATCATTGCAAAAAAGTGGCAACACATAAATATGTATACATGAAAAATGAAGAAAAACTACAACTTATATTATTTAGATATACATAGTCCAACATTTTAGTCAAGACATGGACCTACTCAAGGAAAGAACAAAAACACGAGGACGTACAACTGAGGATGTCCGATCTGATACAAAGGATTTGAACCATTGTGGAGCAGTGCTCTGGTCTTTTTAACTGATCCAGAGTTCAGCTCCACTCTTCAACTTGCCGGAGCTGATTCTGACGGTGGAAGCTGTGACTTCTCCCAGGAGATCGAACCCACTCTCCAAAGTTACAAAACTCGTTCAAGGTGAAGAGTGGGAACGCACCACAGCAGCCGCCACACTCAGAAAGTGCTAGTGCACTGTTCACCTGTGCAATCTAGTTCAATGCTCGTGGGCTCAAAGTGCAAACAGTCAATGCATGATGCAATGAGGGGACATTTTGCATATCCTTATGAGTAAGGGCGGCATGACAATCCAGTTTCAGCTCCTCGAACTAATATTAGAGAAGAAACAGAAATCATGACTTGAAATCACAGCGCCCCCTGTTGGCAACAGGAAATTTCTTATATTTTGCATGTCTTACACTTGGATGTATTCCTCCTCATCCACTGACCTCAACCATGTCAAACTGTATCAAATGGGTCTCAAGACATTGATAATGAAGACATAAGATTACTGTACTTTTCGTCAAATGCCATATTAATGGCGTGGCATCAAAGTTCATCAACTTGCCCTGAAACACGAAATTGCTGTAACTTCAGTGTTAATGGTTCTATCTCACTCAAACTACATGTGTGTAACAACATCCCCCCCTTAAGATATTCATATGGTTTTAAGGAATGGATGTGGCAAAAAAACTGACTAGCACCCCCTAACGGGCAGCCCTGGCACTACGATTGGCCAACACGATTGGCCGATTTGGGCATGTGTCTTTTCATAACAAACAAATAAGTCTCTTGGATCAAGGTCAGAATTGTGACATTTCCTGAAACCATGTAAACATTGAGGTGCGGCGAAGGATCATCCTTCGCCAAAGGACACGATGTTTTCATAAGTCCACTGTGCATTGTCCTATCACTACCAAACTTCTGTCACATGATTAGAGTGCAAGCCTGAACAGCTTTATGTGTCAATATTTCCTCAGTGTCATAGCGCCACCTACTGATTCGCCAGGAAACAGGAAGTACTTTGTTAAATCACTCTGCATTATCCAACAGGCTCCAAACTACTGACCTATTATCACAATCCTGATCTGAACAGCTCCATATATAAATATCAGTTCAGGGTCATAGCGCCACCTACTGATCAGTGTGTAAATTAAGTTGTGTTTACATTGTCCAATTTACACAAAATTGCTCACGCTACATCAGAGCGGCTACATGAACAGATCTACATGTCTGTGCGTAATAATAGTGATGGCGCCACCTACTGGCAACAAGAAGTAGGCTTTGTTTACAACTATGATTTGATTTATCGCTCTGTCCACCGACCGCAACAGGCTTCAACGTGCGGGTGCTCGGGCCCGCAAGTGCTACAACGTAGCCCTAGTTTAATTTAATTTAATTCTGTAATATTCTCATAGCGTCATCATGAGCAGTTTGAAGTTTCCTTGAGCTTGCATTTTTGTAGTATGACCACAAGTAGGCGCTACTTGGATAGACTTGAATAGATTTTCTAAACTGAAATCAAATATCATGACGTATGTGTTTTTCTGTTACAAAATAAATGAAAAGTCTCATTAATACAATTTCTTTAATTCATTTTAGAAAAAACTTTTCTTGTTTGTCTTGCAGTTGCTTCCCCTTGCCTGTAGGAGTAGCTGCAGCCCCTCAGCTCTCTCACTCAGCAGGTGTGTGTGTGTGTGTGAGTTGTCTTCCTCGTGTGACACTGGATGTCTGCGTGTCAAACACAAAGGGACCCGTGCAGATCATGGATGTTCACTTTGGACCAGGATGCAACTCTTTCTTCTCTCATCTGTTCTCTTTTTGCATGGATTCTTTCTCCACCTGTTTCTCACGTGACTCATACAAACCCTGTGTCCTCCTCGCTCTCAGCTCTTTGTCCTCGCTCGCTTTACTTCTGTCCTGCCTGCTGTAAGTCCTCATCGTTGCAGACTCTTGCTGTGGTTACTCCCTGAAACTGTTGTGCATCACACCCGTGTTCAATTGTTTCAGGTTAATGTACCAGAGATGCAGATATCGTGGGGGAGATCCTGCAGAAGAAACCATAATATCCCTTTACTGCCTCCTGGGTGACCTGTGCAGCACCGTGGGAGCCATTCTGTCCACACAGCTTTATATCCAGGTGACTTCTTAAAACCCAGTTCACTTTATTTGTTAACATAAGTTTGAGACCTTAAAGATCAGAGAGAAACCCAACAGTTACACGTCAGGCTGAGGAGAGAGGAAAAAGGGGGAGAGATGATGTGGGTGGGAGAGAGGGGACAGAAGAGAGAGGGAGGTGGAGAGAGAGGGAGGTGGAGAGAGAAGGAAATGATAATAATGATGTTTATAGATGTAATGATGTTAATCAGTTTACATAATAATACTAATAATTGTCATTATTCAGATTATTATAAGTATAGTATTCATAATGGTGATAATAATAGCAGGTGTTGACATTGAGTATCGTCAGATCTGGATCCTGCTGCTCTGGACTCTAGAGAGAAACCTGCAGAATGAAATTAATCGTACTTTATTCAACTTTTTGCAAGCACTATCAATTAATGTCTGCTGCGCCCCCTGCAGGTTCTAATGGGCGCCTTTGCAGCTGCTGTGGACGCTGTCAATGTGATGTGTTCCTGCCTCCCAGTGTTGCTGTGCTGGAACACAAAGACAGGTGAGCTTAGGCTCGTATCGTAACAATTTGTTTAATACAAAGTGCAGGTCGGCCGCTCAGGGGTTTCAATACTAGCTCCAAGCTGGCCAACTCCTTTAGGCAAATGAACATCAAGGAGGCTTATCAGAGACTGCTGCAGATAAGCAAACAAACCAACCGTTTCTCTTCTCCTCTCTGGGGCCTCCATCAGAGAGGAGGCTGAGGGTCATGAGGAGGCGGAGGAGACAGCACCTCCTCGCGGTGTGCGTACTGATGGTGGTCGCAGGAGGTTTTATGAAGTCTCCGGTGAAACCAGCAGACGGGCTTCTCAGCGGGAGGAGACTGCTGCACGTCACCCTCCAAGTAACCACTCACCAACTCAGTGGACGGTCACAGTGTGGACGAACAGCCACACGTTTATACATATTTATCTATTTTAGTCAATGATTCTGACTAATATAATGTATTAACACATTTTTAAATGGTTATTCTCAAAGGACAACACTGAAATCCTGGGTTACACACTTGGCTTGATCTCTTTTGTCATCGTCTGTACCTCCAGGTTCCCTCCAGTCAGCAGAGTCGTAAGTGAAAAACAGCCCATGAGTGTTTTAATATCTGAGCTACTCATCTCTATAGTCGAATTGCTTTCATAATTCTGCCCAGTGTTAAGGGAATGGCGTTATTTTCTCCCATGTAGTACAGAGGACGGATGTTGACTCAGGCCCAGGTGTTCTCAGGACTGCTGGGCTCCCTGGCTGGTGCCCTCTACGCTGCTGTCCTCCTCCTCTACGACACTCAGATGGGATTCCTCCTGAGAGCCATGCCGTGGCTGCTATCAGCAATATGCGGAGTCACTCTGGATCTTCTTGTATCCCTGTTTAACAAAGTTTATCTTACAGAGTCTTTCATGTGCAGGGTTTCAGCTCCCAGAACCCAATGCACTAGCCAGAGCTGCACTTTGCTATTGGTGGCATTTATAGCACAATATTCAGCAAATGAGAGGTTTTACATTTTTGTAAAGCCATCTGGTTGCTTGTTTTTTGAATTACAAGAGCTGCAGCGACAGATGTAATGAAATGAAAATACATCCTAAGCAGTTTTCAGACATGAACTCCAGATGATGTGAGCTTATTGGGTCTGTACTTTTGCAGGAAATTGATTGGTTGAAATTGGATTGATGATTGACACATGAACGATGCAGGAGCTTTCCTGCTCAGACACATTCACAACCACACAGAGATCTCTGGAGCGGTCAGGTGACGGGTGGTGCCGCAGAACGTAGCAAATTAACACTAGCATCTTGAAATGTGTGTGACTTGTACAGATTTTCAAAGTGAGATGTGTTGACCTTTTACCCGACATCGTCAGATTCTAATCCTCCACTGGTACAAGAGAGGAACCAGGCAGCAGCTTATAAGCTTGTTTCCAGACACAGAGCGTCTATTAGGCGTCTCGGGCATCTACACTGAGGAGAATGTTGCCATGAAGAACAACAGAAAACAAAAAATGAATTCATCACCACAAACAGAAGTAAGTTTTCTTCATAAATAACGCTGGCCACTGGCTTTGTTTAATGTAAGCCTGAATAATTCTGGATAATGATATTTAACAGGATCCTTTTATCTTTTTGAACTAGTCAATGTTTTCTTCAAAGACCAAAAATGTCCAGAAGATGTCTGAAATGGGCCGTTACATGGACGTGAGTGTTCACCCTGCAGGGAAAGTCATCAAAGCATCTTTTGTTCACACTAGTGATGTGGTTTCTGCATGTGAAAATATCAGCATGTTTTCTAAGCTTGTCAGTGGTTGCTGTTGGTGTGTGATATGTGAAGTGGAAACTCTTCTGTTTGCAGGTTTGCTTGCAGGAGGCGGAGGGCGAGCGTCTCGATGGGACAGGGCGAGGGATCAGAGTCGAACGCCTGTCGGATTCGTCCTTCGACTCCTCAACAGTTAGCTCAGATCTGGAGGTGCGCAGGAAGAATTTCTATTTTTTTTTGTTGCCTGTTTTTATATATTTTTTTGAATATTTATACTTGCAAAACCACACCACTGCAGATTCCTTGTATTTGTAAACCTATTAGGCAATACAACCAGATTCTGGGTGTTTAGGTAGGTAATGTTTAACCGGTGCAGGAGCCATTTACCTACAGACTGGCGACGCGTAAACCAGTGGCAGATCTAGGATTTTCTAAATCAGGGGCCATAAAGGGTCACAAATTACACAGAGGGGCACTCTAGGGGCCAATCAGATTTCCGTTACCCCCCTGACCCAAGCCCTTGATCCGCCCCTGGATTCAGTCATGAAATTTCGAAGGAAATGTCATGAACCGTACTAGGAGTATAGGATTATATAGTGTATACAACTGTCCAAATGATTATTACTATTACTATACTATTATTTTACCGGACGTAATTTAGATAGATACATAGTAAGTTACAGCACGAACAGTTTGGCTGTGCAATAATGAAGGCTCAGCTGCTTCAGTTTCATAGCCCTTGTATTGTCATGACTTACTGGGACACTTGAATAGAAAAGAGGCTCTGATTTAATGTTTATTCTATTTTTATGAACCAGTGAATATTTTACGTTGTATAGCCGACCACATCTGTTTAAGCGTGGTCGCTCAAACAGAAATTGAAAACTTCTGTTTAAACTTTAAACCGTAATCTCGGGTACAGAAGTCCTGAAGTGCACTTTTCAAAGTGTACCACTAGGTGGTGACAGCCGATCGCCTGCTGTGGTAACTTGTGTTCTGTCACCTTGTGTGAACTGCTCTGAAGACCTGTGTCAGTTCAGTTTACTGCCTCTTTATCTCGCCTCATATAACTGGTGTTATAGTTTTATACGTTCTATAGAGGAGGAAGTTGTCTGCTCTGCTGTCCAATAAATGTCTAAGAAGCTGAAGGACAGGAATGGAATTAAAATGCTATCAGCCCATTTTGGGACATTCAAATTCAAAAATACAAATGGAATGTTGTTCTTCAGAAATTTACTACAGCAAAATTCAGATGTCTGAGTGCAAGTGAATGCAGCAAGAGAGGCCGCTCCCTGTAGACTTCGTGGTTGTACCCATCACACAGCAGGAGCTGTTTTCAACTTTGTGTGCATTCAGTCAGCAAACCGTGGGGTGAAGGAATGAAAACAGCTTCTATTCTCACAAGCTCGTGAGGATGGGAAGGAGATGTGGTATTGACAGAGGTTCAGAAACCTATTTTATCCATCATTATAGACACAGGGTTGGTAACAGAGTTATTTTACTCTCTCCAGAAACCTCTAGTTTCTCCTGGAGCCAGCAGCTTTCTGTGCAGCGTCTCCTGGTCCTGGCTGCAGACCTCCTCTGTGGATGACTTTTTTCTGCTAATTGCATGTGTATTGTTTCCAACTTCCACCAGTAAAATACCATAATGCTGCAGATGGAGGGTGGCAGGGTGGCAGCACTGGTAGTGTGCGTCCCTCACGGGATTGAGTGAGTGACACCTTAAACCTGACTGGCCACAAATTGCCATTTCTCACTAATTCTGCAGACTCAGCAATGCAGTTAACTTTCTTTCAAACCTGCTGATTTCACCACACTTCAAAATAAACATCAGGGAAAAATACTTTTACGGTTTAATCAGCTTGACAACTTTGCCCACAAGTGTGGCTTAACCAAATGTGAGTATCCAAGTTAAAAATTTGTCTTTTTTTTAAGACAAACTTAAAGAGTTTCAATATTCCCATTTTTGGGCTTTACAAGCAAATATCGATATATGTCAGTGATTGTGGTTGTAGATATTTTTCTGCTACCTCCTAAAGCACCCCCCCCCGCCCAAACCATGACTATCCATGAATATTTTTCTAGATCCACTCATGCTGAACAGATGTGCTGCTGTGCTACATGAATGTGTTTCAATGGGTTTAAAGTAAACTCTAGTAAACTCTGAGGCACCGAGCGAGATGTGGCTCTGTCCCTTCATGAGGAGAACACACACGTGGAGACGGCTAGTTGATGGTGAAGCTGAAGACGGTGCAGACTTTAGTTTCAGTGCTTTAGCAATTTCTTATCTGAATCAATGTTTGCTCTGTCCGAGTTCTTAGAGTTGAACTCAGAATAACTACCAGTGAGGACAGTGTGTGTTTTTCACGTGATGCTGAGGGGAAGTAAGTCAGACAGTTTCTCGTGAGGACAACAGTCAGCAATGTTTTTTTTTAAAGCATTGATGAGTCAAACTATAGAGTGATTAGCTCATGTGGACAGAGGTTTATGGCTAAATGTATGCATGTCATTTACGAGAAGCACGAGAAGCAGGGCTTGTATTTTAACTTCCTCTCAGTGGACAGTTTCCACAAAGCAAAATTGGCCTTGACAGTTCACATTTATATAACTACCACTGCTCTGAAAGGCCGAGTTTGAGTTTGCAAGCGGAGTGAAATTACAAGCTTTAACTTTCTCATGCAGACCCTGATGCTCACAGCCACAAGAGAAACTCCCTCATTATGCTGCAGCTGAGAGCTAAGCTGTGGAGGATGTCATTTAACCAGAAACAAAGAGAAATGGTGTGATCCCAAACAATTGGAGCTTGGTAATGTTCACTTAACAGGAAAAAGCAAATGATGGGAATGCCTTTAGCACAGTTAGAGTAAGAGGAATCTAGTAAAAGCATTCAAAATGTCTGGGTTACATGTCTGCAGAACTCCTCTTTACTTGAATCTTTTGTGGTGGACGTCTGTCATCCTCCAACAGGACTGCAACTGTTTTGGGAGCAGCTCAGATCAGTGTGAAACATGATAAGTTTAAATTTGTGCACTTTTGACCATAGCATGTCTCTTTGCTGAGGAGTACTGAACAGATCTCCAAACTGTAATGTTTAACAACTGGAGAAGTCATATATTACTTGCTTCCTCCTGAACTATCTCTCCACTTGTCAGTTAGAATTAACAGAAGCTGTTTACTTGGTGAGTTAACAGAAGGATTGTTTCCCTAGAAGTTGACTCCAAGACTAATGTATAATCCATAATACACAGAACTCTAGATGTCTGTGGAAACGTGTATGTCCTCAACTATAAAATGCAAGTAGCGTCAGCGAGGAAGAAGTGTTTACATAGAACATGAATTGAATTTTTCCCCCCTGCTTTTCACAATAACTCCATAATCGCTGATCATGATAAAACCGTGCTACGCTTTGGAGCGTGCTGCCCGTCTGAACCGAGCAGTGGGAGCTCACTTGGCTCACCGCAGCTTGAATTGTCTATTGTGCAATGTGTTCCGTGAGCGTTTCTGCTGAGTGCCGGTTCTTATTTGTTTGGGTGAGGCTGAGGCAGGGGGTGGTGGACGGAGGTGGGTTGACCGAGGGGGTACAGTGAGGGGTGGAATTGTTTGAGTTCTGCCTTATGGCCCAATTGTTCTGCTGTAAAGGATCTTTGATTAAAGAGCGAAAACCGGGCTGGGCCTGTCTGCCTAGGAAGTCGTGCGAGATGTTTGCCCCGTCTATGGGGCAGTGCTACCCTCTGCTATTCTGGGAGATGTTTATAGTTTCTGGTGTGATGGCTCCTGGCCTGGAATTTAACTGTGTGTGAACACTGCTGAACCTTTCGTGTTCTTGATGTGGTCATACTACAAATGTCATTAAAGCACACTTATCTGAAACATAGACAACCAGTGTTGGAAAAGGACAAGGGACAGGGCCTCAGAACAAGTAGTAAATCGTCTTGTGTTTTCAAAATAAAATGAATGATCTGTTTGTCTGGTTGTTTGTAAGCAAGATTATGCGAAACGTGGTGGGAGGATGGTGTGTGGGTCAGGGAAACATCATTACATTTTGGTGTAGATCCGGACCAGAGGGCGGATCCAGGAACTATTTCATCACTCTTGTTCACTTTTTGAGATTTCTGACCTTTTCACAGACTTTACCCAGGGAAAATTCATACATCTTGATTTTAAAAATAGGTTGTATTTAGGGCACTTATTTCTATAAGTGATATATATTGACTATTCGACTTTTGGACCTTGGCAGAGGTATATGCTCTCCTGACTGTCATTCTAAATAAGTATGAGGCAGAAGAGTTAGATGGTGTTGATTCACCCAAAACTTGTATGCCTTTTTAAAGACATTTTTTTATAAATAATTAAGTATGCTAATATTAGCTACTAAGAATACTCCTTATACAAACATGATATTACATTTCTTTATCCTTCTGCTGAAATTATCCATATAATATTTTGACATGTCCACATTTTTCCAGTGGGATTTTGAAGAGGCAAATTGTCAGTGGAGAGGACCCACGGCAAAACGACCGGAGGATGATGAGTTCCCCCTCCAACAGTGTCCTGCAAACCCCAAACCCTTCACCATCTGCACCTGCTCCATGTCTGGACTCCTAAATAAAACTCTGTCGGGTAAAGACGAGGGTGTAAGATCCACAAAGTGATGAAGAAGAGAATAAAATCTGCAGAAAAGGACCTCTCGTCAGTCTTGTTTTGGTACACAGCTTTATCATTTAGCAAATATGCAAAATGTATTGTTTTTTGTTCAAGGATGAGAATTTATAACCATGAGAGTCTTTTGGCTGGTAACAGTGGATGTTTAATTATAGATGCATTGTGCAGCTTTCTCTAGAAGTATGGGGCCATTTCTCAGAGCAGAGGAGCAAATGCATTTACTGTCGAAACTCTGTCGTGACTGCATTCATCAAACCCTCTGACAACTGGGATCTGTTAAGGAGGTTTACGGAAAAGACCTCCCCTAATAAAACAATATTGCTCCCCCGCTGGCTTGCAAGGTTATTGGGTCATATCCTGTATTTTGCCAGTCGACCTGGGTTATCAGGGCTGGACTGGGGAAATGGCCGACAGAGCAGATAAGCGCCAGACTAGACGGCCCGAGCTCGTCTGTCCTCTCCATCATCCATCGGACTTCTGTCCATTTGGCCACACTGGGGCTTTAAAGGTTAATGCAGGAACAACTAACCAGGCCATTTTAACTGGGGGGACTTCCTCAAAGCCTGAAAACCAAACAATACACAGATAAGAGCTACGTAATGAGACATGTTTTCCTCCTCCCTGTTACATTTCCTCAAGTGACATGTCTTTCTTGGACAAATGAGTTGGAAACCACTAATGAAGTGTAACAAAGTGCTCGCTGATTTCAGCAGTCGCACTCATGTTACTCAACACCTTGTTTTTCCTGTAAACACGACTCGATAGATTGGACTGAGAGATCATTCAATTATACTGCTTATAGGATTTCACCAACACTATGCTGAGATGATAAGATCTTAATTTGTTATTGTTCTACCAATTTAAGTGGCCGATGAATTAATAATGTTGAGACACTGTAATTAAGAACTAGCAAACTTGGCAACTGAAGTTATTGGACGGATGAGAGGAATAAATGACTTCAACAAGGTTATGTTTTCACCCCTGTCTGTCTTGTGGTGTGTTGCTTGGTTTGTCACCAGGATTACACGAAAACGACTGAACGGATTTCCATGAAACTTGGTAAATGGAGAAGAACCCTTTGTTAAAAATTTTTGTTTGGGTTTTTTTCTGACATTTGCACTGCATTACCAAGGGAATACATGGATCTTAGTGAAAATAATCTGTTATATGTAGGGGACTGATAAGTGGGGGCAATTTGGTGCGACTTGATTGAATTGAGGGGACTATTGGGCCTTGGCAGAGGTATATGCTACTGTTCAAGTATATACTGGTATATTACTGATTTGAGAAAATCAATCATTTAACATTGATATAATTGTTTTAACCATATTGCCCAGAGCTGCTGATAGTGCTAGTTATGCTTTATAATCTATCTACTTTTAGTTTAGTCTGTAATACCTTCTGGTTTTTGATAAATTAACCCACAATGAAGAGCCTCACGCTTCTTGCTGCTTATTGGCCAATCTAATGGTAATAACTTCATCAGGTGTATACAGTTGCTTTTTGAAAAAAAAATGTTTTATCAGAATGTTTGTTTACTCGGGAACTTGAACCACAGAATCTTCTTGAAAATAGGCCAAACATGAGTTGTGGTTTTTAATCAGTTTTTCCTAATATAACCAATACATTTAACAAAGAAAATTGCATTTGCACTCCATTAATGTCGTCTGTAGTTATGATAAATGCTGAGCAAGCATTGACCCATCTCTGGGCCTCATCTCTGTCTCTTCTGAGATCAGCTGAAAGGAAAACCAACAGCGTGTCCAACATAAAAAGGTGGAATTCTGTTTGCAGAAGTGATCAAGAGCAAGGATTAGCACATCTGAAGCAGCAGGGGGAATGGGCCTTTCTGTTTTTCTTGGCCGTGCGTCAGTGAACACTCCAGAGAACATGGAAGATAGTGGATGATTTGAGGCCACGGGACATTTTGGTCACCTTGCATGTTTGTATGAGGGGGTAGGGGGGCAATGTTCAGGGGAAATACAAAATCCTGAATAAGCCAGGAATGAATGATTACCCAGTAGTTACTGAAGAAGGAATTGTACAATAGTTCATTGTGAATTTCTTAAGAATAGTGATTTGACTCATAGCTCGGTTTACTTGCAAACAAATGGTACCACTCAGCCTGTGAAACATTTACACGTACCCGATATATTTGATTGTATCATGAGAAATGAGAGGATCTGTTTATGAAACATTACTCACCATTCTTTAATTGAATCTTTCTCTTGCAACTCCCTCAACTTTATGTGTGTGTGGTTCAAACTCACCAGAGAGCTCGGAGCACCAATGACATTTGTTTCACAGTTTTTTTTTCGTTTGCTGAAATTAGCATGATTGGAAATATCCTGTTTGTGGGCCCCGGGTCAAGGAGGTTATGCTTTCACAAGTGTCTGTTTGTGTGTTTGTTCCTCTTTCTGTTCGTAGGATGATGCGTAAAACTACAAAACCCATTTTCACCAAACCTAGGAGAGGGATGGAACCTGGTTCTGGGAAGAAACCATTAAACCTTTGTGAGGCTATGGATTAAGAGGTGGATCGAGGATTTTTGTCTCTTTCTTCATCAATGACTTATTACAAACAAATCATTTATCTGACCACTTCCTTTTATCTTTTAAACAGTATATATACCATGAGAACTATACAATCATGTGTAGTATTGCTGGGATCTTGGTGGAGGTATGCGCTCTAATGAGACATTCTAGTTACTTGCTTGTGATTGTATTTTAACTGCTTTTCAGTACTTAGTAAGTAAATCTTTCTAATAAATGTATTTTGTAATGGAAATATTCCTGAGTTGCTAAACTGGTCTACACATGCCCATGGGCTCAATGGATCAGGTGGCCCCAGGTCTTCACCTGACAATTTGCCCGAAAAGAGACTCTAACCCACCAACTTTATGCAGAAACATTACTAAGAGGCACAAATCATATACTCAATGACAACCACAAACCAAAAAACCTTAGAGACTCAAAGCCCCCCAGCAACATGATGCTATAAGCCACACAAAGATGAATGATGACACCATGGATTGGTTAAGAAATGTACTGTGTCCACACATAACACACACACCAGCTCTACCCACAGTCCGCCTCTTTGACTCATATGAATCAGGCTCATCTGTCCACCATGACATTTCACCTACTTAAAACCAGACTTACAGGGAAAATAAACATACATTAAGGTGACGAGAATTATCTAAAAGAACAGACACCATGTTTGAGAAAAATGAACTGTGACTAACTCTGGCTCATTGGTTTGGTCATTGTCCGGTCTGCTGACATTATGACCTTCACCTCAGCCAGCCAATAATTTGGACTATTTCCCATTTGCTAACATGGAGGAGGCGGGGTTAATGAAATTTGACTTATATAAATGACATAAGTAAGCACAACATTATAATTATTAGCTGTTAGACTTTTTAATTTGGTCTATACACCATTTGCTAACATGAGGGAGACAGGATGTATGCACTCTACCTCAGCCAGCCCCCAGGTGGCGATCAAGACATTTTGGCTTCACTTTTGCAGAGGGAATACATGAGTAGCAAAACAAAGTAGCCTACAAAGTAAATACTCAAGTGAAGTATAAGTACCTTGAAATTTAACTTATATACATTAGTTGAGTAAACAGACATTGTCATCATTAGCTGTTTTATGCGTGGTTTATTACCTATACATCAGTTAACCATCAGGTGGCGATCGAGACGATTTTTGGCTTCACTTTAGCAGAGGTCCTGAGAAGCAGCACAGAGTAGCATAACAATAACTTAATTATTATACTTGCTGCAACACACATGTTATTACAATCTGTCAGTACCATCACGGCTGTCAGTTCCATCATGGCGGTCAGTATCACCATCATGTCCCACTAGCGGCAGGTGAGAGACCTCCCCCCCTCGCTTGAAGCACATTCTCTGGGTGAGTCGTGGGCGGTGTTCTCGCTCCCGTGATTTCAGCACATGTCACTTCCTGCCGTCACGCAGCCAGTTCGGGCCAGCTCACCGCCGCTGTAGCTCTCAGTCTGTCCCGCTGAGCTGTCAACACACAGCGGCGCCGCGCATCGCTCCCTATCCGCCCGTCCGACCGACCGTGTGCCGCGGCGACGTTTCCCCACGAAACCCCTGTCCTCCGTCCTCCTTCAGCGACGTCTCCCCGCAGATAACAGCCGCTCTCGTCTCGCCATGGCTCGGAGGTGATCTTCAGCGTGACCAGGTGGTTCTGGGTGAGTGTCTGCGCCTTCCTCGCTGTCATCCTCACCCATGTGTCAGTCGCTACCCAGCCGAGCTAAAGCGGCGACGTTAGCAAAAGCGTGTGTATGAGTGTGTGTGTGTGTGTGTGTGTGTGTGTGTGCGCGGACGTCCAGCGACCTCCTTGCCGCGGTAGGTGCGGGGAAACCGGGTCAGGACTGCGGTTCGAAGCCCGTTTACCCACTCGCACTGTCTGGAGGTAGAAGCGCGACCCAACGCTGGGGGACACATGGAATTTGTTATGAAGCTAGTGACCGAGTAGCAGGCTAACAATGAAGCCAGGCTAGCGTTAGCCTGCTAGCCAACATCCAGTAAACGTCTTCCCGGTGAAGCGCTGACCTGCTGCCCGGGGCTCGTTCCCACGATCAAGCAAGATTTGACATTTGCGTGGAAGCATTTTAGCATGTAAGCTAACGAAAGGACAACACTGTGTAAATGTAATTGATCTTACAACGTGGCTACAACCACCACACAGATGTGAACGTGTGCTGGTGTCTGTTTGTTTTCTCAATGGCTTAATTGAGAGGTTTATTTTGCGTGGCTGGGATTGTTGGAGCTACATGTCATACAATATCCATAGATCGAGTCATCACAATGAAATCCTGCTATTATAGAGGCTGTAAATCGACAGCACGCCTCCTCTCTGACAGCTTCAGTGCCTGTGAACACCTGCCCCAGTGGTCTGGTCACTATAGTTAAGACAACTTAAAGGATAACCCAGACGTTTCTTCCTCTAACCTGCTAACCTGCTTTTAAATGTAAATGATTACTAGGAGATATTTGAAATCCACCCTTGAGCAGGATCAGTATGTTTGGCTGCCATGAATCAGTACTGCAGTGTAATCCAACACCAGCAACTCTTGTTATTTGTGTCTCTTTCTGTGATACTTTTCAGATGATGATCAGAATCTGCCCGATCGAACCCTGAGACCTGTGATGAATAGGCTAAATCGCTGTTTCTGTCAATGGGGTCTGGTGGTTTTGAATATTGCAAAGTAAAGGCGTTTGTTTTTTGGGGTTTAAAGAGAAGCATGGTACTCTTTTACACGAAGAACGAACTGTGGTAAAAATAACGGTCTGAATTAGCCTAGTTAAATGAAGCACCTTTTGTGGACTTACTTTGACAAATGCCCAGTCAGATTACATTACACCTCTGTCTTGCAGTTGATGGGTATGTGTCGCTTTTGCTCAGTAATGGAGCTACTGCAATGACCAGTGTCCCGACTCCCTATCAGGAATTTACACCCACAACATTAGAAAACAAGGTTAAAAAAAGCATAGAGTTATCCTTTAATGAACTCATTGAAAACCAATACCATGTTGGTTTTTAGGTTTATTTTTAATATCTTTTTAGCCCTGCTAGAACGTCAGTTTAAACGCCTGCAGTTCTTGCACACAGACAAAGACTTTGGCATTCAAAAATATTTCTAATCTTTAGTCACAGTGGATTGCCATTATCTTCTCTTAAACAGAAAACTGATATAAGTTATGTTTAACTTAACTTTTTCAAGGAACAGTATAGAAAAAAATGTTTTAAGGAAGGTAAGTTCAAGTTATTCCACTCCAAACTCAAAATATAAATGTATGAGACTCACATGGCCAATACAGATTGCACTGTCCATTATGTGCTGCCTGACAGCAACTTAAATGCATAATGAAAGCAATCTATCCTTCAAAGAGTTAATAGGAGGTGATAAAAACTATTTACATTGTGGCATCATCATTCAAATGTCTAGCTCCAGTTATATGTGTCTTATGTAGTGAAAATAACTTGAAACTTATAAATTAAGCAGTTATGGTAATTGGTAATTAAAAAAGGAATAACATAAAAGTAAAGATAATAATGTCCACTTTTTAAATAAATAGATTTAATTAAACAAATAATACTTGAATGTCTGCCTAAACCACAATTTGTTTATGCCAACAGAGCATTCAATTGCTGAAAGACTGCCTTTTCAATGATCTGAAAGACAGCAGGTACAAGGCTTAATCTGATTAAGTCTCCTGTCATGGCTGCATAGTCTTGGCAATGAAAATGTGCCAAAGTAACCAGAGCTTTTATCTAGAAGCACAGGTGACATAACCATTCTGAGATTGAGTTACAGACTATATGTCTGTCGGACTTCTGGGATTTTCTTAGACACTTTATTTACGGGTTTCCCACAATCCCCTTTATTGTACTTAGATTAACACCTGTATAACTGGAACTACATCACTTTCTTATTTCTGTCTTCGTGATATAGGTTTTATCCAGATGATGTATATTTCATATTCTTCAATAAATGAAAGAGAGACATTATTGTCATTGTAAAAGATTATACAACTGAAGGCAGAGGAGTGAACAGTGGAATGCTGCCTGTGGTGATTTCCCTGGCTCTGCTGGGGCACAGGGAGATGTAGACGTCTTCCAGGGACGGCAGAAAGCAGCAGAGGTTTTTTTTATATACTCAGCATTGCTTTCCATAAGTGCCAGCTGTCAGCTAAATAACGGACTGCTCATTACTGTATTTCCTCAAATAGGTCCAGGGCCACTTCAACTGCAGAAGGTCATAGGCCTTAAATTGAGAAATGACTTTCTTCCTGATTTCGTGTGCTAGTTTGGCCACATTTTAATATAAAGTTTGGATCAGCTCACCTTTGGCCTGTTTCTCCATATACTCGTGGAAAGCCCTGATATGATGTAGTTTCAATTTTATACCATAATATTTGACATGATTGAAGCTTGTCACAAAAGAGGAATTACTACTCTAGAAATGCATTTGTAGTACACTTTTGTTGGTTTAGATATATTTGTGGAGATTCATTTTCACCTAGATGGTAAAAGCCTTCAGGGCTGAAAACTGTGTGTAATTCTGAATGGTTGTGTTATGAGGTTATTGCAGTAGAACCCGTGTAATATATTTATTGCATGTGGGAGACGGAGGCCATAATTGTATAATCAAGTTAACTCCATGTGTGGGATTTTGGCTACTGGCATACATAACACACCTGGTTTTTGTCTGAGAATAACCAACAGTATGTAACACTCGCCCAAGTAGAGCCCTATGTGTGAGAAACACTGTTGGCTGCTTAGGATTTAGTCGTGTCATGGTTTCTGTGGTCTATACTCGACAAGCAAAGCTTTCAGCGAACAAAGGGTGAGAAAGGGATTGGAGACGTAATCAAGCCCACACCGATGAGTTAAAAATATCCAGATCGTGTAGCATAAATATTAATTATACTCAGCAGCGATCAGGAAAACGTATTCTTTGTCTTTTCTCTTTTCTGTTTATATGTTAACAGAGTCAGTGGGTTGGCTGGCACGTGTATTTCTGTAGTGTCAAGGTGAGGCTGAGGGGATAACTGGTTTGCATAGAAGAATGATATATGCATGACTTTGGCAGATTCTTAGCACGGTGAGGGTGATATTAACTTTCCTTATTCATGTTACATAGCCGTGTTAATACAGATTCCTGGACTCAAGAAATTGAACTAGCTGTTTGACCTTTTGAAGGTCTCTGTTATTGTGAGAGGGCTTGAAGTCAATATGGAGGTTTGGAGGTAGTTGAATCTCAGTTTAAGAAGTCAGGAGCCAATATTCCATTGGCCTTTGAGCCAGTACCTCAGGACTTCTCACAGGTGAGCTTTAAAACATCGGGATCTGATGGAAGGCCCGCCAGTGTGGATTCAGAGTGGAGACGAGAAATATCTCGACATGGAAAAAAGTCCTCTCCACGGCCCAGAACTGTTTAGTGTGGGTGCCCAAGTGCAGTGTGATAGAGAAACAGACCTTTCTAGTGCCGGCATCGCGGTTTGCCTCCAACAAGATCAGGACAAGCCAGCGACCCACATCAGTGGAATCGAGAACACTTTCAATGTAACTACGAACAACTGTGAAATGTAACGCAGCGATGCAAACCTGAGAACGCAGTTGAGCAAGGTGAATACAGTGAGTGCTGTAGATAGTCTTTGTTAATTTGCTGTATTTCCCCTCTGTGATTTTAAGTTATATGGTCAGATCAGATTAGTTTTTAATTTCAAATAAAGATCATAGTTTTCAAAAACTTTCTTTTCTAAGACAAGTAAAGCAAACATGTTTCAACAGTTATGTGAAGGTTTGATATAAAAACATCCATACATATTTATTTAAAGATGTTAAATTTGAATAGTTTACAGTGTATATAGAAAATAAGACTTATTTGCTTATGAAATATAGAAACTGAATAATTTGATAGCGTGTTTCATCTATGTTGAATATTATGTCACCCAGGGTTATTATGCACCAATTATCCCGTTTATGAAGTAAAACTCCATGTTTTAATCTCTTGCAAAGTGGGATCAGCAGTTCTCAGACTGTCAAGAATTGCCACTGTTAATCCAAAGCATGTGCTGTGACTTAAACCCAGTAAACTTTTGAACTGTAAGATACTTTTTTTCTCAGCCCTTTCACTCTTATTTAGATGTCATACTGTTCCCTTTTTCCTCCAAGGGACACACTTCTTCTAATGCTGAAATATTTAGGAGGGGCATAAAGAACTTTTGGGACTCAATGAAAACGTATCAAATATAAACACAATATCAAATTAGTTTTCCTTAACGTTGGGATCAAATTCATTTAAGTATGTAATTCTGTATGACCATGTTTCAATCATTTATTACAGCTGCCACAGAAACACAAACTTTGTCTTTAGGATTAAGAGAGCAGTTGGCGTAGACTCCCTCTTAGTTATATGGGACAAAGTTTCTATAAACTTAATAAGAACTGCTGGTGCTGTTATAAGTACTATTATGACTAAATTAATCAACGTGAAACCAATAGTATTTTGTTCTGAAGTATGTAAGTGTTTCCTATGGAGATGCAGATTAATTTGTGGAGTGCTACGCTTTTCATCGCAATGACATTGAAGCATATCCCTTGAGTCCAAAATGATCGGGCATGCCTCCTTTACGCAGAGTGGAGGATGCCCACAGGTGTAGAGGGGCAGGTCGGAATCCATTTGGTGCCTCAGCGGCAGAACCGTTTGTGTCAGGAGAGATAATGCAGTTTCCACTGTTTTTTTCCCTTGCATCATCAGAGCATGCTGGGGGTGGAAGTATTTGTGCATGAGTGGCGTCATGCCCTACTGTATGCATTTCGGTCACTTGCCCTGATTTCTCTGACACTGCTCCCAGATTGGATGAACAATTTGTCCCTGACTCTAATAGCTCTTTACTTGCGGTCCATGCAGTTGCCCATGGCTCCTCCTGCTGTACAGGGAGGTTCTGTCTGAGGCGCACGGAAAGATATTTTGCCTCCACGCCCAGTGACTTGTTCTGCCTTGGCCTGTGAGTCTTTTAGTTTTAAAACGTCTGGGCTCTCGTGGGGGGTTAGTAATACTATTCAGATTACCAGGGGACCATCCAACATGTCTTTTTGTGAGTGTTAGTGGAGAGGTACTTCAATTTTGTCCTTTCTGTCAGACTTCATCAACAGCAATTGGCCATTTTCTACAGTTAATTGGGACCTGTTTAAGGGGATCTGTATCTGGGGTATCTGCTCTGCAGCTGGCTGGCCGTCGCCCCTCAAATTTGCTCAAGACTGCCAGCCACTGAGAGCTCAACGGTTAAAGTGAATTTGAATATTTAGTAGGGGTGTTTCCCAGGAGCCATCTCACTCATACTATTCCAAGGAGAGGGGTTACCGAAGTAACCTTGTATTGGTGTATTTGACCAGTTTTTCCATGGGAGAAAAAGTAAACAACTTTGTGTGTGATGGCGAAGGTAGTGTTGTAGTTGTTCAGACAGCAGCGGAAGGGCAATTGGTCAGAGATTTGTTTAGTAAGTGATAAACAGTGATTTAAAGACTTGATTGGTCCATGATCTGGAACAAAGCTTGGCTATAATACCCCATGAGTAGGAGGGGAAGTGATAAAGAAAGGACATTGAGTGCAGAGCATGATGGCAACAAAACACTTTTTCCTCTTAATGCTTCCATGAATTATAGACTTCTGTCATTAGGTCATGGCTCATTGTTAACTTTTTCCCCTTTGTCTGTGTTGAAGACCACGACAGAAAGGGAAAGGAGAACATGTCCAGTCTTGGCATCCTTGAAGTTAATTGTTTGTATACTTTTGCTTTACTCGACCCTGTACAAATGTCTCGGCTGATTTATGTGGCTCGGTCTCTTCTGCAAATCTCAGATAATTGATATTTGCTTATTCTATTACCTGTAGTAGTCAGAAAGCAGCTGATGCATTGGAGGGTCAGAGTGCTCATTGCACAAATATCTACAGCTGCCTCAATTTTTTGTCCTGTTTGTCATTTTTTTCCCTCAGGCCGGCATTGTTTATTTCTACAATAGAAGACTAATCAAATGTGAGACAACAATGTGGCTTTAGGCTGGGTTTGAGGAATCTATAAATATCTCTGAAGTCAATCTGACCCCTACACTCTAGGACCTAGAGGCACCAAATATGCTCCTCTATAGTCCAGTATGAACATTGGTTTCTCCTTTAATCCCCCTAATCAGATAACTTACATTTAAATATCTTTTAATATATCTTTTCCCGTAGACTTCATCAGAGATAAACCTGCAGCAGATTATTTCATTTTAAGGTTAGAAAATCTGGGCTAAATCTTTGGTCTGGTAAACCTGAGCAGTTTTCAGTTTAATGTCTCCCCACAAAAGTTATCTCTGAAATATTTAATACTTTGTCTTAAATACAGGTAGACCAGGAGGAAAAGAAAGCTAATCTGTGATTTTACTTGCCAACTTTTTGTTCTGTGTAATAGTGACCTTTGAAACCTCCACTATTGGTCGACCTCTAGCTATTTCTATTTCATCATCATTTGTACAGGATAGGAAACCAAGCCTTGAATAAGAGTCAGGAGGAATCACCCCCCAACTGGCGCCGTTTCTGTATAAAGTCACAATTATTAGCTCGATGCATAGTTTGTCATGACGTATCCAGCTCCCAGTACCTTTATTCACTGGATGAACTAATTACTAGCAATGAACCATAAATGAAACAGGATTAGCGGCAACAGGAGTCCACAGAATCTGGTGGGATCAGGAATATATGAATCTGAACTTGGATGGTGGGATTTCACTTGCCCTCTAGTAATTCTGTCCGAAAAGGAGGATATTCATGTGGTCTTAGGAGTTTCACTCTCTTTCAGGGTGTTCTACAATACTAAAAGTTTGGTGTTGAATTTATTTGCTCCAGAAATTAAACTAATTTGTTTAATTTTTCAACTTTAAAAACAATCCTCAATATTCTGGAAGATGTGACTGTCTGTCCCAGGTTACCTACAGTTTAAACATTGTAAAATTAGTTGTTAGACTTGAAAGACTATTCTGGAAAGATAATTTATACTCAGTGCTTACTATGAACTCTCTTCCTCAGGGTTCCAGGTTGGTGTGGTGAGAGAGCAAGCTAACTACGGGGTGGAGGTCCGCCTAGGGCATCCTGTCCCTGGTTCTCAAGGTAACTAGAAAATTCTTCTCGTGTAATGCTTTTGGATTGCAGAGAAAATGCAGCCTAGAAGAGTGAATTCTTAGAAGTGACTGAATTGCAGAGAATATTGAAATGTGAAAGCGAAACCCTGTGAGAAACACGTGAAACTACCAAGGAGCTTATCCAACTCTTGTCTTAACACAATCTATTTATATTTATCGGACAACGGGTTACTCTCGATCATTTTGATTGTTTAATGATGCCAATATAACTTAGCAGTGCTCATTTTCTAGATAGACTTTTGGAATCCTGTGTTATTTTACTGCATGGATTATGAAGCAAGTAATATTTGGATGGCTGCTTCTAGACGAAACATAATCTCCAAGGATCTAAAGGCTTGCACCCTGACTTTAAGAATGGTAAAACCTCATCCAGCATATTGCTTTAATTCTGACCAATGTCTTCCTCAGCTTGACTCTGCTGTATAACTACTAACCACAATAATGGGCAGCAATCAGTTTTCTTTGTACGGGACAGAAAACGGTCTTGCTATAATTACTAATGATCTACTGCTACTGATTCTAGGGCTGGTTCAATTTTAATTTAGCTTGAAACTGTCAACTTCGGTCTGTTGTCTGTTTGGCTTCTTGGAGCCTGTAATTATAGAAGCCCTTTATGTTTTCTGAGGTTATCCTGCTGTTATCTGAACAGATAATTCAAACATAACATACTGCGTTACCATCTCATTCTCTGGTTTCAAAAAACATCTAACTTTGATACTTATCAGTTCCTCTTGGGTGCAGTTCTATATTGATGTGTTGTTTCTGAGTCGCCATACCACCAGCAGCAATTTTGTGACTGAGTGTGTCCATTATGCCCTGGTGTCGGCATTTCCAGTCATTGCAGAGACTTGGGAGGGAATGTTCTTGTTGCACTGCACCCACTGCCTCGCGCCTGCTATTGTAAAATACAAGGAAGGGCTTGGTCCTAAGCAAAATATCCCGCTGTATGCCAGAGAAAAAGTGCAGCCGGGTGCAGCTGGCTGATAAGATCGAAGTGGGCGGGGGGGGGAGGGGGCGGCGGCGGCGGCGGCGATACAGGATCAGGTCTTGTAGGTTGGTGGCGGCAGTAGCAGGGTGACCCTGTGTAACTGCTCCTTGTTGCACCATGCGGTGCTCTGATTCTCCATGACTCATTTCATATTTTTGGTGTATTATTTTGTGTTTGTGTGCATGTCTGTTTCTTTTTATACCATCTCTGAATCATGTTCTGCCTAAGTGTGCTTTAATGTGGCAGTATTTAGTCGACAGGTTACAGTTTAGAAAATGTGTGTTTTTGTGTTTCAATTTTGCATAAGTCGTAGAAGCTTGTAGGTGAATTAATGAATTGAGGACTGTTTGGTTGATTGACTACTGCACCTGAGAGCATTGCAAATTATTTCAATCATTAGCAAACCTATTTTGTCTATTTGCACACATTATCCAATGTAATGTGTGTTTGCATAGACACTACCTTGTACAGGATATTTCTTTTTGTGTGTCTACTCTTCCCCCTTTGCCACCTTGTTCTTTTTCACCCAACCCTAGCTCCCTCAGTTATGATGTGTAAATGTTGTGCACAAAGACGTGAGATACTGATTTGTTTTTCAGTACTTTTTGAGTTCATTCTGTGGAAGTGCAGGATTTTACCTGAACTCAACATGACTCATGATATGATGTACAACAGTAGCATAGTGTGTGTGTGCTACTGTACCAAGCTGTACTGTTACAAAACACAGAGACAAAGAAGCAAGTTTTGTCCTGCCCTTGGCTGGATGTGGTTTCAAGCGAATCCATCATGTAAACAAAGACGCCAGACATTAATGTCCATCTCTAATTTGTTACTTCCTCATGTTTTTTTGGTGACATGATTGGAATTACCATGACAAAGCTTGTCCACCAATGTTTTGGCTTGTGCCCTTATCCCTCAAAAACCTGATGACATAATTACAGGGCATGATGGGTTGTTGCCAGTTCCCCCAAAATCCCCAGTGAAAGTGTACCTGATTGACTAATTGATTCCCAACTGGAACTGAAGCCATTAGCCAAATTTTTTTTTCACTCACAGCTCAACTCTGAACAATCTGCTTCATTGTTTGTCCCAGTCAATGTATGATCCATAAATGACAAAGTAACCTGCTGAAGCTTATTTTTGCTTTTAGCCTCATAGACAGATTTAAGCGCTTTTAACAGCCTGTTTGTTTTTGACCCAGATGCCCCTCTCTGTCAATATCAGAATTCAGAGACACTCACACACACGGTGACAGTGTAACTTCCTTGGCAGCTCGCTACTCCTCTGGGACAACTGAGGGGAGGAAAGCGAGACAAGCTTGATATTGGGTAACGCATATCTGCTGAATCAGTCGTTTTGTGTGCGAGTGTTAAGAGATAGTCTCAGGTGTTCTGAGGTCAACCAGCTGTCTAAGAAGGGTTCTACATGTTCATAGTTGGTGTTAATCTGTGTGTTTCAGTGAATTACTGACCCTGTGTTAACTTCACTGTACTTTGGATCCAAAGCTTTATCTGTCTTATGCTTTTTCCCCATAAACAGTTGAAAAGTTCACTGTGTCCAAAGGATGTCCTAAGAAGTTAATGATTCCCTAGTAGTAGCAGTTTTAACGTAGAATCAATGAACGTGATGTAATAATGGATGATCTTTACTTTTTGTCGTACTTATATTCTGGTATTTTTAGTGTTAAACATAGAATGTTGTGTTGGAGTGGGACCAAGGTCTGTTAATCAGATTTGAGGTGCCTTCCAATTTCCCTTTTGGGTTTGCACCACCACCGTACCACTAGATTTTGATACCAGATTAAATATTAACTTGCTGTACAGTACCAGTTCCAACCTGACCTGGGTTTTTCCCCCTTATCAGGCTTTTTCAGATCATTATGTAAGAGACAAAATTATTAATTAACGCATTGATGACAAATTCAAAGCATTTTCCACATGTTACTTTTCTGCACAATTTCCATAGAAAGCTTGTGACCCCCGCCTGGGGTGTGTGACCCTCTGGTGTTTAGCCACTGCTTTGATGTGCTGTGGCAGAGCTGAAATATTTCTCCAAAGTTCACACTGACATTTTGTCTGTTGTATTTACAGTGACTAAGGAAGGGGCTTGGCACACTGTTCTGCAACATGGAGAAGGAAGACCTGAAGGTCCTCAACAAGGGCGAGGAGGAGGAGATGGTACTGTCATTTTACATCAATACCAATGTAGGAGGTGTTGCTCTCACACTCCTAAAACCTCAATCATGTTTTCTTGTTACACATTTTAGGAGCTGCAGGGCTACCGTCTCTGTCGCTGGCGGCTGGTCCTCGTAGGACTCGGGGTGCTTTGTACAGGGGGCTTCCTCCTCCTGCTGCTCTACTGGATGCCAGAGTGGTGCGTCAAATCCACCTGCACCCGTACCACAGCCCGTGATGCTGAAGTGGTGTTGTTGCGCTCCGTGGTAGGTAACATGTACAGATGCGGTAATTAGCTAAATTAATCTGTAGCCACCTGCTAATCGATTTATCCTTTTCGGAATTTTCCATTAAAAAATATGAGCTATGATGCTGATCAAATGTCACGATGGCTGCATTTTATATTAATATGTTATTTTATAAATGACAGGACACATGATCGTACATTATAAGTTACATTGTATTATATAACTTCATTTATAGGTTTGTCTGTAATCCTAATATTTTTCAAGCAGATCTACTTATTATACAGTAATTGCATTTTATGTTACATTTTTCAAGATAGGCAGCTAACTGCATGGATTTCATGTCCAAATGCTGTCAGGCGTAATTTAGTAGTAAGATATATGCAGAAGATAAATCCTTCAAGCTCATATGCTCTTAAAGCTGTCAGTGAATACAACTGATGTATTGTTGCAGCACAGTAAATACATTGAGACGATCTGATTCCTGCAGACGGTCACACCAGCTGGAAACAGATAGCCTGCCAACAGTGTGTTCAGAACATTCACTCCGTGTGAGTGGGTGTGTGTTTGTATACATTACTCTCTCTTTTGGTATCATGCTAGGGTGCATATGTGTGTATTCATCCTTTTATCATGTCTATATGGAGCTGTGTATCTCATTCATCTTTATTTATAGGATGTGGGATGAATGAAGGGATCTAAAGTTCAGTAGTTTCACTTTCTTCATGTATTTGTTTCACCAGGATGAGTTTCGGCGCTGGTTCCTGGCCAGGGTGCGAGTGATGCTGGCCCCGGGGAGTGACCCCTTCCACAGCCTGGAGACCCAGACCACCTCCCCCTGCTCCCCTTCTTCTCCCTCCGGCCCCTTCTCCTCCCCAGCCTCCCCCTCTCTAGCCAACGGACACACCACTCACCCCTCCGATGGCAGCCCCGCTCAGGAGCTCATCAGAAGATATGCAGACTACCAGCCCACACAAGTAGGTGCCCGTCTCAACAATGTACTGTATTTACACACATACCCAGCAATGATAGCAACCATCAATCACTTGGTTTCTACAGTTGATAGAATGGTTTTGATGTTTCAGACTTCGTATTTATGTTGTGATGGGACAAAACTAATTATTTAGTGGAGCACTTCCACTAAAGAAGTTAAAGAGAAAGTGGTCTCAAAGTTTTGGACCGAGGTGCGTTAGATAATACAGAACACTGCCTGTCCTTTCTTTTTCTGTTGAAGACGGAGACACTTGCCGACTTGCTGTTCTTTTGACTACTCTACATTGACCACATACTTTCCATAACCAAGCAGTAAACCTAACTATACAAGTGCTATACAATTACCTCCACTGAAATATTTACATTGACTTAATTGAATGGGATATTGACCTTTCTCAAATTGCTTTTATTATTGCTGCTGTTTTCCTTGTAAATTTGCTTTGAATTGTATTGACAACATTGCTGAAAATGCTGACATGCGTCAAATTAAAATATTTTCCTTCTGCCCCTCTCACCTATGTATCTTTCAGATTCGCTATTTTACCTTCCATAGCACAAAGTATTACTGGAATGACGAGGTGCAGAACTTTCAAGATTTAAGGTAAGCACTTAAAGAAATTGTATTGGCTTTGTTTTATACCATTGTTCAAGATGTATCTGGATGTATATTTCTTGCAGTAAGCTAAAATGGCAAAGTGTTTTATTTGGAAGCACGTTTACAGTAAAACTCTGCCATTATGATAACAGCAGATGGAACAATATAAAGATGAAACAAGCAAAACAGCTGTATAACTAGTTTGACTTGTATTGACAGCACTGTTGTGTGTAATTAAAAATGTCCACTTTGTCTTGTACTTTGACCAACATTCCTTGCCACAGTGGCCTGGAGGACTTACAGATCAGCTGCTCCACTCTCCACTCGGAGCACAGTGAAGGCCTGTCCAGGAACCAGCAGGAGTACAGGTAACTGACTGAGGGATTGGTTAGGCCAGATATCAATGCAGGGACTCCCCAGATATGACAATTTAAATGGTACACAGCCCAGTGGATCACGCTAATTCAGAGGTGGGCAACGTCTGGCTAAGCAGTTTGACACACATGTAGAAGTTATTTACTGTCGCTGACCAGCATCATACTGACTTAAATGATTTTGTCAGAGTAATCGTTATGCAGACAAGTTTTGTGGTTTTCGTCGTTCCAAAACTCCAGCAGGAATTTTAATTAGATATTTTAGAATATGAAAAGTCAACAAAATAGAGCTATTGTTCCTGATCCAACAACGCAAAATCATTGAGCTGCAAAGACTCAGTGATTCAGTTGACTCAGTTCCCCTCGAGTCTGACTGACCCAAACCTGAAAAGCCTACTGTGAGTTGCATCTTCATCACCATCATCTGATGTCCGCCCACTTGCTAAAGAGAAGCAGCTCAAGCCATGGGCCCTCAAAGGATGTTATAAAATCGTACCGGCCCTTGATAGGGAAAAGGTTCCTAACCCTGCCCTTATGTCGAAGCTCTCCATCGAAATCATCTGGTGAACTTATCTACTTAGAAAGATGACCTACATATTTTAATGGTACTCTGTTGTGTATTTCCATTCCATCCTGCACGTGTTTGTCTTTATATGAGCTGATTCAGAACACTTGACCTAATGAATGTCTCTTTCACCACTTGTCAGGAAACTGTTCTTCGGAGTGAATGAAATTTCAGTGAAAGTGCCTTCTGTTTTCAAGCTGCTTATCAAAGAGGTGAGGCCCAGTATGCATTCACTTTAACTCAAAAGTTTCATTTTGCTTATTTGAAAACACCTTTTAACTTGTGGCCTCAACTATTAATTAGTACAATTCATGACATTTTATGCTTAACATTAATGATGAGTGTGTGGCACGTAAAAGATATGGACAATGGAGAACAGACATGCTTATCTGGTTGTGTGCTGCCAATTCATACTAGCTTTGAAAAAACTGCATGAATGATACAATATGATAGTATGTGTCCTTAGTTGAATTATTTGTGAGTGATGTCGTCTTAACTTATGGTTATAAACTGAAAAAAAAAGGTTCAAAGACTCAGCTCTATCATTTTTATTATATGCATATAATTTATATGAGCATTTTTCTTTTGGTCTGGTTTTTATCTGTGATTGCAATCTTTAAACTTTGACTTCTGCATTTGCCTCACTAATCTTTCCCTCTGTCTCCTCCTGCAGGTCCTCAACCCTTTCTACATCTTCCAGCTCTTCAGTGTGATACTGTGGAGTGCCGATGAGTATTACTACTACGCTGTGGCCATTGTGTTCATGTCGGTTATATCCACAGCTACCTCTGTGTACACCATTAAAAAGGTGAGCTCCACAAATTGCTCAGACCCTTTAATCATCCAGATCTGTTTATTATACTGCAGATTCAAGGCAGAGCCAGGTGGAAGTGAACTGGAAGAGATGTTAGATCCATTTGCTGATCCACACTTCTTTAAACTATGACAATCAGCCCCTCATAGTTCACAAATTGGATGTGTTTGCCATTTGGATTTTCTAAAATGCATTCATGATGATTTTATTCACATGGTAGGGCATATTTATAACAGCAAAAGCTATTGAGATGGGATTGCATGATTTCTAGAGGGAATTCAAATCTATACTTTTACATTACCATACATTCAATTTAGCTGACGCTTCTATCCAAAGCAACTTTACAATAAGTGCATTGAACCATCAGGGTACAAACTAAGAACAACAAGAATCAAGTAAGTACATTTTGCTCCATAAAAGCCAAACTTCATGTAAGTGCCATATAAGTCTAGAGGTTTTATAAAACAGCCTTTAAAACCAGGAATACAACTGCATGTGGAAAGTGGTATTATTTTACCGATAATAATACCAACAATATGCATCAGTATGGGTTTATCTTACATTGGCTTCCACAAAAGTGTACCTCCACTGTCTGAAACATTATTTGTAGTACCAAACAGACAAATGCCTATTATATTTCAAGCCTATCATAATGATTTTATGGACTGCTCTGGTGAAGCCAAGTATGTAATGTGACGGCAGCAGTTAGAGTCCCTGTCAGAATGACTCGCTGCCCAGCTTGTGTCTGATCCAGGGTTTTGAAGGTAGCATAAAGGCTCATATTCACACGGTCTGCTGCCCCTGGCTTTACAAACCCAGACAGAAACACCCTTGCTGTAACAGAGGTGCTCATGGGAATAGAGCAGTTTTTCATCACTCTTTTCTTTGTCTTTTCTTCTCCAGCAATACGTCATGCTTCACGATATGGTGGCAGCTCACAGTATTGTCCGTGTGTCTGTATGCCGAGCCAACAATGGTTTGTAAATTCCTTTTTTTTGTGTGTCCATTTTTCATGATTGCCTCTGTACATAAATTAAAGTAGTAGCTCATATTGTGTTATATTCTATTTGGCTCCCAGCCTTTTTGAAGTGTGCTTTTGCAAACCAGACAGTTGGCATTTTACTGCTTCTGTGCTAGACCAGACTCAGTCGCAAACTCTCACTCATCACTCTCCTTTGGCTGTCCTCCAGATTGCTACTAGCTGGGGAGACCACAGAGTTAGTGTGTGTATGTGAGACAGTGGATTTAGCACAATGAAAGCACTCTTTAATGGTTTTGCACTTGCCTTTATAAAGCTACATGCATTTTACAATTGGTGATAGCGTCTGCAGAGGTGAAGAATATGCACTGACAGTTTCATCATGTATCTTATCAGCTAATTAAGATTACCTCCATGAGTTGGACAAAGAAGAATATTTAACTCATAATCTGAATCTGTCAGAAACATTGCTTTGAAGGTTTATACACCACCAACATTTTTCTTTATGCATCCATTCATTGCCCTGGCCCCTGCCTGAGATGCCTTTTCCTACTGCTGCCTAAGGGGCGTGAGTAATGAGACATGTGCTGAATGAGACTCTGGGACAAAATATCTCCTTCCTCACTCCTCCATTCCCCAAATCCACCATCTGCTGCTGTTGGATCATTTACACACTTTAGCCAAACAAATAATTATCTCCCATGTATTGAATTACCCACTTTGCTTTTCACCTGTGTGTCAAATGCACATATTTATCTTCTCTGCTCCTCCATTGTACCCTCCTTCCTGGCAGATATCGAAGAGATTCTGTCTACTGATCTGGTGCCTGGTGATGTGATGGTCATTCCCAGCAATGGGACCATCATGCCATGTGATGCCGTGTTGATCAGCGGCACCTGCATCGTCAATGAAAGCATGCTCACAGGTTAGAGGACTTATCTGGAAATCTAAAGTCGTATAACTTTGGAAAGAAATTTGTTGAAATATTTTCTATATTTGTAGATACAGGAGACTTCAAAACATCAAACACTTGTGTAACTACACCTCCTAGAAGCCAGTCTTGATATTGCTCTACTCTCCGTCAGGTGAGAGCGTTCCTGTGACAAAGACCAACCTCCCAAACCCAGGGCCAGAAGAGATGACGGGGGAGGCTGACAGTCCCTACAACACAGACGACTATAAGAGACATACACTCTTCTGTGGCACCCATGTCATCCAGACCCGCTTCTACACTGGTGAAATGGTCAAGGCTGTGGTGGTCTGCACAGGTAGGTGTCTTATTAAATGATTTTTGAGGTTAATTGGATGTAAATGTCTTTAACGCTTTGTATAAAAACTGGTACATTGTGAGTTTGATTTAAGGACACAACAACTCCCCTTATCGGAAGAGCATCTCTGATGTAATCCTTAAAGTGATTGACAACACACCCACATAATCATGAAAGTGTCAGTTTTGTTGCTTAGAGTTGCTGCGAATTTCCCCAAAATTACGACTCCCTGCTCGAAAAATGTTGTCAAAGTTAGGAGCTTTCTGAGAGCGTTCTCACAGTATATGTCAAACTTCTGATTCCCATATAGAACGCAGGTTCAAGTTATAAAAGACTTGTCCTCTTCTTCTTCTCAGGTTTCAGCACAGCCAAAGGACAGCTGGTGCGCTCCATCCTGTATCCCAAAACCCACCGACTTCAAGCTTTACCGTGATGCCTACCTCTTCCTGTTGTGTCTGGTGGCTGTAGCTGGAATCGGCTTTATCTACTCTATTGTCCTCAGCATCATAAACAAGGTAATGTACGGGGTGACAAAGACAGATTAAACAATGGCAGTGTAAATGGGGTGAGAATGAATTATACTATGGAATTTAATGAACAGATTACACTTCAGGCTTTTGGTTGGATTAGCACATTATAAATTAAACATAGATGAAACTTTTCAAAGAGAATGTTTGTTTCACACTGTTCAGTCATCAAGTGATTTTTATGCCACTCATGTTCAGAAATGTCACATATTTGACTCCCAAACCAGGATTTTAGTCAATAAATGAGTGATATGTGAATTTCTAGCAGTTTTCTAAATTGGGAGATGATAATCATACATGAAGAAGTTTAAAGGCCTTTTCTCTTTTATATTTGCTCTAGGTGCCAGCTAAGACCATCATCATTGAGTCCCTAGACATCATCACCATCACTGTGCCACCAGCGCTGCCAGCTGCCATGACAGCCGGCATTGTGTACGCCCAGCGGCGCCTCAAACGTATTGGCATTTTCTGCATCAGCCCACAGAGGATCAACATCTGTGGCCAAATCAATCTGGTCTGCTTTGACAAGGTGAGCACGAGAAGTTGACTGCTGTGTTTTCTCAGTCAGATTAAATGAATGACTTCATATTCCATATATAAACAAAAAATACACAACACATATAGATAAACAAAGGATTTGGAGCGATGTTGTTAATGTTTGTACGTGGTAGATATAGATATATTAACTAAAACTGTTGTTGCCCAGATGAATTCCACCTGCCAGTGGTTGTGTGGCACTGCAGAGTTCATCAATTCTACTTTATTCTTATTATAGACTGGAACTCTAACAGAAGATGGATTAGACCTGTGGGGTGTCCAGAGAGTTGAGAATGGCAGGTAAGGTGACTTGTACTCTTAAGCGTACATGAAACTACCACTGTTTCATTACCATTCAGGCTACATTGCTTAATTGCACCTACCACTCCTGCCCGTCCAGTTTCCACCTGTCGGAGGAAAATGCCTACAAGGAGAATCTTGTCAAGTCCCAGTTTGTGGCTTGCATGGCCACCTGCCACTCCCTCACAAAAATAGAGGGCCAGCTGTCCGGGGACCCACTGGACCTCAAGATGTTTGAGGCTACAGGCTGGGTAAGTTGTTTTGTGTCTGTCCATGAGCTTAAAGTTGGTGAGGGCATGAATGTGATAAGGCAGACCACCCTGAATAAAATATATGGGTGCAACAGCCACATGGAATCAATTGTATGTGTCTGCTACCTGTGTGTGATAGACAGAAGAAGATATTAATTTTAACAAAAGTTTTTAAACCATTCTTTAAGTTTTTCTGATCCCTGTTTTTTCGAAACCTTTGCCCACACAGATCCTGGAGGAGGCCACCGAGGAGGAAACATCGCTCCACAACCGTATCATGCCCACTGTGGTTCGACCCCCAAAGCAGCTGTTGCCTCAAGAGCCTGCAGTGTCACAGGAACAAGACATGGTATGTGGGTCAGGGTTATGGTTAGTTAGAAGTCTGGGAAATATGATAAAATCATATATCTGTCAATCTTCATCATTGTAAATGAACGTGAAATCTATTAAAAACTAATCTAATTTCATAGTTATGTATTAAAGTGATTTGATTATACATATATTTTATGACTTATTTTTATTTTATAGCCTAATTCAAGTTGATTAAAGCTAAAATTCTACAATTGTATTATATTATGCTTTTACCAACATACCTCTCTGTTCCTTTTCTCTTTCTAGGAACTCTATGAGCTCTCGGTGAGAATTCTGCTTCCTCTTTGAAAATATAGTTTTGAATTCCTCTTGGCTTTCTTGAACATTTTCTGAAAAAACTATAATATATATTGAGAATTAACAGTTTTTTATTGTTATGATAGTAAAGTTGCAATTCTACAGCAAGCTATGTTAAATTTGCACTATATATGACATACATATAGATTATTTTCAGTTTCCCATTTCCTCCATTACACAGACAGTCTGTGACACACTCTTTACTCCCTGCCTTGTTCCGTTTGCACTGTCAGCCTGATGCAGAACTGAGTCAGCAATCATGTGTGTGTGTCTGTGTGTGTGATCGTGTGCGTGTGTGTGTGCAGTCTGTGTATGAGATAGGTATTGTGCGCCAGTTTCCTTTTTCATCAGCTCTCCAGAGAATGACAGTGGTAGCTCGTCTAATGGGGGAGAAACGTATGGACGCCTACACAAAGGGCGCGCCAGAGGTGGTGGCCGGTCTTTGCAAGAGAGACACAGGTGAGGTTTGCACAGTCGCTGTGGTGAAAACCAGCCCTAGAAAATATTTGACATTTTTATTTTATGTTTTAAGGTTTTAGCAAATACAATATGCTACTTGTGCATTGATGGAAAATGAATACAAAATCGGTTGTATCAAAAAAGCCTCGACTTTTTTTTTGTGCCTCTCTGTCTTAATGTGTCTCTCTGTTATCTATTTCTCTCTTTGCAGTGCCAGATAATTTTGCAAAGATTTTGGAGGGCTACACAATGCAGGGTTTCAGGGTCATTGCTCTGGCACACCGGCGATTAGAATCCAAACTTACCTGGCACAAAGTTCAGAACGTCAACAGGTAACCTTGACTGTTTTGTTGTTGTTTGTCAATTATGGTACTTATGGTTTGAATGTAACAACCTATTGTGTTTTCTGTTTCTGGCCCTGATCATCTCTTCATGGCCATAATTTACCATAATCCAATGGCAACTGCAGAATTATGTAATGCAATCATATCAACATGGACCAACATTTTCAAAGAACTGTGCACATCTAGATGGAAACCATGCCACAAAGAACTGAGTGTTTCTTGGTTAAAGGGAGTTTTAGAAGTGTGTTTGTAGTAAAGTGCGTAGTGAGTTAAATAATAACTAAATGAACAGGTCCCTGTGTCAAGCAAAGTCTCCAGTGTTGAAATCAATAATGATCTATAGAGAGCAGTACTATACAGGTTTAATGTGTTTGTGTCTTCATTTGAAACAGGGATCACATAGAGATGAACATGGATTTCCTGGGTCTGATCATCATGCAGAACAAGCTGAAGGCAGAAACTCCAGGTGTCCTGCAGGACCTCCGCCAAGCCCACATTCGCACAGTCATGGTTACTGGTGAGTGCATACACACACTGCACATAAAAACATCCACTCCCACATAACCTAAGCCTAACACATAAATATGTGAGTCATAGAAGTCTTGAAAAGGAAAATAATCTTGCAAAAACCACGGACTGTAAAAATAGATGGATTAGGCAGGTTCAAGGTCAAACCTCTTGAGTTTCTATCACACATGCAGAGCAGAATTCGATAATCTCCTGTGTTTTTGACATTCGGTTTAGTCACTCTGGTATTTGCTCAGCTGTACCCATAATCTCCACTCACAAAACCTCTAGGCTGCCTAGTGCAACACACAACCTCAAATGTCCACATGAAAATCCTGTGTTTGCCTTTTGCTTTCCTTTTATTGTCCATTGTATTCTCAAGGTTGCTTCAGACAAAAGGACATGAAATGTAATTAATAATTTATGCTTGATTGATGATCTACACACAGTAGATGCTATTTCAGTCTCAGGCTTTCTCGCAAACTCACCCTATGTCATCAGCCCTAAAACTCATTTGATAGAGTGCCCCCTTGTGGTAATAATGTGCCCCAGGACTATTGGCCTCTGTTTTCATTCAGTCACAGATAGGTTAACTCTCCACTTGTGGGATAGGCAAAGAAGATAGTGAGGAGCAGAAAGGCATGACGTGCATTAATACAATTTAAATAAACAGTCTATAAATCCATATATAAGTAGACCCTTGTCAGTATGCTTTATTTGATCTTTATGATTTTACCACATTCCAGGTGACAATATGCTGACAGCAATTTCAGTGGCTCGTGATTGTGGAATGATCCCACCCCTGGACACAGTCATCATTGCTGATGCCCATCATCCCCATGACGGACAGACCGCCAAGATCACCTGGAGATACGCTGACAAGCCGAGCAAGACGTCTCGCCTGGAGGTGAAGCGATGGGGCTGACACTAGACACGAGTACTTGCACAAACGCATACACGTACAAAACGTAACTCTACTTTCTTTATAGGAAGTGAACATGAGCTTAGAGGACGTGTATCATGAAGACGAACCCAAAGCTCAAGAACTGTACCACTTTGCAATGAATGGAAAATCATTTGCTGTAATCTCTGAGCATTTCCCTGACATGCTTCAAAAGGTATGAGGTATTTTAAATGAGCGTGGACATGATGTATAACTGGTGCAGCTCCTTCTGTTGTTTTTGAACTGTGCGGTTCTGACAATGTATTCTGCCTCGTAGCTGGTGCTTCACGGGACGGTGTTTGCCAGAATGGCCCCAGACCAGAAAACCCAGCTTATTGAGGCGTTGCAGGGTGTAGAGTGAGTATTTCAGTCAAACGTGAACTTTTTTGTGTATATATATATATAAACATACACAACTTGTGCAGCTTTTAGTTGTGAGACTGTTAGCTGTTATTGTTAATTGAAGAAATACCCTTCAATAAAAGCTGCCGAAGACATTTTTAAAGATTAAAGTGTTCAAATTGAGCATTAAGTTACTGTTCTTTATCTCCCACATGCAGCTACTTTGTGGGGATGTGTGGAGATGGAGCTAATGATTGTGGGGTAGGTAAATCACAATACAAATACATGATGGGTCTGGCAATAACTTATTGAAATGGACATCCTTTTATATTAGCCTGTACTTAAACTATCTGTCTTCCTCACACAGGCTCTGAAGAGGGCTCATGGTGGCATCTCTCTCTCAGAGCTTGAGGCCTCTGTAGCTTCTCCCTTCACCTCCAGGACCCCCAACATCTCCTGTGTCCCCAGCCTCATCAGGTATTTATTTTCCTTCTTATTAGATTCATTGAGAGATAGATAAATTAAAGAGGAAATGGAGAAATAGAAATTTAAGGGAAGAGCTCCTCAGGATCCACATGGACAGATGATGTTTTATCTGTCGTAGGCTGTTGTAGAGGTGACTGGATAATTGTGATGTTTTATCATTGACTTTCCCTCAATTGGTGCAGTAGTTTTAGCATTAAGCTATGAAGTGGATTAAACCTTGTGTGTTGGATTTCGAGATGACATGGTGGTTTATTTATTTTACAGGGAGGGCCGCGCCGCTCTCATCACCTCCTTCTGTGTGTTCAAGTTCATGGCCCTCTACAGCATCATCCAGTACATCAGTGTCACCCTCCTCTATTCTGTACGTACTGGTGTCTCCACAATCTATATTAGCAGTTGAATTAATAAGACGTCCAGTGAATGCTCAGGAGTGTCTGATCTGAACTGTCTGTTGTCTTTGTTTTTAGATCCTCAGTAACCTGGGAGACTTCCAGTTCCTCTTCATCGATATCGCCATCATCCTCCTTATTGTCTTTACCAGTAAGTAGAAGAGGAGTAACAATATAAATAAAAGCAGTATGAATTACACCAGGGTTACGTGTCACACATTTATTTGTCTTAACCTGTGTCTTTACTTACTGTCCTTTCTCCTTTTCAGTGAGTCTGAATCCAGCGTGGAAAGAGCTTGTGCCACAACGGCCGCCATCAGGTCTGATCTCAGGGTCTCTGTTGTTCTCTGTGCTGACACAGATCCTCATCTGCTTGGGCTTCCAGACCGTAACATTCCTGTGGGTCCAGAAGCAGCCTTGGTACACAGTCTGGACACCACTCACAGAGTGAGTAGCTGCTGTCTTGACCGATGCTCAAAATACAATATTTTATCATGTGTGTCTGTCACATTTTTGATGCTGTGTTTTGACTCAACATGTTTATTTTGAATCAAACTCTGTCCTCACCCAGTGTCTGCAACATGTCATCACACATCAACATGTCTGACCTCAACAACACAGAAGTGGACGACCACAACATCCAAAACTTTGAGAACACCAGCCTCTTCTATGTGTCCTCCTTCCAGTATCTCATTGTTGCCGTCGTTTTCTCCAAGGGCAAACCGTTCAGGCAGCCCAGCTACAAGAACTGTGAGAAACCTGAATAAATCTGTCCTAAAATAGTTACAAATACTTCTACTTTTCTATATTGTAAGTTTGTTTGTGTTTCTTTGCTCTCTGCAGGGCCTTTTGTGGTGTCCACCCTGATTTTGTATATTTTCCTACTGTTCATCATGTTCCACCCTGTGAAAACTATCGACGAGTTTCTAGAGGTAAGAAAACATATATCACAAAAGAAAAACACACCTTTACCGTGAAAATTGTATCTGGTTTTATCATACAAAGCGCCATATCTAGTTTATATGTCCCTAAGCATTGTAGTAGCCACTTAGTGAGTGATTGATGTCACCAGATAGTTGATCAACATTTGACCTTCTCTCTCTCTCTCTCTCTTTGTGCAGATTGTTTGTGTCCCGTTTGACTGGAGAGTAAAACTTTCCGTCATTATCATAGTCAATGCTGCTGTGTCTGTGGTGGTGGAGGTAAGACACACACACATACTCACATGGTAACATTAGATGTTTTTCTCATGTTCAGTTTTTGTTTTTTCATGCAGTGTGCTCATCTTTGTCTCACTTTTATCTTGTGTTCTGAGAAGAATATTATTAATATTATTGTCTTTAACAAGAGGATCTTTGATATTTGTAATTGCTTAAACTTAAAGTATGTGGCTTTTGTTAACATTTTTTGGATGAAATGTATGCAGGTATTTGAAATCCCTCAAAGCAGAGAACGTTTGTCTAATCTGTGGTCAGACGGATGCTCCTTAAGAAAATAACTTATTATTGTACAATATAATATAGATAGTTTATGCTGGCCTGTCCCACACAGTGGAGCAGTATCACTATGCCTCGGATTTCCTCCAGACATCGACCCAGTTACATAAACTGAATTCTGCTAAACTCCCAGAGCAAACGGCTTTCACATCTACAATGAAATAAAACATATACCTAAGTTATTGCACATAATCCAAACTTAAGAGTTTTCTATATATATTAAGACCTCAGGATTAATGTTATTAATGTGTCTCCTTACTAATTCTATTAGTTGTGATTTTAACTTTGCATGTGATTATTAACACACAACTTAATGGAAGAATAATTTCAACAAATGATCACTCAAACTTTTGATACATTGTGAAAAAAACAGTTGAAGACCTCTGTGTAGAAACACAATAGAAGGAATTATGTGAAATCAAATTTCAAATCAAATCTCTGTAATTCTTTCCCCTGCCCACTGCACTATTCCATAGACCTTCATCCTTGACATCATCTTATGGAAGCTTGTGTTCAGCCGAGACAAACAGGGAAGCTTTGGCGTCACTCCTGCTGCCCCTACACCACAGGTTGGGAAAATCTGACACCTTCTTCTCTAGCCCTTTCATTTTCCTCTTGTGTGGTTTTCCCTCTCACTGTCCCCACTTGTATCTCTAATACTTCAGAGGACACCTTTTTATTTTAACCCCTAACCAAGACCTCAGTCGCTTTCTGATCTTTCTTCTCCACTTGAGCTGCCTGATGGACACTGGGTTCAATGCTTGATAATGGATCCAGTTGTACTACACTCAGTTGTGAGATTAGCTTAATAACATTTGGTTTACTTCATTACATTCTAACTGAAGCTGTTAACCTCATTACACTGAGATAAACGAGTCAATCACCAGGAAGCCACTGGCTTGATGTTTAAGTGAAGGAGTAGTGCTCACCTGTCCTTGAAGAAAGTACCATACATGTCCTTTTAACAAGGTGGTTAACATCTTCATGCTCGGCGGTCAGCATGTTACATTTGTGCCTTCAAATTTATATTTCAAAATTCTGAATAGGAAAGCTGTGAGAGAGCCAGCTGCACTGGCGGAAGCCGCGACATTGTAAATGCTTTTTATGCATACACGACAGCATGGGACAGAGATGCCTTTTTAGCTAAGTCTGTCAGTCAACACTGTCAGTGGTTCCTAACAGATGTAGTATGTTCAAGACTTAAAGCAGGCTATTTTCAAATGTTAGTGAGATATTTCCAACTGTTGAGACCTCCTGTGGAATCCTTGGTTCTATCTGTGACTCCATGAGCTTGTTTTTAAGGAGAAGGCTCGCTCTTTAACTGTCTACTGGCAGCTCCTTTAACTATCATGCTGAATTTTGTTTTGAACGACTTACATGCATGTGCACGTGCTGCAGTTTACCAGTGTAAAGAAATGTGCTTGTGTATCGTGCAAATGTCTTCCTTCCAGTTTTGTTTTGCATGCAACAGCTAAAGATGCATGTCAGAGTCTGACGAAAGTGTTTTAGAAAATCTGAACATGGTGGATCTCAGTTGATGGAACCTTTCTTCCTTCCCTTCTTTCCGCTCTCTGCTATTATTTATTCAATTTTTTGTTATACCGATGTGGTATTTTCAGAGGGGCATTGACCTGCAGGCGGTCAAGTGTCTGTCCTGGCTGAGCTGCTCACGCAAGATGCCCAAGGCCCGCTACATGCATCTGGCCCAGGAGCTGAGTGTGGACCCTGACTGGCCTCCAAAGCCAACCACCACCACAGAAGCCAAACCCCCATCCGAAAACGGCTCCACTTATCAAATCATGATCAACTCCTAGCACCCCCCCACAGCGCCTCCAGCTATCATATCTCACCTTTCATACTGTAGACATTTTTTAAGGTGTGCTTAGTGAAAGCACATTCAATAGGATGATTGCTCGTCATCACCGTTCAGAGACTTGCCTCCAACACTGTAGATCCAGAGACATTACTGCAAAGACCACAGGATTACACAGACACTGGGATCCAATGGTGTCGAACGCCGTCTCAGACTCTCAGGTCTCTCTTGCTTTAAATGTCCTTAAAACATCTGCACGTCAAAGTTGATTCCCTTCCTTTATTGCGATGTCTGTTCACCAAAGCTGAGCAGCAACTCCAGTTCAAAATCGCAAGTCAACCGAATAAATGTCTCTCGTCTTTGTGTGGAAGCGATGTAAGATAGCGCTAAAAACCAACTCCACTTCTGATCTAGCTTCTGACAAATTAGAAATGATTAGTAAATAATTTCTACACTACCACTGTTTAAAATAACTAGGCTTTCAGATTTCATTTTCAACCACTGTATTAGAAAACCCGTTAAGACTTCAGATTAAAATAGTTGGTATCATGTCGGAGCTTTTCAGAAGGATTATTATGTTTTTTAAATAGAAACTTGAGACGTATAGGCCAAGTTGAGGGGTTGTACTCTAGTCCTCAAGTTCAACCCACTCTGACTGAATTTGCAACTAAGAGAATTGGCTTATAGAGGAAAAGACTGGCAGAGTTTGAGGAAGACGACGGAGGACAGAAGTTCCAGTTTGAGATGGAGAGTTTCTGCTGTTGGAAGCCTGGAGTTGAGTGTGGACAGAGTAATAGATTACTCTGCACTGACCACCTCAGTGTGACGTGATCTTACAGTTTTTAAAAGAGTAACTGTGTTGCTGGCTATGATTGCTACTATGTAGTGGTCTTATACATTTAATGTATATAGACTCATGTGAATGAGTTGGCATAAACACCCAACAATAACCAGAAGTTCATGATCGCATTTAATAATAAACACAAATATACAACTATCAAAGTGGCTGATCGAACAGTTCTGGAAGAGTAAGAGGATGGAGTTAGGGAAAGTCTAGATTTAGTGTGATTTGGAAACTGCACAAAATGTTTGAAAATATTACAATGTACTCGTAGTGGACATTTAAAGTTTTTGTAGACCAGCTATCGTCAGCCACATTGTAATATGACCTATATAAATCAAGCTTTTGTAGGATTATAGAAAGTGGACTTTGAATTGGTCACACATTATACATCACAGGTTGAAGACTGAAAGTACAAAACAATGAAAGTGAAGGACATTCCGGCTTCTCCAAAGTGTCACACAAACAGATGTGCTCATCCACTCTCAACCACAGGCTGGGACCTGTGACAGGCTCTCCATCAATTTTTGTCAGAGATTACCTTGAAGATTTCTAACAAAGGTATTATTATGGCGAAAAGTTTAAAATAATAATAAAAAAAGACTGAATGAATCTTTGCTTTTTAGCCGTGCTTGCATCGTGAATCAACTGATCGGTTGGTCCAGACGTAAAAATATCTCATCAACTGTTATGAACTCCAACACGGATGTTCTTCTCTGTAGCTCCTCATTCATCATGTCATGCCACTTAATGACACGAGAACATAACAGGTTATCTCTAAAGCTAATGATTAAATTATCATCTACTTTAGCTGAACTCTGATATTCCAACACAGCGTGCTAACATACCCAGTGTTTTACATCCATCAAAATCGGTTATCAAGTGTGTTATGAACTTTGCACCCTTGCAGGCTGCTAGTGTGGCTATAAACCGTTAAGCCAATGTGTGCGCGTCGGTGAGCCATGTCTTGTCAGCATCTCTTAACGTAAGACATGAAGCCTAAAGTACATCAACACTTGCATGAAGCCACCTCCCTACCTGTCATGTTCTGAGGACTTGAAAGACTAAACGGTTGCAAAACTAGAACTATTACTACAAATATACTGCATTACTGTAGAAGACACATTAACATGACTGTACTTTAAAAAGAAAATCCACACAAGAGGCAGCAAAAAACTGTCTAGCTATCGTGGACAGCTGATTACATGCATGAGACCATATGAATCAAAGCATCCTAAATCTGCAAACTCCAGATTGGCTAAAAGAAAGCCAGTAGTTTATTTTTCAACAGAATTTCTTCCTATGGAAGACTGATTCAAAGTTAATTAAGGTAAGAATCATGCATCTTATCCTCTCGCTGCTCTCGATGCAATCAAACGATCCGCGCAACAGCACACCCTGCATAGGACAAATGCAGATTAACATGCATAGTTGTACTCATGTATTACACATGCTACCTGCATAGAGAGTTAAGGGCTATATTTATGTTCACTGCTATTTCTTGCTGCTCCCCAATATCAATATCTGTTCTGAAAGTATTATGTGCGCACAGAGTCTGGAGACTTTTAAGGTGGCTGTAGAAGTTTGTAGTTTCATCCTTTGAAAAGGCTTGAAAAATCTAAGTACTAAGAAAAAAGAACCAGTTTACACTTTATGAGTGGATTGAATTTTTTGTTGTTGAATTTTAGTACTTTAAAAAATATTGCAAATAAATACTTTTTTCAGGCATATAACGTCATATGAGAAATTTCTCATTAATCATGATGAACAGTCACCTAAGGAGAAAACTACAGACTTCCTAAAGGCACCAGAGATGATGTTTAAAAGTCAAATGATAATTTATGGTTGAGGATTACATGAAAATAGCTGGTTCCTATTGTCAGTATAAGTAATTGCAGCCTGTCTTTCATGAATTATATATTTTATATTCTTTTCAGAGTGCGACTCAGTGGCTCATAAGACACCACGTCTAAGACCCCTAGCAAATGTCAAGGTGGTACAATATGACTCCTTCTCAGTGACATGAAGCAAATTACATCTCAAACATTTGTTGAATGTGCTGTGTTGTATGCTATTTATATGGCACAAAAACATCATCTTTAGCTTATTGATCATCAATGAGTTTATTCAATAGTTGCAAAAGGTTTCTCCATAGTAAGTGATAACAAGAGTCTGAAGTTGCTCATTCGCTGAAAGCCATCGTCTATTGAGATGCATGTAATAATATTCCAAATGTATGTGAAATATTTGATCCATAACATTTTTGTGACAAGCTAAAATGTGACATGTGACCAGGGTTTCCATGGATATATAGTTTATTTAATGAGGAGAGTATTTTGTTATACTATTTTGTGGACAAATTGTCAATGTGAGAGGGGTGTATAGTTGATAAAACTGGTAAGATTAATAGTTTGGCTGAAATGGACATTGTGGTGCCAATTTACAAAAGTCTGATATTTTGTCTAAAAAAGATCTTTGTTTAAATCTGTTTATTTTTTGTTAAATTGAGACAAACTTGCTGATGTGCTCAAACAAGGGACACATTGGATCCTATGCTTCTGAATATTCAGTTGTTTTTTATTTTATCGTTGATTTCAGGGTTTGATATTTTTTCTCCATAGATTCCTACTGAGGCTAAAATTGAATGTTTTGTAAAGAACAAAATTGAATGCAATGCAATACTACAGTTGTTGTTTATATTCCCAAAGATTTCATCACATCTGTATAGGTTATTTAAAAAAAAGTTTTAATTAGCTTGTTCAGTTCTGTCAAATCTGATTTAACTGGGCACAAATGGACTTTAAACAGTGATAATAATATTATAAGTTGGATTCTGTCTGTATATATGAGATTCATTTCTAGTGTGTGCATAAAATTCAAAGAAGATATAGATATAAAAGTATGTTTTTGGATTATCAAAGGGCTGGTGTGTCTTTTTCTGCTATTTTGGTACTATGTGTTACAATCACTTGTTTGTCAACTTTTGATTTGTACTATCTTTTTGATTTGTTCAAACTTTCACTTTTGTCGTGGACTTGCATTCAGCTGGATCTTCCTTATTTGGGCATAATCCTGGGCATTTATTTCACAATCTGAACCAATTATTGAGAAGTATGATCGGTGATTGTTTAGTCCTGGGTAAATCATACTGCAGCCAATGTTGACTTTAAAAGTTTGAATTAAGATGAATGGAAACTTTTTGATTAGGAAATTGTCTTTTCAAGTTCTTGTAGTAGATCTACTTCTCAGCTTATCTTTTTTTTTCTCTTTTATATAACTGTTTTTTTTATAAAACCAAGGATCTGACACAAGAAGGGAATAATTCATTTGATGTTGATATATAATCACCTCATTTCAGCAAATTCAAACATCTGACAATCTTGTTACTTTTCTGTCCAATCATCCAATGTATGTGTTTGACTTTTTTATGTTGGTCTGCAACTTTAAAAAACAATAGTTTGCATCTGTGTAAATTTAATATAAATTGGCAAAAAAGAATGTGCATTGCTGCTTAATATCAGCAGTCTATTGTAGAAGTGGTTATATTGCTGCTAGGGGGCAAAGTTATTTTTCCTCTACGCTACAGTTCTGCCTTTTATTCTGACACAACTTTGCCTCTACGCGCTTATACAGGTACAACATATACCGACAGTAATTATTGGCCTCTCTCACATGATGTTTTTTTTTAAATCATCGAATGACTTTAAGATTGAGTCAGCCACTGAGTAAATGAAGCCTCATTTCGATGTTGTTTCCTCAGGGAAATGTCTATTTATAATAAATACAGAAAATAAAAGTTCATACCCAAACTGAATGAAAATATACTTGTGGTAAAAACTTCTTACAGTCCATATGTATTTCAGTGCTTTTTTTTTATTTGCAGCTCCCACACCTCATCAAGAGACGAGGGGCATATGTATTTTTGTTAATGGCAGAGATGTACATTTTTTTTTAGTAATTCATTTTTTTTTACCTCATAATTTATTTTTTATTTATTTTCATTTCTTTTCTTTTTTTCTGAGGATTGTATTTCAGATTTATCATGATTTCTTTCTTTTCAATAAATGTTTTGAAAACTATCTGCTGCAAGTCTACATGTCGTTTGTCTCCGTTGTCATTCATGAGACTTTACAATTTGATAGGCCTTGTTGTCACATTTCTATACATTCTCACTGTAAATGTGGACTATGGACGATCCCGACCATGAATTGGGTAAAATGTGGTTTAAAGCTACTGCAGTTCATGCCCTCACTAGGGTCATCACTCACCTTTAAATGCACTAACGTTGTTTACATACGATGCTGTACGCCGATCACTTGGCAGAGCCTGTGTATCAGTCTGTTCATTCACACCTTGTCAATTGCACCTTGCCCGTGACTCTATAATTCAACTTTTTATTCAAATTACATTGACTTATCTGTATTTCTCATTTACATTAAATAACCGATAGACAGCTCTCGGGATGGTGCAACGACCTTATGAGCACTTTCCACATGTCTCTAAGGTTGCAGAGTTTGCTTAGGAAAATGACTCAGTTGGTGGTTTTCTTGCGTGACAGTTGAACTGGGGACGAAAAGGACCATTTCATTTTAAACGTATTAACAGTATACTGTAGCAATCATTTAGTGTCGTGAACATCAAGGGGGGCATCTTTATGCTTGTTGTATTTTCATCGGGTTGCATTACAAATTGCCTATATAGCCCTATTAATTCCAAAAAGAAATCTGCCCAGGCACCCTAAAACACTTTTTTTCCACATAATATTTTGAATCCCACATCTGTTAAAAAACAAAATTAGATACTATTCCATCATAGAAATACTGTAAGGCTGCAACATTTGCATTTGATTGTTTTGGGTTAAACATATAAATCATGTTCTCCTACAGTAAAACAAACTCTTTGAAAACATTTTAAATAAAAATTATAATAATGAAGATAAATTCAATAAAAGCCCTCAAAAAGCCAACTCATTTAGGTTACAATGCGGCAAAGATAAACGCTTCACTTCCTGCGTGCGTCATTTGATGTTGATTCTTGCCTGCTAATTGGTCATTACAGTCCACGCTATCAATTGCACATCACACTGTAAAAATGTTATGTAAATTGAATGATAGTTGTAAAACAAGGCTTATTTCCTGTTGTCAGTAGGTGGCGCCATCAGTATTATTACATACAGACTAAGACTAATAGATCTGTTATTAGTGAGCAATTTTGTGTCAATTGGACAATGTTACAACTTAATTTTCACACTGATCAGTAGGTGGCGCTATGACCCTGCCCTAATATTAATATATATAGAGTTTTTCAGGTCAGGATTGTGTTCATAGGTCAGTAGTTTGGGGCCAGTTGGATAACGAGTGGATTTACAAAGTAATTCCTGCTTCATAACGAATCAGTAGGTGGCTCTATGACCCTGAGGAAATATTGACACATAGAGCTGCTCAGGCTTGGACTCTGATTATGAGACAGACGTTTGGTGGTGATACGACAATGCACAGTGGAGTAATGACAACATCGTCTCCTTTAGCGAAGGATGAACCTTTCGATGGCATGTAATCAAACTTTGACGCCACGCCACGGTCACACCGTTTGACGAAAAATCGATCTTTGAGATAGTTTGTATCCCCATCTTGTTGAGGTGACACTCATCTCAGTTTGAAGTTGATCTGAGGTAAGTACCTCAAAGTGAAAATGTGGAATATGGCCAACATGGCCAATAAATGTAAAATGGCAGGCTTCCTGTTGCGTTTTTCAGAATGCCCCTTGATACTTTTTTGTTTGTCTGTTCATGATACACCTGGGCTACGATTTTTGTGAAGATCAGTCAATTTGAATTTTCCAGAGGGCGCTGTTGAGCCATTTTCCCACGCCCATTAGTCAATTTTTTCACCACTTCATAATTTTCTGCAAAGTTTGGTAAGAATTTTTATATTTTAAAGCCCTCAAAAAGCCAATTCATATGCCTGAAAAACAAGCTTACACCCACACATAGGAACTATTTCACTGGTGCGTTCTCTGTCGGGGCCGATTTGGCGGTTGCACCATCCACCGGAAGTGGACTGTCATTCTGCCTGTGTCCTTGCTAGCTAACGACACAGTAGCTGTAATGTGCACCATCTGGGAAGATGAATTGAACTGTGCCTGAAGAGTGGATTTGAAAGAGATTTGTGTTCAGCCGCTGTTAAGAACCGCGACATGTTGCGTGTTGGGGGAAAAACCGCCTGGTGAGTCCGTATTTAGTTGGGGTGCAGCGGTTAAGCTGGGTGCGTTAGCTGCGTAAGGAAAGCACTGATGGAGCTGCCTCTTCTGACAGCTGAGGACACACAAGCCAGCTGGGAAGTCAGATACCTCTTCAATAGTATAACAGCTAACAAGATGCACTTGTCTTTACACTGTCACTGACATATTATTATTATGTATTACACTGCGCTATCTGGACATTCAACCGTCCAGCTAACTGGCTAGCTAGGAAGCTAACTCGGGTGGCTGTGACTTATCTCAAACCGATTTGTTTGACAGGCTGTTGTGAGCTAACTCGAAATGCCTTCTACACACTAGATCAGATACTGCGCTTCTAAATGTACGTTAGTAATAGAACATGGATTTTAGATGCAATTATTAAAGAGATTGTGACGTATTTTGCTAGTAAGTAAGGAAGTCCTCTACTTGCTTGAATCTCCATGTAATGCTACGTTATAGTAAGAAGATCACTGACATAACTGCTACCATGTCAAAGTAAGACTGACACACACACTCCGTCCTCCATTATTACACTTCTCTGTATTTTGGTGTTTAACTCGATCCACCATTCACCGTCATAGGCTGGGAATGAAACAACAGCATAAACAACTAGTACTAAAAGCTGTATCAGGGTTTATAGAACTTTACCTGCATCATCAGGTAAAGAATCGGAGGGACGTCTAGAAGCTCCCTCTGATATTGTGCACATGAGGATTGTGAGCTTGTGTAATTTTTTTCTTCTGATTTCTCCATCCTTCCAGCATGGCCTGCAGGAGCATGGTCTCCACCAACATGGGGGTGAAATTTCCAGTACCTCTGCTGAAGCTGCACCCTCTGTCCCGGGCCATCCACCACCGCTTCTCGGGAAACACCAACCCCCAGCGACCTCCCCATCGTATGGCAGCACGCTATTTCACCTCCATGTCACGGTTGCCAATGCGACCGCCCAAGCCGCCCCGTGGGTCAGGGGGCCGCGGCTACCAGCAGCAGCGCAACTTCTGGATGGTCCGCCTGGCTACTCGGCTGCTGAAGCTTCGATACATTCTGCTGGGCGGGGCAGTGGGAGGAGGGTACACAGCTAAAAAGGTTAGAATTATGTCATTGAATGTTTTTAATTTGGTTTTAAACTCAATTTTTATTCATTAAGTGTTTTTTACATTCTCTGTTATCCTTATATCTTGTATCTTGTCATTTCTTAGTTTCCAAGCTCTCATCATGCATTTCTGTTAATTACCAATTCCTCAATGAACTTTTAATGTCGTGGAGCTTGTATCAGTGTTATATCTTGCACTGCATGTGTGTAAAATAACAAGAGTTTGTCATTTCTCTTCCAGACATATGAGGAATGGAAGGACATGCTGCCGGATTTTAGTGAATACAACTGGGTCATTCCTGATTTTATCTGGGAACTGAGTGAACAAATTGACCTTGGTAAGCCTCTTTATTTTAGGAAAATAGGTACTATTCAAATCTGGATTTTGGCTGAATCTATTAATTTGCGGCAATATATCTATTGGAAATTATCCATGTTTCACCTAGTCGAACAGGGACAATTGTTCTGAGAAAATATTTGAAATGCGGCTCCTCAGTTACTTATCATGTGATAGGACTCCCTACCTTGTGGCCATCTCCATTTACCTCGTTATCTCTTGTATCCACAGATAAATTGGCCAAAGCGCTTCCAGAGATAGAAGAAATCGCCAAACTACTACCTGATCTAGACAAGATAGGAGAGAACTTCGCTTTCCTCAAAAGCCTCCTGACTTCTGGTGAGTGAACAAAACCTGACATGTGCTCCTCAAATTTACTGCATCATGACAAAAATCACATCATTATTTGCAGACATCAGATTGTCCAGAATTGAAAATGAGTACAACAGGAATTGTAGTGAAACAAACCTCATCTTCCACATCTTTCTATCAATCTCTACTCTTATGTTATGATATAATTCAGTGGGCAGCGCTCACACTTAAGTATTGTATTTGCTGTTACACCTACCTCAAAGTGACCTCTGCACAATGAGATAACATAGACTCATAGTTATTTCAAAATAAAAGGAAGTAACCTGCTTTATGTTGTAGAGTTCTGCTCTTCTGTGCTTGCTAAAGGATTCTTCAAAGAGCCCTTGTTTATGTTAAATTAAGTGTGACTAATGTGTTTTGAATCAGTAGTTTTTATAAGCAAAGCTAGAAATCCTTGATTTTAAAAAACCTTGATCCGGGTACGACCAAATATGCATAACTGCTGCAAACCTGGATAGACAGTCGTCAAATTAAATATTTCTGTGTTCACGTCAATCTATATAAACGACATTAACTTCAAACAATTTGTTTTGGTTTCTAAAAAGAACTTTGCAAAAGTATTTCTCTAGTATACCAAGTAGTGTTAGGTATTTGAGTCCAAATTTACCTTTGATGACAAAATATGATATTTTGGGCTCCTTGAAAATCACACCAAGTTCAGGGTGTGCTTATATCCTTTAACAGTTTCTCATTAAGTGGCTGATTCACTTTGATTTCTGGCACATTGGCTGCTTTGGTATAATGCACACCATTTAGCTGTGTCCCTGCTTTGACCGTCATCCCTCAGCTTCTGTCTTTTATGATTTTTTTCATCTTGTGTTGTTCTGCCTTTCTCCTCCTCCCCTCCCCTCCTGTCCCCCTCCACATTCTTCACAGGTGTGAGTTTGGGTAGTGAAGTCAAAGGAGCTGGTCTGCATCTGTTGTTAGGTGTGTAAACCCTGCACTCAGTAGCGCTGCCCACTCCCCCTCCTTACTTTCTGCCGCTGTTTTCACCACCATCTTGCCACGATATTGGTTTGGTTGTGGGTTCCTGCTCAGATCCAGAGGAGTGCTGGCCAATGGTTTGTTTCGAAAGGCTACATTGAATTCGAAGTTGCAGACCAGTGCTGCTGTCAACAACAGCAGACTTCATGGTTAATTCAGGCTCTTTATTTAGTCAAATATGTGACCTGTGGCCAGGATGGTGAAAAGGTCCTTGAGTATGAACAGGAGTTTGATAATTTGTGCAGACAACTATTTTACCCAAATTCTTACATCTGTCAACTTGAATCAGTGAATATTTACTATTCTGTAGTTCAGATCAAATTACCAAAGGAGCAATAACCTGCCTATGTTTACATTTTTCTTCATAGTCTAGAAAAGCACGTCCACTGTGTTTGACTTTAGTCTCCTCTTCCCTTTTGACTTTCTTTAACCTGCCTGTCTTTGGCTGTACTTTGTGCCATCTGTGTTATTTGTTGCCTCCTTTGACTTCCTCCCTCTCTCCCCTGGCCTGTACCTGCTGCCTTCTTTAATAAGACTCCCATCACTAACCTTCAGGCCGATTTTCTTTCTGTTTTCATTTACTGATACTCAGATGTTTGGAAAATGCACACTAAAGGAAAGATTACTTATGACATAAATTTGGGTCTTCAAATATTCAATAAATATATATATATTTTTAATAAATAGGTTTAAAGTTGTAAAGATAAATAACAGTGATGTGACCCTACATGTATTTAGGTTGTGTTTAAAAGTTTATACAGACACATTATTAATCTAAAGTTATTTGTGCAAGGCTTGTCAGGGCGGACTGGACCACACCTCTGCTGTGAGTCAGAAAACATCACAACGTCTGTAGTTCTTTCCATTATCGCTCCATCTTTGACTTCCACATATTTTCGTAAATACCTTTCTCATTAATATGGCTGAGCAGGCTTTTCTTTTTGCACGGTTAGATTATGCAGCCCTTAGTCTGATTCAGACAAGTCCCCATGTAATTTAATATTTCAATACTATACCTTAGTGTTAAGAGAAAGTCAAATCAATTCAGACTTTATTGTCTGTCTCTCTTATTCTAATAAGCAAACTTGATTTAATAATTAATCAATCTTAATTTTTGCTGCGGCATGTACTATGTAAACATTATTGCTATTTATTAAAATGTTTAAATTAAGTTACATGAATAATTCAGTAATCACAAATAACTCAAGGACTTATTCCTAAAATTAGGTGGCCAGTTTTTCGGTTTTGGTCATGGGAAGTTATTGAAAAATTAATGCCTTAAATTTGCCTTATATAATGTATATTTTTTACTCTATGCGTACACATATGCACATATTATAAATGTATTCTGTACAGTTCACTGCAGTATTTTCCAAACATTTGAACTCACACTGGTCTCTTATTTTTCTAATCAAGCATTAAAGTATTATCTGTCTTATTTTGTCATTGGGTGTTGTCTCCCTTAACCTGTTGATACTTATAGCACTTATTAGTCAATGATGCATTGTATTTGTAACATTATTTTGTGGTGTATGTCTCCTCTGGTAGAAACCTCAGGTGATCCTCCTCTAAAAGCCACAGACTCTTCTTCTGCAGCTGCACAAGACCCCAGTGACAAGCAGTACAAAAAGGCAAGTTGATAAATCCTATTGAGACTCCTCAGCTTTCTGCTCTCTGCTCCACCACAGCTCGGCCTCACTCCGCTGCTGTCTGCATCGTGGCTTTAAATGTACCCAAAGATACGATTTCAATATGAGTCATATTTTACATGGATTAATGGATCATTTCACATTACAGGGGTTGTTAAAACTTACAAATAGAACAAGATCCTGATGATATATAATAATTCTGGGTGCCTTTTGCTTCAGTCTGAATGTGAAATGATTCACACTGGCTGTTTGTCAGTTTTCAAGACAAGCTTTTGTGCCATCAATCCAATTTCATGGTAAGATAACCATGCCAGTTTACATTAAGTGTGGTGTTACGTTAAAAAGCTTTTACCACTGACACAGGTTAACATGTGCTTACTGTGTGGCATTCATTCTGATATGTACCAGAGCTTCAAGTGCCTTTACTGCCCGTCATTCTCCTCAACTTTTCCCCCTAGAATTCTGTCATGGAGACCATCCCCTCCTTCTGCAGAATATCATGCATCTATCGCTTTGTACGCACGTGTTTTATTCATGTCGTCCTCTCTCCTTGTTCACTTTATTTTGTCCATTTCCACATTGTTACCAGTTTAAGTGTGTCTTTGAAAAAAAATTGGTATGTTACTGTAAGTTTGTTTTCTATCACTACACAGAGTTGAGCTTTGAAAAAAAGGAATTACACAAAGGTTTGACTTTGAATATTCAAAGAGAAGCTGCATTGGATCCTTCCTTTCCTGTTCCTTGCTTTTTGTCTGCAATCATGGTCTCCAACATGAACACATTACACTACAAATATCTTGCAAGTTAATATTTCAGCTCAAAATACATTTAACATGTATCTTATATGTATTTGCCAAAGCAAACAAAATTAAACCTCTAATCATGTTGGGGACCTCGAAACAAAGCAAATGTCTCCTGCTGCACATTCTGCTTTGTGCTTCACTCCTGATAGAGCAATATCCCAATGCTTTGCTTGTTAGATCATCATCGTCATTTCAACATAATCAGATTAGATACAGTCAGAACCACTCAACATTGTGTTGCAACACAACGCTGTGGACTGAGCTTTGTAACTGCTTCATCGTTCCAGCTACTCTATGTATTATGTACCGCTGCTAAGTATAAGTATGTAAATCAGGTGTTGTCTGAATCATCGATCCAGGGGTTTGAGGGTTAGAGTCACTTTTGTTGCCACTTGTCGAGAGGTGCTGGTTGTGGTATTAGTTGCCTCTTCTGCCGTCAGTCTTGCAAAGTTTGGTGTCTCCCTTTAGCGGTTGAGAGAGACTCACTTTGTTAGGTCACACTGATGATGGTGGCTAGATTAACAAAGCCCAAGATCTTGATTCTGTTTAATTCGAGCCTTTACTGATCCGTGATTCTCCAGCATTAATAGAGCCAAGGTTTCCTGTTTCGGGAAGCAGCATTGGCCTGTGAGGCCGACCAGCCCAGTGGCCGGTTGTTGTGTTTTTTTGCTGCTCCTACCTCTCTCTCACTATGACGTACCCCAGCAGGGTCTGCTCGGCGAGCTCATTCTAATTCAGCAGCAGATCCAGCGGCACGAGGAGGAGGTCCGGCGGGCCGCTGCAGCCGATAGTGCGCGCCCCCCACCGCCAGAGCCCGCTCCCAGTCCGCCTCCGAACCCCAGCCCCCCTCAACAGAAGCGCAAGGTGAAGGTCCCACCCCACTTAGATCCGTCCTTTCCCACAAACGTTTCCTAAAAGATCACAGCTACAGAGTAGGATAGAATATTATTCTGAAAAAACTATCTTTACCAAACAGAGTAACTCAACACCAGGCTGAAAGCAGGTTTTAACTGGTCCTTATGGTCTGCTGCATCTCTGACCACACCCTGCATCACTGCTCAGTGTGTTTAGATATGCTTAGAGATATGCAACTGTAACCTAACAGTGATATCACAGTGTACTGACTTACCATGGAGTACATTTAAGCTGCATGGAGATAATTTATACTACTGCAGATCAGTAAAAACAAGATTTTCAGTTGGTGTTGAGTCTTCATTAAAACTTTCAATTTGATTAATTAAATGAAACTTTTCTTTTAAGGACGATTTGTTAGCAGGGCTTTCTGTAAATTCCTAGTCTGAAGGGAACAGAGGACACAACATAAACAGCTGCAAAATAATACACTTATCCATCATAATGCTGTGCAGCATTGGATTTCATTATATTTTGCTGGTGTTTGCGTGTAGTCCTCTTCTTTCAGTAGAACTTTGATTAAATATTTGTAGTAAGCCTTAACACTGATTTTATTTATAATGTAAACTGCCCTTTAGTCGGTCCTTTGATATTCTCAACAGTAGTCTCCATGTATCACCCCATAGTCTGTAAGGCTGTGCATTATCAGTGGGCAGTGGAGAAGGCATGCATGGACCTTCATCTCCAGAGGTGGCGCAGTAGCTTAGCCTCACTCTTTTGCAAGTGGATAGATAATCATCAGGAGCCGTCCATTAATGTACAATGTAGGGAGACACGGCATGGAGTGGAGTGGAGTGGAGTGGCCACTTGCTGCATGGTGTGAGCTGCACTTGTTGAAACTACCACAAATGGACAACTTTGATTAAACATTCAATTACGGTTATCAACTGCACAGGAGAAATCTTTAGCTTATAGGAAACTTTGTAATAACTACACATCTGTTTTAATTCAACACATTCTATTCTTTTTAACACACTGATGGTACGTATTGCTAAAGGGTGATTTACTGCTCACTTTCTGTACCTGTTATGTTGAAATTGCTTTTGCTTAAAGTAGTTTGTGTGTTTGTTAAATCCTCCTCCTTCTGCTGCTAGTCCCATCTGTCCATGTACGCTTTCTGTCCTGTCTCTCATCCTGCATAAACCTGTTGCAAGGGTAAAAATACATATAATCAAATGAGGTTTTTCTAGTTAGGAAAAATCAAGGGAAACTAATAATAACTAAAATAATTATGGGATCAAATTTATTTGTATATTTCACGTATTATCCTGTGATTTGTGCTTGTTCTGTGAATCAGAGCTGGTTGATCCAAGCTGAGTAATCCCAGAATAATAGTGTCTGCCTGAAATCTGATTTTGTTCTGTTCATGCATTAACATAACTCTGGTTCTCTCTGTAATACAGTGTGCACGTATGAACCTGCTGGTGCTGGGATTTCATGTTTGTAAAGTAGCACGATGAGGGTTACGGAAACCCCTTATTTTCAAAACTGAAATGAATCATTAACTGTTTGTTGCTTTTCTTTTTTTCGTATTGTTCTACTTCAACCTGTAGCCGTCAGACAAAGAAAAGTTTGACCAGCTTCAAGAAGAACTGCTTCGTACGCAGGTACAGTACATTTTTGATACTTAAACTGACATCATCTACAATGTGATTCAATAGAAAGTTTACGTTAAATAACAATATAACAAATTCCTGAAAATGCCCAGTAAATAGTCAATAATAATAATAATAATTAACTTAAATTATTTATATATTCCAATTTATACATAATGTTTCTTTCAACAAGGAAACAGACAAGAAAAAGTTCTATACATATGTGAAAAACTTGTTTATAGCTAAAACAACATATTACTTTAGTCTAGTGAAGATAAATAGATCTGGACCTTTGAATAGGGTGTGTGATGCTGATTATTGATGTTACACTTCTGTTTATTTCATAGCTAAAATATCAGCGTATGCTGGAGAGACTGGAGAAGGAGAATAAAGAGTTGAGAAAAGTGGTGCTGCAAAAAGACGATAAGGGGATTCACCAAAGGAAAGTCAAGGTGGGTTTCTAAACGCAAACAGATACAATAAACACATAAACTCTTATGACTTGGAGTTTCATCATTATATATGATCATTCTGGAGACACAATAATGTTTTCAAAGAATGTATGTGCTGTCTCTTTACTGCTGCTCTGAGCAGCTGATTTGTTGTATTGGTTTATTTATTCCCTCATCTCGCCCTTAGTGTGAGCGAGATGCCTTCAAATATAGGTGCATGCTGCGTCATTCGTTTTCATTTCTGTGTCTCCTCATGTAGAAATCCCTTATTGACCTGTATTCTGAAGTACTGGACATCTTGTCTGACTACGATGCCAACTACAACACACAGGACCACCTACCCAGAGTAAGTAGCAGTCACATTTACTTCTTCATTCACTTAAAATGGTTTGTTTTCAAAGAAGGGACTATTTTTTTATTCGTTCTTCAATTTAAAAAGGGAAAATAATCGTACCGATAATACAAACGTATCTTGTTTCAATGTATTTTAGACTTGTTTGAATTTTTTTTGTTGATGAAGCATCACACCAGATTACTTGGATCATGATCACTCATCCTTCCCACTTAGTTTGTCTTATCTTTGAACTCTGTCTACAATCACCCACTTTCTCTCTGTTTGGTTTCAGGTGGTTGTGGTTGGGGATCAGAGTGCTGGGAAGACCAGTGTGCTGGAGATGATTGCTCAGGCCAGGATCTTTCCCCGGGGCTCAGGAGAGATGATGACACGGTCACCTGTCAAGGTTAGTGGTCTCAGGCCAGCAGATGTTTGTTTATTAATGTCCTTTTAGGATGTGAAATAAAAAGATTTACCCACATCTTGTTTATTTGAAATCCTGCAAATACTACATGTCTGAATTTTAATTTAGTTTTAGTTGTTGACAATGTTCATCTTCTCTTTTAGGTAACACTAAGCGAAGGCCCCCATCACGTGGCCATGTTCAAGGACAGTGGCCGAGAGTTTGACCTCACTAAGGAGGATGATGTAAGTCACCAATGCAGTCACTCTGTCCACTTAATATGAATTACACCTTTAACTTTGTTGCCTGTTTACACAATTTGATCACACCATCTTTCTTGATTCTTGCAGCTCGCAGCTCTGAGGCGTGAGATTGAACTGAGGATGAGGAAGAGCGTGAAGGAGGGTCAGACAGTCAGCAACGAGGTTGGAAATAGTACTTTTACTCCGACCGAAAACATGATGATTTACTTCTGCAACGTTTCATAGACTAATCCTGTTTATTTTTTGCACGTCAGACAATATCGCTAAGTGTCAAGGGCCCCGGCATCCAGAGGATGGTGCTTGTGGACTTACCGGGTGTCATCAGTGTGAGTATAAATTCTAATAAGCATTGGAACTTTTACAACAACTTTTCTGCTTACTGGAATCTTTCAGTAATGCAGTAAATATATATATTTTTTATTATTATTCTTTTAATATAAATCTTAAAAGGAAATTAAAAAAATGAAATCTAATAGGCTAAAATGTTTGTCTTTCTCAGACGGTGACAGCCGGCATGGCATCAGACACTAAAGAAACCATCTTCAGCATCAGCAAAGCCTACATGCAGAACCCCAATGCAATCATCCTCTGTATTCAGGGTGAGCCATAGATCTGTCATTCTCGATTATAAGAAGTAAGCAGGGATCTGAAATGTCAGAACAGACTTTCAGGCCCTCACTCTTGTTTTCTTAGGAAAAATAATAAATCCCAGCTTTCATTTGTTTTGAACTCTACCAACCAAAAACTCTATCTGTAAACTAGTGTCTCATCTATTGCGACATGTGATCTCTCTCTGTTCAGATGGCAGCGTGGATGCAGAGCGCAGCATTGTAACCGACTTGGTTAGCCAAATGGACCCCCAAGGAAAGAGGACCATCTTTGTCCTGACCAAAGTGGACTTGGCCGAGAAGAACCTGGCCAGTCCAAACAGAGTAAGACTTTTTAACTGGTCACCTGCCCCACCTTTGGGCCTGTAGTGCCAATACAATCAGGCAGCCCAGAACTATGATACAGCTGCACCACCAGAGGGCGTCCGGTGCATAGATTTCGACCAGCTGGTTCCTTCAATGAGCCAATGCTTAGGGATTTTGTGCAGACTGGATGGACCTGAGATTTGATATCCTTTCTTTCACTTCACATTTCAGATCCAGCAAATAGTGGAAGGAAAACTGTTCCCAATGAAAGCCCTGGGATACTTTGCTGTGGTGACAGGCAAAGGTAACATGTACTTCTTAGTAAAGTTTTGTTGTGCATATAATGTCATTATTTAATGAGTGGGACTTGTGTTTTCTGCTGCGTATTGTTTGTGAGGAAGTTTTTACCTTATAAGAGCTAAATTATGTAGAACTCATAATTACATGGTTTAAAATATTACTCTATGAAGTCCAACATTACCTGAACTGTCATTGACTGCTGTTAAACTCTGTGCAGGGAGCACCGGCGAAAGCATAGACTCCATTAAAGACTATGAGGAGGACTTCTTCCAGAATTCCAGGTTACTGAGGCAAGTAACACCCGATTGACCAAACTGTAATGCTAAATCACATTTTTTGATTGTAAATTGACAATCGATCTATTCATGTGATCAGAGATGGCATGTTGAAGGCCCACCAGGTGACCACAAAGAACCTGAGTCTGGCTGTGTCTGACTGCTTCTGGAAGATGGTCAGAGAGTCTGTGGAGCAGCAGGCTGACGTCTTCAAAGGTGAGACTGCACTTTCAGGATACATTAACCTTTGTCACAGAGTGGGTTATCTGATTCCTCAACATTGCTATTTCGCAGCAATTAGGGGATGTTTATGCCCAAAGCACAGAATGGTGCCAGGCATGTCTTGAAAGTGTGAAATCACATTTTGAGTTGTTATTCATTACCTGTGATGCACTTGCCTCCATCCATTACAATGCACAGGGAACAGGTGCTACTCCTCCTGATTCTTCCACGTCCTGGTGATGCTCTAACTCATCCCACCCTGCCACACTCCTGTGCCCCTCCAGTCCTGTGTTTCAACTCCAACTCAAATTAGTCTAGACAATTACAAGCCCATTGCTAACTGTGCTGGAGATTTATGACCATGAGACTGCAGGTCCCATAGGCACATTGTGTTGTGTATTGATCCATAGCCCCATCAAATTACACAGAGCCGGCCTCAATCGTCCGTGCTTGGCGCCACTGTGGACCCACAAACTAGCAATTAGCCTAATCTCCACTGCGGATAGGGAGCTGTGGAAAGGGACAGCAGGCTCGTTGTGTGTCTGTGTGTGCCTTTGTGCGAACTTAAACTCTGACTTTTGATAAGGGGTGTCTGATTGGCCCGATCCCCTCTCCTCCTGAGGGACCAGTTAAGAGAATGAGTGTGCAAAGTCCTCCGCCACTGTTAGTAAAGGATCGGCACCATTAATCGTCTAAAAGTTCCATATATCATAGCAAGTAAAAACAAAGCCGACTCTGTCCCTGTGCGTTCACTGCTTGTTGATTATAGATTATTATTGTTTAATGATGCGTAACAGCAAAAGTTAAAAAGTGATAGAAACGGGTAAGAGGCTAATTCAGGCGTTATGGAAAAACACCTGGCAAAATGACAAATTAATTTTAGAAATTTTCAGAGATGGATTAAGTTTCTACCTTTGTCTTTATGGTGGAACCACTTGTGCAAATTATTATGTCACTAATTTCGAATCTGAAGTTGAAGATTATAAATGCTGTTTTGATAAAATATTAATTGTCTTAGTCCCTCCTTTGCACAGCGTCCCGTTTCAACCTGGAGACAGAATGGAAGAACAACTACCCTCGTCTGAGAGAGCTGGACAGGGTGAGAGACTCGTTCAGATGACACATGCATACACTTTTTTTAATTACTTAAACTGACGTCTTAAAGCAGCAGATACGTCAGATGAACACCACAAAAGGTCTCTGAAGGCAAATAATATTAATTGTGCCTTCAGAATGAACTATTTGAAAAGGCCAAAAATGAAATCCTGGATGAAGTCATTAGTTTGAGTCAAGTGACCCCACAACACTGGTAAGTGATAGAGTAAGTTATATATCTATCAAAATTAGAGCCTGACTGATATGGATTTTTTGGGACTGACGGACACCACTTTGTTCTTGAGTCAGAGGTCGGTTGTCACAATGTAAATATACATAATCATTTTTCAGAATGCAATGCAATATATTCACCGATGTAGATAATTGGTCTCAACAAGATGTCACCACTATGGGTCTGAACTTTATAGGAATTGAACCTGTATATGAAGCTTATGCAGAAACTCAAACCAGACATAAGTAAAAGCTATTTTTTTTTAGCTCTAATGGCTGTTCTTTCTGACTAAATTAAAATAAATGTATATTTACACCTCACCCCCCCCAACAAGGAAAACCTTGATAAAAGAGATGTATGCATGGTGTGGCTGTCCCCAGTGAGTGTGCCATCAGTTCTCACAGATCAATACTCTGATGAATCGCCCTTGGACGGGAACAGGGGTGGCCCTGTTAGCCAGCAACCAGCCAGCACTATTGGAGAAAGTGGCCATTGACAGTGAGGAGTGCTATCCTGAACAAAAGCGCAGCCTAATGAAATATGAGCGTGTTTATGATAAATGAGATGAGAGAGGTGCAGCACTGCTCTGATCTCAGGGGAACTTGGGGAGGGTTTTGTTCCATTGTCATGCTGCTGTGGGGAGTTAGAGTGTGGAGGCTTTTAGCTGCTAACAGGGTCACACTGAAGCTGTACCAGGACCTACAGTCATATGCAATCACAGGAGCATTGAGTATCCAAGTGAAAGCAGTTGAGCTGAGGATGATCCCTCTTCACTCATTGTTTTCAAGTCCCACCGGGGCAGTTGAGTGAACTGAGCTGGACACTTAACTTTGTTCAGGGCACTCTGACTTGTTAGATCCGTCTAAGATGCGAAACGAAGAATCACCAAAATCAAAAAAAAATGTTATCATATCTATATTAAGGCCGGATCACCTTTTGTGTTTTACTAGAACATCAACTCCAGAGTGACTTACAAATCCTGTTTCTTTGCAATTTCTTTTAACCCTGAAGGGAGGCCATCCTGCAGAAGAAGCTGTGGGAACGTGTTTCCACCCATGTAATTGAGAACATCTATTTGCCTGCTGCCCAAACAATGGACTCTGGTACCTTTAATACAACAGTAGACATCAAGCTCAAGCAGTGGACTGACAAACAGCTTCCACACAAAGCTCTAGAGGTAAAGCAAACTGTCTGTCTTACTATCATATTATGATTCTGATCGCTAAAATTAGAGAATTGTAAAATTAAATCATTTTATATGAATTAGTGCCTGAGATTGTTCTTTTTGAATTTCTTTCTTTCAGCTACTATCAAAACTGAGCTATTACTGTTTTATATAGTATTTTAATAATATTAGAATTTCATATTCGTTCATATCCAATCACGCAATGGCCTTATGATTATTTTCTTTCCCCCAAACACTTCTCTCCCCATCAGGTTGCCTGGGAGACGCTGCAGGAGGAGTTCGCCCGCTTCATGGCTGAATACAAAGGCAAAGACCAGGACGACATTTTTGACAAGCTGAAGGAGGCTGTGAAGGACGAGAGCATCAAAAGGCACAAGTGGAATGAGAGAGCCATGGACGGCCTGGTAAACACACAGAACATCCACTTCATCTAGGCACAAGGATACAGAGGGATTATGTACAGGTTTATTGAACCAACTCTTTTTTAAAGGCAATTTAGGCACCATGTACCTTGGAATATAAAGAAAGTGGTCTTGCTGACATTGGTGCACTAATGCTAACAACTTTCATATCTACTACTGGATTTATTATGCCTGTTCTTTACATTCAATTACATTGCACGTCTCTATAATTATGTTATTTTATTTTTGCACTTGACATCTGCCAGAGGGTTATCCAGCACAATGCCCTAGAAGATCGTTCCATCACAGACAAGCCTCAGTGGGATGCAGCGATCCAGTTCATGGAAGAAACTCTGCAGTCACGCCTCAAAGACAGTACGTACGCCACCAACATTCAAAGACAAACGAATCACAAATGTACACGTTAAGAGGAGGACAACTGTTGTAGGCTCTAGACCATAGAAATTCAAGATGCAACCATGAGGTTA